>JAKCOX010000004.1:44858781-46058781 GCA_022605575.1 Laterallus jamaicensis coturniculus | reverse complement strand
TCAGCCTGCAACAACCTGGGCTTTTAGCTCTGGAGGCACCTACTTCAATCCCAGTGTGTCAGCCAAGACAGAGGCCATAACAAACTTCCCTAACATGTTCCAGTCCTACCCCAGAGAGCTCCTTCTGAGGGCTGAACAACATTGCTCTGTACCCAGTAAATGAAATACCTCTATGGCACTGGAACGGAGAGGAAACATTAAAAATAAGTTTAGGGATAAGATCTCAATGGGAAGAAATAAAAAGGAATGAAAGAAATTAAATAAAATTAAACAGCAGGAAAGGTTGGTCCGTCTTGTGCTTTCCAAAGCAGAGTTATTAAGGTAACTGCAGGTGGGAGAGCTTTCCATTATGAGTTCTATGAGATCTCTGCAGCTCATCTTCATTCATAGGAAAAAAGAGACCAAGATTCCAAGATCCTTTCAGTGATGAAATAGTGTGTCTCCTTTTCCTTCGACTGAAATCTCAACAAAGACCTTCCTGCCCCAGGGTTTGCTTCTTCTGGAAAAGGATTCACTAGTTCTGTGTTGGCTGGGAAAGGTAGAAAATTACTGTCTGTCTTTCTGCTCAGAGGCAGAAGGTAATTTTTGGAAATTCAGGCTAGAATAAGGAGGGCTTTTAGGAAAAATTCTTGCTTTGGGAAAAGAAGGTGAATATAAGGCAGAGTGGCATGCAGGGAGCTCACAGCCTCACTCAGCTAGCAGGTATCCAGCTGGCCACAGACAACACCCAAACAGCAGCCCTACAATTTACCATGTTACTCCTGATGTTAGATCCAGATGAGTTGTTGTTAGATCAATGGAAGGATGCCTGCAGATTTCAATAGGGCTTAGGTTGGACACATAAAGAAACCGGCTACATCTTACGGTTTTCAAGCTGCCATTGCTTGTTTGAGTCCAGGTGTAGCTCTTCATTGGCTACTGAGTGGTGGGGTGAGACCTTCATGAGGTCTATGTGCAGGCCCTGATGTCAGATGGTTGGTGTTGCATCCCCTAATGAGATGTGGCCAGGAGCCCTCTCAAATGGGGGAAATGTTTCTTTGTTTTGGCACTTCATTTCAGTTCACAAGCAGCCAATGGAATTTTCCTCTGGCTTTTTAAAAAATCCAAACTCACATTTGGTCAGAACTGGAACATGGAAAATTTCAGCAAAGGTGGTTGAATTTTTTTTTTGAAACTTCCACGTGGACTAAAGAACAAAAGTGTCTGGAGATGGTTGGTAAAGTAGAGGGCGCAAATGCAGGTGGGGGAAACATATCTTGCCCCCAAGGATTTGACAAGGTACGTTCATAGTGATAAAAGGGTAGGGCCATTCACTCTAAGCATAAAGGTGATGATCACTTTGTGCAGGTCTAAGAAAGCAGTTAATTTATCAGTTCCAGTTTCTAAAAGCTGGAAGGAGACAGCTGCTGTCCACTCTGAGCATCAGCTGGTTTCTGTTTGCTCACTGTATTAGTGGAGTCTCAGCAGTCGGTGGAGCTTCACTGACAAGGAGAAGCAAACACAACGTGCTGTGACAGAGCTGTACATTGAACCGAGCCCTGTTTACTCCTATGGCAAGAATAAACATGAAGACTGGAGTATTTTCACTTCCTCCTCTCCACCTCAGTTTAGTTTCTTCTTTAGGAGTTTTATTGCTTTCCCCTTTATTTGAACTGCAAATCGGGAGAGATAAAAATATGCTCACAGTAAAGCAAAGCAGAGCAAAGCAAACCAAAAGCACCTCCAGTCTCTTTCATTGCACAGGTCTGATTCTGATCTCATAGAGAAAAAAAACTCTCCTCAAGTGAATGGATTCATTCTGGAAGGTCAGAATGAGTCTGGTCCTGTATGTTTTGTTTTGCTGGGAAGCAGTAGTAGGGCTTTAGAGCAAGTATTACACCCATTTGTTTAATGAAAACCCTCTTTCTTACACAGTAATCACGGGCACCTCTTTTAATTGCTTTTAAAATGCAGGGAGTATTGGTGAATTGCAGTGGTAATTTTATATCCTGGCTCCGTTTGGCCTTGATTGCATCAGTAGCAGGTAAGAAGGGAAGGCTGAATAGCATTTCACTGTTTGGTAAAATAATTACTGCTCTGGCTCAACATTTCAATTAATCCTTTCACTGCTGCTGGAAAACGCTTGTGCCTGTGAGCCCTGACCACATACTCAGTGGAAGAGTCCTTCTTCTTCAGCTTCAGGTGATTTTGTGAACAGTCCCTCATGCAAGTTCAGATAGTGAGTAAAGAAATGAAAAAGTAAATTGATAGGTGTGGAAAGAATACACGTTTGGGGCATGTCCTGAAAGCAGAGAACAGCATGCTGTTTCACACTGCTGTGGAAATTCCCACAGAGTCATAGAATCACAGGGGTTTGGAAGGGACCTCAAGAGCTCATGGGGTCCAACCCCCCTGCCAAAGCAGCTCCCCAGCTCATAGTGCACAGGGCGGTGTCCAGACGGGGCTGGAATCTCTCCAGAGATGGAGACTCCACACCCCCCTGGGCAGCCTGTCCCAGGGCTCTGGCACCCTCACTGGGGAAAAGTGCTTCCCCATGTTGCTGTGGAACTTCCTATGCTCTGACTTGCAGCCATTGCCCCTTGTCCAGTCCCCACAGACACTGAAAAGGGGCTGGCCATTTCCCCCTGCATCCCATCCTTCAGATATTGATAGACATTAAAATAAGGTCCCCCCTTAGTCTTCTTTTCTCCAGGCTGAACAGCCCCAGCTCACCCAGCCTTTCCTCACAGGGGAGATGCTCCAGGCCCTTCCTCATCTTTGTAGCTCTTCTCTGGACTCTCTCCAGGAGATCCCTGTCTGTTTTATCCCAGGGAGCCCAGCACTGGACACAAGACTCCAGGTGAGGCCTGACCAGGGCAGAGCAGAGGGGGAGGATCCATTCCTGTGACCTGCTGGCCACACTCCTGATGCCCCCCAGGATCCCATTGGCTCTCTCAGCCCCCAGGGCACACTGCTGGCTCATGGCCACCCTGTCACCCACCAGGACCCCCAGGTCCTTCTCCACAGAGCTCTTCTCCAGCAGGTCACCCCCAGCCTGTACTGATACAAGTGGTTATTCCTCTCCAGGTGCCAGACTCTCCACTTGCTTTTGTTGAACCTCATCTGGTCTCTCCCTGCCCAGCTGTTCAGCCTGTCCAGAACTACTTGTAGTCCCTTGCCCTGGGCTCTTCAGTGGTCACAGCCTTTTGGGACAGCAAGTGAGGTGTGAAGACCCACAGTCTGGTGACTGTCTGTAAGAAGTACAAAAGTAAAGCCCCTAAATCCACATTCCCAGCCAGTCGGTGGTAACATACATCGAGCTTAACCCACGCAAGGGGCCCAAACTTCTCTCAAATGGACTTCTATCATGTGAACTTACTGCTTTCCTTGGTGTTGAGGTCCTCCTCTGAGTCCTGCTTGTCCAGGGCAGCCCTCCCTGGTCCTCCCATTGCACTGGGGATTTCCCAATAGGAACTGAGAACTGTGGGGCTCAGCTGTTAGCAAAAATAAACAAATCAATAAAAATAAATCAAAAGGCTAATTGTCATTTCTTAGTATCTCATAAATTTTAACCCAATCATTTTTAGGCTTGTCTCACATTTCTGTTCTCAGGGTTGGCCATATTACATAAACATATCCAGTAATAATTATCTCCATTCAAGATAATTAGCAAAGATAGGGCCTAGGTACTAAACCTTTGCAGCGAAATAAACAGCAGTGGTGAAGCACTGAGCCCCACGTCTGCCTGATGTGAGGGAAAAGTATTGGAAATAATCTGGGGATTTTATTATGTTTGTGCTTATGACCTTTTCAGAGAATACTTTCTCTGGAGAAGCTGGAACATATGAAAGTTCACAGAGAAAAGTGACATTTTGAGTCATCTGTTTT
Organism: Laterallus jamaicensis coturniculus; assembly: GCA_022605575.1. Taxonomy (NCBI): domain Eukaryota; kingdom Metazoa; phylum Chordata; class Aves; order Gruiformes; family Rallidae; genus Laterallus; species Laterallus jamaicensis. The sequence goes on along the minus strand of JAKCOX010000004.1, from coordinate 46,054,914 downwards.
TTGAAAATGGTCTGAAATTAATTTGAGAATAAATTAGAAAAAAACAAGTAGTTTGTAAAATAGAGGACTTTAGATCAGAAACAGAAACTTCAGTGTAATCTGGCTTCAGCCTCTTCCCTCCACAGCAAACTTGAAGGCACGGCCCATTTACGCTTCTCCCATAGCTTATGGAAACAGCAGCTTGTCCGTAGTACAGCCCATCCCTTCTCAGGTGGGAGAGATGAATCCAGGAGACCGCATCTGTGTGGGCATTTCACTCTTGCATGATAGTGAAGAACCCTTTTCTAACCTGTCTGCATAACAGTTTTACCAGAAACAGACATGGCTCTGACACTGCGATGCTTGCTGACACTCGGCAAGGCCAATTTGGCCGTAGGCTCCCTGTGTGACTTGGTGCCAAAGGTCTGACCCTATTAACCTCAGTTTGCTGTGGGTAGGGTGGGGGATGCAGGTCCCACACTCTACAGAGCTACTGCAGGGATCAGTTTGTTGCGCGAGAGATGCAAATAGACAACAGCCATGGCTATGGGTCACCCTGTAGACAGCCTATCACACCTTGAATAATGAATATTTGCTCCAAACATGCCCTGAGCTACCCTTGGGCTGAAGCATTTTTCTCCTGGGACATTTGCTGGGTGATTTTAAAGAGGGAACAGAGTCAAAACAGCACAGCATTCACAGGGGATTTATTTTCTTTTTTAATATTGGAGAATCATTCTCCTCCCGCTAATTTTTCTGTCAATTGCTTGCTGCAAACTGTTCACTCTGCTAATCCCAATACAAGGCAACTTTCATATTGCGTTCACAAGAGCGTCAGCCTTGTTCAGAGCCTGTCAGCACAAGGGATTTCTGTTTGTGAACAAAAGTCTTTACACATTCTGGCTCCGAACGTGTGCGCTGTCCTTTCGAAGCCAAAAAGACTCTCTCCCTGTGCCAGTTTGTTTCCAAAGTTGCTCTGCGTCCTCTCGTCATCAGCCAAGCTGTGCTGAGCTACTGAACTACGTTTTTGGAATTACAAGGAGAGCTCGTCTAGAGGGGGAATGAGGACAAACTGCACAAGCTCTGGGCCAAATCCTTCCCAGGCGGTACGCGCCCGTGTCCATAAGGAAGGTGCCGCTGTGTGCAGGCACAGAAGGATCTTGGTTACCTTGTGCTTAAGGTGCTGATGTGCTTCTCTGCCTCTGTCACACAATTTTGGGTTTACTTTGGTGGGAATGAGAGCAGGGGTTAGCTCAGCTGCCACCCAGAAACATTCCTTAACCCTCCACGGGTGCTTCTGCCTGGGAAGGCACAACACTGTTTCCAAAAGAGCCCAGCACTCTGGCACATAATTTCTTAGAAGCACAGAGACCTGAAGTCGCCTGTGGTTAGAGACACAAGTGGGGCCCCACATGTCTGATGCATTGATGAGGTGATAGTATCCACCAGCTTCTGGATCAGGCTCTGTGAGGCAGAGGAGCAGCAGTCCTCACACTGGCACCAGCCACACAGTGCCCATTTTGGAGATGAGACTCATTGGTAATTTGCATGAGTATTGAACTGACTAATCCTTTTGTTTTTCACATAAAGATGTATGTGTTGGTGTAAAGCATCTTGCTTGTAGGGTGAGCACTGTGCATTGTTATATTTTGTGGGGGGAATGCTGTAGTTTTCCAGCAGCAGTCAATGAATCTAAATTCTGCTGTTTCATTATGGCCAGTACAGGAATCTCTCTCCTGGGTGTCCCTTATAAGGGATATAGCTGCCAATTGTGCTTCATAAACAAGGGTCCTTAAAAATTCTGCTATCTAGGAGAGCTGCACATAGGGCAGAGCTTGTGAGGTATGAAATATATCAGATCTACATAGGAAAATACCAGAAACCATTCTAAAAATATTTGGAACCAAGAAGCCTTAGTGAAACTGCTCATATACAAAAGGGCATTGAATGTCAGGATGGTGTAGCATGCATTTATTTTCACCAGCATTCTTTTATCAGGTAATTAATAAAGAGTTGGTCAGTGTTACTGCTATTCTCTCTTCCACCTCACATATATACCAATCTCTGCTGATATACAGGTGTGAAACCTCAGACTGAAATTACCACAAACAGTGATGTGAAAATAAATCAAATTAGCTTTGCAGTGATTCGTTTTGCACATACAGAAATAGGAACAGACCCCAGAATCCCTCAAAAACCTGTTCTTCTCTCATGTTTTGGAATTCACCACTGCACTAAAGATACAGACATAGCACATCAATTTATTTTTTAACTCTGTTCTTCCTATTACTTTTGAGAAACACTGGGCTTTGCTGTGGAAATTGGTAGCATTTTTAAGTAAGCACAGTCTCTGCAATTTAGGGTATTGCTTACACCAAAATTTTACAAGACCTAAGAAGCATCTGGATTTTTCCAGTGGAGATATTTTGTTGATGGCAAAAAGTAACTCACCATTTCTATAGCCTAGAAAAGAACAGAGCAGGGCTTGCATATTTCTAAATACAAAATATGAAGAAATATAAGAAAAAAAAGTGTTTTATAAATGGGCCAGCAGCTTACTTGGTGAAGAAGAAACAGTGGGTTTGCAGATAGGCTCTTGCCTGTGCCTGGCGTGCGCTACCACCACAAGTGCCAATCTGACTCTGCTCCTCCAAAACCTGGAGATCTTTGACAAATGACAAAATCCCTCTTGGTTACTGCCCAGTCAGAATTTTCTGATGGCAATGCTGAGCACACCCACAGGAAAGCAGGTATGTGGGGACGCTAGCAAAGTTAATCAAACTTGCAGAAAATATTGTACCTGGCTGTTACACTGTGAAATGTGAGTGCTGAATCAGAGTCAGAACCCTCTAATGTCTGCTGGCTGAAATCATCTTGGTCTCTTACTGAACCAGAGAAGGAATGTGGGAAAGCTGGTTCAAGTCCCTGCTCCTCTACAAACTATCTGTATGGCCCTGAGCAAATCCCTTCTCTGCTCTGTGCCACGGCTGCTCCTCTGTCAAAAATGCAACCTCTCTACACATGAAGGGATAACTGCACTGTGGATTCTGAGGTACACATATGTCAGAGGAGAAAGAATCGATTCTTGTGGTTCAGGTACCACTGGGGTTCAAGAAGGTCCAGATTCAAGTTCTTGGTTTGTATGAAATGCAGTAGGATCTTCACCTGAAATCTCCTCGGCTTCAGTGACTTCTCTTCCGTGCAACTGGAAAGTATCTCAGCCTCTTCCCTTGAAGCTAGAAAAATAACAAGAAGAGAGCAGAAGTCTTGCAGAGAACTAAGGGAGTAAAAGTTTGGAGAATGTAAATGCACTGTGCTCAAATGTGACTTACCAATATTAGTGCCAGTGCCACAAATTAGTTTCGTCATCTCCAAGAATTCATCAGGAGGTTAGCAATGCCCATGTGAATTATAATTATGTAGCTACATGCAAGTAGTTGGTTTTTATTATATATTCACCTGAATTTAATTTTCTCTTCTTCCACCATCATCCAGTAGACTGTTCTCTTGGGGGACATTTACATTTTGCCTTTGAATATACAGGAATTCCAGCAGAAGCTTGGTTGTTTCTTCCTTTTTAAAAATTTTTTTTAATTAAATGTATTTTAAAAAAAATCATGATAAAACACAAGATTTCCTATCTTCTCCAGCCATTGTGAGGTCTGCAGCCATTCTGGAGCAATAATGATCTCTAAGGTCATTATAAATGATGGTACTTTTCAGAATGACTTTTTTCTTCTACCAGATTCTTCTTTGGAGATCAAGTTGTTAATTTAGCAGTTTATTCCCCAGAAATCACACTTATGAAGGTGTCTGTGATTCTCTATCAGTTACATAGCAAAGGATCTCAAGCTGGGGTGGGTGGAAATGAAAACCAAATTAGGTGTATGGATGAACAGATGCAAGGAGAGATTCTATGCTTCAGATACTATAGCTAATGTCCTCTTAGACACTAATTGCTAACCCTCGTTAGCTGCTTGGCATTCACTAGTGCTTGGTGAAGATAAAACCAGCAATAAAGGAACCTGCCATCACAGTGTACTACTCAGACTCTGGAGAACTGGATTTGGTTACCTGAACCAGCCTAAAATGACCTCGCCCACTGCAATGTCTGGGCATTTAAATTCTTTGAAATTCCTGGCGTGGGCAGAGGTCTGTGATCTCATGTGTCATGACTATAGGCTGCTTCCAGATAGATGTCTTAACTCCCATTTTTCTCAGGGAGATGGAAGTAGCAGACACTCCCTTCTAGGCAATAAAAAGTGCATATTGACAAGCTGAATAAATAGTGATATCTATAGTTAATAGTAGCTAATCTTATTCTTTAAGGGCAGCCTATATCTCAGATCAGCTGGTACCCTCTGAGAGCAGAAACAACGTAATGAGAAATGGAAATCGAATGGTCTCAGATTCTTTTCTTGGCAGCTGCATAGACATCAATGCCTTTAGCTATCAGACAGTCAGGCAGATACCATTCTTGATGTGGCAACTGAAAGTAACATCTCAGTAACATCTAGTTCCTCAGAGCCAAGCTTGGAAGTTTTAATGAGTCAGCCTCGTAATACTCTGGTGAGGAAGGAAAATACAACGTGCAACAGACCCACAGAGTCTCAACTCCACAGGAGAAAATGAGAGCCTCTGTGCTGTCCAGGTGTCTTGGAGAAACCTTTGTCCAAAATTCAGATTCTTGCCAGTTGTCTACTGCCTGTCCCACAGGTGAACATGTCCATTCCTTCTTTTTCATGTGGGAAAACCAGATTTCAAGTTATCTCATCCCCTTTGAATTACTATTAATTAGATGTATTTTTTTGGATCCATTAATCTTTGACAATTGTGGTGGTTTGGCCCTGGCTAGAGGCCAAATGCCCACCAAGCCGCTCACTCGCTCCCAGAGGAGAAACAGGCAGAGCCTCCATGGGTTGGGATAAGGACAGTTTACTGCCAAATATCCAAGTGAATACAGAACAATAATGACAGGTTACACAGACACCCAGTGCTCACACAGAGTACCTTATGGACCTAATGATGGCAGAGGGCTGCCCAATGGTGAGAACTGACCAACCCAGCATCCCAGCCACACTCCAACTGTTCTAGAGACCAAAAACAGCCCCACCCTTCCCCAACCAGCTGCTTTTATGGGCAAGTGGTGTCAAGTGGTGTGGAAAACAGCTCAGGCTAACTCAGCTTACCTGGGCTGACTCAGCTCACCTGTGTTGGCTGATTAGGGAGGTCAACCCTGGCTTGGCCAGAACCAGGACACTGATTTATTAGATTTCTGCCTTACCCTTTCTGAGAGAATGGCTTTCACTTTGGGTTTGCAGAAACACAAGCATTTGTGGAATATTTATGTTAAAGACCATGAAACCAGTTAGCAAAAGAAGCCTTTCTGTTAGACTGAGATTTGCTCCCACTGGAAATGACATGCTGCAGATCAAACTATTTAGTTTATAGGTGACACAATCTTTCTAATAAGTTGCTACAATTTAACTGGGATACAAATCAAGTTTTTTTTTTTTCCTGAAAAGATAATAATTGGAATCCTTTCTACATTTCATAGGACTCTTTTAGGAGCCACAATAAGAACAATTTATTTCACTTCATCGTATCTTGCGAACGCTTCTCATTCTTAAAAATGGCTCAGTGAATTCTTTATTGACATTGTACAGCATTTCTGGAATCTATTAGTGTATTGTTGGGCTATTTTCTTATTTTTGCTGTTGTATACTGAAGCTGAACTGCAAGCAAGATATTAATTTAGGTTGGAAATGAAGCAAAGAAAGTTTGTCAAGATATATTAATGACTTTTTCTCAGAGGAAACAATAGCAGAATAACAGCACTTTGCAGTACTTTTCCCTTATCTCTGGAACTAAACCTGGACTAGAGCAATTTATGAGACTCCCAGTTTGTACTGGATTTGGAAGCCAGATGGACTGGAAAACCTGCAAGAAAGCCTCGTTATAACAAATTCAAGACTTTGGGATGTTTTACACATTTATTTAGGAATTTGGTACTTGACTTGAGCCTAAAATCTGAAGGCAGGGAGTGCTCTTCTCATCCAGAGAGGTCAGTTAAACCTGAGCACAGCTTTGAAATTCCAGGGTTCAACTACTGATTTTCCTAATAGCTTCATTTCAGTTATTCTTAATCTCTTGCCAGAACCACAGCAGATGAGGAAAATACATTTTCATCACCCTAGCAGTTCAGTGAATACAATTCCTGTATTTATCAAGTACCAGATAACTGACACCAAGGCAAACAAACAGGCAAATACGAGTGTGTTGCTGTCTCTTTCAGCTCCCTTCTTACATATCTCCCCAGGGGTAGTAAACTTATGAAAGCTAAAGTGTTCTCACAAGGTTTTCTTTTTAGCTCGATTAATACCTCTTTAGAGGGCTCCTTCACCACAGGCTCCTTTGGGCACCAGTGTTCTGTTGAACTTGTACACCCTTCCTCTGAAACAGAGGTTACTCGATAACTGTTTACAACACTCGGTGCATTGATGTAGGAGAGTGCAGACACCGGTCACAAATTTCTCTTAGTGTATCCTCAGCCAAATCACAAACACACTCCTGAGTAAATATCTATCAGTAAGTTTTCCAGGTCTGCCTGCTGAAGGGGATAAATGCTTCTCTTCCAATAGGTTGTTCCCATGCAAGAACGTGAAGAGTCTGGGGCACAAGTCCTGTGTGTGAGGAACGGCTGGGGAGCTGGGGCTTTTTAGTCTTAAGAAAAGGAGGCTGAGGGGAGACCTTACTGCTCTTTACAACTGCCTGCAAGGAGGGTGTAGAGAGGTGGGGGTCCATCTCTTCTCTCAGGTAACAAGCGATAGGATGAGAAGAAATGGTTTCACATTGAACCAGAGGCGATTTAGGTTACATATCAGGAAGAATTTCTTTACTGAGTACTTTAGTCAAGTACTGGAACAGGCTGCCCAGGGAGCAGTGGAGTCACCATCGCCGGAGGTATTTAAAAGGCATCTAGATGTCATGCTTGAGGACACAGTCTACAGGTGGACTAGGCAGGGTTAGGCCGTAGTTGGACTCGATGATCTTGAAGGTCTCTTACAACCCAAGTGATTCTATGATTCAATTCTATGGTTCTTTCTCTCTTATGAGATTCACTTAAATATCTGAGATTGTGAAATGCTGTGTTAGAGCTTACAACTCTGGGCAGAGCCTCCCACTGCTGTGGTGTAGAACTGTGTCTCAGGTAAGGCTCACATTTCACTCACTCAGTCTACCTTAGAGCAGAAATGACATGTGGAGTGATGGTGAATTTCTACATTGGTAGGTAATGTGGATGCCACATACATTGTATGACAGCTCCTCTGGGCAGCAGTGTTTTGGCTTGAAAGACAGTGGTTTTTACATTCAAAGGTACAGATATAAAGTCTTTCTTCTGAGGGTTTTTTGTTTGTGTTTTTTTTTTCTTACAAGTTCCTTTCTCTTGTGATTCATTTCCACCTCCCTCGGATGAAATACATTGTTCTTCAGAGGTATCTCCCCAGTGTCTGTGGGGACTGTTTTGCTGAAATCTCCTATATTTCAAAATGGTGCCCATAAAAAAGATCACAAGAGAACCGACTTTGAACCGACACACTGCACTAACAAGTGTGAAACAAAAGCCAAAAGAATGAGGAGAGGTGGGATGTGAGTGGCAGTGAGCATAAATACCTTTGGTTTTTGTCAGCCTCCTTATTTTTTGTCATAAGAGAGACTTACGGGCTGTTTTAGCCTTGTGTTTTTACACAGAAAGTAAAGCAGCAATCCTTAGGGGGAGAGGGTGGTGGTGGTAGCAATGGCTGTGCCTCACAGGAAAAAGGTGGGCTTAAAGTGCAAAGCTCCAGGTTAAACTTCCTTTAGAATCATAGAATCATAGAATCATAGAATGGCAAGGGTTGGAAGGGACCCCAAGGATCATAAAGCTCCAACCCCCCTGCCACAGACAGGGACACCAACCTCAGGCCTGGAGCTACACAAGGTTGCCCAGGGCCCCATCCAACCTGGCCTTGAACACTTCCAGGGATGGGGCACCCACCCCCTCTCTGGGCAGCCTGTTCCAGCCGCTCACCACTCTTTCTGTAAAAAACCTCCCCCTAATATTCAATCTAAACCTTCCCTCCTTCAGCTTTAATCCATTCCCCCTTGTCCTTCCATTGTCTGCCCTTTTAACAAGTTGATTCCCCTCCTGTTTGTATGCTCCCTTCAGGTACTGGCAGGCTGCAATGAGGTCCCCCCGCAGCCTTCTCCAGGCTGAACAAGCCCAGCTCCCTCAACCTCTCCTTGTAGGGCAGGTGCTCCAGCCCTCTGATCATCCTTGTGGCCCTCCTCTGAACCCTCTCCAACAGTTCTACATCCTTCTTGTGTTGGGGGCCCCAGATCTGGACACAGGACTCCAGGTGGGGCCTCACGAGGTCCCTTAGTCTTACTGAAGCCAATCACACAGTGAGGCAATGGCATTCCCATTGCTTGAGCATCAAACATTGCTGTCATCGTCTACCTCATTGCAGCTATCTTATCCCACAGAAGTAAAATTCATTGTTTTAGTATTGAGAAAGCAGCTAAAATGTTCTCTTAGGCAAGATATGAGAGGAAACTGAGATGAAGGAGTTATTCCCTGTTTTGCAGAGGCCTAAAGGAGGGCTGGTGGATTCACAGCTACAGACTTGCACCAAACTGTGCAGGGCTTGTTCTGCCACTTTGAAGAAATTCCTGACTTTTGCCTCAGCCCTGCTCTTCCAGATCTGCAGTGCTCCATTTCAAACTCTGACAGTTCCCCTCTGCAGTTCCTCCTTCTCTTTTTCTCACTCACCTATCATCTCTGACTGTCTGAAACTTTTAACTCTTGTACAGTACTGGCTGTGCAACCGTATTGGTGTTGGATCAGCCCAACCATCATTGCAGATAAACCACCTACAGACTTTTACTGCACTGTGGTTTGTAGCTCACTCCTTAAACAAAAGCCTGAATACAACAATATCACATTCTCTCCAGAAAACAAAAGAAAAAAAAAGTCTTTTTCAGAATCCTTGGGGAAAACTTGACAGTTATGCTGAGCAGACACTCGCAGTTGGAGGAGATGCTCTCCAGTAATATCATAGAATCATAGAATCATGAATCACAGGGGTTAGAAAGGACCTAGACAGCTCATGGGGTCCAACCCCCCTGCCAAAGCAGCTCCCCAGCTCATACTGCACAGGTCGGCGTCCAGACGGGGCTGGAATCTCTCCAGAGAAGGAGACTCCACACCCCCCTGGGCAGCCTGTCCCAGGGCTCTGGCACCCTCACTGGGGAAAAGTGCTTCCCCATGTTGCTGTGGAACTTCCTATGCTCTGACTTGCAGCCATTGCCCCTTGTTCTGTCCCCACAGACACTGAAAAGGGGCTGGCCATTTCCCCCTGCATCCCATCCTTCAGATATTGATAGACATTAAAATAAGGTCCCCCCTGAGTCTTCTTTTCTCCAGGCTGAACACTCCCAGCTCACCCAGCCTTTCCTCACAGGGGAGATGCTCCAGGCCCTTCCTCATCTTTGTAGCTCTTCTCTGGACTCTCTCCAGGAGATCCCTGTCTGTTTTATCCCAGGGAGCCCAGCACTGGACACAGCACTCCAGGTGGGGCCTGAGCAGGGCTGAGCAGAGGGGGAGGATCCCCTCCTGTGACCTGCTGGCCACACTCCTCCTGATGCCCCCCAGGATCCCATCATCTCTCTCAGCCCCCAGGGCACACTGCTGGCTCATTGCCAACCTGTCATCCACCAGGACCCCCAGGTCCTTCTCCACAGAGCTCCTCTCCAGCAGGTCACCCCCAGCCTGTACTGATTCAAGTGGTTATTCCTCCCTAGGTGCCAGACTCTCCACTTGCTTTTGTTGAACCTCATCTGGTTTCTCCTTGCCCAGCTTTCCAGCCTGTGCTCTTGGAGCACGCTCTATCCCTGAACTAATTGCTTGGGACCAGGGTCTGTGGATTTGGAAGCGTACTTTGGTGCCACTAAGCTGAAGAGCCTTGAGGACCACAGGAGCATGGAAATAGACTCCTACTTTGGCAGTCATTGGTCGCATTAGATCCTTGAGGTTGTTGATAGCTAAGATGCAATGAGACTATGGCTTGTCACAAGGGAATACCAGAGCTGAGTTAGGAAAAAACATGCAGCAGAGGATTAAAATCTCCTTTGAATTCTCTTTTCTTAACAAAATTGCTTACAGGCACAGGAAGTAGGCCCTGAGATGGCATCCTGGGCCAATCCCTTAGGTGCCACACAGACCTTCTACGAGTCTCACATTCAAAGAAAAGAAACTTCTCTAGGCTTACCTTACAGTGAGCCAATACAGCAGGAGTCACAAATGGAAATGGCATTAAAAGCCAATAATGAATCAAACCATTAAAATAACTTCTTTAAAAAGATGCCAACTGCTTTCAGTAATGACGTAAATAGCTGCAGTTCTGTTATCTCTGCAGAAAAGGCATTTCATAGGGTAGCAATGGCAAATGCAAGGATTTAAAGCAAGTACTAATGTAGCTTTATTTAGAAAGATGGAAGCCAGTTCTTAAAGGAGCGCTACTATATAGTTTGTGAAAAAAAGTCTGCTGTGAGAAGGAAGCACAAAATTGCATCCAGAAAATGAGAAGCACTCTGAAGGAGAAAGTCATGGTAATGTAAGCTGGAACTTTTCTTCAGAGAAACACTTAAAATGAAACTGCTCTCTTATCCTTCTTCCCAAGCTGCTGACACACATTAAAAAAAATTCTGTTTGACCAGCAGCTTATTTGGAATGTTTTCTCCTTCCCTAACGAAAATGTGTTATTTCTCTAAACAATATGCCACTTAATACCAACAGAAATCTCCTTAGCAGATAGGACATAGTTGCAAGGCTTCAATTTCTGCCAGGGTTTGGATCAAGGAAGAAAACCCTGCTAGACTCAAGTATTTACTTATTTAGTGATTCTTTCCAAGGTCATATTTTTAAGCTGTAGGGGAAACCATCCTGAAGAGTAAACTGAGTGACTGGGAAGTTGAAGTACAGAAGCTTGCTGTGACCGAGTTAGTAATGCTCTCTTTTAAACAGTGGCCCCACTGAAGAATTGAACTGAAGTGCCTGGGCACAGTAAAGCCTATGTGTTGTCTTTGGGAAGCATTTCCAGCTTAATAGGGACGAAGTTTCCTTTATGCTTGATGCAGCAGCACATTTTGTTTCACAAATTTCCTTTGCCACACATTTAAGCAATTAACTTGGAATGAATGAGATGCTAGATGAATATTACTGCCTTAAGAATCAATAGGTGCTTCTGAGGTGGCTCTAGAGAAAAGAGGGGTCTGTATTAGCCAGCTGTATATTTTGATGTCTTGCCGAAGCGAAGCCACCTCAGCAATTACCTCAGAAGCATTGTACCCATGCTTCTGTATGCCATGCTTTAGCAGCAATTTGTGCCCTCTTATTTTATTCCTGCTCTGCCCCATGGGAGAGGAATAGTGGCTTTTTGGGATGATGGAGCAGAGTGGAGGCTTTGCAGGCTCTACGCCTTACTCCTTGCCCATGAAAGGGAGGCCCCAGAGGACATGCAGTTTGCAGCTTGGGTACTTGCACCCCCAGCATGGGCAGATAGCATGAATGAAGATGGTGTGAATTGCTCCCAGTGCCACCATTCAGCTTACAAGTCTTGGTGGCATGTTCTTAGATGGTAATGCTGTCCCATGTGCACTCACCAGTCACTTTGCTGCTTCCCACAGCTGGCATGAATAAAAAGAGGTGAAAAAGTCCATTGTAGGTAGATAGAAACCTGATGTCTCCTGGAAAAACAGAAATGCACTTTTTCATGCCTTGCTCAGCTCCCCATCCTGATGTGGATCAACTTCTGATTCAATGAGTTGCCCTCTGCTCTTTGAAGGAAGAGAGCTGAACAGTGGTCCCCTCTGTGGTGCAATCTAGCAATAGTGAGGGGCAAAACTGAATAATGGGTGATGTTTTGATGCCAACAGCTCACTAAGCATGTGTAATACACACTGGTAAAAACAAGTGTAGAAAATGACTGGCCCAGAAGCGGTTCTCAAGCACACAGCTGGAAACTTCTGGATCATCCTTCCCCAGAAGTGTTGTTAAATATCTCCCATTTGTAGGATATTGACTTTAGGAGATGCCTGACCTGGGAAGACAGGCTCATGACATGAGGCACTTGGAACAAGGGGCTTTACTCCAAGGCACCATTCCCAGCTAGGTGGTAAGGAACAGATTAGAAGGAGAAGCTTACTCACCAGCTGAGTAATTGCCAGCTGAATAGTTAAGGCCATGAGATGCTGTGACAAAACAATGAATCTCCCCTTGCAATCTGTGGACATGATTTTCAGGAGAGGTCAGCACTTTCAGGCTGAATTTTCAAATGTGGGATCTTACACTGTTCTTGCAAGACATTTACTTGCCCACCTCAGGAAGCAGGTACTTATCGCCGTGGCTATGTGCTCTGCATGAGCAAAGTCTTGTATGCACAGGAAAAAGTAATCCTTTGATGACAGTTCATCTTATGCTATGGGAACAATTCCCTTCCAGACTGAAGAATATTGCCTTGTTCTTTAGAACTGGGCAAAGCTGTTAACTAGGTCAGGCAGAGTGGAAATCTGCAGTGAGGCTTAGCTGGGGTGGCTGCTTGTGGTGGTGTAGCTGCATGGTGCTCCATAGCAGGGCTGGGGATGTATATCACTGGACAACTTCATGCAGATCCCTGTCACTTTGGGGAAGAAAGTGGGGATAATTCCACTAGAAAAGCTGCCACTGCAGTGTTGTTGAATGCAGACTAATTTATGGTGAAATGGGTGGCTCACTGAGCCTAGGGCTTTTGGATTTATAGCTCATTGAGCCTAGGGCTTTTGGATTTGTAAACTATCACACAATAGTGGCTCAATCCAGGACACAGCAATAGAAATGGGAATTGTGTGCATTTCATTTTAAGCATAAATCTATTTTTGCACTGGCTGCTTATTTTGTCCTCTTAGGTTTGGCTGTCTGTCAGAAAGCACCACATCCGATCCTGCTAACTCCTTTCTTCAGGTCCTTCCTGTCAGAGAGCTGATGTGGTCCTGCTGAATTCTTGCACAGATTCACTTCGTACAGTTTGGCTTTCTGGTATTAACAATAAGTTTCCTCTCTAACAAGGAAAACAACAGTGTTATAAACATATGCCTTCATTTACAAACAAGGTATGCCAATATCTAAAAGTCTGTTTTTCAGTTTCCACATTAAAATAATGCTGGTTCTTGGTGGTGCTGGGAACACAGGCTCCTATGAAAAGAGCTTGACTTTAGGAGCATAAGAGTGACAACGCTGGCATATTGAACAGGAATAACCTTGTCATGGGTTTGCCCCATGGGAAGAGGGAGGGGGGGAAGATGGGGAGGGTGGGGGTGTGGAAGGGAAAGGGGAAAAAAAAACCCCAAACCCAAGAAACCCAAACCCTGCAGGTTGGGATAAGGATAATTTACTAGAATAGCAGAAAGATAGATATAACAGTGATAACAGGACTTTAGAGCACAAAATATATGAAACTGGTGATACACAGTGCAGTTTCTCACTGAACCACACAGCTCAGGCTGTACAGCCCAGAGCTGTCCCAAAACCAGACTATCCCTAAAAAGCTCGTGTCCTGGACCCTCCTGCTCCTCCCCCCACCAGCCCCCTTTATACTGAGCATGACATCATTGGCATGGAATACCCACTCTGGCCAGCTCAGGTCACCTGTCCTGGCTGTGTTCCCTCCCTTCTCATTAGTAGGGAAATATCAACAACTGGAAAAGTCCTTGATTGTTTGGCAACAACTAGAAACATCAGGGTGCTATCAACACTGCTCCCATCCTGACTCCCAAACAGGGCATTTCATCCACTGTTAGAAAAGAAATTAACTCCATCCTAGCTGAAACCAGGACAAACATTTCATCATAGAAAGTGACAGCCCTAAAACTCCATGGGAATAACCTTAAACCTCTTGTTGCTTAAAACAACTCCCTTCAGGTGAAGTTTTTCTCTTGGTACTGTCTGAAATACCCTTAGTCTGGACTGAACTGTTCCCCCTCTCAAGGTTCAGACTTTTTTTAGTTTTCTCCTGGAGGGAATTATTCCAGAACCAAAGCTGAATAAAATGCAAGTGTGCCAGGAGGGCTTCAGTTTTGTTTTAACAAACACTTCAGTTATGCTAAATTTTATGGGGTTTGCTTTTGTCACTGTGATTTCTCAAACACTACAAAGCTGTATTAGTTTTATATGTGAACTAAAGCAAAGTGACCCAACAAGGATTACAGATGTGTTTATGAAGGAAGCAATGTTGTAAAATTACTTGGTGATGCAGCACCAAGTAATATCGGGGTTGTGCTGGATGTGAAGATCCTCTCTCACTCCCTCAGCCTATAAATAATTCCCATGATATCGCTTCTGAGCAAACTCAGCTTGCCAGATCAGGTGTTTAGAAGTTGGAACCTGAGTACCTTTTGGGTCAAAGTAGCTTTTGTGTCAATGTATGCAATATATCCTAACTCTTTTTTTTACTTTTCCCATGTCCATAAGAAAAGTAAACCTCCAGGCCTGAGGTTGGTGTCCCTGCCTGTGGCAGGGGGGTTGGAGCTTTATGATCCTCGGGGTCCCTTCCAACCCTTGCCATTCTATGATTCTATGATTCTATTGTTCTTAAGAGCTGTGGGTTCAGTAACTAAAGAACTAATCTGAAACGCACAAAACCAAAACCCCAAAACCATTAGAAAGGGTATGAAATGATGCCCACCAGTGTGGGGGGGCAGGCAGGAGCACAATTTCACACCCTGTTCAGCAGCACTTCTGTTATTTAATCCTGGCCTTTTCTTGAAGGTCAGAAGTCTCCCCAAATCGACAGCTAAGGTGGGAATTCACCGAGGAGAGCAAATATGAATGATTGGAGCTGTTACAGGAAAAGACTTTGCAGAGGAACTTGTGAGATCTTGAGTCTGTTCTCTACCATCGGCCCTGCTTTGCAGAGGAGAATCCTTCCACCTCCAGTCCAGATCCTAGCATGTGTGGGTGCTGACTTTGCTCCCAGGAATGTTTGCAAATACAGGTGCATATTTCTAGTGCATGATCTTTTTTTTTTTTTACTTTCTTCCTGAAAACCACTGTAATTTGACCCTTTCTTAGCTAGAAATATTAAGTGATCCTACTTTCCAAGGAGGTTTTTTCTAAGATGTTAAAAAGCAGAATGGTGAAGAGACATCAAAGAGAAGAAATGTTTTAATTCATAAACAGACATGGAATTCTATTTTCATAGCATGGGGATAACATGATTCAAACTGTGAGGCAATGGCCTTCAGTGAAGATTTTATAAATATGAATGACTTTGTTAGTAGTTCTTTTTAAACCTTGTACTGAAAAATGGAGATCCCTAAAATACCTTCCATATGTCCACGTTTGTCTTTCCAGTCCTTTATGAAACTTACCTCCTAGTGGCCATAATTTTACATCTCACAGCTCCTGTGCTTCATCCCACCCAATAGATGAGTGTCTTCACCCAACACAGCTAACACCTGTTGGAGGAACCTAAACTTTCAAATCAGAGTTTGTTCTCCTAAAACACTTAATAAAGCTCAGCTAAAACTTAAATCTAGACTTTGGACAGATGGTGGGTTCACATTAAAGTTTATTTTCTAGGAGTTTGCTGTACACTTTCCATGGATACTCTAAAGAGTAATTTCTTGGTATTATGATGTTAGCCTGTCAGTAATCTTCAGAGTTTCCATCTCACTTGCCAAACCCTATGAATCTATTTAGCCTCCTGTTGACCTGTGTTTGTGAACATTGCAGGGTGAATTTAATCACATTACAAGGATTTACTATCCCACAAGTTCCCAGTAGTAGTCTCACAGTTGTCCTATTTTAAAGCTACAAAGTTCACCAAGAATAACTGGACTGAAAAACCTCGTGAGTAATTTCTTGAGAAACATATTCAGCTTCCCAAGTAACTTGCTAACAAGATTGCTAACCAGGATGCTTCTGATGGAATAATTCCTTTTTTTTCCCCATTTGAAAATGCTCATTTGTCAGATTTGAAACTTTCCAATGTAGGTTCCAGCTCCAGCATTTTGGGATATTTCTGTCTGAATGATGAGACCAACCCCTGTCTCCCCATCACACCCCAGCACTGCTATTAGCACAAAAGGGGTCAAAGACCTCACTTGTAATAACAGAGACCCAGACCTTCAATCTGCATAATTCAGCTCAGGATGTTAAGACTAGATATCTGGGTATCAGGTGACCTTCATCAGCCTTTCCTTCTCAATTCTTCCTGCAGAAATTGTTTGACTTTTAAAGATATAATCGAATTCTCATTGAATGTAGAGATACAGACAAAGAGACTTAGGAAAAACAGAGAAAGAAGTAATTTTTTGACACCAAATACTACTGACTTTTGCTCCAGTGCCAACCTCTGCCTGAACATCTCTTTATATGGCATTTGGGAACAGAATGGATTCAGATGGTCTCTTAGATTTATTTATATGCTGATGTGGCATCATGATACTGTCAGAAGGCACAAACGGGAGTGTGTGGACCTGAGCCATCCTGCTGATGTCTCTGAGTAGATGTCTATTCAAACCTGCTGAGACCTTACCTGAAATTCAGAGGATTTGTCAGAAGCAGAGCTAAATGTCGATGTGAGATTCATCAGGAATACAAGTCCTCACAGGTAGTGAGTAGCTGAAGAAACTCAAATAAAAGCAACAAAAATGTAAAGATAGCCTGACAAGTTAAGAAAGGAATTACAAAAGCAGCATTGGCTAGGAGGCAACTGGCAAGGGACAAGCTTGTTCCAGTTTCTTTGAGGCATGAAACACCACCTAGCAAAAAGCTTATTTGAAGATGAAAGAATTGTGAGTATTCCTTCTCACTGATGGCTCAGACTGAATGCATGCTACCTATAAAAATGAAATGTGTACAGACCAAAGAAACAAATGAAATACGGGATTGCTAAGCAACAGAGTAAGGGAGGCTGTTAGAAGAAAGAAAGTATATTCCAAAAAAAAAGGTGATGCTTTGTTCAAATGAGGGAAAAAGAAGAGTACTGTCTGCAGTAGGTTAAATATGAAGATACACACATACACAAAACCAAAAAAGAAAAAAAAAATCAATCCACAAACAAAAAACCCAAACCCAAACAAGCCCCATCCAAAACAACCCAACTAAAAAAAAAAAAGAGTTTTGGATCTTTGGATCAACGCCAAAAAGGCATAAAAGTTAATTAATTGTGCAAGTACATTATGAATGCCTTGCAGAGATTATGCAGACCAGTAGACAGTGAAGGACTGAAACAATCAATGAGAAAATGTAAGAGTGTAAAGAAAGAAATGGCTTTTTCTTTTCCACTTTTATTGACCATGAGGTCTTAATGCATACTCTGACTGCCTCAACTTCAAGTGTCAAAAATAGAACAAATTAGAAAGTAGAGAGAAACAAATTGGCAGCATCACGTGGTGTCCACCAAAGGGTTCTAAAGAAAGGCAAGTTTGAAATAATGGATCTTCTGGCTGTTGTGTGTCATCTCTCATTTAAACCTGAATTTATATTAGAGAAATGTAAAGTTGTGAAGTTGATGCCAAGTTTTAATAAAGTTCTCCAAGCAGAAACACACAAGTTAGAAATGTGTGCCAAGCAAGTTGGTAGACATTATAATAAAGAATAAGATCATGACACACAAATAAGTAACATTTATTCATTTATGAGGGAATAATCCATCCAGCTTTTGTGACCCACTAGTGTTCTTTGAAGGAATCAGTGACTGCATAGACAAGGGAGAACTGATTGACAAAGTCTAACTGGATTTCTTAAATACAATCAGCAAAGTTCCTCACCAAAGCCTTTTAGAGAACCTGCTATGAGACAGGTAAAACTTTAATATACATACCTGGCAAGAAGATAGGAAATAATGGGTAGGAAATAATGGCAAGTCCTCAAGGTTTGCCAGTGGACTTTCAAAGTAATCTCTGCTTGTGCCTGAGCTGTGCAACACATATACGAATGACCTCAATGTCTAGTGAAAGTAGAAAGCTTGCTTACACGGCTAGACAGGACCACTCAGAGTAAAAATGAAACCTCACTGTGAAGATATGTGGAAGCAATAAATCAGCTTTGCAGTACTGATGAAAAATGCCAGCTGGAATTCAGCATTGATAAATCAGAAGTAATGCATCTAAGAACCCTCTCTTCAATTAACATAGATAATGATATGCTCTTCAGATGTGCTCTTAGCTATTACCCTTTAGGAAAGAGATCTTGGAAGGATGGCAGGGAGTTCTATAAAAAGCACCTCAATGTTCAGTAGCAGTCAAAAAACCCCCTTTTGTTTGAATTTAAGAGCTATTTGGAGAGGAATAGAGAACAAAAAAGAATGTCTTTATGTTACTTTGTAAATCTATGAGGCAAACACATCTTGAATAGTGTATGGTGTTCCAGATTCTCCGTTTAAAAAATGTGGTAAAACTTCTACTATAGTTACAAATGGATGTAGACAAACATGATTTGTAGATGGGCATCTCTTATTAGACCAGCTAGAATCACAAAAAAGCCTGTCAACACACTATTGAGCACACAAACCCTCTCCAGATCTTAGAGAAAAAGCAGCAAAGAAGTATTGTGATACAAAATCCAGTTATTTCTAGGTAGAGAAGTAAGTTTAATTCAAAATACTATTTATAGCTACCTAAAAACCTTGTCTTGCCTTATGTAGGTCTAGAAAATGTATGAAGAATCTTCCAAGAAAGAAATAAACACCTCTGATTTATAAATTTGAGAGAGATGTGGAGAATACAATTAGGAAGTAATAGCTTAGTGCCTTTTCTAATACAAGATTTAAGGAAGTCAGCCATGAAACTAGAAGGTGACAGGTTTGAAATTAAGAGGAGGCATTTCCTCATACAACACTGGGTTAAACTGTTGGTCTCTTAGCCACAGCATGTTGTGGAGGCTGAGTCTAAAAAGGTTCAGAAAAATGACCAGACCAGCTTGTAGGTGGAAAAAACAACCAAACACTGTCAGTCAGGAACGATTATTTGCTCTTGAAGTGCTTCCCTAGCCATCCATTTTTAGCCATTGTAGGGTAACAGGATAGTTGGTAAGGAACTGATGGTGGTCAGCTCGAAGGGGTCACAATGCCATCATTAGGTAATCCATGTCAGACACTTGGTGGCTCTCCCATGCCTGGGGTTCAGCATATGGTACATCTTATGGATGGTTGAACGACTCCATGCTGATGTCCCTGCTAACAAACGGTGTGGCTTTGAAGGGCAACACACCAACTCCACTGCCAGACCTCTCCCATGGGAGGGATTTAATTCTCTGTCAAGCACTGGTATAAAGCACAAGTGCTCTGGTTTTAGGAGGATTTCCTGATTCTCCTAATGATAGATTCTTTTTTCAGAAAGCATTGTTCTTGAATGGAGTTCATTAAAATGAGTCTACAGGTAACTGTTCTGTTCAACTCGTTGACAAATGGCTCTAACTCAACATTTAACTCCAAAGGGGCCAGGAAATGAAAATATAGCCCCATTCCTCAATAATTATTAATTTCCTGTCACTATTTTCCTTACTTCAAGAGTTTGGAAAGTTCTAAAAATCTTGTAAGGTTGATTAAAGAGTAATTTGGAAGCAGGATGGGGGTGGGGTGAGGGAGATGAAGGAAAGGGAGAGAAGACTATTTCTGAACACTAAAAATAGTTTCAGATTCCCGCCAGGAAATGACAAATTGTTATATACACAGTCAGACACAGATATGTATATTTTGTTTTAAATTCCAATTTCAAAATGTACTGCATAAAGAGAAACCACAAATTGAATCTCCATGTGCTCATATTGGCAGTAAAGCCAATCCCCCCTTTTTTTTCCCTAAATATAACCCCCAAAAAATCTACCTCAACCTTCCCCCACCTCCTGCCCCCTGTTTTATAAGTAAGAACACAGAGTGTTTTCGTTTCAGAGTGACTTTTTCTTGTTTCCTTTGAGTTACTAGTGGAGGGCCAAGCTCTCAGAACCTTCCTCAGGCAACATTTCCATTGGTTGCAATGGGAGGTTTGCCCACGAGGTCTGCAGTATTTTCCCTGGTATTTATATGAAATGAAGCAATGTGTGACAGGAAAGAGGAACAGTCTTGGCAGGAGAAAGAGAAGCAAACGCCATTTTGTAAAAGGATGAAGAATAGGGAAGGAGGATAATGTTGTGAGGAGCACTATGTAAAACTTTGCCTCTCTTCCATCTCTGTAATTTCTCTTTTTTAAACAGAAAAGCCTTTGAATTTGGGTCAAATATCAAAAGAAAATGAATTTTGAGTACTTGGTCCAGGTCACAGGAAAAAAGCCACATCAAAAGCCCCAAAATAAACCACCTCTAATTTAAGCAAAACTGTACCAGAGACTAAAGACAAACCAGTCTTTTCAGCTTTCAGAAGGGAAGTCAACATCAAATGAGGAACCCAAAGGAGAAACCTAGAAATGTAAATTTGTCTTTTCACACTCAAATTCTCACTCTTCTTCCATTTCCTTTTGCAGAAGAGGAGTGTGGTCAGACTTGGGGGAATTGCTTAATAGCTTTTATAAAAGGGTAACGTAGTTCTCATATGGATAACTGAATCATTATAAAGATAATTAAGCAGTGACAATCTCTCTCATTTTGAATGCTGTGGCTTGGAAGTTTTGACTCATTATATGTTTTCTCAGTCTGATTACATGAAAATTTATAAATATGAGCATTGATGATGAATAGAAGTATCCTTCTGGAAGTTGAGTGGTGTTGAGTTCCCTCCACTTTTGTGAAGAGCATAGAATAAAAAGGCTCCTACCATGTTAAGTGATATTACACATAGTCAAAAATGTCCAATACATGCAAAGGAGTGCTACCACCTAAGTTTTACTAGGTGTTGAGGTGAGGCACAGAGAAGTTAAATGATTTTGCTGCAAGGTCCTTCTGTGAGGATGGGTTTGGTCTCCATTTGGTCCATCCAACGAAAGTAGCAGGGCTGGGGGCACTTAATGCTGGTGTGAAGTGTCAAAAGTTGGGTGATGGAAGTGTTACCCTGTCTGACTGTGTGTAAAGAAGCTACACCCCATGGCCAGCCTCGATGGTTTGAGGCTACCCGAGACTACCTAAATGAGACAAGAATCCTATTTTGTTATAGGTAATTAGCCTTATCACTCTGAGGGAAATGAGGTACTTCCTGTTATTGTCCTCAAACAAGCATCAGCGAAACACTAATTATTTGCAACAACACCACTAAGGAAAACCCCCCAAACCACTGGAACAATATGGTGTAGAATAACGAGCATTAATTGTTATGTTTAATACCTCCAGGAGAAACAACCTGCTGACAACTCTCCGAAATGCTTTGCCTGGAAATCACCTGAGCACTGCTTTATTTCTAGACATCTGTCACCATCTATTAGCTAGCAACAAGCATAACATGAAAATAAGAATTCTGTTTAGGGCAGGAACAGTAACTGATTGACTGTCATGAAATTGCATCGATATCATTGTCTCCTGTTGACTTGTTGACAATCACAGAATCACAGAATCACAGAATTTTAGGGGTTGGAAGGGACCTCAAGAGCCCATCAGGTCCAACTCCCCTGCCAAAGCACAGGGCGGCGTCCAGACGGGGCTGGAATCTCTCCAGAGATGGAGACTCCACACCCCCCTGGGCAGCCTGTCCCAGGGCTCTGGCACCCTCACTGGGGAAAAGTGCTTCCCCATGTTGCTGTGGAACTTCCTATGCTCTGACTTGCAGCCATTGCCCCTTGTCCTGTCCCCACAGACACTGAAAAGGGGCTGGCCATTTCCCCCTGCATCTCATCCTTCAGATATTGATAGACATTCATAAGGTCCCCCCTGAGTCTTCTTTTCTCCAGGCTGAACAGCCCCAGCTCACCCAGCCTTTCCTCAGAGGGGAGATGCTCCAGGCCCTTCATCATCCTTGTAGCTCTTCTCTGGACTCTCTCCAAGAGATCCCTGTCTTTTTTATCCCGGGGAGCACAGCACTGGACACAACACTCCAGGTAAGGCCTGACCAGGGCAGAGCAGAGGGGGAGGATCCCCTCCTGTGACCTGCTGGCCACACTCCTCCTGATGCCCCCCAGGATCCCCTTGTTTCTCCCAGCCCCCAGGGCACACTGCTGGCTCATGCTGGCTTCAACTGTCGAAGAATAGTTTGTGTTTTCTGGGGTGGAATGCTCTACTTGCTTCCTAGCAGGAACACTACACCAAGAAATTTTCCCCAAAGGCAACCTGATTTTGCAGATTTAACTTATGATGCTTTCTAAGCACTCTAGGCATTTCCTTACTCTTTTTGTTCTCGCTGTTGTAATGCTTTTTTGGTTGGTTGGTTGTTTTCCCAAACTTCACTCTTCTGAGGAATGCAGACTGGTATATTTGATATGGTAGCAGAACAGCAACCAGATTCCGGAAATTCAGTTCACAGCCTTTCCTGCTTAATTTTGAAGTGCTAGCCTGCTAAAAGTATTTAGACGCCTAAAAAGTGCAAATAGGTGCTTCTAGGTATCTAATCTACATTGAAACTAATGGGAATTAGTTATCTTTCATGGACTTTTCAAATATCATGTAGTACTGTGATGGCAACTGAAGCTATGAAACACCTCTAAAAATCTGGCCTTTTCTAAGCTAAGGCAGTCTTTACAGAAGTAGGAATTTCTATAATGTGAGTTTTTTCCCAAAAAACCTTTTTTTTTCTTTCCTCTAAGATACCTGCCACTCCTATTGCAGCTGAAGAACGTCTTAATACAAAAAGTGACAATGCCTCAAGCATTGTTCTTCTGTGTTTGTGGGTTATTGTCAAATTCCATTCAAACACTTCATGGACCTTAAAAGCTTTTCTGTGTGAGTAGAGGTCTGACAGATTCTGCTGCATAGGTGCACAGTCTAGGAGATTTTCCTGCCATACTAGCCTGAGTTTCAGAAGGCACCAAGCACCAAGTTGCTTTTGAATATCACATCTTTTAAAAAACTTAAAAATACCATCCAAGCACTTTTGGAAAAAAAAATCTTTGGGAACACGAGGGGGTGTATGAATATTTTCAAAGTTGTAGTTTGACTAACCCAGCCACTGCTTAGATCATCAAACAGGCATGCATTTGGGAAACAGAGACACTACAGTCCTGGCGTAGTCAGACCAGAATCCTCATGGTTATGTGAATAATTATCCCTTCATACCAGCCTAGAAATCTTGGACAGAATTAGCAATCTCAGCAAGGGTGCTAAGAAATAATTTGTACTGTACATCTGTCAGTGTCCCTAAGCCCAGCTGGAATTTACATGCTTTCCTCCCTGTCTTGGGTTTCTCAGATTGAGTCGATGTGTGTTTAAGCTGCAGGAACATGCAAGGTAGTCAGGTGGGGAGAGATGTAAACTTTCTTGGTGTTTTGATTCCAAACTGTGATGTCTATTATCAGGATGGGTAGAGGAAGAGTCAAATGTAATTTCATCTCCTGTTCCCAGCTTATCTGGATAACTTAAAATATGGTGGGACTAATGTGGGAATAATACAAGGCCATGGCAAGTGTAGGACTGCTAGACCACTCAAACAAGCATTCTCCTCTAACTGGCATCCCCTGAGAACACCTCATTGGGTTTATACTGATGATGGATACAATTGAAATTGGTTTTCTTTAATTGTGTCAGGCAAAAGAATCATTTCATGTTTTACTGCATCCTGTCTTTGAGAAGGAGAAATAAAGTACCTCTTTTTGATCCCCGATGCCTTTGTCTTAATTCTCCTCTTCTTTCCTCTTGCAGCTGTGGGGAGTGGAGGTGACAAGAAAGTTTCATTCAACGACATCAGTCATAAAGGTGTAAGAAGGGGAGAGCGGGACAATGTACCTCATATCTGGCCCTGCTTTGATCAGGAGGTTGGACTCGAGTTCTCCTGATGTCCCTTCCAACCTGCAATAGCCAAATATACTGTAAGAGTAGGGTAGTCTGACATTTCAAGCCTTTTTCTTTTTTTTTTAAAGAAACAGTTTTCTTTTTCAGATGCACAGTTTAGTCCTTCATTTGACTTACGATCACATCATATTTAAGCTTAATATGCTTTCTCTCATTCACTTTTCCCCCCTTTACCTAAATGCTACAAAGTTTTCCCGCCCCATATATTTTTGTTTTACATGAGCTTATGCAATTCACCTGGGATTTGCCTTGGACTACTTCCAAATACACCCACACATCTTTTCTAAAAGTGATGAGGTTTGTCTGAAGATGGACTTGGCAAGTCTGTATTTCAAAGGGCTAAGGATCCAAAATGATTCATGAAGAGACTTCAGGAAGACACAAAAAAACCCCACAAAACCATAAAATGCAAGGCCTAGAACAATTTCAGTAGCTGGTAGCTAAAGCAACTTGTCTGTTAATGGCTACTTCTCCACCAGCAAACCAATATCAGTCAGTTTTATGGCAACTGACTCACAGGCTGTGGGGTTTCGTGATGTTGAAGACCTGCCATGTTTTTTCTTCAGAACAACATTGAAGTTGGGTTCAACAAGGTTACGGGCAGTCAGAGGAATCTTTAACACTCTGTTGACTAATTTGTTCCATCAGTAGATGCATAAAACAACCTCTGGAGAGGTCATGTTGTCCATGGTAAGGCTATGAATCTAGAGACCTGGTTTTAATCTTGGCTTTCCTCTTGGCCTTCTCCTCCACAGCCTTGAACAAGTTCCCTTCCTTCATGCCTTAGTATATACCTTTACAGCAAATGAAGGTCTGCAGTACAGCCCTCCATTGTAGAAACAAAGAGGTACTGATGAAAACTGCAATGTAATGACTGGGTTTTTATTTCTGCCAGCACACTAATTCCAAAACCCACACCCAAAGTCACGAAATTACCTTTTAAATGATGAGACAGAATCATTCTATTTTTCCCCCCAGATATTCCCTGCATTTGCATCCCCTGGGTAGCAACAGTGGAAAGTACTGGTGAGGAGAGCAGCCAGTGGACAAGGCCTTATTTGCCCAAGTTTGAGGGCTTTGCCTCTGTAGTGATGATGTAAGGATACCAGTCTCCTTCAAGAGGTGTGGTTTATCAGTGGGGCTTTTGCAGTGTCTCAGACGTCAGGCTAATGGTCTCGCACACAGATTCTGTAAGATGCCTTTCATTCATCCTGCCAAACAGGAGCTGTGCTTATGATGCTTTCCCAAACTGAAGGGCATTGCTTCATGATGAATGCAAGCAATGTTAAAGCCTGAATAATGCACACAGTCTTCCATTTGAAAAACGCTTCACCTCTCCCTTTGCCCTCCCCCACCATGTGGTTTAGCTTCTGGCGCTGCAATAGATACTCTGAATCAATGTTAGCTTTTTGAGAGACTAACACTGAACACTGGAAGTCTGAGTCAAATCCAGCCGTGTTACAAGTCTATTGTTTGATTGTTGGTTGCTTGGGTAATTTTTCCCCTGGAGTTTTATCACAGATGAACTGGGCCTTTTGGCAGCATAGACAAGCACATCTTAGTTTTTTTCACTCGGTGCCCTGAAGACATCCCTGTATTAACCAATCCAAATAGGAAGCCAGAAACTCTATGAGAAGAGCATATTGTTCAACATATATGTTTGCTTTAGCTTTAGCCTGAAAAATGGTAAACACAGAAATGGAAAGATGAGGGACATAAATATACAGATTGTGCAGCTTACAGAGCTACATGCAATGTAATGATAACTTGTGGGAACTGGGAAACACTGTCATCATCTGAGGTGTATTTCAGCTTTCAGTTCAATAAACCCCCAGCTTCTGGACAAGCAAAAATTTGTCTGTTTTACCAGGCTGTAATAAAATATCTGTGGTGGGTTTTATGGTGCAACCCACTGTCCGCTTAATACTAGCTGAGGGCCATTGCCCTCATTTCTCTTTTGAGTCAGACTACAACACATCTCCACACCAAGCTCCCCGAGCTTCAGACTGGTGAAGACTATTAGCAAAGACCCCAAAGGGCCATGTTTGCTTGCTCAGAATGACTTGATGGCATGGCACGGTCTGAAAACCACTCTGTTCACCTGAATCAACTAGACAGTTATGCATCTGAGTGATGTGAAAGAAATGCAGACGTCCAGATTGCTGTATGTTAGCCTGGTTTCACTGATATCATTGTCTATGTGCCCACATCTGTGAAACACAATCTCCAAATCTCCATCAGATGCTACCATGAAGTTTCATTTTACATGATTCTCAGGAAGGATAGGGATTTGCTCTGATTTCAGTTCCTTTAAGCACAGAGCTGCTGAAGGCCATGAGAACCTTAAAAACCTCTACTGTTACCAAAACTGAATCTCTGGTTATTTGGGAGCTGTGGTCTTCCAAACTTTGTGTGTGTGGAGTAGAGGACCACACCAGTTTGGTCTTAGCTGGCAGTGAAAGTCTGTGTAATATAGCTGTCCTCAGGCCAAGCAAGTACTGGACTCAGTCTTCCTCTTCTGGTCCCAAAGAGAATCCAGAGAATTTCATCCAAGAGATGGAAGATGAAGTCAGTGAGCCACTTCAGCTTTAGGGAACAGAAAGACTTTTGCTTGATAGCTTACCAGGTCCAGTATTTTCTTAAACACAATAGACTCCATATAGTCCTTCCCACATAGCTGTGATCATTTTTATACAAACATAGGAGACGAACATGATCTCTGCAATACTGCACTTTGAGTTGAAGAAAGCCATTCAAATCCCTTCTCACACTACCTGGAGGTTGCAAGGTGCTGCAAAACTCCCTTTTTTCCTTCAGAGGCTTCTTTGGCTAGTATCACTAGTGTTGCACCCTTAGACATCTCAAATTGCCTTGGTTCTTCTCATTTTACCATTTAAGGTCTCTGTGGACCACCTTTGTGTTTAATTACCTTCAAGGATTCGCTCACCTATGTGCTCTTATCTCCTTCTTCCCATATATTTCCATGGGATCTTGGAGGCCTCTTCTTAACCTCTTTTCTTCCACAGTGCCTTTATCCTTTGCTATATTCATCCATCAACACGAGTGTGAGCTCCAGAAGGACCTGCACAAAATTGAGGGGAAAGGAAAAGGAAATGTTTTCACTAGGTGTAAATGACTGTCATAAGACAGGAACTTGTCCTAGGGGCAACTGGGATGTGTTTGTTCCATGAAATACCATGCAGGAATACCTGAGCTCGCTGGGAACATGCTAGTTCAGGTTACAGAGGCAAAGTGTACACGCTTTAGCAGAAATACTGGAATTACTTGGGTGTGTCTGTCAGAGATTATCCTGTTCCACCCAAATAGAGAAGCACTATGAAGCCGATGTAGCCAAAAAAGTGATCATTTCATTACATTTTTAAAGCCCAGAAGTTTTTTCAGAGTTTTGACTTATTTTGTCCTTAAAGAATTACTAATGATGCATAGTACATTTTGTACAAATGAAACTTGTAGAGCAGACATGAAGATGCCACTGCTATTACCAAAATATTGATGGCAGAGTTATAGTAGAAGAAATAACAGTGGAAGAACTGAGTTGAATATTTCTTCTTGTCTGGTCACCAGGAAACGTGGTTGGTGTAATTGAACAGGAGGGAATTAGGAAAAATAGTCTGCTGTGCTTCAAGCAAGCTACTGAGAATCCAGATACTTCTCTGAGGGGCCTTACCACTGTAAATCATGGGATCATACTTCTTTCTTATACTTCCTTTGCATTAGCAGGGTTCCTCCTAATCTATATTCACATAGAGGAGAAGGCAATCAGGAACTTCATCTCTTCATACACATCCATCTGGATCTCTCTCAGAGGTACTTATGTAGCCCCATTACCTTAGTTTCTTTCATGAGTGTCTTTCTCAGTGCCCCAGAAGGTAAATTTGATGACATTTCCACTTTTGTTTTGGAAATGGCTGGAGTAGGAGACGTTGTGTTTTGTCCAAGGAGGTCTGTGGAAGGAATTAAACCAAGGACTCTCAAATCTCAAAGTAATACTTAAGCCTCTACATGATCCTCCTTCTCTACCTCAGTTTCCCCTGGACAAAAGAAACTGCCTCCATAAGGAACCAACATAACTGCTGCAGACTCAGCTACAATAAATTCATAAAGTTGGGCAATCGTTCTGAAATAAGCACCTTTATTCTCAGATATCACAGCAGTCTAGGATGTTGGTCAGGAAGCAATGTAGAACACAAGCTTATTGCTCAAAGTGCAGTCATATCCTCCAGCAGCCAAGGCCTCCTCACTGCCCACATGACAACTTGCTGGTGGCCCATCAGTGTGGAGATGCTGCCTCTCCATATTAAAACCTCTGAGAAACAAGGGGTACTGTGCTGAAATGGATCTCCTCAACAGGAGTTCATTTTGGTGGCGAGCTGAGCTCACAAAGCAGAGCAAAACTGATTGTCAGCTGCATAGGCTGAGCTGACACCCCTGTGCTGGGATGCAGAGCATCCATGCTCAGCAGGTACTCAGCCCGATGCCCGGCTCGCCTCCCTTCCTGCAGCAGTTTGCACTTTGCTAGCAGCACAGACATTAAAACTTCCTTTAGCTTCCAGAAAGAAGATAAACACAGCTTTCAATGTAGATTAAAATACACACACACACACACACACACACACACACACACACACACTTTTGAAACATGGTTGGTCATTACTAAGTCATGGCTGCTGTCCAGCAAGTGGAGAAAAACATTTCCCCTTGTAGGTTTAGCAACAAAACCAAGAAGAAAAAAAATAAAAATCAATGACTTATAGTGTACACAAAAACAGCTTAAAGCACAAACATTTCCAGAGTACAATATTTCAAGCAGTCTTGTAACTGGAGGAGCTATATTTTAACTGGAGTTCTACTTTTTACTACCAACAGTCTTGTCTTATTTGCAGAGGCTCTGCTAGCTGTCAGACATCCTGACTCCACTTAATAAACTCACTTAAAGCAGAACTTTCTTAAGTCACAGTGTAAGTACATAAATTAGTTGTTTCAGCGTTAGACTAACACACTTCTCTTTCTTCCCTCTCTCCTGGGCATTCAGCTACGATGAAGAAACACGAATCTCAGAAGAACCAACAGCTCATTAAGCAATGCCGCCATAACCTGACATGCCTAATATACTTGCAGCTACCATTGGTTTTGGTCAGAGCTGCAAGGCTGCTTACTTGGGGGAAAATGGGGCAGAGATTGGGTCCCTAGGTCTGGGACCCTAAGTTTAGACCCAGCCTTTGAAATGCTCCGGCTTTGTATGCAGTGATCTCAGTGAAGGAGTGGACAAGGTGACACCAGGTCACATGCAGATTTTGCATTAAGTGAAGCTTAATACACCAGGAAGCTAAGAGAGTCTCCAGTGTCTCACCAGATAAGCAGGAGCAGGGCATATTTCATTAGTGGGTGGATCTCAGTCTGGTTCCTTGTGAAAATGAAGCTCAAACAAACATCATAGTTGTGTGTCTGTCTCTGTCTGACCCTCCCTCCTAACTCCTCCATCCATTGGTCAAGTTTGTTCATATTCAACAGAAAGAAACACATTGCAAAAGTAAATAAAGCTGAAGTGTATGCAAAGCAGTGAAGACATGCCAGAAGTCCTGCTGTCTCAGAGCAAGGCCACTTAACCTTTCAGCGTGCCCAAAAGGGGAAGGGATTTCAGCAACGTAGGCTCAAACCTTCACAGAAAAAAAAAAAGATGACTCAGCTTCACTCATTGCTGTGGTGGCAAAAGACATCTATCATTGTTGCTGCTCAGAAGTCACTCATGGGAAGACTGGAGTGACTCCCAGGGTCACCCAACCCTGCATTTACCTCTGCTAGCTCCTTTCCTGAGAGGGGATATGTAGCACAAGATCAATTTGCTCAATGGCCCATTTACTAAGGAGGGAGGAAGAGACTTTCTTGCTTGACGTGCTGATTCCCATCCAGAGACAGGACTGGTCTGACCTCCCAGGGCAGAGAGAAGCAAGAGGGCCACCCCTTCCCATCTGCCCCTTCAATTTCAGAAGAGGGGGAGCAAGCACCTTGCATGGGCCACTCATAGGAGCTGGGAGCTTCATCTAATCCCTCTCTCTGGTCCTTTGCCCTACCCCAGTTGATCCTTGGGAGAGTGCGGGAGCAATGTCGGGCTGGTGATGGGCGGTGGCTGGCAAAGCTTGGTGTTGCTAACACTGGGTTTCTCTCACCAGCTGCTACATGTTGTACCTGGTGGCAGCTGCTATTTTTACATTAAAACTCATTTCTTGCTAATAATCTTCATGTTACATCTTGAGAACCAGATCTAGCCCTCTGGTAATTTGATCTTAATTAAACAATTTAGCTGCCAATCCAGTCCCTTTCTGGTAACCTCTGTATTGCAATGTTGGTGTTAGTTAAATACAACAGACATTTTATCAGCCCTGGTGTTGTAAATATAGCTCAATTTCTTAGCAGATGCTGATAGTAAAGTTTGCCTTGCCCTGCCCTACCTCTCCCACTAAGCTGA
Organism: Laterallus jamaicensis coturniculus; assembly: GCA_022605575.1. Classification (NCBI taxonomy): domain Eukaryota; kingdom Metazoa; phylum Chordata; class Aves; order Gruiformes; family Rallidae; genus Laterallus; species Laterallus jamaicensis. The sequence continues at coordinate 46,024,507 of JAKCOX010000004.1, read as the reverse complement.
GTCATAGTAACGCACCGGGTAAGCCCAACTCCATCACATGGTGTAATGCTCAGCACGATTTGGCAGATAGGAGGCCTTGCTAATCTTATGAACCTCATGTTTCATGCTGAAGCAGTTGGCTGGGATACATTTGTGCGTGTGTCTGTTTAAATTATTGTATAATACCATCTTCCAAGTTACATAATGGTTTCTCTCTTTACTTGGTGTCATCCAAGCCCCACACAGGAATGTACACACATTGCCTCTGACAGCTCATGAAGTCCTCCAGGGCCACTGTTTCCTGTCCACCCAGCAGTTTAGAAAAGGCAGGTACTACAAATTCATACCAATGTGTGCTTACCAGAGAGCCACCACGTGCCATAACCTTTGAGAGTTTTTAGCAGGTTGTGCCAAATTACAACAAGGTTATCCTCAGAAAGGTCTATACTTCCCTGTCATATTCCGCCCCCCCGCCGCAATAACCAGAGTTGCCAAAGGTTTCTAGTTATGCTCTCAGATGAAAAAGCCACATTCACTGCAGGAATCAAGTGCTCAGCTGTTGGGGAACAACCAAGCTCCAGGAGCCCAGGGCTTTTGGACCACTCCAAAAGGCGTTTTTTTGACTCAAAACAAAATCTTCTGCTGATGGAAAAAATATGCCCCTGCAGACGGAAGAAGGGAGGCAGATGCTTCCTTCCCTGGGATGGTACTTTGAATAAGGGCTGGAAACCCTGTGATGGTTGGTTGCTCACAACAGTCCAGCCATTTTCCTCAAATCCAAGGTGGGTCATTGCTAAGCCCTTCCTGGACATCAGGCAGATGGTCTACAGGTCACAGATGCACATCTGGCAAGGCAGGGATTGCCTGCGGGGTCAAACCACCAGCGCTTGCCCTGGCTTTGCCAGTCCACCTCCAAATTGGAACCCCAGGCTGCCAAGCAGCAGGTGCCAGCAGCCGCTCTTCAAAAACATCACAATTAGTCCTCACAGATAATTTTTCCAGAGACAGAGCTACAAGTTTTGTAGAGGTTGGTGAGTGGCACTCAGCTCTATCTCAAATACTTTGTTTTTCCCTTTTGTGCCTCTCTATTTTTCATTCTTTGCTTCAATATTTCACTACTTTTTTTTCCCCCTGTGGATGTTTGCTCCCCTCCCCTGCCTGCTTTATTTCTCACAGCCTCCCCTAACCCAGGGACAGTTGCGTTCAAATGTTCGAACCTACCATGCTCCAGCAGGCTCAGGAGCAGGGTAAACAAGCTCGGCTGTGTGTTTAGCATACAGCTCGATTGTAGATTTACAGTAGATATTCTGCTTTAATTTGCTTTTAAACAGCCCCTTCGAACAGCTCAGAGGTCTGGACATTGTTCTCTTAGGTGCATTACAAAACCATAATTAATTAGCTGGGCTCCCCTGTGGATTTTCTCAGATTTTACCCAATCTTCCCGCCAATTTTAATGACCTTCCCAGTCAGGGGCTTTACATCTGTAAATGCTGAGTGTCATTCAGCACTTAGTAAACAAGGGGTATCTGAGCAAAATAGCTAGAGCTTGAAATCAAACAGTTTACTTGTTTATACTACAGGAGACACTGTCGATCTGGGTGGTTCTTAGCACCTGCTGTGCCATTTGATGACTGAATTTTGGCTTTCTGTCCCATATTAAGAGAACTCAAGATTGAGCTATGTTACCCTTCCATAAAGTTGGGATTGTGGGGAATTCTACTCTGCAGAGCCCTGCAATTCCACCCCCTCTTCCTTGCCCTTTTAAAGCAAGAAACAGCACTTTGTTCATTGTCCATGCAAAACTTGCAGAGAGCTCTCCATGGAGAAAGCAGCTAAACAACTTTCAGCTGCTCTCTCTTCCTGCTGGCTTCAGGCCAACGTTCTCCAGCAGGTGTCATATACCAGCAGATAAGAAGGAAGAGAAAGGAAAGAAAGAAAAATGAGCAATAAGAAAGGATTTGGTGATCTATCGTGTGGATCGACCCATCTACGACCTCATAGCACTCAATAGCTCTTCAGATTTTAGCACACATAGTGCAAATGCAAGATCATAGAATCATAGAATGGCAAGGGTTGGAAGGGACCCCAAGGATCACAGAGCTCCAACCCCCCTGCCACAGGCAGGGCCACCAACCTCAGGCCTGGAGCTACACAAGGTTGCCCAAGGCCCCATCCAACCTGGTCTTGAACACTTCCAGGGACGGGGCATCCACTACTTCTCTAGGCAGCTCACCATTCTCTCTGTAAAAAAGTTCCCCCTAATATCCAATCTAAACCTTCCCTCCTTTAGCTTTAATCCATTCCCCCTTGTCCTGCCATTGCCTACCCTTCTAAAAAGTTGATTCCCCTCCTGTTTGTATGCTCCCTTCAGGTACTGGCAGGCTACAATGAGGTCCCCCCGCAGCCTTCTCTTCTCTAGGCTGAACCAGCCCAGCTCCTTCAGCCTCTCTTTGTAGGGGAGCTGCTCCAGCCCTCTGATCATCTTTGTGGCTCCTCTGAACCCTCTCCAACAGTTCTACATCTTTCTTGTATTGAGGGCCCCAGATCTGGACACAGGACTCCAGGTGGGGCCTCCCGAGGGCAGAGTAGAGAGGGACCTCTCTGGCCACCCCTCTTCTGATGGACCATCAGTCCATCTTGGAAGCCCACTGTATGCAGGCTGTAACTGCAAGGCAGTGAGTGCTGCCTGTGCAGTGAAGTGCATCTTCACAGGGGGAGCAGCAGCCAGCTGGTGGCTGCACAGGAGGGATGGAAATACTTGGTTTGTTTTGGTCAAAGTTGGATTTTCCATGTTTTTTCCTAAGGCAGAAGGGTGGCTTCAGGTGTTGTGTACATGGTTGGAGGAGAGCACTTCATGGTCCAGCTGTATTTTAGGATGAATGTAGTATGTGAGCATAAGACAAGCACATTTCACATGTGTCTGGATCAAGGTTTGGAGTGAGCTACACCAGAACCAATCAGGCTCGGGAGAATAGAGGACTGAGTTAGAGCACTAGCTTCACATAAATATGAAGTCACACTGTGGAAATGTGAACAGAAGATAGGATTTTCCATATGAAGTCAAAGTTACATGCCATAATGTGGAGATTTTCTGTGCATTCTGAATATGCACACATTTTCAGGAAACAGGGAACTCCAGCATGAATTTCCCACCTTAGGGAGCAGAGGGCCTACAATCAAAAGGAATGCTTTTCAGTACTAATTAGAGGATTCAGAGCAAAGCATGAAATAAAATTAGCCCCCCACCCCTCCCTCCCCGAGGTGTACAGCCTATTCTCACCAATATTATCCACAATTGCTCACAAATAATGTGAACCAATATATGGTTTAAAATGGACTGGGTTTAGATGAGTGTGCAGTTTCTGGATGCTCAGGGGCTCTTTAGTTGCACCTACATTAATACAGCAAGAGTTGTAGGGATGCAACCAGCCAAACTTGGTCTGCTGCTTATGTGGCAACCTGACATCCTTCATGAGCCGTCATGTAAGACCAGCTGTTCAAAGGACTGAATGCCGACTAAGACATATCCAGGCACTGCTGGAGATAAGCTCACTAATAAAAGAAAAGTGATTAGGCAACAGCGCTCTGCCTGCACCCTGGATCTCCATCTGTAAAACAAGGTTGATGATATCGCCCTTATCTTGCAGGGGAGTTGTGAAGATACATCATATTAAAGGTGATTTAAGAGGTGCTCATAGACTCATGGGGAGGGGAGTCTCAAAGACTGAGATTTTCTTGCTACAGTTTTTAACTTTCAGATATAGCAGAGCAAGAGATCATATAAACTACTTCTTTGGAGCTTTCCAACAGGAGCAGCTTTGGGCCCCCTTGTTCCTCCCAGGGCTGATATTAAGCCTATTGTTCAGGTTTGTGGCGGCTGGAGTACCTCCTGGGACATGTCACGCAGGCCAGGTAATTGGGCAGAATGCAGGCAGATTAGAGACACTGCTGGGGAAGACAAGGCAACTATCCCTGGGTAGCAGGAGTATGGAGAAGAGCTCCTCAGCCCTTTGCTGGACTGGAAACAAACTGGAGCATGCCAAGGAAGAGTATGTGGGCAGCACCATGACAGTCATGGTGGCTGGCTGTCATGCAAGTGCCATGCTTGGGGTCAGGTCATGCTTCAGATCAGCCCTCATCTTCAAAAAAAGATAACATGAGGAGGATAAATCACTAATGAAAATTACTGGAAGTGTTGAATGCTATTGTGTAAGCTGTGGTGTTTTCCAAAGAAGCCTCACTAGCCTCACAGTCAATGAATGATAAAAAAAAAGGTGTTTAGTACTTTCTCAGGGTAACTAGATGAAGCCAATACCTTTATAAAAAGGTGGCAACACACAACCAACATATGGAAATTGCATAGCTGACTTGTGGAACTGCTTGCTGAAGGATGCTACTGCAGCCAAAAGCCAAGCAAGATTCAAACAAAAGTGTGTGTGTGGTGGGGCTTCAAGATCAAGTCCTCTATCCAGGCACAGGGCAGAAGGCACTGGTTCTCAGAGCTGTCAGCAGTCTGGCTGCGAATGGGTGAGGATAGAAGTATATATCTGTATGAGGGAACAAACTGTTCTCCTAAAGGGCAAAAGCAAAGCAGTCAGCTTAGTTATCTAAGAACAGGTAGATTTGTTGTTTACAGAACACCTCCCAGAATGGGGCTTCTTATATCCATCTTCTCTGAGGTTCAGTGCACCTTCCTCTGAAGATTTTGAGCTGCAAAAGCACTCTGTATTTGGGCTAGTTCTCCTTCATGGCCACCTTGGCAGTCCCTGGCCAGAGGCTAGCATAAGTGTGCACCAACGGGGAGAGAACATCTGCAGCAGTGACAAGTGCTGTGAGGGCTAGCAGTTGGCATGTGGCCCATGTTTCACATGCAGGGAAGGATTGCACTCCTCTGTAACCCCTCTTTTCCTGGCTGACTGCACCTGTCTGAAGCTCATATTGTTGCTGACATCATATGAATTTTGTTCTCTAATTACCTTATGACTCCCCTGCAAAAAAAAATTAAAAGGCTTTCCTTGGAGATAGGATGTCTGATCTTGCAGCCTGTCCTCACAGGGGTAAGTACAGACAAGAGTTGCAGAGAAAAGGAGTGGAAGGACCCAGGCATCAGCCCACCACAAATATAAGGGGGCTGTCCACACCCCACAACAAAAAGATTAAAGTTGTATTCTAAGCATGGACATTGGCTTGGTTTACATGCTGCTGATGAAATCACCGTGTCTCACCTCTGAAGACTGCCATGACAATGCTTTTACCAGGAGTTTAGAGATCAAGAGCCTTCAACCCCTAATCCTAATCTGTGTGACTGATTCTGCTATAACTCATGATCCCTTAGGGACAGGAAGATGTCGTAGGAGCAGTAGGAAGATGGATGAGCAGGAAAGACAAAGTCCAGTTTCAGCAAATGTCCCCTCTACTCCAAGTCCAGCAAACTGATGAGTAATTGGGTTTTCAGAGCTTGAATAGTCCCAGGAAAGCATGAGGGTCACAGACTGGCTTTTGTGGATTTGTGTCCATTCAGAAACCTTGAACAGGGAGAGGAGATGGATGAAGATATTTGGCACTTTGTCAAAATGGCTGATCATAGAATCATAGAATCACAGGGGTTGGAAGGGACCTCAAGAGCTCATGGGGTCCAACCCCCCTGCCAAAGCAGCTCCCCAGCTCATAGTGCACAGGGTGGCGTCCAGACGGGGCTGGAATCTCTCCAGAGATGGAGACTCCACACCCCCTGGGCAGCCTGTCCCAGGGCTCTGGCACCCTCACTGGGGAAAAGTTCTTCCCCATGTTGCTGTGGAACTTCCTATGCTCTGACTTGCAGCCATTGCCCCTTGTCCTGTCCCCACAGACACTGAAAAGGGGCTGGCCATTTCCCCCTGCATCCCATCCTTCAGATATTGATAGACATTCATAAGGTCCCCCCTGAGTCTTCTTTTCTCCAGGCTGAACAGCCCCAGCTCACCCAGCCTTTCCTCATATGGGAGATGCTCCAGGCCCTTCATCATCCTTGTAGCTCTACTCTGGACTCTCTCCAGGAGATTCCTGTCTTTTTTATCCCAGGGAGCCCAGCACTGGACACAAGACTCCGGGTGGGGCCTGAGCAGGGCAGAGCAGAGGGGGAGGATCCCCTCCTGTGACCTGCTGGCCACACTCCTCCTGATGCCCCCCAGGATCCCATTGTCTCTCTCAGCCCCCAGGGCACACTGCTGGCTCATGGCCACCCTGTCACCCACCAGGACCCCCAGGTTCTTCTCCACAGAGCTCTTCTCCAGCAGCTTACCCCCAGCCTGATTTGAACAGCGTATATGCCCAATCCTTTTTTTTTTTTTGAAGCAACAACTAAAAGGAAGGGAAGTACCAACTCTTACTCAATGCTTTCTTGAAAATCTGATCAAGTTCAAATGAGAAACATTGTGAAATGAACAGTGTCTGTCAGAGTACCTGAGAAGATAGAGTGGAGGAATAATCCAGAGGTTAGTAGATTGTTTTGCCCACTTCTCTGCATCCAAGGAGCAATTTTTTTTTCTAAGTTATATGAATGATTGATTTTGAATTATGAAGATACAGCCAAAGATTAATAATAGGCTGACTTTAGGCAGTTATTTTCTTAATCAGTTGATATGGTGATTAAAACCCATGGGCTGGCAGAGGATTGCTGTGTGAGGTCAGCCCATTCACAGTCTGCAGCTAATGAAGAGCTAATAAAGACACTTTTCAGCAGCTCTCAAATGGCAGAGCACCAAGAGTCTCTCCCTCATGAGATTATCTTGCCAGCGGTCACTTTTTCCCTGCAAGCCTGAGTGCTAGCCCCTTCACAGCAATGTGGGTGTTTGCATTTCCCACAACCCTATTATTTTACCTTGGGATTGAGAAGAAACAAAATCTCTAGATATTTTAGGTCCCTGGAAACATTGGTTGGGTCAGTAGTTCAGGAACAGGTAAGAGCTGTCCAGTGAGGAATGAATTAGCTTCTGGGCCAGCCCGTATTGCTGCTGCAATGCTGACCAATGGGCCATGCTTGCTGTGTGCCCACTGCACTACAGCTCACCATAGCTCAGTATACTGCACAGCCACACTAACCCTGCTGATGGTGGAATCATCCCAGATTTTGGTATGGGAATTGCCCAATGCTAATGCTAACCAGAGCAGAAGTTAGCTCAGGGAGAGACAGAGCATCCACTCAATGTGAATTGAGAGGATGGGATTTTAAGATGAAGATATTTTGTGTTTTTCAAGTTTTAGAAAGCCATTTCAGAGTGCTCAGGGTGTTAACAAAGAGGGATCAGAGGATGGCATGAGTCTGCAGGTCAAGCAATCGGAGAACCCTTCATGCCTACTGCAAGCCAACTTCTCCCTGATAAACTCAGCTCAGCCTTGATCCACCTGGCAAACTTGTTGGGTGCCCATTTTCAGAGCCCTGGCAGATCTCACCCTGGCTGCATTATCCTGGGTGGGTGCAGACTCATTTTCCCCTTGACATGCATCCACATGTGGGGTCCTGCATGAGGCAGATGTAGCACATCATTGCCACTGGTTGAGAAACCAGCTGCTACTCATGAGAGCTTGCTGTGGATATAACTTATCTCTTCAGAGAGAACCAATACCAGGCCTCCATGCCATTTATATCCGCTTCAGCTATGAAATTTTGCCATACAATTCTAGCAAATGGGCACATGGAGTCTATTTTTAATTCTAAATACCCGCACTTTGGGTTGTTGCTTTTTTCCTCTATTTCCTTTCATCACAGCAAGGCGCTTATTAAGAACTTGCTTCTGCAGCAGGGCAGACTTGTACGGTTTAGATGTTATTTGTTGAAGAATAACCATCTGTCAGCTACTGAGAAGGAGGAAAAGAATCTATCCCTGAAGATTTGGAGATCTGTGAGTCTTTAACTAACTCTCTGAACATGCCGTATCTCAGAACAGGAACTGAAGTATCCTGGGAAATCAAACAGGAAAATCAAGTAATAAAATGTTCAGAGAGGCAGTGTGTAAACGTGCAGCGTGAGCGTGGAAGCACTTGCCCATAGAAAGCAGAGGGCTTTGGTTAATAATCAAAATGACCTCATGCTAATAAATTAGGCAAGAAAAGTGAAAGATGGGAAGGAAACTCTTATTTAAATGCTTGTTGTCAGAGCGCTGTTCAGCAGCTTTCAATGCAATCAGCAAGTGCTCCCTGGTGTAGGTCTCTGGTTACCTGTTATGTTTGCAGCAAGCATGCTGAAGGGTGTGCTGCAGAAACCTGTGAGGGTCACCGTCTGTACACATGTGGTGTAGTGGATATGTGAACTGCGCTGCATAATTACTCACCTTTTTTAATAAACTCACCAGTCTCTGCTGAGACCTCCGGTGGCAGCACAAGAGGGGCTCGTATCAATGTACAGCAGTAGCGGTGGCGGCTTTTACAGGCTCAGAAGGCTCCTTCACTGCTGTGTAATGGAGCTGTAGAGCCAAACCTGCATTTGTGCTGCCTGTTGGGCCTGAGCCAGGCCCCCAGGCTGTCACATCCACCCTGCTGTTTGCAAAATTAGTTCTGTCCCACACATGGCAGGGAGGTGACAAGAGGCAGTACCATGCAGCTTTAAATGCTGCTCTGCTCTTCTCCCAGAGTGCATGGCACTCCTCTGCAGATCCTGCATGCCTGTGGTAGGGAGGAGCTAGAGAAAATTTTGGGAAGCTCTTTGTAACCAAGGTGCTTGTGGTGTGCCAGCTGCCAACGGCAGCAATGCAAACACCCTCAGGAGAGCTTGCCCAGCCACAGAGGCTGGACCAACAGAATCACAGAATCACAAGGTTGGAAAAGACCTTTGAAGATCATCAAATCCAACCAATCCCGTCCTAAGCTAAACCAGATCCCTAAGTACCTCATCTACCCTTTTTTGAAGGCATCCAGGGAAGGTGACTCAGCCCCTCCCTGGGCAGCCTGTGCCAGGCCCTGACAACTCTGTCAGTGAAGACGTTTTTCCTAATGTTTAATCTGACCCTGCCCTGGCCCAGCTTCTTGCCATTTCCCCTTGTCCCATCTCCTGTCCCCTGGCTGAAGAGACCATCACCCACCTCTCCGCAACCTCCCTTCAGGTAGATGTAGGTGGGGATAAAGTCTCCCCTCAGCCTCCTCTTCTCCAGGCTGAACACCCCCAGCTCCCTCAGCTGCTCCTCATATGGTTTGCCCTCCAGCCCCTTCCCCAGCCTGGTTGCCCTTCCCTGGACTCGCTCCAGGACCTCAGTGTCCTTCTGATGGTGAGGAGCCCAGAACTGGACCTAGCACTTGAGGTGCAGCCTCACCAACATCATTCCTTTGGCTTCCTGTTGCAGCAGCAGACACCCAAACCTGAACCAAAGAGGTCTACTTACAGAGCAATGGTGACACTGCTCTGGCAGACTAAGGGCCATTACTACAGAATCATAGAATCGTCAGATGTTCTGGGTTGGAAGGGACCTCAAATGTTTTCTCTAAGTAAGCTGTCCCAGTGTTACACCACCCTCACAGGGAAGAATTTCTTCCTAATGTCTAATCTAAATCTACCCTCCGTTATTTTAAAACTCCGACCTTTCATTCTCTCACTACACTCTCTGATCTAAAGTAAATCTCCCCTCCTTCATTATAAGGCCATTACCCCTTGTCCTATCACTCCATGTCCCTGTAAACAGTCCCTCTCCAGATTTCCTGTAGCCCCTTTAGGTACTGGAAGGCTGCACTAAGGTCTCTTTGGGTCCTTTTCTTCTCCAGGCTGAGTAAGTCCAACTCTCTCAGCCTGTTTCCATAGCAGAGGTGCTCCAGCCCTCTCATCATCTTCATAGCCTCCTCTGGACTCACTCCATGTCCTTTTTTTGTTAGGGACCCCAGAGCTGGACACAATACTCCAGGTGGAATCTCACGAGAGTGGAGTAGAAGTGAAGAACCCCCTCCCTTCGTCATGCTGCTTTTCATGCAGCCCAGGATACAGTTGTTCTTCTGGGCTGCAAGTGTGTACTGCTGGCCCATGTTGAGCTTTTCATCCACCAATACACCCAAGTGCTTCTTCTCAGGGCTCTTCTCAATCCATTCTCCACCCAGCCTTTAGTTGTGCTTGGGATTGCCCTGAATTCTTCTATGAAGAAGATCATGGGCTTGTAAGAAGCAAGAAAACAACATGCCATGCAAAACAGAGTACAAGAATCTGGGAGAGTACAGAAAAGGAGGCATTGGTAGAGGCTCATCTCCCTCCCACTTCTCTCTCTTTATGAATGTCCCATGTGTGGGCCATATGGACCTTTATGTGCTCTTACGTTCTTCCAACTGTTGGTACCCCTCAAGAATGAAAACCTCACTTGGACTAGATGCCACTAATGGCATTCACCTTCCTTTTAAAAGCCAAAGCAACCAATAAACCCAAGATTTCCTGGAGAAACAGGGAAGAGAACACCCCAGTTGCTGTGATTTGCAGTAGCTATATGATTTCTTTTTTAATTTCCTCTTTTTCATCCCAACTGAATTGTGTATAGAGGAAGACTAAGGAGGCTCAGCAAAACCTGAACTTGGAAAAGGAGATTAAGAGGATCAGGCAACTGGCTCATAAGTGGTGGAGAAACCTTGGTATGGGAAAAAAGAAGCCACTAGGGAAACTTTTATAAGAAACAGGATTAAATTACATCAGTTTGCTTAGCTGAACTGTGTCAGAACCTTGCCCTGTGTAACTCATGGTAGACTACAGAGCAATGCAAAAAGCTACTACATCACCTCTCTTTTCTTCTTCCCAGAGCAAGTCTCACCTGTCAATCACCATAAATTGCCAGATTAGACATTTACTGTCTGTTGGGGTTAAATGTGTTACTTTCATGTGCTAGCTGGAAGCTCATAATTAGCTCACACCTTCTTATCAGTGACCAGCTTAGTTTTCCTGTTGTTCTTGCTTTTATAGCTATTTTTCCTGCTGTAAATCTGTCTTCATTGGAGATCCCTCATTTACATCCATTTATTGCAAGAAAGACTGAACTAAATTAATGTTAATTGATTCCAGTTTTGAGAAGTTTTAGCCTCCATTTCCCATACAGGGCAAGAGAGTTTCTGGCCATGTAGGAAGGTGCATGGATTCTAAAGATGCTGGACTAAACTCTGTCTTTTGGTAAGGCTATATCCACCCAGAGTAATTTTTGCTCTTTTTAAAGAGCAGTTGCTTCACTGTAAATTAGGGCAGAATCTACTTCACCACTAAGTTTTTCCAACATCTAATTAGAAAGCTACATGCTAAAACAATTCCCTCCTGCTAGGAAACTTTGGATCCATTTGAAGTTTGGAAAATATCTTGCTTTTATGTCTGGACTCTCTAGGGCTGTCCTGAGGCTGCTGAAATGACTTTTGAATTCCATACAATTGCACTGATGAACTTACATTGAAATTATCTGCCTTATTTTCCATTTTCATGTTGCTTGCTCAATTCTCACCATCCCCTCTGCTTTCTATTCTGAAGATACTGAAGTGGAGAACTTGGGCATGGCTTGTTACTTGGGTAACTCAGCTCTGCTCAGTTATCTGCAAAAGATATGCTGAGGTGTTTGGTCCCTTTTTGTTTTAGCTTTTCAAACAGACTGTAGAGGGAACAGATTTTAGCAAGTGTGTCTGTGAATCTTGTTACTTGCAAAGAATTGGGCAGAAAGATGGTCGAGGAACTGCTCCTAGTTGTGTCTGACTCCTCTCTTGAGGTATAGAGCAGCACCCTGCATCTTGCCAAGCGTGCTTACTCATGTCTCTGGGCTGCATTTTCCAGTGCTCCTGCCATCCTCTCTTACAGCCATTTGCTGTCACCAACTGTTTAATAAACTGCATCATGAGCTTTGTTCTAGTGGATCTTGTAGGAGCTCTCAGGCTACTGGAAAAGCCTGTCTTCACATTTGGTGAACACTAGCACTGCCTCGAAGTGCACAGCACAAAAAGGTCATATTTCCAGGGAAGACAGCCAGATGTGGACCTTGCAGTCTCCATTTCAGTGCTCTGCTGCTGACAGCCTGGGTGTTTCCAGTTTGAAAAGTGGCTGACAGTCCCAAATGCTCTGAGCACCTGCAAGGTGAGTGGAGCTAACTGCCCAGTTAAGGAAGAGCATGATGGACACTGATGGGTGCATGCAGAACAGCTACGTGGCCAGGCCCTGCACAGGGACAAAACTGGTATTTTGAAGCCTGTGAAGACTTTGACACAAGATTTTCCAATCTGCTCCAGTTTTATTTTAATCAGAGACTTCCTTACATTGGAGTGAGCCTGGGTGCAGGATCTTTATGAGTCTTCCCCAAGTCCTGTAATGAATGTCTGTAGTCATGGGTATTTTGTTGAGCAGGAAGATCCTGCACTGCAGATACCATTTTCAGAATAAATGTGACCTGTGGTGTCAGAGGAGTTTGCTTTAAAGAACAGAGAGCTGTCAGAACATGCTTTGAATACATCCCAGCTTTTAAAAATCAATATTATTATATTATTTCTCAATAACAAAGGCAGGAGTACTCAGCGAAACAAACACACAAGCTAACAGACCCACCAACGTTTCACTGGGAAAGACTCTCCTGCAGAAAGATGATGCTTCAGTAAAAGTGAAAGCAGCATTTCCTCATGGGGAAAAAACCAATTATTCACATTTAGGTAGAGCTGGAAATTGAGTGCTGGGGTGGTTTGGGTGCTCTTGCTAGGACAGGAGCCTGTTTGTAACTCTTGGCAGGTTTCTTTCCTCAATGACTCAGATGGTGTCTCTTCACTTAAATCAGACAAATTGCTTGGAATTCACTTTCCTTCATTTTTTCTCAAAGGTGTATTTAATTGGGTGTTTTCAGATGTCCCTTTTCTGAAAAAAAAAAGAAAACAAAATGTGGAGCAATAAACTATGTTTCTTTATATTTTTCTGCAACTAATCCGTATTTTCTGAAGTTTCTCAACTTTGGAAAAATTACAGCCTGCCAATAGAAAGGAGAAAGACAGGAAAAAAATGTTTAAAATGATTATACTGTAGTGAACTCTAAAAATGTGAAAACTACACAGTATTTCTGAGAATTTTTCATTGCAATGTATTCAGTTGGGATCCTGTGGGACAGATTTTCTTTTACAAAACGGCTTATTCTTTTTTTCACCATCTTCCTGTCTAGTCCTTCCATAATGGACTTCCTCTGGGCTATCCAGCTGCTGCTGTTCTTTTCAATTAATGTTTTATTATTTTACAGATCTCAAAAAATGCTTAAAAGCCTTCTAATGCCCATATCAAAACTAAATTGTCATTAATTATGCCTTTCTGAATTTCAGCACTTTTTGTTTGTGTCCTGAAGGTGTTTCAGTGCCCACTAAAGCAGCTTTTGGATCACTAATTCTCATGCCATCTTGCTAGAAGTTCTCAGATAACTGCTACAGGAAAGTACTTCAGCTGCTTAGAATTGCTGGAACAAATAGACCCCTTAACCACAATGCTACTAAGTGACATTTTTGCAAAAGTTGACAGATCTCCACTTAATTTTCACAGTATTTTGGGGTAGATATGAGGTGTGTGCCACTTGGGGGAGGCTTGGAGTAGAGGCACGTTAGAAAGGAGTTCCCTAAAGTTGTAAAAGTGACAAGGAATTTGGTGATGATGTCAGGAGGCCTAGCTAGAAGACAGCTAGGAGACCACTGTAGAAGATAAAAGGAGAGGCTTTAAGCAATTGAGCCAGAGGAGATTCCCTGGGGCAGACCCTTTGTAGGGCTTGCAGTGGGTTATCAGAGTTAGGAAGCACCCACTGCATCGCCCATACTACAGAAGCACTGCAGGTTGCACCCAAATGGTGTGAAAGCTGGCACAAAACAACTTAGTTGTCACCCTGATGACCCTGTAATTCTTGCATTGCTGTAGCTAAAGGAGGTAGATTTCACACTCTTCTATCAGTGACCTTGGGGAGTCAACTCAGGTTTTTCCCCCTGGTTGGAGCTAGGGAGCAATGGATCTGGTCGAGGACAGCAGTTGGTTCTCCAATCAGGTTGCCCAAAAACCCCATCCACTCTGACTTTGATCATTTCCAGGGATGGGGCGTTGTTGTGAATTAACCCCAGCCAGCAGCTAAGCCCCATGCAGCTGCTCCTTCACTCCTCCTGCCTGCCAGGAGAGGGGGAGAATCAGAAGAGCAAAAGTGAGAAAACTCATGGGTTGAGAGACAAAGGCAATTTAATGGGTAAAGCAAAAGCCACACACAAGCAAAACAAACAAAGGAATTCATTCCCCACTTCCCATGGGCAGGCAGGTGTTCAGCCACCCCCAGGACAGCAGGGCTCCAACACAACACACATAGTGGTTTCATCAGTCTGAATGTCCCCCCGATTCCTTTTTCTTTCCCCAGCTTTATATACTGGGCATGATGCTACATGGCATGGAGTATCTCTTTGGTCATTGAGGTCAGCTGTCCCGGTTGTCTTCCCTCCTAACTCCTTTTTGCACCCCCAGCTACTCACTGGTGGGGTAACGAGCAGAATAGCCCTTGGCTCTGTGTAAGCACCCCTGTGATATCAACACTGTTTCCCACACAAACCCAAACCACAGCCCCACATTAGCAACTATGAAAAAAATTAACCCAACCAAATCTCAGCATTAATTAATTCATTAGTGGCAGCCAAAACCAGCACAGGCATCTGTGACTTCTCTGGAAAACCTATTCCAGTATCTCACCACCCTCGTCAGAAAGAATTTCATCCTTGTATCTAACCTAAATCTCTCTTATTTCAGTTTAAAACCATTACACCTTGTCCTGTCAGGAAAGGGCCTGGTAAAAAGGAAATCCCCTTCTTAAGAGAGCCACTGCGATCCTGAGGTGCATCAGGAAGAGTGTGGCCAGCAGGTCACAGGAGGTGATCTTCCCCCTCTAGGGAGGCTGGGTGAGCTGGGACTGTTCAGCCTGGAGAAAAGAAGACTCAGAGGGGACCTTATGAATGTCTATCAATATCTGAAGGATGGGATGCAGGGGGAAATGGCCAGCCCCTTTTCAGTGTCTGTGGGGACAGGACAAGGGGCAATGGCTGCAAGTCAGAGCATAGGAAGTTCCACAGCAACATGGGGAAGAACTTTTCCCCAGTGAGGGTGCCAGAGCCCTGGGACAGGCTGCCCAGGGGGTGTGGAGTCTCCATCTCTGGAGATTCCAGCCCGGTCTGGATGCCGCCCTGTGCTTTGGCAGGGGGGTTGGACCTGATGGGCTCTTGAGGTCCCTTCCAACCCCTAAAATTCTGTGATTCTGTGATTGTCAACAAGTCAACAGGAGACAATGATATCGATGCAATTTCATGACAGTCAATCAGTTACTGTTCCTGCCCTAAATAGAATTCTTATTTTCATGTTATGCTTGTTGCTAGCTAATAGATGGTGACAGATGTCTAGAAATAAAGCAGTGCTCAGGTGATTTCCAGGCAAAGCATTTCGGAGAGTTGTCAGCAGGTTGTTTCTCCTGGAGGTATTAAACATAACAATTAATGCTTGTTATTCTACACCATATTGTTCCAGTGGTTTGGGGGGTTTTCCTTAGTGGTGTTGTTGCAAATAATTAGCACTTTTGCCCAGTGAGGGTGCCAGAGCCCTGGGACAGGCTGCCCAGGGGGTGTGGAGTCTCCATCTCTGGAGAGATTCCAGCCCCGTCTGGACGCCGCCCTGTGCACTATGAGCTGGGGAGCTGCTTTGGCAGGGGGGTTGGACCCCATGAGTTCTCCAGGTCCTTTCCAACCCCTATGATTCTATGATTCTTATAAACCCCTTTTAAGTATTGAAAGGCCACAATAAGATCTTCCTGGATCCTTTTCTCCAGACTGAACAAGTGTGCCCAAATCTCAGCCTGTCCTCATAGAGGAGGTGCTCCAGCTCTCTGATAAGTTCTACAGCCCTCCTTTGGACCCACTTTTCTCAACAGCCTAGTGGAGGACTGTATGAAGAGCAGCTTAAGTGCACATCTTTCATGGCAACTGAAATGGAAAAGCAGGAATAACATCAAGGGGACAGTCATGAATGAAAGTAGCTTGATATAATACCTTAGCCCCCAAATATCCAAAGTGAACATTCCCCCTCCATCCCAAATACAAAAAAGACATAGAATACAAGTTTCCAAAAGGAAAAATATTTTTTTAAAAAAATAAAACAATAAAAAAAGAAAAGATTTGTTTGGACGAATAGAAATATATTATAATTTCCAAATTGGTTTGGTTTCAACCACTCCATTGAAAACCAGAAAAAAACCCACCTTCCTACACTGCTATTAAGTCAAAATAATTTTCTTATTTAAAAATTAGGGAGCCAAAGTTTTGGTTTAGGAAATATCCAAACAAAATATTTCAATTATTTTTGATGGGCTTGAATTTATTCAAAGAGAGTCCTTCCTGACAACATAAATTCATTTTTGACAAATCAAAACCTTCAGGTAAACAAGTTAAATAAGCTCCCTGCACCCTCTGTCTGGCTTGTCTACCTACACTGAAAATTCTCTGGTGCTGTTCATGTCTTGCAGGATCTAGCTGAACTGTGCTAGACCCTTCAAGCACTGCCAGAAATGCAAATCTCAGATTGCTGGTATAGCTATGGATGTGTTACACCATGAAGCTCAGGCATTTTCTGTCCATCAGAATGGATCGATCTTGCAGGATATAGACAACCTAAGGACCTGAGGCCAGTGGAGGTCCATAAGTACATATCATATATCGCTTTGGGTGCAATCTACATCTCTTCTGCCTTTTTTCTGGGATGGCCAAACAGGAATTGGCCCTGGAATTGAAGTGGCATTTCTAGGAGTAGAGACTACTAATTCCTTTGGATTTCAAACACAATCATTCCCAACTCAAATCCAAAATAATAAGCTGATTCCTTTTAAACCAGAGGAAACGTATTTTTACCTCAGAAAAGGAAGAAGAACTGGCTTTCCAGTTAGAAATATTTTGGACATTTGTTAACTATTGTCCCCAAAGAACTGATGCCAAGATTTTTTTTTTTTTTTTTTTAAAGGAAGAGAACAGCAGCATTTTACACTATGAGCAGCTGTACAAAAACATAATTAACTGTTCCCTGAGCTGCTGACAGCTGGGAGCACCATTTCAACATGAAATATCAAAACTGTAATAATTCTGCCTTGTAAAGAGCAGGTAGCCTGCAATAATTAGAAGCTTTTAAAAAAGTCATTCTCCTTTTTGGAAAGAATGAGCCTATGGTTTATTTTATTACTGCAGGCTTTGCCCTGTCCTCTCCTGAAATAAAAAGGAAGCTCAGTAACAGCACTCCACTTTCTAAAGCATTTCCCCATTGTGGGATATCATGGGACAGTAGTGGATTTCACAGCTAGCAAAAAGATGAAGGATGCTACTTTTATTATTAGTTAGGGAGAACATCTGTACCAGTCCTTTGCCTTGTCAGAGTAATTATTCCAATTATAGAGGAAAAACATATTCCCCCATTGAAAACAAATGGATAAGAAACTAATAGGCAAAACAGGATTCTTTGTCTGCCACGTAGGCCATGTGATGTCCTGCTGCCTGAGAAGAGTCTCTCAAAAAGAAAAAAGGAAAAAGAAAGAAAATAGGAAGGGGAAAAGAGCAACTTGGATTCTCCTCTGGTAGGAGATGTTCTGGTGCAATCTTTCTCAGCGGCTCCTTAAATGAAAAGGTTTTCTGTTAGATGCCAGAAGAGATTTTTTTCAAATGAACATCTGAAGCTGTGAAAACATGTGTTTTCCCATGTGCAAGCAGAAAACATACCTTGGGATATTCAAGTCAGGTGGCTGAATGTACACTTGCCTATCTTGTGCATACAAATTCCTGCCTGAAGAATGTCTCCAGATGGCGCATCTAAGGTTACATACAGAGAACCTGGTTCTTCATTCATTTTATAGGTATGGATAATCTCCCTGCTCAGACAGCAAATAGTAGTGTCTGAAGACAGGGTTGTGCACAACCCACCACCACCAGTGTTCCAGTTGGGATGTCCCAGGTTCTCAGATAGAGGAAGAAGTTTACAAACCTTGACAGGGACCATAGACAAGGAAGGGTCATTTGAGGGAATCCCAGGAATTACTCCAAATCAGGTAAATCCCAGAAATTACTCAAGCAAGAGCTTTTCATCCTTTTCTCATGACTACATCTGTCTCTGGAGTCTGAACAGGAAGCCATCCAAGAGTTTCTCATATCCTCCCCTCCCCATTTACACAGCTGAGGAGCTTTGCAAGCAATAAATACTTTTATCATCATAAGTGCATCCCATGATTTCTTTCCCAAGCATGCAAAGCTTGTGCATGACCATCTGCAACTCTGTACACATGTAAGCAAGGAGTATTTTTCTGGGACAATGGAAAATCCAGACAGAGGACAAACCAAGCCAAATGTTTAGGATGACACTTACTTCCTACTAGCAAAGAGATCAAGCAAGATCTGTTAGGTAGGAAGATCCAGGTCCCTAGGTGCTGTGTGCAGGAATTTTCACATCTGTGCAGAGCAATGGGAAGAGGCCAGGAGAATCTGGAAGACACAGGCTGTGTCCCTTCTGTCATGGGATGCCTGACTCACCCCGACTAGAACCTGGGCTTCACCTCTGCCAAACAGCCTCACCATGCAATTGCTGGCATCAAAATGGGGCAAATCAGGCTGCTTAAACACATTGAGAAGAAAATCCTTTAAGACTAATACAAATGTGATGTCTACTCACACGGTCTTGGCTCTGAGATGAGATTGGGAGGGAGATAGGAACTTTTCTTGAAGCTCACAAGCCTTTTTGCAGAGCACTAAGGATGGTACTGTATCCATACAGTGCTGAATGGACCGTAAAAGTATCCTCAAAGTATTTTCATATTTGCCATTCCCCTTCTCCTTCCTCAGATAAATTTAATCCCAAGGCCCTTCAGGAGATTTTGTTGATCTCAGACACCCTTCAGCAGTTTGTTCAAAAGTGTTGAGCTCTTGTGTCTGAGCAGCAGAGTTCAAAAGTGTGGAACTCTTGTGTCTTCTGCCCACCAAGACTTCCTCCTAGCAGAGTGATGCCAATTGCTGCTGCAGTTTCCTGATTGAGTTTAGATCATAAAAGCAGGCTTTTTTTTTTTTTTTTTTTTTTTTTGGGAAATGTCATTATAAGACTTTACCTTCCTACCAGACAAGCAAAGGTTGAAATCAGGTTAGACTGCATAATTTCATACTTATGTTCCTAATTGTGTTTTTGGCGTGCTTCATATTACAGTTTTTCCTTGTCTCCTAAGCTTCTTTCACTTGATAAATACACTTGTCTTATGAAACTGCCCACTTTCTACATTCTTTTTCACTTTCTTGTCTTACATCAAAGCCAACATAAATAAAGAATAAATTGTTGACCTAACAAAACTCTTAAGAGAATATACTTTTTCCCCTGGAGCTGTAAAGATTTCCAATACTCTAGCAGAACTGCCTTAGATCAGTAATTGTTAATGGAATAAAACAGTGTCAAAAGGTAAACATGGTTGTTTGATAAGTCAGGTTGACTGTGCCTTTCTGGACCGTGTCTCTTGCCTGTCTGCTTTTGTTTTGCTAAGATTAGCTGTTCTCAGTTCAAGGGAGTAGCCAGAAAATGAGTTTTGTATACACAGCTCTGTTTGCAACTTCCAACCCCTGCACTTTTTCCCTCTAGCACAGCTAGCACATATCCTGCTTCAGAGTGGATTTCACCATGCGCCCTTGCATGGTCTTGAAGTCATACATCGTGGGTACAACTCTGTGTGAATCTAAAAAGAGTAGTCAGTGAAAGCCATGCAGCCAAAACATTTGAAAGTCATGAAAAATTAGCAGCTGAACAGCTCCAAGAGGTTGGACTATGGCCTGACTTTTGCCATAATGAAGGCTAGGGAGATACCAAGCAAAATTTGACACGATTGTCTGCAATTTTCCATGTGATACCTATTCTCTCTGAGGAGCAGTTTGTGTCCCTGCTAGGGCTGAGGACTGCAATCCTGAGTCTGGTTCCTCAGGAATGTATCTCTGTGCTCCAAACAATGGTGCTGTCTCGTTTTCAACACAGATTGGTGACAACCAAAATTTTGTGCAAAAGCCAGTCTCACAAAATACTAATCCAGGCTAGGGAAGGATCCTGATCACAGTTTGCCTTTCCAGATGTTCAGGGAAGAAAGTTCCTCTGAGATGACCTCAGAGGGGGGATTTTCTCCGAACTGGGATGCTTGGCCAATGCAACACCTTTTCAGCTCATGACCTCACATAGACTACAAATACCCCAGTGTTGAGACAGATATAAAAATGGGCAGAACAACATTAGGTATACCAGCAATTAATTGGAAGTTAACAGATTTTTGAAGGTCTAAATTTTGGCTCTGTGGACCTAAAATTCCTATTATAGCAAAGTCCCTTTGCAGATGTCACCATCTTTCCATCTCTGCCTGATACATCTGATGCATAAATATGACCTTCAGCTGTCAGCACCAGTGGCTGCCGTCATCATGCTTCACTGTTAGGGCTGAGGGTGGCTAGAGGGAAGCAACCAGGACCTCTTGGGCTCCATCAGAAGAGGGGGGGCAGCAGGGACAGGGAGGGGATTGTCCCTCACTACTCTGCCCTCAGGAGGCCCCAGCTGGAGTCCTGTGTCCAGAGCTGGGGCCCCAGTACAGGAAAGATGTGGAACTGTTGGAGAGGGTTCAGAGGAGCCACAAAGATGATCAGAGGGCTGGAGCAGCTCCCCTACAAAGAGAGGCTGAGGGAGCTGGGCTGGTTCAGCCTGGAGAGGAGAAGGCTGCGGGGGGACCTCATTGCAGCCTGCCAGTACCTGAAGGGAGCAGAGGAACAGGAGGGGAATCAATTTTTTAGAAGGGTAGACAATGGCAGGACAAGGGGGAATGGATTAAAGCTGAAGGAGGGAAGGTTTAGATTGGATATTAGGGGAAAGTTTTTTCCAGAGAGAGTGGTGAGGGGCTGGAACAGGCTGCCCAGAGAAGGGGTGGGTGCCTCGTCCCTGGAGGTGTTCAAGGCCAGGTTGGATGGGGCCCTGGGCAACCCTGTGTAGCTCCAGGCCTGGAGGTTGGTGGCCCTGCCTGTGGCAGGGAGGTTGGAGCTCTACGATCCTTGAGGTCCCTTCCAACCCATGCCATTCTATGATTCTCTGTGAGGGAGGCACAGGCAGAGTATTGTATGTAAGAAGTCAAGAAACAAATACATATTTCTTTATTGAACACATTCCAATGAAAAACACAGGGGTAAGCATTCACAGAGTTCATGCAGAAAAATTGATATTCTTGATGCCCCAAGAAAACACTGAAGAATGGGATAAAGTTAGGATTGCAGACGCCAGTTTGGAAAGTTTTGCTATGAAGTCTGTACTAAAATCTGTGCAGTTTGCATAAATCTAATTTACTGTCAAATATCCCCCTATGCATAGTAATACAGAACTGCTGAGGTGAGAAAACTCTCTAACCATGTTCAGCCCACATGGTTAAATCTTGGTTAAGTTTAAGCAGTCAAAGTTAAACACATGCTCTGAAGGGACCTACGTGCTTGTGCTGTATTCCTTCTGAAAAACCCACAGCTCTGTTACTACATGCAAAAAAGGCTGTAGCAGAAGGAAGACCTCTCACAAGGAAATCCTGAAAAAATTGGGGAATGTGTGTCTAGATATTTAACATAGAATGTGTTTGGTTGAAAGGGACCTTCAGAGGTCATCTACATACGCTCTGTAAAGAAAAACCTAAACTATGCTGGAATACAAGTACTGAGACGATTTCTAGCCAACAATATTGGAGCTAGTCCACTCCAAACTTGGTGGTCTCCATCATTAAATTCATCTAGCTCATTAGGACATTAAGGTCTGCAAGTGAGCACATGGCATCTTTTATGATGCCCTTTGACTGACAGTATCAAGCTCTCTATTGGGAGTTTGCTTTCATTATGAACACACTTTACTACAGCTATGGCTGATGTAAACCTCCAATATCACACAAAATCTGCATTAATACCATGGTTTGTAGGTTGATTTATTGGTCCTGTTCTTCCTCAGGTTTTGAAAGAGTCAGGAGTGTTTACATTTTAAAGACATTTCCTTCCCTGACATTGGCAGTTAGAAGTTTGTTCTCTACAGCTTTCCTCTGATGGTGTGTCGTGCTGTTTGCAGGCTGCTCATATATTTTCAAAAGCTGCAGCATCCATGTTTTGACCAGAGTCCAGGATGTGAAGGTTTGTGCATTCTCAGTTTGTGCAACACAAAGATGATGGTCGCCTGGGTTGGGACTTCCTGGTATTGCAGAAAGAAGCTGCTTTTGTGTTCTGTGTAATCATGCCCTGTTGGGTGAATACATGCCAGTCCTCATTAATGATGTTACTGTTACATTATGTTAATTGTATCTTTGAAGCTCTGTAATTCTGATTTGTTCTGAACAGCTCAATAAAAAAGTTAATTAAAAAAAGATGTTCTCTGAAAAGGGCAAGAGAGATGCTCTCTCAGGAGCTAGGGAGAGTAACAAAGGAAAAGCTTTGTACTAATTGACCTTAGACATAAAGACAAGTTATTAATTAATTAACACTGCCTCAGATGATCTGAGAGTACATGAGTAGGAATTGGGCTGTGGACAACAGGATATACGAGGTATGAGAAAGATGGAACAGAATTTCCCTCTTGGCTTCACCCTCCTCAACAATCCCCTAATTAGGAAGAATTATGAGTAGTAGGAGATTTATGGTAGTAACCCAATCTCTAAGATGGCTTAGACAGTAGCTTTCATAGGTTTCAAAAAAGTGATTCAAGATGTGACAGAAGGTTGTCCAACTCAGACATGCTCTGCAGAGGTAGGGAACTCCAGGAGACTTCTACCTTCTTCTGGACGGAGACTCGGGGAGTTGAGCTGTACCACAGATTTCTTGTGCAAGAGCAGCCAAGTCTTTCAAGCCTATTTCTAGAAGGATATTTAGTCACACAAATAAGTTCTCTGATCTAGGTTTCAATCTCTCCCGCTGCCTCAAAATTGTAAAATGAGTGTTTTCCACTCCATTTATCTCATCTCATCTACATTGGCAACAATTTCTGGAGGGCAGGAATGGCCTTTCTGAAGTAAGCAGTAATAACTCGATGGGAAAGTTAAAAAGTTACATAGAATACACTCTTTCCATTGTGAGATGCCTGAAACATTTCCAGATTTTGCTTTTTGTTGTTGTTGTTTTTTGTGTGCTGAGAAACACTCTTCTTCCCACACGGTCGGGTTTGTTCTTGGTCTGTGAAGTTGGAATGGATCTCGCTGGTCAGAGCCTGTGGGGCTTCTGTCTTTCTGTCATTTCATGTGTCATGCAGACAACTGAAACCCACAGCAATAAAAACTTCACAGTACAACCAACCCCCATGAGGCTGATGCATGCCACATGGTGTATTCTGTTTGTTACTGGTCACACTTGGAAATTATTCAGCTTCTTTTTGCCACCCAGTCCCACTGTATAAAACAACTTCTTCCTGTTTGAAGTCCAGTGTGTTTTTGGGAAAAACCTGAGGCATTTCTGCAAGTCAGAGCATAGGAAGTTCCGCACCAACATGGGGAAGAACTTTTCCTCAGTGAGGGTGCCAGAGCCCTGGGCCAGGCTGCCCAGGGGGGTGTGGAGTCTCCATCTCTGGAGAGATTCCAGCCCCGTCTGGACGCTGCCCTGTGCAATATGAGCTGGGGAGCTGCTTTGGCAGGGGGGTTGGACCCCATGAGCTCTGGAGGTCCCTTCCTACCCCTATGATTCTATGATTTCTCTTGGGTGAGGTAACAGATGTTAATATAGAATATACCTAGATTTTTGTAGAGACATAGTTCTTACCTGCATCTGTGATTTTCCTCCTTGTTTTCAGGCTTTGGACCCTTCATGTTTGTGGACACACAGATGAACATAAGATAAGCAAAGCAAATCAACAGATATAATTTGTCTTTAAGAAAATCCAGTGATGGGCATAGTATTTTTCCATGTCTTAAGTGTCCACCACATATAAAAATATTTATCATGCAAAATTATCCTATACAGAACAGCTCACTCTCTTAACAACGGATAATACGTGTCAGAATAAAATGTAGTTACATGCTAATAGGCCTCAGGAGACAACAAAACTTTGTGTGTTTGCTGGGTTTTTGGTTTCTTTTTAGTTTTCACACAAACAGCAATTTTAGTGAGCCGAGCCTGAATGTATTCTCAGCTGTCGAGAAAGGACTGATTGATGGCAGCAAAATATTAAACTGTTCAAGGTCTCTGCTTCACAGTACATAACACCAGTCACATCAGCTCATGTTTCACTTTTTATGCCTTTTCTATGAAAAAGACACCAAGAAAAATCCGATAAGCACAGCCCAAAGCTCCACCAAGCTGCCTGTACAACCAGCCTCCTCGGTGTGCAACTACATACTCTTTTATAATGAGTAAAAGAGGCTTTTAGATAAGATGGCTGTAAGGGGCAAATTGGGTGTGAATTGGCTCTAACGGTGTGAAGCATGGCTCCTGCACTGCCCCACACATTAAGGCAACTGGCACTGACATCTAATCCCAGCATCTGGTTTATGGCTTCTAGGGGTCCATCTAGCCACCAAAAATCATAAGGGCTGTTTAGCTCCAAGCTGCACTGACACAGACACACTTCATGCTTATAGGTGAAGACATGCACACATGCACACATGTTGGCTAAGAGCAAGACAGGCAGCTGAGGCAGTGCTGAGGATTGTAACTGAATTATGGTTTAAATAACAATACTCCATGTTCCTGACAGCTAATCTCCTGACTCTTGGTGTCCCCTTCACTGAGACACAGTAGGGGTAGAAGCAGGATCTCTCACCTGGGGTCTGGGCCCAGGAAGTAGCGTGCCTTGACCACTAGATTGTGTGTGGAAGTTTGCTCCTGCAGACACATTCATGACACAGATCTATTCTTTGCAAACCCCGCCAAGCTAATCTCAGAGGGACTCATCCTCCCCTCCCTCCCTATCACTGCAGGTGTGCTTGAATGCCAAGACAGTGCATGCATCTCTCTCTTTGCAGATATCTGCAGAAGTTTCTCCCAGGCTGAATGCAATCACGCTGTTTGCCTGGTTTGGGTCAGCGATGGTTCTGTGCTTGGGCCTGGCAGCCCAAGCAGTAAGCAGTGCCAAAACAGTTTTGACCACTGCACTTGGAAACACCAAAGGGCAGTACTTCTCCACTGAGAGCAATGGCCAGAGCTTGACAGCCATTACTCAAACAAGCTCCTGGGCCCTGATATATACAGAACTTGTTGGCATTTTGCAGTAGTGCAGAGGTGTCACGTTGCCCTCCAGTTTTTAGGGTCATGGTGAATTTAACATACCACAAATGAAGATAGAGGCAAACTCATAGAGGCTGTAACAAAATAGGCACCAGCAGTATTCCAGCAGTGTGTTTCATGTACTGACTTTAATACAACCTTACACCGCCATGGAAGCTCTGGGGAGGGCACAGGCGCTGCAGTGTTAAGTTGCTCTTAGATGGGAACTGTCTAGTGGGTGGCTTCTCAGCCATGGCTCAATAGTCCTGGAAGGGAGGCAGGGGGGTGTGCAGCACTTCTTTTGTTGACAAGGACATTTGTAACTGGAGAGAGAGAGATTAAGATTACAAGATGCAAACACAGGATAATGACAAGATAAAGTTCTCCAGCACACACTGCTTGAGCTGTTCTGAATTACAGGCTAGAAGGATGTTCTCAATAGCTGCAAATTGACAGTGTGCTAGACAAAGTGATGCTAGGATGTCACATACATCTGATAAAATGCACTCAATTTTGTCATTTCCCCTTTAGAAGGCTGATAAGGGCTCATGTTGTAACTTATTACTTGAATCACCATAATTTTATCCACGAACAAGGATCCAATTGTGAAAGACACAATTTGAGACCCATAATACAGGAACTATTCTTACTCTCAAATTATTTGCACTGGAAGTGTGAGGCTGACACAGATGGAAGAGAAAGAGCATGGACAAAACCTCAGAAGGGTCAGGAACCGGCCCTACCTCCCAGTAGCTTAACTGCAAAAATAGAATGTGGTAGCTCCATGAACATTTGTGTATCCCACCTACCAAGTAGGAGTCCCCACAGTTTCCTCTTTTAAAACTATAGGCAGAGCTATTGGAAAGTGCAGTAAAGCCTGGAAGCTGACAAAGAGGCTTCATGCCTTCAAGTTGTAGCACCCCACTCAAAACAGTCCATCTCTTGTGAAAGGATGCAGGTA
The DNA here is from genome assembly GCA_022605575.1 of Laterallus jamaicensis coturniculus. Taxonomy (NCBI): domain Eukaryota; kingdom Metazoa; phylum Chordata; class Aves; order Gruiformes; family Rallidae; genus Laterallus; species Laterallus jamaicensis. The sequence continues at coordinate 45,998,379 of JAKCOX010000004.1, read as the reverse complement.
ATCACTTGCAACTGCCACCAGTTTTTGCTGAAATCATTCTTTTCCCTCAGGACTAAATGAGGATTAGGGCTTGTGATGGATGCACTTGTCCCCTGGCTATAACTCTCAAGGTCTGAGATCCCTTACCTGAGACTAAGAGATCCTTCTTGACCCAAGGCAGAGGGGTCCCTTACATGTGACAAAGCCTTGGTGACTGATAGCATGCCAAATTAATACTAATGAAACATTACTAATCCATGTAGCTGCTCACTATTATTATATTCTTTGTTTCAATTAGGCATAAACTGTTGTCCAAGTCCTGGTCCAAGACTAGACCTAGCCACACCTAGGCTCCATAAGAAGTTTAGAAAGGGGGTCTACTCTGAACATTGTGACTCAACAGTAGCGTCTGCCTCACTCTTTGTATTTTTGGTCTCTGTATGAAATGTTAGAACACACTTTTCCTTTGTATGATTCTTCCACTCGGTAATTAATAAGGTGAACTTTGCCATCACACTTTCTGAAACTTGGCAAACCTCTGTGGAACTCTGTTAAATTCCACTGAACTCAATGAACTCCTTCAGATAATTATTTTGCCTCAATAAAACATATTGCTGCTTCTCTCATTTGAGCAAGGTGCTTTCCACTCCTCTGCAATGGGCATCCTTGGGGCTTTTCATGATTTAAAAAAAAAAATTATTTATTTAATTCAGGCCAAAATTAGTAGGTCAAACTAGAGCCAGAAATGAAACACAGTCAGCCAGGTGTCCAGGCTGCCATGGCAATCCATTAAAGACTCCAGTCCCTGCTCTATCAGAAACCTAGTTCTGATGCAGGGACCAAGAAAAATTGTGTGGTCCTGATTTAAAAGCTTTGCTAACTATCCTCCTCTGTAAATAGGAAAGAATATTCACTAACAATGAGTACCTTGTTTATATAAACCAAGTTGCTTAGAAATGGCAATGCCCATTAGAGAGAAAAGAACAGAAAACAACTGCTGTTTGTAAAGCTGGAGAGGATGACACAGTCCATGGACGTGTCTGTGTTGGAGAATGGGAATCACACCTGCCTTCCCCCTGCACAAGAACAAAACCATTCCTGTTTGCCCTGGTTAGTAAGAGAAAAATAGTTCTATCTGGAATACCAAGGAGCTATAATGGCATACAGTCATTTTTCCCCAGGCATTTAGGGTAGATATTAGGAAAAGTTTAAGGACACTTAAAATTAGAAGAAACAGGCTTGTGACATCTCCCTCTTTGGAACAGGTTGTATTTGTCAGGGATACAGGGAGATTTCACAGTATTTTATTCTTTCCTCAAATTCTAGGATCCCATGATTTCAATAGTCATTCAAGTTTTGTAACATTGTCTGAACTAGGCAACAGTTATGAAAGTTTCCAATACAAAAATCACGATTACAAAAGGGCTGAGGGCAGGGAGACAATTGTGTCATCAGGGCTTGGCGTGCAACCATGCCGCAGAGCCCTAACCAAAGAGTGGCATTCTCCCAACCAGCCTTAAATGGCTTGTGCTCATACTCCAATTCATGCTGACACCTTGGGCCAGAGCCTGCCCTGCCTCTTGATAACAATAACCCAGTGGTGAGCCAGATTCTCTGCAGCAGCAAGGCCAAGGCACCCATACTTTGGGATGCATGCCAATGCCAACCAGCAGCTTAGGAAAGAAAATTCTACCATTCATTAACTATTCCTAAATTGTCCAGGGCAGTGTCCCTTGTTCCTGTCTCCTGGTGAAATTCAAGCTGTTGGAAAAGGAGAGGTGGATGACTAGGCAGGCACAAGAATACACCTCCTGTGTACTTCTACCATGTTGCTCGAAAGACATTTGGTGCATGGAGATGATGCAGATACATGGCAAGGGTTCAGATGACTCACAGCCTGCTTAAACAAGTTTTGCAACCCACATGTATTCCTGTTGCTAAAAAACATCATGTGCCAGCAAATAAGGACCCCAAAATCAAGGACACAGAGAAAAGAAATCCTTTTGCTCATGAGTGAGATGACGCAGGCATGAGGCAGTTGGGGCTTTGCAAGTGATGCTTACAGAAATGCTGAACTGCTGGTGGCCTCTGAAAGCTGCTTTCTCTAACAGATAGCAGCTCATGGACCACCTGCCTAAACAGCATCTCCAGTATATGCTCTGGTACCCAGACTCTGCCCAGCTATGCTCCAGAAGGTTTTCTTCTGTAACAGACAGAGCTTAAAGCACAGACACCTCTAGATTAGCCACTTTGAGCAGAAAAAAACCCCAGAATTTGCTGGCCTTGATCTTTCCTTTCATTCCCATCTTCAATACCAGTTATATACATACTAAGGACAAGGTCTATTTCCCACCTCCCTTCAGAAGACAGAGGAAAACATCTTTTCCCTTCCCCCGACCCCATTGCCTCCTTTTCTTTTGCTATCTTCTTTTCAGCTTCTCATTTCAGCTGCTATCAGTTTTCTTTAATAGTTTCACTTTGTTATAAACTCAGCTGCCAAGCTTGTTTGGAGTCCTGTAACCTTTTGTAGGCCAGATTAGAGTAGACGTTCTGCCCTTACTCATTACATAAACTTTGAAGGTTGTTTTTTTCCCCAAGAGTGTGCTTTGTGGGTTTTTTTTATTTTTCTTTTCCTAAACAATGATGCAGACGTGGTGGTGACAGCCAGCTGGAAGACTGCCTGATCATTACTTTAGTGCCCAGTTGATAGAAGAGCACATCACGTTGGCTTTGTTAAGGGCAAGAGCTTATTGCATGCCTTCAAGTGGTGGCCCTCATCCCTGCCTGATTGGCAACTTCCAGCGATAGATCTATTGTACATGGCCACAGGGGGATGAACCCCGGTCTTCAGGGTGTTTGATCTGGCAATTGCAATGCTAGCCAGGTGAGGGAGTCCCACTCTCTTGTGCTTTCCTGGTGAATTCATGTTGTGAGATCCCACAGAACTGTCTGCTATCTGAGCTGAGGTTTGGTGAAGCCTCATCTCTGCCAGAGGTGGGCACCCTAATGCTCAAATCACCTTTGTTTTGGAAAAAAATCTTTGAAATGGGGCTGTTCCCCACATGGCTGAGGCAAATGTGTCTCTTTGTCCCCACACAGGCTTCTGGTCAGACTAAGCAGGACCTGCTTTAAAATAGAGCAGGTTCCCAGCTTGCTATCTGGCCCAGAGGTTAACTCCAGCTTGCTAGCTGGATGAGCGTATGTGCATTCAATGGCGGTGCCCTACTTTTTGTATGCAGCTTTTCTGTGAGCAAATAAGGAATTTTATTTGCTGTGCCCAATCAGCTTTTAATCTATTTGTGATTTAGAGTCTCACTCAGAATGCATCCCATCGAGGCATCCAGCTCCCCTGGAATGGGAAGTAGGCAGGGTCCACTTAACAGTTCATGTAGAAAAACCCCAGGTTGCTGAAGGGCAAGTTCAGGGATAGCTTTTCAAGTGCTCAGCACCCACAGCTTAGGGTAACGTTTTAGAGATCTTCACCCCTTTATTATGCTGATGCAGGCCAGGTTTTCTTCAGAGATCAAGCTCTGGTTTGCTGGCTCCCAACCCTGGCCAGTTGTTTTGCTGCTTAGATGAGAACTGAGCAGATACAGAGATCTGGTCTTCAGCAAGCATTGAAAAACACCACGTTTCAGGGCTTGCACATTATAGGCATCACAGTCGTCTGGTGCTTGCCAGACTGTAAGTAATCATGCCAGCAGCTAGCAAGCTGTCAGTTACTAGTGTAAGCTGAAAATCCATCAGGATTTGTTTATATTTCACAAGGGGATGGATAGATAGAAGATTCATGTTATTCCCCTCTAAAAAGTGTGTGTGTGTGTGTATGGCAGAGGGTTAAGATAAATTTAGAGACAGATTTCTCAACGAGACCCCTCATGAAGGAGTTAACAGTACCTTGCCTTGTCATGGTTCCTGCTGGAATGGATGGAGCTGTAGAGCAGGGCTCTTTCCCCAGGCTGAACCTTGCAGTGGGTGCTCTGAGCTCCCCTCCAGCTACACGAACCTACTGGGAACACTGCTGAGGCCTTATCTTCATCCCTCTGACATTTATGGGGCTCTGCTGTACTTCTGGAAAACATGATTCCTTTCCAATACTCCAAATCATAAGCCTGGGATACAGGTCCCAGAAATATTCATCCAAACAGGGAACATCAGGGTTAGATCATACCCTTATCCAGTCCTGTTTTCACTGGACCTGGTACCTGGGCATTAGTCTGTGTCATAAATTCAGACCCACCTCACTTCCAAAGTGAGGAAGGTCTCTGTGGGATGTTTGGAGGATAAGATCTGCACTGAGTCCTCATTAGGTGTGTATGGACATGCACAGGCTGGATCCAGGCACACACATCAATAACACAATGGGGGAGCACTTTAGGGATCAAGGAGTCAAAATGGCAATTTTTGTCATTTGTTTGGGGATCAAGACCATGGGAAAGGATTCAGACAATCCATCAGCTCTTTGCTGCTGTGTGGTGGCCTTAAAAAATGCAAAGACCTACAATACACCTGGGCCAAAGTATTCAGACTTCCAGATCTGTAGGTGATAATGTTTCACACTTGCTTCTCCTCCCAAGGGACGGGGTAAAAAAGTATTTTGGAAAAAAACATCAAAATCTCATGAGAAACAATAGGACAGGCAGCAAGACTCATACAACCTATCGCAGGGCAATGACAAACATCATAGAATCATAGAATCATAGACTAGTCTGGGTTGGAAGGGACCCCAAGGATCGTAGAGCTCCAACCTCCCTGCCACAGGCAGGGCCACCAACCTCCAGGCCTGGAGCTACACAAGGTTGCCCAGGGCCCCATCCAACCTGGCCTTGAACACCTCCAGGGACGGGGCACCCACCCCCTCTCTGGGCAGCCTGTTCCAGCCCCTCACCACTCTCTCTGGAAAAAACTTCCCCCTAATATCCAATCTAAACCTTCCCTCCTTCAGCTTTAATCCATTCCCCCTTGTCCTGCCATTGTCTACCCTTCTAAAAAGTTGATTCCCCTCCTGTTTGTATGTTCCCTTCAGGTACTGGCAGGCTGCAATGAGGTCCCCCCGCAACCTTCTCTTCTCCAGGCTGAACCAGCCCAGCTCCCTCAGCCTCTCTCTGTAGGGGAGCTGCTCCAGCCCTCTGATCATCTTTGTGGCTCCTCTGAACCCTCTCCAACAGTTCTACATCTTTCTTGTATTGGGGCCCCAGCTCTGGACACAGGACTCCAGCTGGGGCCTCCCGAGGGCAGAGCAGAGAGGGACAATCCCCTCCCTGTCCCTGCTGCCACCCCTCTGCTGATGGAGCTCAGGATCCCATTGGCCTTGCGAGCTGCAAGAGCCACTGCTGGCTCATGGGAAGTTTCTCATCCACCAGAATCCCCAGGTTCTTCTCAGCAGGGCTGCTCACCAGGAGCTCTTCTCCCAGTCTGTATCTATGTCTGGGATAAAGATGTTTGGTCAGGGCTGCTGTTATCATTGCACACTGTTGCACTGAGAAAGTTAAATCCACTGAGCTGTACAGCAGTTTATTTTCTGCACTCTCTAGGAAAGGGAACTTGCTGCTTGTTACTTCTTCAGGATGTACCTGAACAAATGAAGTGGAACTTGAAATATTTTTAAGCTTTTAAAAATCATACAGGGAGGTGCTTTTAAAATCAGGTGCTGCACTATTTAAAGAAGATTGACCATTTGGGGATGAATCAGGGCTTTTCATTCAAGCTTGCATTTTCAGGAGAGTACAGGAGATATTCCACGATTCCTTCTTCCATTAAGGATCCAGTTTTCATCAGAGGAAAAGGAAGAGGGGGAGAAACCAGCACACACATAAAGCAAAAGCTTTTACCTCAACGCTGATGCTGCAGCTGCAATCAGCAATGTTTTGCTGCAAATTGCTGTCAGGATGCCCCATGGGAGTTGTAGGTCTGGTGTTTCAGACCTTTCTTCACCTTGGTTCAGGCTGCTGCTCCTCCAGCACACTTCAGCATCCAGCCTGTCTCCTGCCCAGCGGCATCCTGCTCCTGCTGACATTTCATAGCCCTTTCTCTGAGCTCCAGACCCAGCTCTGATTTACATGTAGGTTGCTCCGCTCCAGGCTTGCAGAGGGCAACATGAAATAGAGCAATAACCGGGAATAAGAGCTGGCAGGCAAAAGCAGGTCAATAATTAAGACTGGAACAACCCCCACTTGCTCAAGTCGGTTGTGCTACACAAACACCAACTGCCTGGCCTCAGGGCTCTCCCATATAATGGCAGGCCAAGGGGAGTCAGTGAGGCCAACTCCTTTCATCCCAATTTCTCAGCAGCTGTGCAAGTCATGGCCTTTTTGTCCCTTGCTGCTGACTCACGGTGAATCACTGCATGCTGGTACTATAAAGCCGTCTTGGAGGGCAGAAATTAAGCTTGTGCTCACTTTAAGACCTTATTATGCCCCAGGAGCAGTGTGAAGAGGCCTTTGTACAGCCTGGAGTCAGGTTCATTATATTTGCATGCTACTATAATATCAATTAGCATTATTTGAGCATAATCATTATTTGAAAGAAATGACAATAAATTAAGGTACCAAATTTGTAATTAAAGGCCAGCAAGCTATTTAATTAATCTTATATCTAATTACCCAACAATAAATTACCCAAGCAGGACTATAAATCTATTCGGGGGATCCAACAACTGCGTGCATAAAACCTGTGCCGTGCTGCTGGGAGCTCTTGGTGCCATTCGGCTGCCCTTTGTCTCCCGGCTGTGGCAATGCCCCACCTTCGGGGTTTCTGTCTTGGTTGAAAGCTCATTTGGGCAGAGATCATGTCTTTGAAGTGGCAGCACAAAGTCCTCCCAGCACAAAGTTTGGGGCCTTCATGAAAGTAATAAATTTTACTGAAATGTAATGCAGAATGAATCGCTGGGCTCAGTAAGCAGCTTGGCAGCGCCTTTTTAACGTGGTGGTTAGTAAAATCCTGTGCTGAAGAGCTGTGCAAGCAGCAAGGATCACTAGCTCCTGGTATACAGGCAGACTGCATTCAGAACATCCTTGCAGAGCTGATTTTTAACAGGTTGATGTCTCTTTCCTTGGAATTACAGGCTCCACAGTATGCTACGTAAATGTGACTTGCAAGTTCTGAAATGTTTTTGGGTTTTATTTTTAAGGCAAGCTATGCAGGGCTACACTTAGCAGGCAGGCAAGACCAGGCAACACAACTAAACATCACAGAGGTACAGTTTTTTCAAGGAGCCCCTCAAGCTTATTTTCACAGAAGCTGCCAATACAAAGAGAGATTTGTGACTACAGTTGAGTTAAGGAGCATAAAAAGTACATGATGTCTCTATGAAAATTAGAGCGTCTTAGCTGTGGTTGGCTTCAGGGTTGGCTTTATTCAAAATGCTGTACCAGAGCCAAGCTGTGTCCTCAGGCTCTGTGTTAGAACACACAAGCAAACAATGAGAAGAGATAAAGCCTGTCCCAAGAGCTGCTTGCATGACCACAAACGTGTTTTATGGCAGCTCACGGATGGTGTTTTTGCTAACCTACTAGAGGCTGCAAGGGTACGTGTGGCCAGAAAGGTGGGTACACACCCCCTTTGGTCTTGGCTCTGGGAAAGACAACCGGAGATTTGCCATTGTCTCCCATGAAGCCCTTCTGTGTCCATTACTGCATCCCTCTTCTGATGACCATGGGCCAATGTCTCAGATGATGTGAAAGCTTCCCTGCATTTACTGGGCTTCACTGACTGACAACAGTTGAGAATATGATCTGCTGAATACCATCTTCCCTGGGCAAAAATGCATATGTGCACTAGAAAAGCTCAAGGGTACAACCCTTAACATCTCCTCAAAGAAGCCAGGAAATTATGTGGTTTATTAGGCAACTGTAGAAAAACCTGGGGAAATTGTCTTCCACTGGCCCATTCTCTGAACATCTGAGAGAAGACTTAGTAACTGCATCAACAGGCCAGTCTCCTGGGCTGCTATTCATGGATGCACCTCCCCAAAATTTAATTTTCCCTGGCAAAGAGGGCATTATCCATCTGGCAGTTTTCAAAGGTGTTCATGATTATATATTTACAAAGCTTCCCTATCGTGGAAGTCCTGTGTAGAAGCAGAGCTTCGCCAATGCCTAGCAAATTCCCTCACCAAAGTAAGTTTGCACAAGAATAGTATAATGTGGAGTAAACAAAGCATGGCATGAGGCCATGGAGCTGAATGTTTCCAAAAGAGGTATCTGTGGGGAGACATGGAATAAGATGATATGGAAGAAGTAACAAAACAAAAGCAGAATAAAGAAGAAGAGCCAAAATTCTGCCTTGATTTACTCCTGTTATTTCAGGCAGACATTTGCAAATGGAGTCAGTTTGAAGATTATGAGATTTAAAATAATCCAGGTTCTTCCATCTTTCTGAGATGGTATTTTCTGTGGTTTGTTCTTAGCCTGCTTTTAAACAAAAAAACTACATCTTGCACAATGATGTGACTTCAGGGCAGACCTTTGAGAACAACATGAAATGAGCCAGAGCATGGTGAAAACGAAGAATGTGGAGTACCTGTGTATGGCTCAGAGGAGAGCTAGTCATGGCAGAGAGGTCAGGAAGAAGCTGCAAACGGAAGCCGAGAAGGAGAAAAAAGCAACAGAGCTTCCAAACAGAGGCTTTTTAAAAAAATGAGCATTTTAGGCAGAAGAAAAGATTGGTGGAGCTCAGTGGAGACCTGCATTGCCACGACTTTTCTTCTTGGTCCTCTTATTGTACTTGTCCTTAGCAACAAGAGTGATCAGAAAGATCCTTTGTGTTTGCAAGAGTAAATTCAAAGAAGTGTACTTTGCAGCAATGCGTTTTGTGGGCAGCTCTCCTCACCTGTAGAATTAAAATCAGATTCCACCAAACTTTACCAAAAAAATGAAGGCCAAAGTTCATCACTCCTCCTCAAGGCCATTGGTACATCTGAGATTGTGAGTATCCTTTCCCTAAAATAGCTGTATTACATCTTTGCCTGTTCTTAAAATTGTATTTGAACCATCCCTTTTGGAAATTCCTGAGATGCTTAGCTATGCTTTGTTTACTCTGAAATTGGAAGAAAAAACAGTGTGATGCAAATGGAAATCTAGCTGAGACAAAAACACAGGGACCGGGCTGCACCATTCATGGTTTTCAACCTCGTTTGGTAGATTCAAAGTGTTCAGATCTATCTCTGGAAAAAAATCCAATATGAAACTAAAGCTGAAATGAATGCAGTACTGAATCTCTTCCCAGTCTTATGGGCCCAGCAGATCAGCTCTGAGTTTCTGTTCCTAGGGCCAGCCCTAATTCCTCCACTATCACAGTTGTGGTTTAACCCAATGGGCAGCTAAATGCTACATACCCATTCGCTCACTCCCCCTGTCCCAGTGAAATGGAGGACAGAATCAGGGAAACAAAAAGGTAAAACTCATGGGTTGAGACAAAGACAGCTTAATAGCAGAGAAATTGAAAGCTACATATATATACACACACAAATACACATATACTTATATATATATATATTTATACACACAAAACAAATGCTGCTTAAATGCAATTGCTCACTACCTGCTGATTGATGCCTAGCCAGTCCCCAAACATTGGTCACTCCTCCGCGAGCCAATTTCCCCCTGTTATATGCTGAGCATGATGTCATATGGTATGGAATATCTTGTTAGCCAGTTTGGGTCAGCTGTCCTGGCTGTGCCCTCTTCCAGTTTCTTGTGCATCTCCACCTTTCTCAGTTGGTAGAGAATGAGAAGCTGAAAAGTCCTTGACTTAGTGTAGGCACTGCTTAGCAACAACTAAAACATCCATGTGGTATCAACATTAGTCTCATCCTGAATCTAAAACACAGCACTACACCAGCTGCTAGAAAGAAAATCCATCCCAGCCAAAATCAGGACAGTCTCAGTCCATTCCCATTCTGGTTCTCCATGTAAGCACTTCAACCCTCTTTGGGAATATCATACTTTTTCTCAGCTGTAGGACTGTTAGAAAATGAAATCTACACGTTTTATTCTTTTAGAAGGCAAAATTTATTTGTTTCCTTAGGAAAACAAATGCTGACATACCACTTCATTTATCCAGAATTTGGAACACTGAAATCTGTGGTAACCATTTTTTTTTGCCCACTTGCAGAAATATTTTGCAATACATACACCTACTCATTAGATTTTTAAAAAATTTCACCAAACTCACCCACTCACTAGATTAAAAAAAAAGTCAATTTCAGTCCAAATCCACAACATGATAACAGGCTTTTAAACAAATAAGCACATTTCTTAAAAGGAATCCATATCTGCTAAATCACTTGTACAGCAGTGCAGTAAATCAGCGCACAGACTAAGTGATACTTGATAGAATACACTAGCTGGATATAAAAGCTTAAATTTCTCATATGCAGCCAGCTCTGATGTTTGCAAAGCCAAGATTTGCTCTTTAACATTTTGAATGTGCTCTCCAGTTTGACTTTCTGGCTGTTGCAAGCACCTCATGTCAGCATTCCTTGGAGCCTGCATAATGTACATATACGCTGATCTTTAACCTCTGTGTCATCACCCAGACCAAAAATCAATAGAGGGATATGACACTGGTGGGACCATTTGCCCACAGTAGTTCAAATGGACAGATGGGCTGTTGTATGAGCGTGGGCCCAAAGAAACTTCAAATTGGTCAAGGGTGTGTGTGTGTGTGTGTGTGTGTGTGCTTTTTTAGAGTGTGAAAGGAAGCTCTCAGAAATTAGATGCAGAAGGAGTTGGGTTCAGCTTCAGTGTCAGCAAAACCGCTACAGGTAGGGTAATCTTTGCACCTTGAGGTGTGATGAGATGGTTCCCTGCCTCTGGGCTTTACTGTTTTCTGTCTTTTATGGTAAAAATTACCCCAAGATCCACATAAATATCACTTTCTCTCTTGGATTAAACTAGCTCATGAATAATACAAGAAAACAGCAGTTACCCTCCATGGTGCCTGTAAAATTCCTTGTCCTTGTCCTAAGGGACTGTGACAGTTTTATCCTGGGTTTCTCCCTGCAGTGTATGAAATGTGGTTAGATGTTCAGAGCCTGGCAGCTGCCCACTGGCCAGCCCTGCAGACCAGGATGGTCAGGTGAGGTAGAGGCGACATAAAACGGTGACCCCAATGACACAGCTGCACTTGAGGTCATACACCAGCATGTGGCTGTAGAAGGAATCTGCTTGCCAATGCCACAGAAGGGCCACACCACTCTTCCTTGTACCTGCACAGTGCTGGAACTCATCATGTCTGCCTCTGCTCTGAGTTTCTAAAGGGTCTGAACTTCATGTTTCTACTACTGCTCTTCCCCTCCTCTTAGGGGGGTTGCAGAGACCAAAGCACAATGGTGTGCAACACAGCCCGGCGCATTAATGCTTGAAATGTTTTACAGTCAGAGTGCTACTGCCATAGATGATCTCCAGGGGCCCCTTCCAACACCTACTGCTCTGTGGCTCTGTGATTTCTTTCTCTCTCTCTGTATTTTGTCTTTCATGCCCATAGCAGCCCACAGCTGAAAATCAGGCAGACGAGTTCAGTTGTAAAAATAAAAATAATTTTACTTCACATTTTTGCAAATGCCATTTTTTTCACCCCCCAAAACCAGTGTATAAGTCTTTATAATACAGCCTAGTTAATATTTCCCTTTCATTCTGTACTAGCACAACAACCTAGCAAGATGGGATAAAAAAGGCAGAGGGCACTTTAGGAATAAGCCTCTATTCCCAGGCAAACCGATCTTTAAAAACATATCGTAATGAAATCAATACGTATTATTACACATAATGAAGGAAAATGTATATTTTTACATATTAACTCTATTTGCTTTTACTCTTTACGTGTAGTCATAAAAATATTTATTTTTGTGCTTAGAATAACAAAATGAAAGCTCGGTATTCAGGCTTTATCTGGCTGGCACTTATTATTCCCATATGTTAGGGCAACAACCAGATTGCTCTCCCAGTTAATTCTGTGACTCTTTCTCTGCCTTTTCATCTGATCCAGCAAAGATTATTTTCTTTGCAATATTATTGCAAAGAGGTGACCGACTGCCACCGGGCACAGAGTTAAAAATGAAAGGATCAATTAAGTCTATATTTCTTGTGAGAAAAAAATGCACATTTACTCAGAACATTAAATTCCATCTGAGAAGCAGACATGAGGAATAAAGATGCTTTCAATATTTTAAACAAGACTCCCTGTTTTCAATAGCACTGCTGCATTTGGAGTTTTACTTTGGCAAGAAGTCCCACTCCCAGCTCTGCTCACTAAAAATGATGGCAGAATGTCCTGTTGACTGTAATGGAGCAGGGATCAAAGACAGCAGGGCAATTCTGGGAGATGAAGTTGATAACATTGAGCTTTTTAAGCCCGGTATGTCTGAATCACCTACCATTTCTGTGTGGTAGGTGTTTTTGAACTATGTTTACTCAGAACACACGACTAAGCTGTGTGTGGTGAGTTTTTGGAGGTGCACCACCACTATCCTCAGGCTCAGTTGGCACCAGAGACAAGGTTTAAGGAAGGAGGAACATATGGTGAATCATTATCTGAATTAAAGAGCATGCTCCTTCTCCTCCTAAGGCACAGCATATCACACTGGGCCTTTGCCTGCATGCCTGCAACCTGTCAGGAGGATACAACTGATGCACTATCTATGAAAATGAGGGAGGGAATGGTTCTTCATCCACCCGTCAGGCATGGTTGACTACAGCTAATAGGAACTATGGAAGTGCATCTGTAGCTCAGTTACAGTCCCCTTCTGGCAGGATTGGTTGATTTGCACTGAGCTCCATGACACTGTGCTACCTCCCACCAGGGCAAGACCAGCCCAGATGCTTGTGCACATCACCATGACAATGGGGGGTGCAACCCTGGCCGATATTTGAGTCTGAAGCCTGAAGCCTTCATTTCTTGGGACCTCTGAGATGTCCCTGCAGCAGAACCTGAAAATGCTTCTCATCTTCCATGGACCAGAGAGCCCACACTTGGCTCGCTGCCTGGTAGGATGAGATGTAGCCATGTACCAAAGCCCACTACCGTACTCTGGTCTACCCATGGGGTTAGAAGGAGCCCTGATATACTCTGGCCAGATCCCTGAACTGGCATTTTGGGGTCATGGCTATTGGGATATATGGCTGCAGGATAACACTTCCCCTCAACCCAGCCATCATCCTGGGGACTTTGTGGGAGAGTTGGAGCAGAAAAATCAACAGTATCAGTGTTAGTTATTGATGGAGGGGAAGCAACAAGGTCAGGTTTCCCAGACTTTCACAGGCTTCTCCATGGAACCCCCCCTCTGAACATGTGCAGATGGGCAGGAATGGGGCAGTGCAGCCCAGCTGTGATGCAGGCATCAACTGCAAGGAGAAAATGTCTCTTAATGCTTGGCAGTGCCTCCACAGTGCAAGTACTGAGTACATGGAGCAAGCTGGAGTCACTGGGAGAAAAAAAGGAAGAGAGGGAAGGGAGTTCATAAGAAACAGAGGAAGCAAAATGCTTCCCTTAGAAAGGTGGTGTAACTACCGTGATAACGGAGATACAATGCTTCAGATGTCAAGGCGATACCACAGGATGGTGGAAAAACTGCACAGCTGTTCTGCAGCAGAACTGTTCATTCACAAATAGCTTTTCTTCCTCATTATCAGGTGTTGCAGTTTTGTGTGGCTGTGCTGCTTCGGTGGCTTTTGTAAGCTGCAGTTACAGCTTTCTGCAAGCCCAGTATTTTGTAAACATTGGCCAATTCAAGGCCAATTCAAGGCCAAGGCTGGTCATAGCACCTCTGTGAATCACATATAGGAGAAAAAAACCTGCTGGCAGGTGCACTTTGCCGCCAGAGCGTGAGTGAGAAGATGTAACAGGCTGCACAGGCACCAAGGCCAGGCCCGAAGGAGGGGGGGAAGAGTTTCCTGCAGCTTGTGGTGAATGAAGCCCATGGTGAAATGGGTGTCCCCTCGCAGCCCATGGATGAGGATGGGGAGCAAAGGCACCTGTGCCCTGTGAAGAGATTGACCCACGCCTCACCAGGTTTGCTGGGGGACTCGTGACTTTACGGGGGACCAGGCCGGGGGGCCTGGGCCCAGATGTCAGCACCCTATGGAGGGCAGTCCTGCTGAGAGGCCTGTGGTGAGGAGATGGCTCCCCAATAGAGAGGACTCGCACTGCAGAAGTTCGTGGACACGACTCTGGCGTGGGTGGGACCCCACGGCACCGCAGGGGAAGGGGTGTGTGTGGAATGCTCCCCCCAGCTGAGAAGGAAGCCAACTCAGGAGGAACAGACTGAAACCCCCATTCCCCATCCCCTGCCCCTCTCTGTGCTGCGAGGGGAGGGAAGAAGGGAGCAGATCTGTGATCAAAGTCAAGAGTGCGAAGAGGCGAGGGGTGGGGGGAAGTAGAAGTGTTGAGATCTGAAGAAGAAAAGCAGCTTGTGAGGAATCGCTGGAACCCCACTGCCCATTCCCTGCCCCTCCCTGTGCCGTGTTGAGGGAGGGGGAAGAAGGGAGTAAAATCGGATGAGTTTTAAGTTTGCTAAGAAGGGAGGGGTGGGGGAAAGGTGCTTAAGACCTGACTGCTTCTCATTATCTGGACTCCGGCTCACTGGGTGTATTAGTTGTAGTAGTAATAAATAACTTTTCTCTCCTTTATTCTGTGCTGAGTCTGTTTCGCCCATTGCACTAATTGGGAAGTGATCCCTCTTGTCCTCAAGTCTTAAGCCTCCCAATATATACTTTCTCCCCTTTTTGGCTGAAAGGGGGAGTGAGCAAGCGGCTTGGTGGGCATTTGGCCTCTAGCCAGGGCCAGACCACCACCTCAGGTTATTACAGATAGTTTCTGTAGTGGTAGAGCTCCACTGACCAGAAGCGTGAGACTTTTCATAGCTGCAGCTGCTCAGGCAGAATCAAGTATCCCAACACAAAAAGACCTTATGTACATATTTCATTCCCTTCCCCTGATGGAGTTATGGGAGAAATATAAGCAACTTTATATTGACATAATTCATCCCCATTGGGGGTGTTCTATCATGTTAGGGAGATTTAGATGGTTAATGTGATAAAACTTGGGAATAGAGAAGCTAGTAGCATCTTGAATTAGTTTTTTTACTCCTTGCACTCTACATGACTCACAGTAACTCAGGCTTGTAAGAAAAACAGAGTATAAATTGGCCAGGGCTAAGCCTCTTTGCTGGTACAGATCAGTTTTTAACTACCCTGCTCCAACCTTCCACAACCATAGAAATCTTGTATAAGGATAACAGGTTTGTTCCTAAGTAATGCATCATCTACAGCAAGCACCTAATATATGCCAAACTTTCCAAAGGAAAACAGTGATTCCTGATTCTTTTACACCTAAATGCCTGTCCTGAGAAAACTTAGAAGGTATCTTAAATTGGAACTGCTATTTGTAAGGAAAAGAGTGATAAGGATATAGCTTCTGAAAGATACAGATTATTCCGCAGAGGGCCATTCTCTTATCTTCAGGACATTCTTGGGGAAGAGAAAAGAGTAAAAAAAAAAAGAGCTGAGAAAGAAGGAAAGAGATCTAACAGCCAATAGGGAATGATGAACAGAAAGGGTGAGAAAGGACAGTCTTGGAAAGCGCCTAGAAAGTAAAAGACAACAAAGGGAGAAAAACAGAGGAAGGCAAGGGGAGGTGATGGGGAGAGGAGAATGTGTGAAATGAAGGTGAAAGAAAGGAAAGAAGGAATGAAAGTGAGAAGGGAAGAAAAGCCATGTCTGTGTGCTGAGTGAGTACGCTCAGTTCCTATTTTATTTATGCATTTATATTCCAGGCAGTGTTTAGTAGGTGTCTCTAAAGGCTGTGATTTATTATAATTTTTCCTTTTCAGTCCTGCTGAGGAAGGGGCAAAGGCCAGGAGGGGGCTGGATTCTTTGCCTAGGGCACGACTGCTCCTCAGGCTGGCCCCGAATTCAGAAAAGTGCTAATGCTCCCTGGAGCTGGAATGCAATTAATTTTCTATGGCACAATGTTCCAAACAGAGCATATTTGGGGAGGCTCAGGTTTGTGATTCTAGGCTACCCTTAGCCTATCTGTGCAAACTGGAGCTGTGACACCAGCTCTTCACAACGGGTTATTATTTTACACTTGGGAAACAAGCACATCTGGGATTTTTGACCCAAAAATGTTTGTTTGCATGACATTTCTTTAAGTGAAGAATGTGAGCACCTCATTTTACCCACGTAAGTGCTGCACTCGGCAGCCTGGCTACAGTGCACTTGAGTCCGCAGCAAAATGTCCTCTCACTTATCTCCCACTGCCTATTTTTAAAAAATTTTTAAAACTTTGTAAAGGCCAAATTTTGGGGATCTTTTTTCAACAAACACTGAGCAGAGACACAGGATGATTTTGAATAATCAGTTTAAAAACCTCATGTGACACGTAGCTGCAGCAACATACTTTTTCCATCACAGCTTGTGTGCCACAGGGACATTTGTCACTGATCACTCTATTATCCACAAATTACATCTTAACTTCATTTACACCATTTCCTGGTAAAAAGCAGGGCAGTCTCCTGAAGTCAATAGGCCCCATCTCCTATTGTACCATTGCAGTCAGCGGGTTATTGATAGCTGAGGAGAATTTAACCCACACTTAAAAGTATCTTTGCTTTAAGATGTTTTGCTCCTATCAAGTAGTGATGCCAGTGCTTTTTTGCTGCTATGCACTTCAGAAAGCTTCAGAATTTTCTAATAAGAAATCTGTTTTTTTCATCAGTGGTCAGAATTTTCAAGGTGGAATTTAAAACAAAACAAAACAAAACAAAAACAAACAAACAAACAAAACTTTTTCCCTGCCTCATTGAAGTTCTCTCCCCAAAGCTGGAAATCTGGCCCTTGCACACATCTCCCACCTGCAAAGCCAGTACAGCTATTCACCAGCTACTGGGGTACACAGGGGGACAGAGGAGGGTGACAGGGCTGCCCTAGGTAGCACAGGGGTTACCCTAGGTTATGTAGGGTTACACTTTTGGGAAAACTAGAGTTCCGAGAGCCACTGGTGGGTTTGGGCTTTGCTTTGTGCTCTGGTAATAGCTTGCTTTAAGGTTCATGGAAACTTTAAGTAGATAGGCTGATATTTCCAGAGCCTTTCTGCATCTTCTTTGATCACCTCATGTTACAAATGAAATAAAACATCTGAGATATTGAAAACATATGAAAAAGTATAAGCATGCATCTTTTCCCCAAGGCAAGAGGGCAAGCAAAGCCTTGTGTCAACTGCTTATAATGAGGGTAACGTTTGTGAAGAAGGAGTAACGACCTTTATTTGGGAACCTCATCCAAAACCTTTCCAAAGCAGTAGCCAGTACCACAGAATGAGTTGTTACCTCTGGACAAACCTTTTGTTCACTCCATTAGAAAAAGAAGAGATGATTGACCATTGCCGGACTTGTGTTATTCCAACCTCCATTGTTTAATAAATCACTGAAAATTGTTGTACCAGGGAAGTATGACTTCATGGTCTCTGAATAAGGTATGTTACCCATTGGATGCTGATGGAAAGAAGATAAAATATGCTGAATGCCATATATTTAGACTATTGTTTGGTAGGTGAAATAATATTTCCTTGTGACTCACTGACTTTGCATGTGGATCAATACTGTGGTACAGAGGCAGTAACTTTGCACGTAGTGCAGCTCCCCCTTGGTTGACTTGTCAGGAGAGAGGATTTGAATAATCTCTTTGCTGGCACTAAGGTGCTGGCAAAAGCAGGAGCTGTAAAACTGTGCTCCCTCATTCACTGGTGATGCAAAAAACTGCTTTGAGGAAGGTGCAGCAGAAGCTAGGGCTTTAGCTTAGGATGGGAAGAGCATCCTCATCTGGGAAGTCAGAGGGTGCTCTCTGCTCAGGAAACCAGAAGCACACATGGCTTACAGGGACACCCTCTGCTGCTTCTGCCACCAAGTGTTATCCTGGCACATTACCCTGGCACATGCAGGGCTGGAGTCCCAGGTCTGGGCTGTTGCCCTCTGCTATCTCTACCAGAGCTGCTTAAATGGGGAACAGCATAAATTGTCCCTCAAATCCAAATGGTGGGAGGCTTTGCAACCTAGGAAATCCAGCCTGGACCCTTCCTACCACCATTGCATTGTGAGAAGGCAAGAAGGCTAGATGTTGGGTGGAGATACCTTCCTATTTTCTCCCAAGCAGTGTGCTAGAGCTGCTGAAGTTACAGAGCTTTTTAGATGGCTTCTGGATGAGCAAACCCATTTTTTTTTTCTTTCTTAACCCTACAGTATCGAGACACAAGGCCAGCCCCAGCCCTTACTGTTTTCCCTATAGAGGAGCAGCTTTTTTGGGGGGTTGGGCCCAATGATCTGTCTAGGTCCCTTACAACCCCTATGGTTCTATGATTTTCCACACTGACCTGCAGGCCAGGCTCTATGTGCTTCCAGCCCAGGGAAAAGGGTCAGAGCTTTCCCTCTGCTTTGATTGTGGTTGGCATCAGGAGTGTTGGCAGCCTGGCAATGACCATCCGTGCACCTGAGCAGGTCTGAGCTGTGGCTGATCTAATGAGACCGCTCTGCTGAAAGCAGGAGCAGAGCAAAGGTTTGGGGCTGACTGTGGGGAGGGTGAGTGGCTAATTGTTGACACATGTCTCTTTTCTCTGGCTCAGCTTGGGTTTTGGGCCTGAAGGTGCACAGCACGTGGTATCATCTGAAGGGTGAGTGCAAAAGCTTTGAAAGAAGCAAAGGAAGTCAGGCAGGGAGCCTCCATAAATCTATCAGAAAGTTAAATACTGTAAAATCTCCATGTTGTTTACCAGCTGTGCCTACAATGAAGACAGAAATAATCCTGGTAAAACATGACCTTTGATCAGCAAGGTGGAGAAATTAGGTCAAGCAGGTTTTTGCTTGGCTGAAACCATAAGCTGGGGATGGACAGAAATAAAATTCTCTTCCAAAAACGTATTAGTCTGAGGACTCCACAGAAAGCTGCTGTTCGGCAGCCTGCAGCCAACTTGCTGCACTTGCAGACCCTCCTTGCACTGGGTGCCAAACACTGAGGGTAGGGGAAAAATTCATGCACACAGATCAGGAGCAACTGCCTGCACCACGAGCTGCGTCTTGATGCTTAACTTAGATTACAGGGCATGCTCTGTCAGGTCTTTCCTCTGTGACCTCAGGGGAAGCCTTCTGTCGGGTCAGACTCAGTTATCTCCACCTGCAAAACTGGGTACAGTCACTCCTGCGCTACACCTGTGACACAAGACATGCCCTGCTCACATCTTGCAAAGGGAGGGTGTCCCAGGCTGTCACTGCAGGCACATGCAGCTGCACACCCAGCTCAGTATGTACATGTTGGCTCTGTCTTTGTACGAGGGGCTGCAGTATTGCAGTGGGTCTTCTCCAGAGCATGGTCCATGTGCCTCGATGGTGCTCGGGCAAAGTGCAGAGGCTGGGCTCGCTGCTCAGGCAGTGAGTTTGGGCACTCTGTGCTTTGTAGGGGGAAAGAGGTTAGCTCTGTGAAAACAGGCCCTGGCTCTTCTAATTTGCTGCAGCAGTGTGTCCTTCTGAGACTGGCAGTAGCCCATGTGTCTTGTGGTGTCCCACCAGCATCCTGCGCTCAGCCTGAGGTCATGGCTCTGGATATTGGTGCCATCAAAACCCTGTGCTGAGGTTCAGCCTGGCCTGAGGAGGAACCAAGGCTGAGCATGCTCATCTATAATTAATGGGTAAAGGATCCACAGAAGAACTTGTAATAAGGAAAAAATGCCACCACAGAAAATACACATAAATAGCTAGTCAGTTTTGGATGTGATTGATAGGCAATCCCTGCCTTCACCTGCATCCCTGGGCCCATAGATAGGAGCCAGTGACCTAAACAAAGGCATCCCAGTCTGAAATAGGTGAAGAAGAGATCACACCCTCTCTGGATATTATTTTAGGTGTGATGACAAGTTTCCCAGGCACCCAACTTTCCCTCATGCAGCAATTTAACAGGGTCCAAAGTTGCACGAGTGCTCAGAGGGTTAAGTTAGGAAAAGGGTGACATGATTTTACGCCTGTGGGCGGTTTGTTCCAAAGATCAGCTGCTCTCAAAGCAAAAGTAAACTCGCAGTGTTTATTATGAGTCACTTAAGCAAGCAAGTTATTAGTAGAATCTGCTCTTTGGTTATGCGAGTTGGGACCTGAGGTGAAGGTTAACTTTTTTTTGCCCCTTTCAAAAAAAAAGAAAGAAGAAAAAAGCTGGTTGCCAGCCTCTCAGGTGCTTTAGCAACTGCCATAGGAAGATGCTGCCTGCACCTATCTGAGCCCAAGACCTGCTCAGCCTGGGTGCCTCTGAGTTACAGAGGACACGTAGTTGCTTTTGCATACCAAGGGCTCAGCCCAAAACTCTGCTGACATCCCAGGGAATCTTTTCATTAACTTCAAGGGGCCCAGAGTTGGGCTCCGTGTGAATGGCCGAGGTCTGCAGCGGGCAGCAGCGGCCCCTGCACAATGGCTGCCCTCCCGCTGCCCTCCCGCTGCCCCTGACCTCCCGTCGGAGCTGAGTCACTGCTGCCTTGGCTTTTTCAGAGCCTCTCTGCCCAGTGGGATGACTAGCTGTCATTGCTGTGAGCCCTTTCTCAGGGCAGCACCTCATACGTAACCCGTGCCGAGATTCTGGAGCCTGCTCAGGGACTGAGAGCACAAAAGCAGATTGGGAGCTGAGAGGGAATGGCGGGTCATTGCCTTCCACCCCCTGCTGTGAGCATATTTCATCCCCTGGGAGGGTCCTCTCCATTGAAGGGAAAGAAATAACCCTCTGAGGACCTAGCCTTTTCCCATCTTGTTCCTGATGAGGTTGGAGCTGTGGGAACAGGGCATGCTGGGCTCCTTCCTGCCACAAAACCTTCCTGGACTCCAGCCTTCACCCATAGCTCATTTGGGTATCTCCTGTGTCACTGCAGGTACCAGCATGGCAGCATTCTGGTGCTTTAGGTTGCTGTGGCAGCCAACAGCTGTTAAATCTCATCCTATGGCAGGCCTGATTTGAGCTACACAGGCTCAAGACCACTGGAGGCCCTTGTAGGGTGGAGGTGGCACTGAGAGCAACCCCAGGGACTGCTCTGAGGTACAGAGGGCCTCTCAGTCCTTTGTATGACTGCCATGGGTGGGGGAGGATGGTATATGGGCAGAGATGGTCTAGAGCATCTGGATAACCCTCCAAGGGGTGGGGAAGACTTGGTTCTCATCGGCTACTTTACTGGCGAGGCAGAGAGGCTGTGATGTTGGTATGAGTTATCACAGAGGGAAGAAGGAAGAGGCCACATGAGCTCATCCCATTGCAGAAGAAGTAAAGTTTGATAGATCTGCCCAGACTGCACAAGCTCACCCCATGCAGTGCTTTCTCTCAGTGCTCAGTAAATAAACAAAAATAAAACAATATAGATATTTTCTGTATAAGGTAATGAAGTATAGGTCTCTGGAGTCAAATCTGGAGGCAGTTTAACAAGGCTCCTTGGAGCAGTGGCTCTGTTTCTCTGTTTGCAGAGCACCATAGTGCTATTCACATGATTTCTAATGCAATAAAATTACACAATAATGCAATTCAATAATAATAAATTATAACAGAGATGGTTCTCAGCCATACAAAAGGAGGAAAGGCAAGGTTTCACTCTTGCAATCCCAACTCATTCCATAACTCTAGGCAAATTGTTAGATTTCTAAAAGCAGCCTTGCTAGTTTGGGGGAGTGGGAGGATGTATTTGGTTTTGGTTTGGTCTGAGTTTGGCTTTTTTTTTTTGTTTCCTTCAGTGTTTCTTCTTAAGGCACTCTGGAATCACGGTGCTCTTTGTGAAAACCGCATCTTAGCATCCCTGTGCTTTACTTCCCTCACTAGTGAAGGCTTCGGAGAGAATTATAACTCCATTAATGCACACAAGAGAATCAGATACTATGATGATAAGTGTAGTATTAAATTGGGGCTTTGTAATTCATTTCCTCAAGGGACCTCTCAGCGGGAAATAGGCGCCAGCTCGGGCCTGGGAGACAAGGTAAGAAATGTGAGTTCCTGGGAGCACAAAACAGGCGAGGAGCAGGCAAAACGTCCTTGCAGCCCAGCGATGGAGCAGCACGCAGTCCTTTGAGCAGCCCTCTCCTCCACATCCCAGGGAGTTACAGCTCTTTACTTTTCCTGCTTGCTTTCTGCCAGCGGTGTAAATTCCTCGCTGCAATTGCTGGGACCAGTGGGGAACCTGTCAGCTCCTGGCCCGGATATGATGGCCTTCGCATGCAGAGAGATGCTCCCCCGCCCTCCCGCCTTTCCAGCTCCCTAAAATGTCTCTATCTCAAGGAAAAGCAGTTTAGTACATCTGCAGTCATGTTCAAATTCCAAGGCTAAGCACGAAGCTTGGGGGAGAGGGGGGCGGCCGGGAATTTAAAAAAAAATCAGGTGCTTCTCAAAAACAATCAACCTGATTCACATGCAGCTCAGCAGCTTTTTTTGATGGCTCAATTCCAGATTTCACAGCTATTCAATAGTTCTCTTGTGTAGCTGATCCTTGTCTTAGAATTCAGCACAACTCAATCCATTTCCCCTTTTCTTTCTATAAACATCCCCCTCCTCCTCTCCCCCTCCCTTCATTTTCTTGATTTACATCTCTAGGGAGATGGGAATGTGAGGGAGAAGCTTGTAGCCTTCCTTCCTGGGGGGCCTTGAACTGGTGTCCCCTGTTTCAGGTTCCCATTATCCTTTCTGCGCAAGCCGCAGCCCTTCTGCACTCCAGCCCTACTCAATTGGAATTTAAATGCTTCATGATTGTTGTCTCACAGAATAGGAAAGTGCTGCATTAAAGAGTAAATTACAGCAGACAAGTAACTGCCTTGGGAAGGAGTGTGAAAGGAGAGATGAGCCCAGCACAATGCCGGTTTGCAAAAGAGGGTTTTTCCAAAGATGAAACAATCTTCCTGGGACAGTCTGGGAAGGATAAATGCGATGCGGACAGCATGGATATGGGGCTTTGT
The DNA here is from genome assembly GCA_022605575.1 of Laterallus jamaicensis coturniculus. Lineage (NCBI taxonomy): Eukaryota > Metazoa > Chordata > Aves > Gruiformes > Rallidae > Laterallus > Laterallus jamaicensis. Next base: position 45,975,452 of record JAKCOX010000004.1, on the reverse strand, counting down.
CTTGGATAAGTGCTCAGCCTGCATCAGGTCCACAATGTGCAGCTTGGACAGAAATAGGAATTGTGTCCCAGAGCATGTCTGGATCTGGGCAGTTTTGCTGGCATCCAAACTTTTAGGCAGCTTGTAAGGAAGTGAACAGATGCGGCTTCCTGATTGCCTTGCTGCTTTCTAAGCCGAGGAATAGTTCAGGTTTCACTCATGGTGAGCCTCTCTAGCAACACCCATCCTCACTGAGACTATCCCAGAGACTGTCAACCTGTCTGTATCCACTCTGTGGTGATGACTGTTTGTTGTCTAAACTCTCTAGTTGTGCAATTTGAACCATTTTTCCCTTCCCCACACTAGGAAGTGTAGCAAACCAGTGGAAAATAAAAGTAACCCCCAAGATGTCTTGGTAGTTCTAGAGATGCTTTGATGTGTTTTCATATACTTTAGGTCCAAGACTATGGAGTTTTTTTCCACTCAAAATGGACCCCCTAGGGACATCCTCATGGTCCAAATGTTCTTGCCTCTCTGAAAATGGGCATTGTTCCCCTTTCATCATGTTATGTGGCGCCAGATATATCTTTTGTTGGGGCAAAGAGAAACAAGCCACCTGCACCAAACCTACTTCTGCCTAATCCTGCTTCCACTTTAGACACCGCTGGGCATGATCCTGAGATATTTTTTCAGGTAAGATCCCTATGAGAACAAGATGCTGAACCGACATGGAGATGACCATAGCCTTAGCAAACACCTATTTTCTTGCTTGAAGGAAAAAAATGTGCTCTGCTGGTGGTGGTCCCTGTGTCTTCATATGAATTACAGAGACTCTTCTAGCTAAACTGTGCAAGATGGGGTTTCTCCAGCAGGAGAGACAGAAAAAAAGGCTTTGACATTTGAGGAAAACACAGGAAACTGTTAAAATTATTGTTAATGTTCACCCAGAGCATCTGAGGGACGAGCAAAAATGACTTTGTCTCAGTGGCTCAGTCACAGTGCCAAGATCTGGGACAGAGACCAGCCATGCATAAAGGGAGCAAACTTAAGAGAATTTACCCTTGAGAGATACTGATGGCATCTGTCTCCTTAACATTTTGGTCACCTTTGCAGAGCCTGTCATATTAATAGAAGGCTCATGAATTAAACCAGCCAGGTGGTGTAAAGTATAGGTCACAGAAGCCCTAGGAAAAGCATCAAAAATGGCGCGTTCACTGAGATAAGAGAAAAAAAAGATGAGGAGAGTTTCTCTCCCCTTTGCTCAACAGCATATGCCTTTCAAACTGTTTGTTGAAGTAAGCTGCCATGGACAGACAGGAAAATAATGCACAAATATGACTAAGAAAAAAAAACAAACCCCAATGTGCACACACAGTCCTTCTCGCTCCGAGATGGCGGGTGTACACTTTCCCCTGAGCTTACTCTGAGTGGCTCCTGTTAAATTACTCCCCTGGAACTGCTGTAGCAAAGGCTGTGCCAGCAATTTAATTTATTTATTTACTTATCTATCTGTCTATCTATCTATCTATCTATTTATTTAAACTACTTGTATGAGGCTTTTCATATGGCCTTCAGCAGGACTCTGCTATCTACCCAAGCCTCTCCATTCTGTGAACCCCATTATCCCAATAAAATAAAGAAAGAACACAGCCTGTTGTTCCCAGTGAGAAGATTCGGTATTTCATTTAGAAGGGGGTCTACTTTTGAAGTCCACAACCAGGTGCTCTCCAAAGCACATCAGGATTTGCTGAAGTCCCATGGAAGTGACAGCGTTTGGTCCTCCTAAACCCCACTCTACACTTCAACATAAGTCCCCAAGCAGGGAATACTTTAAAAAAAGCCTTGTTTTAATCAGGTGCTTTGATGCTTTTGACTTGCCAGGCTCAGCACAGTGTTGATTCAGGGACTTGTGGCCCAAGCCAAATGCCACTGAAAACAATAGGAAAACTGGGCTTTGGATCAACACACACAATGCAAAAATACTGAGGGCTTTTGAGGACACCGAGCATGGTGCCATCAGCACGCTGGCTTCCTACTGGAGGCCCATAGCCACCTTGGGGTGAGCCAGCACCCTTCCACAGGTGCCTGCAGACCTGGTGCCTTGTCCCACAGCACATAGGGCTCTGGTGGGATGCCACAGATGAGGAACATTCTCCAGGGCTTTGGTGAGCCATGCCTCTCCCAAGCAGACATGGATCAGGAGAGGTCCTAATCAGGAGAACATCTAGGTATTTGGACACAGTAGATAAGTCCTGCTCTCATTCTCTTCAGGTATTTTCTCCTGTCCTCTGTCAGAGTCAAGAATCCTGCTTTGGGGGCACACCCTGGGTGTTGTTTTTTCATGTTTTCATGTTTATTCAGCAGAGCTGTGTCTGCATCCTTTAAATAGGTGAGATGTGGCTGTGGATCATGAGCTGATGGTGCACAGAGGTGGGACGGAGAAGGAACACAGGCAGGGTTCCCTACACGGCAAAAGAACCAATTTCCTCTCTTAAGATAGCCTTCAGCCTGCCCCCCCCCCCCCCTTTTCCTTTCTCACAGCATTCAAGTGGTCCTTAAACTTCCCTCACCGTGATAAAAAAATGCCATCTCCCCCCAGATATTCCCTGTCTTTAGCCCTCACCCATTTGCCCCAGTTCCGCAGTATTTCTGCCTGCTAAGGGCAAGTAATTAGCACAGGTGCCAGTTTAAACCATCTCTGCCTCCAGATCCCTACTAGCACTGGGAGCATTGGAAACAACAGCCACATCTTCAGTTGTGTCTGCCTCTCCCTTGCAGGCAAACGCAAACACCAGGCTCCCAAGCACCAATCCTTACTTTGAATTTCTCTGCTTTGGCTGCTTGCCTTCAAACTCTTTAGCATGTCTTGAATGTGGCTTATTGTCTGCTAATAAAGAAAAGAGCATTGCTCTCCAGCAATGGCAAGATCCCAGCTTTCGTGCCCTGCTTGCAGAGGCAATTCCCGTCAGGAGAAGCAGCAATCACTGAAGGTTTTAAATAAACCAGTGCTCCCCCCCCCCCCAAAAAAAAATAATCCTGTTATATAATGCTCTCCCTCCCTTCATTTTAATGAAAACAACCAAGTAACTGTCTATTTTTACCACGGTGGGGATGGATCCAGCAGCTTTAACTTGTGCATGCCTGTCTGCAAATCAGTGGGGACTCTGCCTGCATGGGAAAGCGCTGCAGGCCCATGATCAGGAGTCACTAACATGGGACAGTGTGCCCTGCTTAGGTCTGAGAGAGGCCAGAATAACACAAGCCATAATGTAGTACGCATTTTGCAAGTGACATTTGGTGTTAGCCAAAATATACATTGATTTGGTGGAGGATATAGTAAAAGGCACATTCCTTTACCACACTATTACTGTAATATCCCCGTGCCTCCACATTAATGTGTTCCCAGGAAATTCCATCATCACTACTTCAAGCCTGTGGCTATTCAGGCCACTTAGGATGATGGGAAATTACTCAGGAAAACAGAATAATAAAAACAGTGATTAAATTTGCCTTCATCCTTAGTCTGCACAACATTATCAATTTTTGCCAAAGTCTTTTTCAGTATCGAAGGATTCCAATGATGTTTTTAACAAAGTACAAAAAAACTGAAAGGGGGGGGGTTTTGTTTTTTTCCTATAAAGTCCAAAATAACAGTAATATTGCCCCAAAAGAAATCCTCACAATAAAATGTTTAGAAAAGCATTTATTTAAAGGGTAACTGCTCCAGAAGACCTGACCATAGGCAGTGGAAACATTGCCAGACTGAATCAGGCCTGCTTGCACTAGTCCAGTAGTCATTGGGTCCAACAGCAACCAGCACTCCTTAGGAGTCCAATTGTGGACTGACCTATCGTGGAAAAAATGTCCTTCTCAGTTTGGTAGCTGGAGAACGACTTAGGCCTTGAATCATGAAGGTTTGTGTGCCTTCCAAAATGTCTATTACATCAAGGCTGTTACTGCTCCAGCGGCTGTGGATGGGAACAGCCCTGTCCGATACGTCCATAAACATACCTAACATTGTTTGAAACTGCCCTGTGGCTGTAGGCAGCAATCTGCAGCACTGTGGCGCAGAGGTGAAGAGGTAACTGTGCTTGTAGTTGAGCTACAGAGGTCTGGAATGGGGACCTATTGGTCAGGTGGGGTTAGTTTACAGTCAAAATCCTGCAGTGCTCTCAAACCACAACTCCCACTATTCCTATCAGGCAGATACATGCACGTCTTGGGTTTATGGAGAGATGAGGTTTCCCATACAGAGGTTTATCAGTTGGGAATGTCCACAGTTTTGAGTGACTTGCCACCCATTTTAGGATTCACCTCAGACTACTCTGAGCCACCTCTGGAAGTACCTTCATTCACCACCTGCCAAGAGAAGCCCCAACAACTAGCTTAAATCGGGTGTGAACTTTCAGGTGGGAGGTTGGTCCCATGCACAACCCTACAAAGCCCTGTGCTGGCATCCTTTTGCAGCATGTGCTTGGAAGCATTCTCCCATCTCATCTGTGTCTCACCCACCTCCTGGGAAGATGTGTAATGGAGATGACCAGAGTCTTTTCTCACATTCCCTGTGCCAGTGAATAAAATCTTTTCTTTTTTAAAAGTATGGTTATTTTTACAGGGAAACATAGAGCTGAAAACGTCTCCTGCCTTTGCAGTAATTACTAGCAACACTGCTGTGTTTCTGGTCCTTTTGCCAGTGTCCTGCCTTCACATGGAGGCAGACACATGAGGCAGCTCTGAATGGAGGTGCCCAGTGCACTCTTCAGTACTGCTGATTACTGTGCATGGAAAAACTGCACAGGCTTTAGGAGACTGAGCATGAGTATTGAGATGTAAAGTTTGCAAGTCAATTGCATCTTTTTTCCTCCTAGGATGTGTATGTGCATCAGCAGGTTGATACAAGCACTGAAGGAAGCAGTTGATGGCGGGGAAATGAGAGGCTGTAGTTAGATATAAAGAGCTTTTAAAGAATAATGTGTATATAAATCTCCTCAATTGGTGTTTTTTTGGCTTTTGCTTTGTGCCTGGAATGGGCTGTGTGTCTGTTGTATCTCCAAAACTCCCTCTGTCCTGCTCTGTTCTGTTGTGCTGCTCCTGTATTTCACTATAATGACATTTGGGAAAGCAGCAGAGGAACAGCAGAAGGGGATTTACAAGGGGAATGTTAAATAAATGTGAAATACACAGTACTGGCTTCTTACTGTACTGACAGTCAATACAGCCCCCAAAATTATCTACTCATTGACACTGAGATGACTGCAGTTACATCTATAATTAAGATAGTCTGAAGAACTGCTTTTCTAGTGTGTTCCCAGAACTAGAAAGTCAGAATAAAAAACATAAATTGGTGTTTTCTTGAAACAGAACCGGATTTGTTGTTTTCAGATTGAAATGAAACACTGGAATAAAAATTTTTTGGATGACATTCACTTAAAGCAGAGTCAAACATTCAAATTCAACCTCAAACTAAATGTTAATTTCCTGACATTATATTTAACCTTTGAAGTAAAAGAAACACAGGTAGTCACCTAAAGAACATTTTTAAAAATGAGCTATTCTAATTTAAATATATCTGAACAGCTATTTTTTTCAAAGTTCTTTTTCCCAGCCAGTCAATTCATTGACTCGTAGCACACTGCACACTCTGGTGATCTGAAGGTGTAAATTTTGTCACCTAAGAAAGGCAGCAAGACTTTTCTGGCCTCCTAACAAATTCCTTTGTTTAGCCATGTACGACCTTCTCTCTCTCTCATCCAGCGGGGTGTGAAGGATGGACACCATTCCCATCCAGGGAGGGCTGGGAACAGAGGAGGAAAAGGGCACTGTGAACATGCCATTTTTATGATTTAAGCCACATGCTGCTGAATATGATGGGAGTCTTTCTGCTGATTTTGTTGCTCTTTGCATCAGGCCATGATTTTGGAGGCGGCACCTTTGCTTTGCTAATAAACGTGAGGGTAGCAGGGTGCATCTCTGCTGCTCCTGCAAACACACCTGCATGAGAACAGTGCTCTCTAGCACAGGGCTTCAGACCTCTGGTTTGTTTGTTTTTACATGGCTCCTCTGTACCTCTCTTAGCAATCATTACTTGAACAGAGGAGGCTGCACAAACCATCATCAGCAGATCCTGCCTCCAGGGTGGTGGGCTCCCATCTTGCCCAGCCACTGCTTGGGCAAGATAAGCAGTCCCACCAGCATTATAAATACCCTCACATGTTTTATCCTCGTAAAGCCTTCTGGGGCTTAGATCATGCTTTTCCCACCTCTCATATTTACCCTTAGTGCAGCAGTGTGTAGATTAAAACTCCATTACTGCCATGGGTGGACAGCATAAGGAGAAAAGGAGGTGCAGCGGCTGCATGACTTGCCCTGGCTGATGAAGGAAGTTGCAATCAGAGACAGGAATAGTCAAGGTCAGCTGTCATATCAACATATCAGGATCCCTGAGCACAGCTAGCCAGCCAGCCAGAGGCTGTGACTAAATTATTGCCACTGTTAGAGGTACATTTCCTTGTAAGTTACTGCAACTTTTCTGATGCAAAATTCGACTCCTGAAGCAAAAAAAACCCAAACAAGCCACCACCAAGGAATGGGTTTAGATGCACATTCTTACTTAAAGCTTCTTTCGATCACTGTGTCACCAAATCCTCTCTGCTCAGCAACGTCAATTGGTTATTTCAAGCCCTCTATTCCCTTCCTTTTAATTTTATTTTGTTCCTTCTTCTCATCTTCTGATTTATTGTCCTTAACCTTTGCAGACCTTTCCTGCCTAACCTAGAATATTGTATGCCCTAAATCTAAGGATTACAAAATGCTTGGAAGTGATTTAAGAATCTGACTTATTACTCATTTCATGGAGAAGAAAATTGGGTCTTTTCTCTTTCTCCACATCAGAGGACATGCTGCTGGAGACAGACACTGAGCAGTGAGAGAAGACCCACGTTTTAAGCAGGCCAGGGTCTCTGCTCTGCACAGAATATGCATTAATAACCACAAAAGCAACCCTGCACTACATAATGAACATGTGGAAGCAGTTTTACTACTTAGATAGGATCTCCAAGCCAAAGAAGTTGTCTGATTTGTCAGCATCTGGGAAGCAGCTCCATTGAGACATGACTGCATTAGTCCTAGCTATGTATCGAGCCTTATTAAAGACTTATGCTTTAAGTCTGCATCTAATAAAAACCTGCTTTGGTAGTAGTTGGGCTTTCTTATTGTACACAAGTCACCTATTTTTAAAGGAGGGTTAGTAGCATTTGCTACTGAACTGATAAAACCTTTCAGGTTCTTAACCCACCTGCTTATTCTTCAGTCGAGTTTATAAAAGCCATAAAGGCCAAATGTAAAGCGTTGGCAAATGTCAGCGTGGCCACGGTACAGTCAGAGAGACCAGTGGTCCCCTCTAGAGTGGGCCAGATGATGAAAGAAACCTGGAAGCTGGCTAGTGCCCAAGGCCCAGAGGATTTTATTCATTCAATGCTTTGACTATCTGGCTATCAGGTAGGTGCCTGCCCTCCCTAGCAGCATCTGAAGCCCACAGGCTATTGCTGGAGGCAGAAGCACGTGCAGTGGTGGGTGAAACCATTTCTGATATCCTGGCTAGCTTTCCAGCTGGTGTGTAAAACCTGCTATTTAGGTGGAGCTGCACTGATTTATATTTACTGGAAATCCAGTTTGAGGCTATCCAGTTGAAGCCAGCTCTGATATGGTTTTTCTGAGAGCTATTATTCTTCTGACAGGGCTTGCTGCCTGGATTTAGTTCCTCATGTGTTCTTGGTTTATGTTTCATGGCCAAACTGGCCTCAATCACTTCAGGCCAAAAACAAGATTGACGTCTGCTAATGGCTTCTTGGTGGTTTTTCTGGGGTACTTTATCAACCCTGTCACAAGCAATAATAGGAAGGGCAAGAATCCTAAAGGTCTCGGAGATCCTGCAAACATAATTCCTCTCTGCCAATGGCTGCAGCCATTTCTCCATGCCTTGATCACCTCTGCTGTGCCAAAGGCTAGCCTCTGAGTCCACTTTCCCCTCCTTGATCTCAAGCAGCTCTTGCAGAGAGCCTGGAAGCTACTGGAGCTCCAGTTCAGAGGACGCTGATTAATGCTGGCTTTTCTGCTGACAAGCATGTGCCATTCACATTCAAATATTCCATCGCTCCTCAGCAGACAAGAGACTGGAGGAAAACTGGAGGACCTTTGTGGCAGAGTCTGCCAGAGTCCTGTTTGTGTAAAGTTTGCCAACAACAGCCCTTGTGAGTACTCCAGAGTATTTGCTTTGCTCTGGGGATTAGTTTGGAGATTCAGCTAAGAAAACAAACCTCTCTCACCTCCTCCTTTATGATGTTCCTTGAGTCTCGGGGACTTCTTGGGTATTTTGCATGGTGTAAGGAGATGCCCTTCTCTGATACACTGGATTTGTTGAAATGTGTCTGGCAGTACAGCAGAGGTAGATTTCTTTGCTCAGAGAGTGATGCTCTGCATGGCAGGAGCTCAGCCAGAGCAGATGGCCAGATATTGCATGTCATCATCGAGGCACGAGCCTGGAAAAAGAGTTTGGCTGCTAAACGGACTTTGCAGTTGATTAAAAAGAGGACAAGGGGGGATACCACTTAGTAATACCACACCTCAAAGATAATTCTTCTCCTGAGGTCTCACATTCTTTCCTCCCTTTCTCAGGCTTGCTTGTGGCCTGCTCTGCCCAGTTAGGGGTCCATCTTTTTGTGAATGGGTGTCCTGCCCTCTTAGGACTGTTGTGGCTCTCCAAATTACAGGGATTTGAGGTTTAGTTCAAGGCTAAATTGGGACTCCAATATAGAGGCAGGTTGCTGGGGTATGTTATAGTGACCTGGGACTCTTCTGGGGGCACCACCACCACAGGGAGGCCTTGGATCTGTCACAGGACACATGAACTAAGACCTTGACCCATGGCCACCTGAAGTGACTTGCCTGCTGGGGACAGAAGACGGCAAGACCTTATGATAAAGTAGCTGGAAAAAAAAAGCTGTTCTGGGGGACTCTGCCCTCCCATTGTGGCAGTGTTGGGACAGGGATCTCCATTCCAGTGTTGCCATTATGCTTTGGTCCCAGAGACACACAAAGGCTGCTCTCTTCCCAGCTCCTTCTGTTTGGGCTCCTTCTGTCTTTTAAGATAAAAGGGATATCAGCTTTCACATATTTTTTTCTCCTGTTGTCAGAAATCAGGCCAAGGGGCTGGATGAAACAATTGCTGTCCAACCTTTCCTCTAAGGTAAGTGCAATTTAACTCTCTTGCTTTGCTCTACACTACCTTTTCTCAGGTTAATTTTCATAATGGGGAATAGGACGCAGAAGCTGCTTGGCCATGCTGAAGGACAGTTTATGCCTTCCTCACACTTTTATTTGTACTCTGAGTTGGCACCCTCTCTCTGAGGGTTTAACACTGGGAGAAAATAATATCCAGATTTCTACAATACGTAAATGATTTCTAATTTGCAGGAATTTCCATCCAGCACTCTGGCATTTTATTATTTTGGAGTATCTGACGGTGAGGCTTGCAGGAAGGACAAGGGAAGTTGGCTCAAAAGACAAGATTTCCATTTATCTTCATCATATCCCCCAGAATCCTGTTAACCTTGATGAGATCAAAACCATAGCTGAGACTGTCCCCTTTGGCTTCTGTAGCAACAAAAGAGGAAAGATAGTCAACCTCCTCTCTGTAGGCTCAAGCCATTCCCTTGAACATTTGTTCTTCAGAAAGAAGAGGTATTCTGCAAGAGGTATTGAACAGCACCAAGAACTTTCAAAAAGCCACCAGTATAGTGCAAGCTGGAGGAAACTGGTTTCTATTTTTGAATCAGAACTGTACCTGTCCATCTAGCAAGAATGAAAGCGATTCCAATTGGAGGATAATCTTATCTCAGCTTCCCTGGATTCAGTGTTGTTCTGAACTCAGGTTTGAGTGGAAGAAAATTAAGCAGCAGAGAAAGAGAAGATGCTGTAAGAAGAAATGAAATGTCATCCTTCCCACCGTGATTTGTAACTGGTCCTGGATAAACAGAGCCTAAGATGTACATATTGAGATTACATTTGTCTTATCTGTGATCAAGGATTGCTGGAAACAGAACTTGTGAAACAACAGTGTGAGAATAACAGTTTTCACTGGTAGGGAACAAGCTGTTCTTGGAGTGTATAGGAGGTTTTGACAGACTCATCAACAGACAAAGCCTGTTATAAATGCTGCACGTTTCCTACTGCACACAGTCCAGACGCACTGCAGAACCTGACTCAAGTGCATCAGGAGGGAAGAGCCTGTATGTGCTTCACTATTCCACCAGATGCATATCTGTATCTTCAGGCACTTAGTGTAATTAGCAACCTGGCTACCCCACCCTCCATGCCTCCTTCTCTACCATGATAAATAGAGCATCCTATCCCAGGACTGATGAAGGAAAAAATGTGCTGAAGGCCATAAAGTGCTCAGATGCTTTGGTGTCAGAGATAGGAGTGCTTTGGGTGCTGAGGAAGTCGTCAGACAGGGTTGGGTTTCTGCACTGGTCTTTTGGGAGATGGTACAGATTCATCCGTGTGCCCGAGTCTGTGGCCCATGGCAGAGAGCCAGGGTGGGCAGGATGCATGCAGGGACAAAACAGTGAGCCCAAGGCGACAACAGCAGCGTCAGAACTTCTCTCCAAATCCCTTACCAACCTCCATGCTCCCCCCTGGCCCACCACAAATCCCTTCTGTATCCCATATGTGTGGGGAGAAAGCCAAGGGGGCAGAAGCAGCGTGGTAATGGGTACCATATTGGAAGCACATCCTGCTCGCCTAGAGATGCAACAGGTTGAGGTATCTCCTCCCACCTTTTCTGCCTTGCAGTGGGAAGGACAAGCCTCACTAGACTGAAGATAGAGACCTGGACATGGACGGATTCCCCACAACATTGCTTGGCTCTCTATTAACTGTATCTTGTTTGTTACAGTACTGGGACCATTGCCTGGCTTGGTTTGAATGATGCTGCTGTTTTCCTGGATCACGTTAGTGGCATCATTACCAAAGCACTGTGCTACAAGAGCCCAAGCTGTCAGATGTGCCTGATTTGCATTCAGCACAACTCTGGATGGGCATAAGGCTATGCACAAGCAGATCCTATTGCAAGATTTGGGCCTTGGAGCATGCAAGTGTGTGTGTGCATAAGGGTTCATGAATTTAGAGAAGTAATGTTTCCCCTCCATCCAATGCCAAGAGACTGAAATCCAAGCAAGCCTAAAGTTCTTTACCATTGACGCCATAACAACATTTGAGGTTTAGAAAAAGGGTGGAAAAAATGTGTTACTGTAGTAAGGGAATTGTAATAATATCTTAGCCTTGGAGTAAGGCACTTTTCAGTGCAGCATCAAGCTCTGCACTGCTTCCGCCTTTTTGAGATTTGTGAGGAGAGATGTGCCTCAAAGAATGTTACTTATTCTGAATGGGGAGAAAACACAGCTGAGGGTGAATGGAAAGACATCCAGGAAAAACAGAGAAGCACTGCTGTTCTGTTTTCCTCCCAGATTCCACCTCCCTACCTCAATGTGAGCAGAAGCGTAACACAGCAGCCTGGCAGGGGTCATTGAAATGCTTCCTAGAAGCACTTAAAAGGAGTGAGACTGCAGCCCAGAGAGGAGGGGAAAGTGAGTGATGGGTTATGTAGAACTTGGCTGCGGTAGAGAGGCATGAGTGGGAGAGATGGCTCTATCCAGGGCAGTGCTCCTTCAAAGCTAACCTGTGAAGCATCACACCTCGCACACAGACCTTTTCCTCTCTTTCTTTGCAGCTGATGCTCTGCATCCTAAAAGCTTTGAGAGCCTCTATCCCAGGCAGCTGGTAGTTCTGACCTACACCTACCTGTGTCTAGCCCACAGGGACCATGGTTGCATGTACATGAAGCTAGGGCTGTGGTTGCCTCCCAGGGCTCAGCAGCCATTGGATCCGTTGCAGTGCAACTCCAGGTGGAAGTTGTGGAGCAAGAAGACCGCAGAGACTTCTCACTCACTCCTCCATGTCTGGCCAGGGAAGTATTGCTTCCAGAATAGGCTTCCTTTGATTGCATTTCAGGGTACAAAGGCTGACCTTAGTATGCATGGAGAACAATTAAAAGCAGGAAAGGGTCCTCTCCACACTTCCCATTCTTAAATGACACTGTTTAATGGGGCTGTCATCTACAGGCTCAGCATCATATATTCAGTGATGTCCAAGCTGACACACAACGCAAGTATGATACCTGGGGTTGTAAGAGCGAGCTCAGTGAGACACATCAGCTCAGTGCTTGCTATGGAAGGAATGGAGGATAGAAAAGAAAATGTTATTTTCCCATTATCAACCTGAAGTTTGCCAGCACCTTTTCACAGTCTTGATTTCCCTTTCCCAGGAAAAATCATAACAGAGATTTAGAACATAGAGAATAATTACAGTTGGACAATTCACCCATAAAAAAAGAAAAAGGAGAGAGAGACTGTGAGGTCAAAACTGTGACAGAAAAGGTAAGGAAACAACTGTTTGTCAACCATCCATCACCTGAGCACCACATGAAACCAGCTGGGGCAGGTTCAAAGCAGGTGGAGATGGTGATTCTTCATTCACTGAGTAGTTAAGCTCTGCAGGGCTTTGTCCGAGGACACTGGGTTCAGGGACCACAAATCACTTGTTACCTGGAAAGTGTCTGGGGTAAAGTGTCACTATATTCTCACCAGTTCTTTTGCTTATTCCCAGGCATCTGTTGTACAATCCAGGACACTCTGCCAGCAATCAATCTCTGGTTTGACCCAGCACCACAGTCCTTGTGCCAGGTCATGGTTACCTGAAGAAGTCCTTGTGCAGAGTGTGGTCGCACACCTTGTTTCTGTACGAGAAGTGGACACTTCTGCCTAACTTTGAGCTTGGCTTAAGCATTAAAATAAGTAAGCAAATAAATAAATAAATTATAGTCCTGATGGGTGTAGGACAAAGCACAGATATAACAAGATAGGAAAATGAAGACAATTCCAGCTGCCTCTATTTCAGAAAAATAGGTACCTGAGGAAGGGATCCAGGCTGGTGGGAAACACAGTAAGGACACATTCTACACTAATATATCAGCAAAGATATGCCAGGAAGTATTGTCAGATTGGATAATGTCTCCATGTGTTTGCAGGGCAGCAGCCTGGCATCTGAAAAAAAAAGTCATAGCAGAAGTTCAGTGAATTCTTCTGAGGATCATGCAGCGCCCTGAGTGATACAACTGTGCTGATGGGGAACTAGGGCTGGCATTGAGAAGTCTTTGAATTTTCAAATTTAGCTCTAAACAGATCTTCCTTTGAAGTTTGGTGAGACTTTTCTTGAGATTATGTTACCTATTTCAGGGATTTGAGTCCAGGTATTTGACTGAATCAATGCAGAGCAGAGAATTAAGACCTGGAGCCTCCTCTAGCTTATCATCGGGATAAAGCCAACACTCCAGAAACAACTCAACCAGAACCACTGTGTTGTTACTTGGAAATTGGCCAGGTTTGCAGCTGAGGCATTATCAAAATGTGCTGTCTGTGAACAAGATCAGCCTGAGTTTTTGAGATTACAATGAAAGCTGAATATCGAACAGAGGTTAGCCTGGATTTCATCACAAAAATACACATTTCATTAGGGCTAATCAAGAAGACAAGCTGCGACCTTAGTGTCTAGTATCTTGACCGTGTGAGTAGCTACTATAGGACAGATGTGCAACACGCATACAGCAAGACCTGTATCAGCACAGCTCATCCCACCCAGGCCAAGTTATTGAGGCAAAGTGCACTGCCTGCTGATGGAGCTCTACAGTGAAAAATCCAGGAAAAGCTTAAGATATTGAATGGACACTGAGCAGACGTATAGAATCATAGGGGTTGGAAGGGACCTCAAGAGCTCATGGGGTCCAGCCCCCCTGCCAAAGCAGCTCCCCAGCTCATATTGCACAGGGCAGCGTCCAGATGGGGCTGGAATCTCTCCAGAGATGGAGACTCCACACCCCCTGGGCAGCCTGTCCCAGGGCTCTGGCACCCTCACTGGGGAAAAGTGCTTCCCCATGTTGGTGCCGAACTTCTTATGCTCTGACTTGCAGCCATTGCCCCTTGTCCTGTCCCCATAGACACTGAAAAGGGGCTGGCCATTTCCCATCCTGCATCCCATCCTTAAGATATTGATAGACATTCATAAGGTCCCCTCTGAGTCTTCTTTTCTCCAGGCTGAACAGCCCCAGCTCACCCAGCCTTTCCTCACAGGGGAGATGCTCCAGGCCCTTCATCATCTTTGTAGCTCTTCTCTGGACTCTCTCCAGGAGATCCCTGTCTTTTTTATCCCAGGGAGCCCAGCACTGGACACAACACTCCAGGTGGGGCCTGACCAGGGCAGAGTAGAGGGGGAGGATCCCCTCCTGTGACCTGCTGGCCACACTCCTCCTGATGCACTCCAGCATCCCATTGTCTCTCTCAGCCCCCAGGGCACACTGCTGGCGTATGGCCAACCCATCATCCACCAGGACCCCCAGGTCCTTCTCCACAGAGCATTTCTCCAGCAGGTCACCCCCAGCCTGTACAGATACAAGTGGTTATTTCTCCCCAGGTGCCAGACTCTCCACTTGCTTTTGTTGAACCTCATCTGGTTTCTCCCTGCCCAGCTCTCCAGCCTGTCCAGGTCTCTCTGGATGGCAGCGCAGTGTCCTGCCTGTCAGCCACTCCTCCCAGCTTTGTATCATAGGGCACTTGCTGAGGGTGGATGCTACTCCCTCATCAAGGTCTTAGGCTTAGTCTTGCCATCTGACATTTAGGTGCCTAGTCCTAGCTGCTCACCTAGGAGCTTTCACAGGCAGAAAAGAGCATTTCTGGGGGGTGACTATTTCACTTCTGACAGCTGTTTTAAAATGGAGTTCTTCATCCTCTGGACACTGATGTATCTGAGACAAGTTTAGACTCGACTCCCACTTTCAGATGATTAACATCAGATGAGATAAATTCCTCATGCGAGTTCTTGAATTTTAATTCTGTCTTCAAATCTATTGCTGGCAGCTCAAGTACTTCCCCAAAAACTTTTCTTTCTCTACATTTTCAGGGAAAAAAAAATTCACTGTTCTAACTCAGTGGAGACTTGAACAGGTAAGGATTTGTAGGCTAAATCCTTATTCAAGTTTCAATCAAATTTTAAATAAAGTGGCTAAAAACCAAGCAGTGGTAAAATGATGACAGACATCATTCTTTTTGCCAGTGATGATGTATTGCACATAGTAGGACTTAGTTTTCATAAGTTCTTCCTAATTGCAGTTATTGTATTATTAAGTCTCTGTTCTTTTGGGATATAAGGGATAAATTTTTATAGAAATTCTGCAGCGGTCACAGTTGCTAAATCTGAAAGAGAAGTGACTGTAACTGTGAGGGACGTGCTGACTGCTGGCCTGATCCTGCCACCCAGTGTGCATGATATTTGCTTGCTTGAATACTCCCATTAATCTCAGTGCAGCTATTTACACGCAGGGCTATACAGGTCCACACCAGCCTTCAGAAACATGGCAGGCATTTGATGCATTCAGCCACTAATTCTGCAAAGGGAATTAGGACAGATCTTCTGATGAAGAATATTGATGATTTTTTTTCCCCCCAGTTCTTTGTTAATAAGCATGTTCTCACACATTCATCAGCTATGAGACTGGGTATAAATACATACCAAGGGGTAATTCAGATGGATAGGGAGATTTTTCATTAACATCTGGAAAGAATTTTGAACTATTTCTCACGACAGATAGCTGATTTAGGGCAGAGGGCACAGGAGAAAAGCCGAATTTTATTCCCCTTCTCTAGGTTTAATGAGAATTTTTTTTTCTCTGAAACAAGGGGATGAGAAAAATCAATCCTCAAACAGTAGAATTCCGCTCATAGCCAAGAAATTTTGGCCATCTATTGGTAGATGTACAAAGTATCTATATTTCATTTATTGGCTCCTTGCAGAAACTGGTCATGCATGCCTGTAGTAAATCATTTGTACTTTCAAATGCAACAAACTAAAAAGGCAACGTGCAGGATTGTACAAAAAACCCCACTCTGTTGTACGTGGGTAAACTTACAAACTTTGCTGCTCTTGCAGGGGTGTAGCTGAGGACAGAAAGTTACCCTTTGAGTTTGGGTGGTTTTGTGAAATATATTTGAAAAAACCCCACAATATGCCTCCTAGAGTCATAATTTAGTGGTTGGGTGACTGGTTTGAATTAGGACAACGAACAAAGACAAATGAAACATAATCCTGCATGTCTGTACATTCTAGAGGCTTTCCTCTTCGTTTGGTGTCAGTACTGAACCAAAAGTATTCAGAGAAGCAATGTTATTGAACACACCACATAGGAAGCAAAGCACAATTTTTGTTAGGGGTAAGTCATCCCTTAGGCAGAAGCATTCCATCAGTCTTACTGCATTTCACTGCACTGAACTACAGTTAATTTGTGGTCGGAAAAAATAGAGGCACTGTGGTTATTGAAAATTATACACTGTGTTTCCAGTTTAAAGGGAAACAAAAGGCATGTGTTGTAAATATAAACTTTTTTTCTTTAATTTTAAAAACAAAAGTCCATTTGAATGCTCACTTTGGGCTTTAGTCAGCACTTATAGCAACTATGCTATTTCACTGTCCATTTAGGAGAGATTTGTCCAGTGGGAAAATGAAAACCAATACAGTTGAAGAATTGGCAGCTATGAGTTAACTGTGCCAAGCTCTTTACCATGGTGAAAATGTTTATTCCCTGATAGTACAGCTCAAAAAAGAACATGCTTGTTTTGAGCAATGACAGCTATTAGCCATTAGAAGAAAATGCCAACACAAACGTTGGAATCTCCTATCATTTGGGATCTTCAACTTAAGAGTTGTAGCTTTTTCCAGAGAAAGTGTGGTGATTTAGCCCTGGCCAGAGGCCAAATACCCACCAAGCTGCTCACTCACACCCAGAGGGGAAACAGGCAGAGCCTCCATGGGTTGGGATAAGGACAGTTTACTACCAAATATCCAAGTGAATACAGAACAATAACGACAGGTTACACAAACACCCACTGCTAACACAGAGTACCTTACTGACCTGATGTTTGCAGAGGGCTGCCAAATGGTACAAACTGACCAACCCAGCATCCCAGCCACTCTCCAACTGTCATAGAGGCAAAAAAGAGCCCCCATCCTCCCCCAACCAGCTGCTTTTATGGGCAAGTGGTGTCAGGTGGTGTGGAAAACAGCTCTGGCTAACTCAGCTCACCTGGGCTGACTCAGCTCACCTGTGTTGGCTGATTGGGGAGGTCAACCCTGGCCTGGCCAGAACCAGGACAGAAGGTATGCCAAACATTACAGGCTTGAGGCAGGAATTGCTTGAAAAGGCTTGCTAATTAGGAGGTCAGGCTAAATGATCAAAAAGATGGTTTTGACCTTAAGATTTTTGGCTTAGGGATTGCCATTTGGGGCATAGTTTTTATGTAGTTGAGCCCTGACCATAGGAACATCTTTAACAGACATATGCAATCTTGATGGGGTTCTGTGCATACTTGGCTTTCAAAAGATTGTGGTTTTTTTCTGCAAATCACTGAGCCCTGAATATTGCCTACTGTTCATCCAAGGGAGATAATCAGGTATTCACAAACAAAGCTGGGAGGAGTGGCTGACAGGCAGGACACTGCGCTGCCATCCAGAGAGACCTGGACAGGCTGGAGAGCTGGGTAGGGAGAAACCAGATGAGGTTCAACAAAAGCAAGTGGAGAGTCTGGCACCTGGGAAGGAATAACCACTTGTATCAGCACAGGCTGGGGGTGATCTGCTGGAGAAGAGCTCTGTGGAGAAGGACCTGGGGGTCCTGGTTGATGACAGGTTGGCCATGAGCCAGCAGTGTGCCCTGGGGGCTGAGAGAGACAATGGGATCCTGGGGGGCATCAGGAGGAGTGTGGCCAGCAGGTCACAGGAGGGGATCCTCCCCCTCTGCTCTGCCCTGGTCAGGCCCCACCTGGAGTGTTGTGTCCAGTGCTGGGCTCCCTGGGATAAAAAGGACAGGGATCTCCTGGAGAGAGTCCAGAGGAGGCTACAAAAATGATGAAGGGCCTGGAGCATCTCCCCTCTGAGGAAAGGCCGGGTGAGCTGGGACTGTTCAGCCTGGAGAAAAGAAGACTAAGGGGGACCTTATTAATGTCTATACATATCTTAAGGATGGGATGCAGGGGGAAATGGCCACTCCTTTTCAGTGGTCTGTGGGGACAGGACAAGGTGCAATGGCTGCAAGTCAGAGCATAGGAAGTTCCACAGCAACATGGGGAAGAACTTTTCCCCAGTGAGGGTGCCAGAGCCCTGGGACAGGCTGCCCAGGGGGTGTGGAGTCTCCATCTCTGGAGAGATTCCAGCCCCGTCTGGATGCTGCCCTGTGCAATGTGAGCTGGGGAGCTGCTTTGGCAGGGGGGTTGGACCTGATGGGCGCTTGAGGTCCCTTCCAACCCCTGTGATTCTATGATTATGAACTATTTTCAAAAGAGGAAAGCTTCATTTTTAAAGGGCTTGAAGTGACTGATGCCTGCTTGAGTAACATGTTGAGGACCTCCAAACCCAAAGGTCTTTGTTTCTTAAGCAAGAATAAGTCCTGATAGTGTGGAAGGCAAATGTCCCCTGTGGCAGTAGAAGGGGTAATGGAGGATATTGTACTGCCGGTCTGAGAAGAATGCTCTAAACAAGTGCAAAGCTGAATCTACCCGTTCCTGCTGTCACAAATCGATACACCCAGTGGCTTTTTTAGGGTTAAAATATCTCTGCTTCTAAAAGTAACCTTGAAGCAGAAATTTTGAACATGTCATAAGCCCATATTACTCAATTTCATGCACCTTTGAGTTCCCTGGGGCTGCAAGCAGTGTGCCCATTTGCCTTGGAGAATGTGCTCATTCTATGTGGACAGGTTTGCACTTTGTCACTAATACTAATTACTACTGGTCCAGCAAGGGCTAGAAACACTGGGAAAAAATGTCATGATAAACTTTTCAAAACTTGGATGCGATTTTGTAAGCAAAAGTTTTAGAAACTTCTGATAGACTTCCAAAGGTTTGGATCCAGGTCCAAACAAAACCCAAACGGTAAAATTGTGAGGCGTATGCTTCACTAACACTCCTATATTTACTTCCATGAGGAAATACTAAACATTTTATGGGCTTTTTGCATGCCCCAGTTGGTTCTCTGTGCTGGCTGGAATTGTTATAGTCCCTCTGACTTTGCAACTATATAGACATCAATGAAGATGAATAAAGCTGGCAGTCAGATTCTAATTTATGCTGATCATGTTGGACGGCTCAGGGCACTTCAGCACACATGCTTAGCCAGTGACCTTTCACACTCCCCTTCTAGATCAAAGCTCTTTATTCCTCCACTTCCAAGAAAATCACAAAGACAAAATTCCCATTCAGCATGCCTTTATTAATCTACAAAGGGCCAAGTCCTGACACCTTTAATCTGCTCCTACTCATCACTGCAGTGATTTAAAGAGTAGTAGAGCATTGCCTTCAGAGTTTTGGACCTGGACCCAAAATCAAAATGTAGAATGCCCAACTTCCCAGTGGATATAAATGGAGACAGAGGACTTGTTTTCAGACAGGACCTCTATATCTCTCAATATTCCCTTGAGGCCAAATGCTCTGTCTGTGAATTTGGTACATCCTGAGCAAAAGTTAAATTTCCCTTATCCATTTTTTTTTTTTATTTTGCTGTTTTCACCTGGACACTCCTCTTCTTGCAGAAGTTTGTTGCACCAGGTCTTAACTGGTTTGGGCAATTATCATTGGGTGACATGTGGAGGGGGACACAGAGGGAAGCGGGTCCTCAGTGCTTGATAGGATCGAATTACATAATGCCTAATCTAGGTTCCTAATGAAGCAGATTGCTTCAAAACTAAGTGCATTTAGAAAATTTCCACCAGTGTTTATGCAGGGGGATCTATTTGTTGCAATCTGTTCAGGGCTCTGAGCCTCATTCTCAGGCTGTAATAGGTGAACTCCCACAAAACTTACTCCCAATTTACCACTGTGTCAATGAAAGGAGAATCAGGGCATCTGACACACACATGAGAGAATAAAAAAGCATTTTCAGCAGTTGCGGATTGGTCAGAATTTCAATTTTCCTCCTCCTGATTAATTTCCATACTTCTAAAAAGACAAACTTCTGTTCACTCCTTATGGTTTATGTTTGCTTGTGTTTGATACTATTTAAATGCACTTGAAAATATCAAGCAAACTCAAGCTTCTTTCTGGTCCTCAGATTCCTCTTCAAGCAGTGTCCCCAGTCTGAATAAATACCAATTAAAAAAATACACACAACTATTTCTTTTTCTTTTTTAATTTTTCATCAGCTGCAACAGCAGTTAGTAATCACTGCAAGGATAAAAGGATTGGTTAAAAACATTGCAATGAACTTATTTCCCTCAAGAGAACATCTGTTTTTCTACTGAGCACCTTTTCACCATGATCCCTGCTTTCCACAGCGATGTCTGTTTTAATTAAAAACATAAACGCATTTAAAGAAAATTGAAAACTAAATATTATAGCTAATACTTGGAACAGATGATGAGCTGGATACTTGAATCCTGCTGAAAATATAAAAATTATCCCCATTAAGTGTGTTTTTAGGTCAGCTCAAGGAATTTCTCTTTTGTGAATGTTTAACCTGGCACACAATATGCCAGCTGAAAACTAATTAATAGGTAGTGATAATTATAGGAGATTGAAATTTCTGACTATATGAATTTTTAAAGATGGTTTTGAAATATTAAAAGCAAGGAAATGGGAAGATCAGATGACAGATTCATGACCCAGATGTAAAGCCACAGACAGGTTTAATAAAATGAAGATGAATACATGCTTTTAATGAGCTAGGACAGACCCAATATGTTAGTGAAACATCAGATTTGCAACATCGGACCAGAGAGAAGTTCCTTTTTCCTGCTAGAGCTTGGATCAAAGTTCAGTTGCAGGTGTTTATCACACCCTTTAGAGAATTAGGTGGTGAGAGGAGGACCTCTTGGCACACTATGGCCATACGTCTGTTTGGAGCTTTGACATTTTCCTGCAGACCATCAAAGACCTCAGCACATATTCTGGATGCTCTAGGGATGGTGATTTTACATGTTCAGAGTTCTTCCAAGGGGCCTTCAGTGCCTCTGAGGAGTGTGAAAAAATAAATTTACTAGACATAAACACACACTAGTAGGAATGGTGCAACGTTGAACTGCTGGAGTCACAGCCAGCCAATACAGGCGCAGGCATACTGAGCTGAAAGGCTGTTGTTGCATCTTTAGCTCATTCTCTTGTGCCTGGCTTTTGAAGACACACCCATTATGTACAAGTTTGCTCATACATGGATTTTTGTATCACTTTGCAGTTTCTGTAGTGCTTTGTCCCTCTGTGGCCGCAGTCACAGTAGGCCATAGTCACAGTAGGCCACAGTAGGATATCTAGGATGCCTACAAGGCAAAAGTATGTCACCTGTTTTATGGGTACATGCATTGTGAATAATGACTTTTGGTAATATGAAATATCCCTGAAGCAGTAGATGCTGCTGCAATTCCATTCTACCCTTATAGCAAGAGTCTCAAAACCTTTTGTCTCAAATATGCGAGCCAAACAAAAGCCTACATAGAATCATAGAATCATAGAATTGTAGGGGTTGGAAGGGACCTCGAGAGATCATCGGATCCAACCCCCCTGCCAAAGCAGCTCCCTAAGACATATCACTCAGATAGGTGTCCAGATGGGTCTTGAATATCTCCAGAGAAGGAGATTCCACCACCTCCCTGGGTAGCCTGTCCCAGGGCTCTGGCACTCTCACTGTGAAGAAGTTTTTCCGCATATTGGTGCGGAACTTCCTGTGCTCCAACTTACAGCCATTGCCCCTTGTCCTGTCCCCACAGATCACTGAAAAGGGGCTGGCTGATTCCTCCTGCATCCCCTGCTTCAGATAATTATAGACATTAATTAGGTCCCCCCTTAGTCTTCTCAAGGCTGAAGAGTCCCAACTTACTCAGCCTATCCTCATAGGAGAGATGCTCCAGGCTCCTAATCAACTCCAGTTTCTGAGCTGCTTTGAGTTGCTTGCTGCCATATAGCTTGTTTCAGACAAGTGATAAAAAAGACCATGTTACTACCCCAGCTCAGGCCAAAGCATTTGGCAGCACAATGACTGATTTTCAGCCCACTGGCCTGGCTCACACCATTTGAGTGTAATTCAACATCTCCTGGCAGGATGCTTGCACTGTTGCCTCCCTAGAGCCTAGATGCCACAGTCCTGTAGAGAATGAAAGGTACCAAGTAGATCTTTGAAAGCCTCCTGCTTTCTTTGCTTACAATGGTTTTCATGTTATGTCTTATTTGCCTGTAGGACTGCATGATGATGGTAATCTCCTTGGGAATGATGCAGAACAGTTCTTTCTTAGTGAGCTTCTGGAAACTGAGATCATAGAATCATAGAATGGCCCTCCTCTGAACCCTCTCCAACAGTTCTACATCCTTCTTGTGTTGGGGGCCCCAGATCTGGACACAGTACTCCAGGTGGGGCCTCACGAGGGCAGAGCAGAGAGGGACAATCCCCTCCCTGTCCCTGCTGCCACCCCTCTGCTGATGGAGCCCAGGATCCCATTGGCCTTGCGAGCTGCAAGAGCACACTGCTGGCTCATGTTAAGTTTCTCATCCACTGTGACACCCAGGTCCTTCTCAAGAAGCTCTTCTCCCAGTCTGTATCTATGTCTGGGATTCTTCCGGCCCAAGTGCAACCCCTGACACTTGGCAGTGTTGAACCTCATTAGGTTCACCCGGGCCCATCTTTCCAGCCTGTCAAGATCCCTCTGGATGGCTTCCTTTCCTTCTAGGGTGTCAACCACACCACTCAGCTTGGTGTCATCTGCAAGCTTGCTGAGGGTGCACTCAATCCCATCATCAATGTCATTGATAAAGATGTTAAAGAGAACCGGTCCCAGACAGACCCCTGGGGGACACCGCTTGTCACCATCCTCCACCTGGACATAGACCCATTGACCACCACCCTTTGGCTATGGTCTGTTAACCAGTTTCTTACCCACTGGATGGTCCACCCATCAAATCCACATCTCTCCAGCTTAGAGATAAGGATGTGGTGGGGGACTGTGTCAAAGGCCTTGCACAAGTCCAGGTAGATGACATCGGTCGCCTTCCCTTTATCTACTGATGCTGTCCCTCCATCATAGAAAGTCACCAGATTGGTGAGGCACGACCTTCCCTTGGTGAAGCCGTGCTGGCTGTCCTGGATCACGTGCTCTTCCCTCATGTGCTCCAGCATGTCATCAAGGAGGATCTGTTCCATGATCTTCCCAGGCACAGAGGTGAGGCTCACCGGCCTGTAATTTCCTGGGTCTTCCTTGCTCCCTTTCTTATAAATGGGAGTGACATGACCTTTTTTCCAGTCCCCAGGGACCTCTCCTGACAGCCACGACTTTTCAAATATGATGGAGAGCGGCTCAGCAACCACATCAGCCAGCTCCTTCAGGACCCTGGGATGCATGTCATCCGGCCCCATAGACTTGTAGACATTCAGACTCATGAGGCGGTCTTGGACTTGCACCGCTCTTACAGTGGGGGGGGATTTGCTCCCCCAGTTCCCACCTAGAGGTCCAGGGATGCAAGGTTCTGGGATTTGAGAATTATGAGAATCCTGGCTGCCAGAGATAACTAAGGCAAAGAACTCCTTCAGTACCTCAGCCTTCTCCTCATCAGTTGCAGCCAGTTCTCCTTTCTCATTTACCAAGGGAGGTACGTTCTCTTTGGCCTGTCTCTTCTGGCCAATGTACCTGTAAAATCCCTTCTTGTTTTTAACATCCCTTGCCAAGTTCAGTTCCATCTGTGCCTTGGCTTTCCTGACCCCATCCCTGCAAGTCCGAACAGCATCCCTGTATTCTTTCCAGGTTACACACCCTTGCTTCCAGAGCTTGTGTTTGCCTTTCTTTTCTCTCAGTTTGACTGGCAGGTCCTTACTTAGCCATGCTGGCCTCTTGCCCCTCCTGCCAACTTTCTTATTCAGAGGGACAGAGAGCCCTTGAGCTCTCAGAAAGGCATCCTTAAAGAGTAGCCAGCTGTCCTCAACATTTCTGTCTCTAAGGACCACCTCCCAGGAGATCTTAGTCAACAATTCCTTAAACAGCCTAAAGTTTGCTCTCTTAAAGTTCAGTGTCCTGATCCCACTCTTCGCCAGGCCCACATCCCTTGAGATCACAAACTCAACTAGGGCATGGTCACTGCAGCCCAGGCTGTCTCCAACCTTAACACCTTGATCTCCCCCACATTGGTGATCTCCCCCACATTGGTGAGCACCAGTTCCAGCAATGCATCTCCTCTGGTCGGTCTATCAACTATTTGAACCAGAAAGTAGTCATCTACAGACTCCAGGAGTCTCCTGGATCTCTTACAGGTCCCTGTGTGGTTTTCCCAACAGATGTCTGGGTAGTTAAAGTCCCCCATCAGGATGAGTGCCTGTGACCGCGATACCTCCTGCAGCTGAAGGAAGAAAGCCTCATCAGTAGTCTCTCTTTGATCAGGTGGCCTGTAGTAAACCCCTATCACCAGCTGCTCTTTATTAGCCCCATCCCTAATTCTGACCCACAGGCTTTCGACCTGCTCCTGGCCACTTCTCAGAGAGAGCTCCTCACAGCCTATCCACTTTTTAACACAGAGGGCAACTCCCCCACCCTTCCTTCCTAACCTATCCCTTCTAAAAAGGCGATACCCTTCTACAGGAGTATTCAAACTGTAGGAATCATCCCACCATGTTTCCCTGATTGCAACTACATCAAAATTTTCCAGTGCCATCACGGTTTCCAATTCCTCCTGCTTGTTACCCATGCTGCTTGCATTCATATAAAGACACTTTAGCTGGGCTTTCTGACTCAGTAGCTTTTTTGAGAAGCCCTCCCTCAAACCTCTGGGAGGAATCTGAAGTTTTCCCCCACTGCCTCCTAGAGGGACATTAGAAAGTTTCAGAAGGGGGGTCAGCAATATTACCTCCTCTGAGGAGTCCCCCGAAGTTCCTAAGGGACACTTTAGAGGTATTTCCCTACAGTCTTGTAGAATTTCAGCATCCACAAGCCCTTCTCTATCCTGTTGAATTTCACCCTCTTCACCCTTCAAATCTTGTATAAAGCTAGAGGCTACTTGCTCAAACGTAGCAAGCCTCACTATTTCCCCTCCCCCGTTCCTAACTAGTTTAAAGCCCTGTCAATGAGGCCTGCCAGCTCTTGAGCTAGGATTCTCGTCCCTCTTGGGGACAATCTGCCGCTCTTTGGTAAGAAGATGGTTGTGAGAAACTGCAGTGAAATTGGTGATGGGTGTTCCTTACACACAATTCCCTGCCCTCAGGAAAGTGATGTTAGGCTTTGGAAACCCAAAGTGGGATCTCTGCAGGGTTGCTGCAAATAAACCCTCAGCAAGAGAAAAATCTGGTTATAACAATTTAAGCCCATGTTACACTCTGTTATCAGCCATAAAGCAAATAGCATTTGTGCAGGGTATGTGGTAAAACTATCACCTTTAACCTCAGTTGGCAAGTTGGAGCTAGGGACACGAATGCACTGTGTTGGGGAGTCCATGACTCCCTGCTATGCTGTCAGGTGGCATTTATGACTGATGAAGTTCTCTCATGAATACTGGAGTTTTTCCAGCAGACATGTGTTCAGCTGGCTGCAACAACAGTCAAAGGAGATGATCTACAGGAGTGAAAAAGCCTTGCAAGTGCTCATGATGCAGGAAAGATGAACAGAGTAACTAGAAGGATGCTACCATTGCAGACATTTTTCCAGTTTCTGTGTAATGTTCTCATGGTTCAAAGATGCAGTGCACTCTTCAGGCAGGGACAGGCTGCTGTACAACAGAATGAAGGACGTGTGTCCCTGGGCTTTATCTGCCATCTAACCTTGCTTTGATGCTATCTCAGGAGGGGAAGGTCAGGGAAAATTGCTATCTTTTCCCAACAAATTGAGTAGATAAGCAAAATCCTGCAATACTAGTTGGCAATGACAACTGCCTCTTTAAAGCCAGCCACTTGCATTGGCAGCGCTGAGACGATCTGAGCTATGAGGAGGTCTGAGTGCTGCAGAGCTAACAGGAGCTGAGGACACAACCCATGCAACTCAGTGACAAACATGTGAGACAAAAGCCCCTCTCTGCCCACTGGCATCCAGACTATGCATGATTATAGAGCTTTAGCCTTTGAGTTCAGTCTGAGTGTGATGGCCAAGTGCTGGTTGGCAGAATAACCAAAGCACCGGAGACACTGAAACCTGTAAACTGAAGAAGAGCAGAGAGGAAGAGGGAAGGAGAAGGACCTCATTTTCAACCCCAAGCTCCTGGCTTCATTCCAGCTCTTCAATGCCATGAAACATACACATCCGCAGGGCTCACTGCTGCAACCAAGGACTATTTGTCCCTGGTCACTGTGGTCATCTCACACCATGTCCTCCTCATCCCTCCCTTTCCTTGCATGACCTGGCACTGCTAGCATTGCCACACCGCATGACGCAGCACCATGGTTGGCAGGGAACATGCTCACATCACACGACTGGCATGCTGCAGGCCAAGCCCCACTTTTCCATGTTAGAGGCTCACCATTTTCAAAATCAGTAAGGACACATGGTTTGGCAAGTCATGAGGGAAGATGCAGTAAGATCACTCTGAAAAATGTTAAGTAATCAGTAGGAAATTTATTTGCATCTATGTAGAAGATGAGGATGGTTTTAGGAAAGGATCTGCAAGGATCGTGTATTTCCTCTGCCGTGCTATTTCCTCAGATAATGTGGCTGACTGATGCATGGGCATTGCTGCACATCTATTTCCTATTGCAGACAGAGCTATTACTTAGGTAATCAATATTTAATCTCTATTAGGGAGAGTAATTTTTAAACCTACTTTAGAAAGTGCATCTGCAGCACTTGATATAAATCATAGCCATGTGGATCTGTGCTGGACTCAATCTTCTCCTATATCTCAAGGAAGGAAGCAGCATTTTCATGGGGGAGAAAAGGAAGGGAAGGAACCCAAGAAACTGTGATAACTTCAACTGTTTGAAGCAATGGAGTGAGTCCAAGTTAGCATGGGCTTGATTCACACCAAGTTTTGTGAGGGTGATAGGGAAGATGGGGAAAGCGTATCAGATCTCTCCTGTGGTGAGTCAGAAGCTGCAGCCAGCGCTGGCTGCAACAGTCCGTCTCCTCTGCTCCCAGAAAGGAGGTTTGGTCAAAGCTAAAATATTTTGCAGATTTGTCAGTTTGTAACTGGAAGGCCTTGAGACAGACTGACAGAGGTACAACTACTAAAAGCTGACTAGGAAAGTGAGGAATCAGATTTAATCCTTTCCCTGACTAATTTGCAGTGATCCCAGATGAAAATTCTGGTCTGGGTCAAATCAAGCAGGAATTTGGATCAGTTCTGGTTGGACCTTTCTTGTTTCTTCCTCAAGGCAGTTTCAAAGCAGGCTTGGCAGACCAAGTCAGCAGGTTTTTGCAGCATCCCCAGCATGTAGTACGCCAAGGGATGGGGATAAGATGTCATCTTCCCTGTTCCTGCAACTCGATAGTGTGACTTTCCTGGGTTTGAAGTGAATGTTGTGCCCATTTTAACAATATTTGAAGAGAGCAAGAAAAAGGCAAGTAAGCCACATACACGTGTGCCCAGCACTGAAATGTACCCAATAGACCAATATTCCTGTCACAATGATATAGCCTTGAGACTTCTCTCATGGAAATAAACACGTGATTGGGACAGCTTTAACAGCAAAGACACATTTTGTTTGGATGTGACTTGGCTAAAGACTATAAGAAAACATTCAGGTATTCAGCATAAAGAAAGGGGAGAGGGGGGAGCTGAAATTTTTTAGAAATAAACTCTGAATCAACACAACTTTATTATTTGCAGTCACAGTTCAAGGCCAGCAGAATGCATCAGGTATACAAAGGGCACACCGGCCCAAGGCTGCCTAAAGTTAATATTGTACAAGATTCCTGCAGATTTGGAATAGCAAACTATAGTTTGCTATTCCAAAAGCCAATGCATAGTTCAGCAGAGATCGAAATCAGTGTCAGAAGGATATACATAGTCCACTCATGTTAAGTTGAAAAAAACCCCAAACAGCAAACTTGTATCTGCTTGGTTTCATTTGCTTCCAGGTCTCTGCTCTCTGACTGTTGCCGAATACATCGTGGCTTGCTTCTGGGCTCCTGTTTGGAGAGGAGCTCAGCACTTTCCAGAAATGTTCCATGTGACTGGAAGGAATAATTTATTCCAGGATCTGCTCCTGACAAGCAGCACAGATGTGCCAGGGTTGGATCTGGTTCATAAACAGCAGGGACACAGGTTTTCCCTCTCCCAAGGGCCCTAACTGTGCTCTGTAAGGTACTGCCTGCTGTGGTTGCAGCACTTCCTGCCCATCAAGAGTCAAATATGACATTTCAACTTGTTTCAAGACTCATGCTGGTGTTTACTGGTTTGATCAGCCTGAAGTGTGAGTCCAGTATATTAATGACACCAAAGGCTTCTGTGGTGACAGCTCAAAGCCTGAGAATATCTGCTTAGTTACTTTATGTCTGACAGCAGCCCCTTCCAGGAGCTGCAGGGGAAAGCGCAGGGAACCCACAGCAAATGCTCGTGAGATAATTTATGCCCACAAAAAGCTACAACTCTCTTTGCTAGTGGGAGTTTCTTGCTCTGATTTGTAGGAGTCTGTATCTCCTCTGAAAAGGAGTATTTTGGCTCTTACCTGCTGCAGATATTCTCAATGTTATAATGTGCCTTTTAAATTTGCCCGAAATAGGACAGTTTGAATTGTTTCTCCTGCTGGGGAGAGGATGTGAGAACAAAACACTGCCTGACAGAGCCTAATGTTTAATTTTTTAATACTCTCCTGGAAATCCCTGGGATACCAAAGATGAGGTGAGTTTAAGAAAGTGATGAAACAAGATGTTTTATTAAATCCGTGATGGTGGAAAACACTTGCAGGAGTCACGTAATGTGGGTAGAAACCAAAATCCTCACTTGTTCTATCAATTTTTCAATAGCAAGGATTCCTTCTCTGTTTGGTTTAGGACTGGAGGCTTGTTTATATTTCATAAAAGATAGTTTGTGCCCATCTTCTTCAAGCAGTTTGTTTTAAAGTCAGAGCTCTGTGTTGGGACACTTTATTTATGGTTGCAGTATCAAGATAGGTCTTGGCAACACTTCCTCCTACAAATGACAAATATTTGTAAAATGGTTTGAATTGTGTACACAGAGATACTAGATTAATAGGCACAAGGCAGTAGAAGCTGAGCTTTTCCAGCAGTGTCTGTACAGTAGTTTTATGCTGTAACTCTGTGATGCGCAGCCTTGCTCCAGAATTTACAGTTCCAGGCTTCTGCTCCAATCAGGGCTGTAAATTACCATTTCAATGGCTTAGTTTTAATTAACCATTTTCCCAAGGAAGATTCCAAATAGTAAAAGTGCTGGCCATGGATAACAATTTCCAGGTTTTGTAGTATTATGTAACTCTCTGCCTAGCTTTGTGGGGTTTTATTATGTTTTCCAACTTCCCCTAATCTCATCTAAATGATCAATATTTTTTTTTTCAGCCCTAACTCTTAAGTGACTCTCTCTAAAACCTAAGCAATGCCCAATATGTTTTGTTTCCATTTAAGGGTTTACCTTATTTCAGACAAAAAAGCAATTTCAGTGAAGTTGAAATGTATGGTTTTGGTTTGAGGGCTACCTCTCTCTGACATAAAACTACTAAGCCTTTATTGAAATATATATGATTCTACCATAAACACCTCCTTTATAGAATGCACCTGGTGAATATAATAGAAAACATACTTGTTTCTCATAAGAAACCAAGCAACTGTTCTGTAATAATATAGAGTCTATTTGGTATTTCAAAGTTCATAATTTTACACAAAGGAAAGAGAATTGCAGGCACAGTAAAAAGTAACATGAAAAAACATAGGCGCACACCTCACACATCTGCTTTTGTATTATGCTGATGAGAGCAGCTGCCTTGCATACAGCATGCAACAACACCAACAGAGAGGGAGTAAAATAATGTCTCTATACCTCACTGACCCTCAGATGTAACATTTCCCAGTCCATAACAATTTGACCTCCCAGTCCCTTGGGAGATAAGAACACGACTCCCAAGTCTTTTGTAGGTGGGGCGGACCGCAGAATGGATAAACATTTCAAACTGCCACACAGGAAGCCTGCAGGAGAGCTGGAGCAAACCCTGCTTTGCTGAGCCTAAGGTCAAGTTCAAAGAGCCTTGCCTGAACAGTTGCACATACCACACTGCACATCAGGACCTCCTGGAGACCATGTACTACCTGACAATGCAGGAGCATGAGCTGTTCCACAGAATACAAACCTACTCTTCAGTGCACAGGGAAGTACATCAGCTGTAGCAAGTTCTGACTGTAGATGTGAGGCACTGAGAAGGAAGAGCCAGGTCCTCTGCATTGCTGGACATCTAGAGGCTCGCCAAACCATATGGGGGAATCACAACAACCTCTGGCATTTACCTCACCTCATTTTCACTTAAAGAAACACAGATCCTATATGTATGATGCATGGCCTGGCTGGGTTGCTGCCTTTTTGAGCCTCCTTTCATTATGACCAATGGTGAAATTCCCACTGATAAGCTCAGACTTTCAGACTTGCCCTTAAGGCTTAGAGAATAACCTACACCAGATTCAGAACTGTATTGAGAAACCAGTGGTTTGGGTACATTTGGGTACATTTGGACCCCCAGCAGTGCCCAGTATCTAAGCTCCACTCCCGGGCTTCCTTGCACTGCTGAGGAGGGCTCAATGCTCACAGCCCATTCTAGGAGACATCCTAGTTTTGAGGGGGGACTGTCCCACCACAGTGTGCTGATAAGTGCTTGGAAAAAAGTCAGAACTAGGAAGGAAGGAAGGAGGGAGGGAAGGAGGGAAGGAAGGAAGGAAGGAAGGAAGGAAGGAAGGAAGGAAGGAAGGAAGGAAGGAAGGAAGGAAGGAAGGAAGGAAGGAAGGAAGGAAGGAAGGAAGGAAGGAAGGAAGGAAGGAAGGAAGGAAGGAAGGAAGGAAGGAAGGAAGGAAGGAAGGAAGGAAGGAAGGAAGGAAGGAAGGAGGGAGGGAAGGAGGGAAGGAAGGAAGGAAGGAAGGAAGGAAGGAAGGAAGGAAGGAAGGAAGGAAGGAAGGAAGGAAGGAAGGAAGGAAGGAAGGAAGGAAGGAAGGAAGGAAGGAAGGAAGGAAGGAAGGAAGGAAGGAAGGAAGGAAGGAAGGAAGGAAGGAAGGAAGGAAGGAAGGAAGGAAGGAAGGAAGGAAGGAAGGAAGGAAGGAAGGAAGGAAGGAAGGAAGGAAGGAAGGAAGGGAGGGAGGGAGGGAGGGAGGGAGGGAGGGAGGAGGGAGGAGGAAGGAGGGAAGGAGGGAAGGAGGGGAAGGAGGGAAGGAGGGAAGGAGGGAAGGAAACCCCCAGTCTGTGCTAGCAGTTGAAGCAGGATAAGTTTGTCAGCGCTGGACTCCGGGGTTCAATATTTCAATCTTCAGCACTGTTGCTGCGTAAACCACTCAAGAACTCTGTCCCAAGGTTAGAGACTTGCCAAGGCTACCTAGGGAACCTGTGGCAGGGCAGAGCTTTAAACCCTCAAGTGTGGGCTGCTGTCTCAGCTCCCCCCTCCAGCTATAAGAGCTATACGCTGTACGGGAGGAGGGGTGGCTGAATGGAAGGCAGTAGCCTCTGTTTGTTGCACTGGGTTGTAAGGTTTGCCACAAGACCTGAGAAGGTTTCAGGCTCAGCAGCAGCGTGGCAAAATGAGAGCAGGGCTAACTGGCCCTCCCACGAAAGCCCCACCAAACAGTAGCATTTCCAGTCCTGTTTAATATTTTCATTGACGACCTTGATGAGGGAACAGCACCCACTCTCAGCAAGTGCTGATGATCCAGAGCTGGGAGGAGTGGCTGACAGGCAAGACACTGCGCTGCCATCCAGACAGACCTGGACAGGCTGGAGAGCTGGGCAGAGAGAGACGAGATGAGGTTCAACAAAAGCAAGTGGAGAGTCTGGCACCTGGGGAGGAATAACCACTTGTATCAGTACAGGCTGGGGGTGACCTGCTGGAGAGGAGCTCTGTGGAGAAGGACCTGGGGGTCCTGGTGGGTGACAGGTTGGCCTTGAGCCAGCAGTGTGCCCTGGGGGCTGAGAGAGACAATGGGATCCTGGGGGGCATCAGGAGGAGTGTGGCCAGCAGGTCACAGGAGGGGATCCTCCCCCTCTACTCTGCCCTGGTCAGGCCCCACCTGGAGTATTGTGTCCAGTGCTGGGCTCCCTGACATAAAAAAGACAGGGATCTCCTGGAGAGAGTCCAGAGAAGAGCTACAAAGATGATGAAGGGCCTGGAGCATCTCCCCTGTGAGGAAAGGCTGGGTGAGCTGGGACTGTTCAGCCTGGAGAAAAGAAGACTCAGGGGGGACCTTATGAATGTCTATCAATATCTGAAGGATGGGATGCAGGGGGAAATGGCCAGCCCCTTTTCAGTGTCTGTGGGGACAGGACAAGGGGCAATGGCTGCAAGTCAGAGCATAAGAAGTTCGGCACCAACATGGGGAAGCACTTTTCCCCAGTGAGGGTGCCAGAGCCCTGGGACAGGCTGCCCAGGGGGTGTGGAGTCTCCATCTCTGGAGTGATTCCAGCCCTGTCTGGACGCTGCCCTGTGCACTATGAGCTGGGGAGCTGCTTTGGCAGGGGGGTTGGACCCCATGAGCTCTTGAGGTCCCTTCCAACCCCTATAATTCTGTGATTCTGTGATTATCAGGGTGACATGGTTCTCACTCATGGGGTATGGGAGACATGCAGCATTGGCCAGCTTGTGGGCCCAAGATTAAGAGGAAGCTTTTTCTCACCCCTTGTCCCATTTGTAATAATAGTGAGCTTGACTTGACAAGGGAGAGAAACTGGTTCTCTTTTTTTACTTGTGGGTTGTTTTTTTTTTGGTTTGTTCCTGGCATCATTGCCTTTGACTCCAGAAGTGTAATAAACAAGAGTTTGTAACAGTGTAACAAATACTCTGGGGTTGTTTACAACTTTTAAAGAAAAAATATTTTCCTTCAATTGAGACACTTCCTTTTCTGAAAGAAAATAAACAACTCCAGAGTCAAGCTCCCCAGCCAGTGGTGCCTGGAGAAGGTGCGGGCTTAATGGAGAAAACCCCTGTGGGGAACACAAGGTCCCTGCACACTGTGCAGGGCATGGATGCCCTCTGCTCAGCCAGGGCTACCTGCCGGCTGCCTTGTGCTGTAGTTGGCTGAGGGTTTCATCTGCTCAGGTCCTGGACCGATGGGCTCTTCCTTCCAGCTGCTCTTCATTTTCCTTTCCTCTCACTAGCCGATTTATCTCCCTCTGCCCCTTCCTTTGTTTTTTCTTTCAGCTAATCCCTTCCTGCTTTTTCCCTGGCCCCTTCTGTGTCACATATACACACACAAGTTTCTATCCAGGGAACCTAATTTGGATTAAGGGAAGGGATGGACTTAAGAAAGAATAGCTCTCCTTGAAAAACTCTACGTGAAGATGCCCTAAATCTGGAATAACAGTGTTTTCCAATGAATACAATCTTTTGTATATAGCAAATTAAACCAATTCTGTTTTAAAGAATTCTGCTAGGATTGTAAGTGCTCATCTGATTATGCCCAGATTTAATTTGGAACATCTCCTCATGCCAAATTTGCCATAGAGACAAGATTCTGTTCCATTCCCAGGCGTTCATGGATACCCCTCCCAAACCATTCAAAGAAAGCTATACATCTGCCGCCCAACCAACCATGAAGAAATCAGGGAGCTAACATAATATTTGCAAGCCAAACTCTCCTTGCTCTTCTGCAGTGCTCCTTTGTCTGTTTAGACTGCAAACTCCAGGGTGAGAAAACTTTCTCCCTCTGTTTTTTTATGTGGTGCCTGGCACAGAGAGATCCCAGCCTTTATTGTACGGTCATGGCACAGCAAACAAAGAAATCAGTAGAAAGGGCTGTGCTTTCACAAGTGCCTCCTGGTCCTATGCAAACTTAACTCCCTTTGACATCAGTGGAGCAGCAGTTTTCACCCCACACAAAGTTAGCAACCAACCTTAGCCAGCTGCTCTGTGGAGGTCTCCTCCACAGAAACCTTGGAGAAATGTACTCCTCTACAGAAATGGTTCACAAACTGTTGTACCTGACCATGGGCAGAGCTTCTCTCAAGTAAATTTTTTCCTACTCCAAAACTACAACCTTGCACCACCCACAAGCAGACGTCTACACAACACTTGGCACTACTGCAGAGACCTCCTGGCCTCAGCATTATAGCTGTCTCATAGAGATCTTGGGTTAATTTGTGAAGCACTTGGACATCCTGACTGGAGGCACTTTAAATAGAGGCATATCCTGCTGCTGTTTCAATGGACTAGAGCTGCCCAGAGTTTTCTGGACATTGCTATTTCTCCTGTTGTGCTGGTTCAGATGACCTTGTGTTTTGAATGAGGAGAGGTACCAGGATAATGGGTGCTTGATTACAAAGGGAAGCCAAGCTCCCCATGAAGCCTTCCAGAGTCACCCATCTTCGTGCTCTTCGCACTGAGACAACACGTGTGCTCTGAGGGCCAGAGTTGACACCCACAAACTGAAGATATGGCTCACCTTGCAGGCAGTGGTGACTGTGACCATGGGTGCCTGAACAACTTTGGAAGATAATCCAGAGGACAAGCTCAGCCTCTAAGGTGATGGCATTGAAATAACGCTTTGACTCTTGCAGCAATATGCTGCATTATGATCCTTGACATTAAGATTTCCAGCCAACAGAGCTTTGTTTGTATATGTTTGCCTATCTGTAGGCGACATTTATTTCCTGTGATGTAGGAATGACCCCACACAAACAGCAGCATGTTCTCCTACCTCTGCAAATCTATTTTCTGAACTTCTGCGTGACGTGGGTTTCAGTCCACTTTATAATGACCCTCCAATGCTCACAAGAACACTACTAAGCCTGAAAAGCTGGCTGGAAAGCTGGCCAGACCTCTCTTTACCATTGGGAAATCCACTGAAGTTCCAGATATAAGGGGAGAGACAGGAAATGACCTGTAGCATCAACAACCATTGACATTAATTTCAGCTGAAAGGAGACACCGGCAGTGGAATACCCGCGCAAGCTCATTTCCTCTCCTCCAGCTGTTGCAGGCTCCAGTTCAGCTGAACTGGAGTTCAAGGCTGTGGTGAGACATGTTGGCCATATCTATGCTTGCAGAGTAAACAAGAGGACAGCACTGTCTGCGCTTGTGTCCTAGCCCACTCTATTTTTTGGCCCAGGCACAGCGGCCAGCACTGGGGAGAGGATGTCAGCTCAGTCTCTCCAGGATTTCTTGAGAACAGGGGCTCCTCAGCAGCCTGAGCTATCATCCTTGGTGGCCCCAGAGGTCTCACCCCAGCCACATGTCACTTTTCTCTAGCCTGTATTCACCATTCTGCTCTTGTAACCATCCCTGTCCTTACAGCACCCATGAGAACGTAGACAAATTCATGTATTGGTGGCCCCAGCTGAGATTCTGGTCTGAGAGTCTCAGAGCTCAGTCCTAAAAGTAGTGGATCTGCTCTTTGTGACTGAGAGAAAATCAAACCAAAATTTGCCTGAAAAAAAACCCCCCCAAAAAACCTGGATGTGCAAACACAGCAGGATTAGGAACAGGATTGTGGCTACTACAACTTGGAGGCTGTGTGCCATCTCCTACAGTCATTATTTGCTGCTATTAAGACCGAGAAGTTTGTGAGGAATTGAGCTGCAATTCTGAATAGCACCCAAGACACAGGCATTAAAGCCAGGCTGGTTTTTGGGAAACGGTGCGGCGTTCATCTGACTATAGATTGTCCATCCCCCTATTTTTTTCTTTAAGGAGTTTTTGCACAAGAGAATGATAAACCTGGAAGTAGCAGGAACCTCAAGCAATTGTGTTTGAGCTAAGGGAGCTTTGAGGGTTTTCTTGCAGCTAGCCATGAATCCCACAAAGTCCAGCAGTCCTTCCTCACACAATAGAATCGTAGAATCACAGAATCACAGGGGTTAGAAAGGCCCTCCAGAGCTCATGGGGTCCAACCCCCCTGCCGAAGCAGCTCCCCAGCTCATAGTGCACAGGGCGGCGTCCAGACGGGGCTGGAATCTCTCCAGAGATGGAGACTCCACATCCCCTGGGCAGCCTGTCCCAGGGCTCTGGCACCCTCACTGGGGAAAAGTGCTTCCCCAGGTTGGTGCCGAACTTCTTATGCTCTGACTTGCAGCCATTGCCCCTTGTCCTGTCCCCATAGACACTGAAAAGGGGCTGGCCATTTCCCATCCTGCATCCCATCCTTCAGATATTGATAGACATTCATAAGGTCCCCTCTGAGTCTTCTTTTCTCCAGGCTGAACAGTCCCAGCTCACCCAGCCTTTCCTCATAGGGGAGATGCTCCAGGCCCTTCATCATCTTTGTAGCTCTTCTCTGGACTCTCTCCAGGAGATCCCTGTCTTTTTTATGCCAGGGAGCCCAGCACTGGACACAATACTCCAGGTGGGGCCTGACCAGGGCAGAGTAGAGGGGGAGGATCCCCTCCTGTGACCTGCTGGCCACACTCCTCCTGATGCACCCCAGGATCCCATTGGCTGTCTTAAAGGTAGATACTGGTATCTCTTATCTTATAGGTACTTGTATCTCTTCTCCTTGGACCAAAAAAAGCCTACAGATGTCTGCTGCTGGCTTTTCTTATGGTCTAGGCTCTCATAAAACTTCCACAGATGTTTGCCTTGGGGTTGAAACTTCTTCTCAAAGAGTTCAGTGCAACCAGCTCTCACAGCACGTTGCTGGAGCAGGCTGCTCTGCTGAACTGACAGAAAAGTTTCTCTGCATATTTTTAGTATTTGAAAGATGTTTTTATCATGAATTAAAATCTATGACTGAACTTGTTTATATTGCATTGTGGGGAGGGATAAACCCATTTATGCAAATTCTCCTGCTCTGATACATGAGGTAGGGAGCTGCTTTGGCAGGGGGATTGGACCCGATGATCTCTCGAGGTCCCTTCCAACACCAATGATTCTATGATTCTTTGATATGTACTAAACAGGTGCTGTGGAAATCCCACCCTGAAACCAGAGCTATTAAGTTAACGGTTCATCTCAGGGGTCAGTCTTCAGCCGGTGTCTATCAGCATCACCTTGACATGCACTGGCTACGGATCTGGCTCCAGAACTGGGGGGCAGGGCGGCATCTTGCCATGCAGCAAAGAAAAAGGGACACTGCTGCCACAGGGACCCTCTGAGCTGCTGAGGGGGGTTGGCAGGTTCCATGCCAGGTCTGGAGCTCGGTGGAAATCAGGTGTCTTTTTATTGCTGGAAATATTTGAGGAGCAAAAGATGAACTCACTACTGCTTCTGCTTTGGATGGCAGCATCTGCTTCATCTCCCCAGAATAATTCAGAGGTTTCTGGGGTTGCCTTCCCACTGGTGTCCCCATCAGCAGTGTGTGGTTTCTGTTGGGAAAGAGAAAGAAATGAGGGTGGCTGCTCTAGGGGCGGGAGAGGTCACTCATTTTAGGCTTGTTCTTAATCCCTTTTCTGCTGCAGACTTCCTGAGTGCCTGTAAAAGCAGATCTAACCAAGGAACAAGACACCTCTAATATTATCTTTTAGCGGATGATGTCTCAGTCGCCCCTCTGTGAGCTCAGTGAGACCTATCTAATCTCCTGTGTCTGCAGTGAGGAAAACAAAAGCAGAGGCAGCCCACTTTCCAGAGTACGTCTGCACATGGGGTTATTTGCCCCATATTTCAAATAGAAAGGCATGAAAAAAGAAGCATAGATTTCTATGCAGGTTCACACTTCAAATTTCTTTCTTCTATTTTTTTAAGTAGGTTTAAATGAACAGCAGATCTTTTTCATCCTTTTTTTCAACAGCAGACGGAGTAGGGTGAGAGAGTAATGAGCAGAAAAAAATGTCACAATCAGGAAGGAAAAAAAGGAGGAAGGAAAAAAAGGAGAAAGGAATGAAGGAAGGAAAGGAAACAAAAAAGAAAAAATCTGACTTGCTTAAAAATTAATTTTCATTAAGTCTGACCTTTTTTTGTAAAAATAAAAAACATAATTGAAAAACATTTTTCTGAAAAATATTTCATTATTGGTGAATCTCATGAGAAGTATTCTTGTAGTCAAAAGCATTTTTTTTCCAGCCTTACAGATTGCTGTATCAAATCAGAGCAAGCTGAGAGATTACCTCACTGGAAGGTGTTTTCTGAAATTTGTATACTGC
Source organism: Laterallus jamaicensis coturniculus (assembly GCA_022605575.1). Taxonomy (NCBI): domain Eukaryota; kingdom Metazoa; phylum Chordata; class Aves; order Gruiformes; family Rallidae; genus Laterallus; species Laterallus jamaicensis. Next base: position 45,937,161 of record JAKCOX010000004.1, on the reverse strand, counting down.
TTAAATTCCAGTCCAAATCGACCAAAATATATAAAACATTTGAATCTCTGCTGTTAATCCCTCTTTTCTTCCACTCACAAAAGAATATGGGTTCAATCTGTGTCCCTGGGAGGCGTCAGAAGGACAAACCCCCTCCTTATCCCAGTTTAAATTTTTTCCAGGAGATTCAGCTCCCAAGGTGATCAGGTGTTGCTGGCTGGCTGGACTTTCTAAAGGACTCTGAGCACATGGAGCTGTGTTCCTTCCCTTCCAGCCACAGGCAGCATCTATGATGCTAATAGCTTTCCTGAGTGCAATTTAAAATACAGATTTTAAGCTGTTTCAGTGGGATGTGGATACTGGTCCTAAGCCTGTCCGACCCTCCATCTGAAGGCAGCTCTGGCCTTTCTTCCTCTGCGGATGCCAAGGTGTGAGCAGGGCCAGCACACAGTCATGTCTTCAGCTGTGCTGACCAGCAGCACTGGCTTTGCTCCAAGCTAGGAGAATAATCTTCATCTGTAGTTGCATTTAAATATTTTTTCTTCCATGAACATGCTTGGTATCACTGTGGCAAAGAGTTCCCTCTTGTAACTACTCACTTGGGGAAATGGCTCCTCTTTTGTTTCTGTTTTTCTCTGAACTTGCCACTAACTAGTTTCATCTGACATCCCCCTGCTCTTGTTTTAGACACTTTCAGTGGTGTCTTTCACAGCCCAAAGAATCTAACCCCTTTAATTGTCCTCCTGGTCTGTTTGAGAGCTCAATCTGTTTAGTCTATTCTTAACCTGTTTTTGGGTTCAATGGTGTCTGGTCAGTGCTAGACTGTTTCACAAGACTCACCAAGAAGGACGTTCTTTGGACATAGGTGCAGAACAGCCTGGATTCATCCTGGGGCATCTGAACTGCTGTCTGAGGATGCCACTCCCATTCACTGACTTGACAGGCAGGCTAAAATGGCTGTTCTCCTTCTGTCTGATAATTAGAACTTGAAAAATCATGAGTCTGGGCCTATGGACAGCTCTGCTCCATCAAATGGGAGTGGATAGTGAAAAATGGATTTGTGAAGAGATGTGGCCCTGGATCTGCAGCAAAGCAGGAAGCAGACCCAAGCAGGATGCCCTTCCCTTGCTCTCTCGTCATCATCCTTAGCTCATTTTTGCCCCAACCTCGTGCATCCCTCTAGGTTTGAATCACATGATCCACATGATCTTATAGGTGACTGGTGCTGGGGTAACTCCTGTGAGCCTCCTAGCAGTATACAGCACCAGACAGCACTGTTACATTTTTTTTCTTTCCTAACTGTAATTAATTAAGTCTTGTTTGTTTATAAGTTCATTAAGTGCCATGAGATAATAAACAGCAGAGAAAAGCCTCACTGGAACAGAGGGAGGTGGGCTCAATATCTGACAGAAGCTTTGCAGGATCAAGCCTCTAAGTGGTTGTATTTCAGCAACAAACCAGCTTATTGAACCCCTGAAACATATTCCAGAAATGCCTGCCTGCAGCTGTCTCTCACACACACCGCATCACTGGTCATCATAAAAAACTGCTATGCTTTCTTTTCATCTATACCAGATGGTGGCGGTGACATTGAGGGCCTGTCTTTTTTCCATGCCATCCACGCAGACCTTGACAGAGTGAAGAAGAAAGGTACTTCTACCTTGGTTAGACCTGCCAAACCCGTCCTGAAGACCCCACACCCCATTCTCACTAATTGCACCAACATTGTCTTGCAGCATGAACCATTCCAGCTCTCTGTTTTCTTTCAAAGGATATTTGTTTTAAATCTGACATGTTTATGTACGTTAACTGTTTGCTATAGATATCTGTCAACTTCAACTGGCAAAACCCAAAAAAAAAAAGGAAAAGAAAAAGCCAGAGCAGGGTTGGCTGCATGCCAGAGGTATGTTTCTTAAAAGCACTTTGCTTTTTGTCACATGGTTTTGCATAGGAAGAGGAAGGAGGAGAGGGAGGGCGGATGGGCAAGGGATATTATGCTTTAAATGCTGTGAAAGAATTTCATATGAAAATGTACTCGACTTTTCAGATATTAGCCTAAGAGCCATAAAAAGTTATTTTATAGGCCTAGAAATGATACACAAACATTGGTATACTGTTTGTCATAAAAAGTGCTCTTAAGAGGGAATCACGCATTATGCTTTTCAAATTATGACATTTATGAGCTGCCTTTGATTGTTACCAGAATGTTTTTAAATGAAATAGAAAACGTGTGTGTACATGCACGTGGGGGTGTGTGTGTGTGTTTGTCTGTGCATGTGTGTGTTTGTATGTATGTACAATAAGGGGATGTATCACTGAGACACCTGAAAAAATGTTCTTTCCTCAGACCAGAGGTTTTCCCCTTTGTCCCTTTCAAGGAACAAAGACTACAACCTTCCTGCCAGTGAGAGGAAAGAAAAAATGTCCATTCATTCATATTTGGGGACAAATCAGCACAATTTACTATTTTTACCCCCCTGCTTTCCTTTCAAGAAAGAGTATGGGCTGGTGCTCTACAATATCCTCTCCCCTTTGAGATACCACTGCACTACATGAGGATGAAGGTGGAGGGACATGAAATCTGTCCCCACACCAGAGATGTTGGCTCAGGTTTCTCTTATAACAATGTTTAAAAAGAGCTTAAATTGGAATTATATGGTGCTTATGCCTTCTGCTAGTTCTTACCCACAGTGCCTAACTGCTCACAGTGATGGGATTCATTGCTTTCTGGGCATTTTTTACTTTGTGAGGTGAACGGGCTTGTCAGGATGACACACTTTTTTCTACTGGACCATTTCACCACCGTCTCTGCCCACAAATTCCATGGGGAGTTGGATGGTGACTCATCTTACACGCTTTTAAATATGCCTGAAGATTTTCCAAAAGAGTTTTTCCAAAGAGGCAGCTAGGATTCCCTGCATCATTTTCTGGAGCAGGCTGGTTTTCAGGTTTTCCTTTTTTTACTGCATGGGACTGCTCTTCACAGGGCAGAAAGCTGCCAAGCCTTTGCAAGCAGATTTGATCTTCTTCATTTATGATCTGGGCAGGGGTGAGAGCAAGTTAATGGCACACAATGAGATGCAAATGAATGCTGCTTGAGCACAGAAACATGTTAATGCAACCTTGCAGCATCTGATCCATTAGTGGCTGGTGCTTGAGTTGAAATTGGACCTGTTTAAAAGAAATGATTGAAGACTTTGTGCCTGCAGTTACAGAGTCAGGGGTCCATGCCTGGGATCTGTTTGTGTCTGTTATATGCAGCTCAATGATTTATTAGCAGAACTCTGGACACAGACCATACTGGGCAACCCCTCCTTAGATCTTGGGCTACAGATAGCTGGGAAGGCAGGCAGACTGTTTGCAAGGAAATCAAAAGCACTTTGAGTCTTAACTGCTGTATGAATCATCTCACAAAATGAATATGGTACAGCAAACTGTTGCCCTGCAGACAAATTTAATACCAAATGATTGTATAAAGCACCAATGTTTATACATGAGGCTGATGTGGGTTGAAGGGCTGTTTGAAATGGCTGTGGCTAGTTATGTAATTATTTGAGAACAGTAGAGCACAATAAGTGAATATAAACATTGAAGAAGACAGTATGAGTTCACTGGATGCTTACATGAATCTGTCATCTTTATTACAAATGTCTCCCTTCAAATATAAACCATGTACTCTGTGGCCAAGAAATCATAGGTGTCCAGTTATGCTTGATGGGGAAAAAAGAAGATTGATGGGCAGTGGGAAAATAGCTAGCCCATGTGTGGAAGGACTTTTGGGCGTTTGGTCAGCTCTTTGGACAATGCCTTGATGTCCAGTTGTTAGGTAGCAGGTTTGCATCTGGCTCTGGCTTTATCCTACCATATAAGATAAGCTCTACAGTGATGTATGGGAATAGTTGGTATGTGAGGCAGAAAGAGCCAGCAATGCATGCATGGAGGTAATGGATGGGTGCACCACGTGGACTTCATGAGCTTCAAGGTATCATCAAGGATGAGAAATAGGAAGTGCATCCTTATGGGAAACTGGTGACAGGTTTGCTCTAGTAATTTATGTGACAGTTAGGTTGTTTTCCCCATTTAATGCAGGATGAACCAGGATGGCAAAAGTTATGATGTGAAATATTTTGGAAAGATAGTCATTAAGAAAGATAATCTTGAAGTTAGTGCATCTGACTGCCTTCCCAGAAAGGGCTTCTTTTCAACCAGACATACATCTGATAAAAGACCTGCTCTCTTATTTGTTTATTTCTCTGTTAGCAAAATAAGAATATATAATAAAAACAGGGTTTTTTTCTTACTGTTTTCTATTCAAGCTGAAAGTTCTTCAGGGAGAAATTTTGTGCTTTCACCTGACACATGAGGTCATGTTTCAGAGGAAGCCTCTGTGCTTGAAAGCGATAAATATAGGCCATAATTTTCTTCTAGTTGATATCATGGGATTTTATAAAAAAAAATTAATTCAGCACATTTTCTTTTTAAAGGCAGCCCCTTCCTTTGTGTCTGCATAATGTTACATGTGAATGGGAGCCTGCCATTCAACAAAGCAAAGGGATATGGTTTAAATAATGATTACAGTAGCATAGCTTCTCCTCTCTTCAAAATCAAGTACACTATAATCCAACTCTGGTGTAATTCCTGGCAGGTCTCAAACTATGTGAGAGCTGACATATACCACTGAGTGCAAATCAGGCATAGTCAGGGTCTCTGCTTGGAAATATTAATTTAGGATTGGTATTTTCTGGACCATGGCTTGAGTATGTCAGCTTATCTGTCCTAAACAACAAGTGAAGTGGAGCAGTTACGAGAAAAAAAAACCCAAACAAGAAAGGAAAAAGAGGCAGTTTCAAGACTGATAAGGCAATTTCTTTTTTATTTTATTTACTGTATGGTGCAATATCCCCCCTGCTAAGTGTAGAAACATGAGAAGAGTGGTATCTACATCAGCAAGCTGGTCATATCTGCAAAAGTGAAAAGTAAGGCTGCGAATCGGGGTCCCAACCTGCTTTGCCTGTGGCTGGTTTTCTTTCACAGAATTCAATGTCACTGTGACCTTCACAGGAGGTATCCCACCTAGGAGAAAACATCCAGAGCAGGAGCCAGCTTGTGTCCAGAGCTGAAGGCATCCAGGTTTTTTCCATACATCACTGAGCTGCTGTTTTCAGAGTAATAAGCAGCTACCTGACATGCAGTAACTTTATTGAGGCTGTCTTCAGACTGCACCATGGAGGCAATCTCAGAGCATTCCCAGGCAAAATGGTCTTGACATGACTTCACTGTATGAAAAAGTTCAGAAGGTTTTGTTTTCACTCCAAGGCAGATCCAAAACACATTCTGAAACCTTGAAAGTCATTGTAAAATGGATTCATTGTCTTCCTGCCAGCACAAGTCAGCTGGTTGGGCTGCAGATTAAAAAAAGACTTGAGTTGCTGTAAAACACCCAAAACAGAGGAGAGCACGATTTTGCTTGCAGTGACCCAAACTTCTGAAATTCTTCTTGAAATGAAAACCCAGTAGGGACTGTTCTCAATTAATGGTGAGTGCAACCACACATAGACAAGTTGGGGCTTGCCCTAGTCCACACTATTAATGGGGCAGCTGCTTTGAATTCAGTTACATTAAAGTGGCTGAAGGCAGAACTGGTCCTGCTGAAGATGGAAATGTAAAGATCCTACCATGCAGTCAGCACAAAGCCACAGAGGCCACTGCAAGTCATTTGGGTAGCTCAAGGAGTGAGGTTTGCTCCTGAAGGAGCCTCAGTCCTTTCCCTGTGCCAGAGCATGGGAAGGAAGTCTGCCCTTTGCAGAACAACCTAGTGTGGCAGGACAACAGCTTCTGGCCTCTTCATCCATTTCTAGAAAGACATCTGCATGCTGACATCTGGGAGTAGTCTCTCCTCAAGGTTTTTTTGGGGGGATAGTTCAGTATCTTCATCCATTACTCTGCTCAGAGAGTTCAGAGATGCTCTTGCCAGCCTTATCCTGTCTGTGATGTTGGTGCTTCCCCCTCCCTCCTTCCAACTGGGAACTGAACATGAAATTTAGTCAAGAACTGACCTTCATCACCCTTACAGTAGTTTTAATATGCTGGGTGCTCAGTAGATTTCTGAAGGGTTTAAACTGGCATTATTGAGCGCAAGTAAATCCCTGAGAACAGAGCTGACAATTCTGCTAGAACGGGGAGCGTTACCCTTATTTTAACACAGGTCTCTAAAACAAAGACAGCCATATGCTTAGAGCTGAATGAGACTGTTGTTACCCAGAAAGAGACCTGGTTTCCAAGGCTTACACCATGTTTTCTTAAATTTTTGAAGGACAAAACCCAGCTATTTTAATGAACCTAACTCAATAATTCCTAATCCTAAAGTTAAACACTAACAGTGAGGCTCAAAAACTGGCCTCCCAAGTTTCAAAACACAAGTCATGACCAGAACCCATTGGTAAACATTCCTGAAAATAAGTTTTGTTTTGTTTTCCCCCTCATGCTCTGCTGAACCTTGGAAAAACTAACTCACTCCTAATATTAATCCTAGTATAAACAGATTAGAAGCTCCCCTTCCCCCTACCCTACAACAATAATGCCTGTGAAAAGGCTTTTTTATTTGCATCCATGAAACCTGAACATTTGTCTATTTTATGGACTCCTTAAAAACAAATTATCTTTTCTTATTTTGAAGCCTGAGACAAAAGTTTCATGTGTTATAAGACAGGTGATATTTTGGGGGGTTGGTTTTTGGGGTTTTTTTTTGGTGTGTGTACCCCTTTGATTAACAGAATTTGTGACTTGATAAAAAATAGCAGATCCAGCCCTTTTCCTCCTGAAATGAGGGGGTGCAAAGCATCTGCTCACAACTATCTCCCTGTTCCTTTCATAGCAGCAGTGTGTGATCACAACCCATTAGGAGTATGTTGAACGAATGCTGGGGAAGAGTGGTTTCAGCCAGATCTATGGTTTGATTACTCACAATTCATTAATTCAGGGTGTTATTTCAGTAGCTGCTAGAAGCTCCACATGTGGCAATTTTTTTATGCTTTCCTGTCCTTGAGGCAAAAGTAATGCCAATAGAAAGAGGCATCATTTATCCTTGCAGATCTTGTACTCAAACTCTGGTCTCATGCAGGGAGTCCCTTCTCATCCAAGTGCACTGTGATTCCTGTGGCCTTTAATGCATATAATTCTTATGGCTTGGGAATCCAGGGAAATAATAATAATAATAATAAAGCTTTATCTCATTGAAAATACCAGCAGAGAAAGTTTCTCAGAAGAAGCTAAAATTGTTGGAGGGAGCAGTGATTTGCCTGTGTTGATCAGATTCCCCCCAAGTTAGCTAACGTGCCTCCCTGTATCGCACATGACTGTTACAAATCTCAGAAAACAGCATGTGCTCCAGATTTACAGCCAAAAATGGACATCTTGGGGTATGGAGAACTGCAGTTTATGAACATTTGGTTTTATGTTGGGTCAGACAGAGTTAAAGACAATCTTGGAGCATAGATTCGGCCATCTGTTATCAAGGGAATGGCTGATCGGAAAGTGTTTGTACTTTAACACTTCAGGCTCAACTCCTGCAAATGCCAAAGCTTGGAATTGACTTTATTTGTGCATGTGAAGATGTTGTTCACAGATATAAACTTTGGAAGTTGGTTGTCTTTGAATTATGAAGGTGGCTAGGCAAGGCAAGGAGCTGAGGGAGGAAAAAGAAGGAAAGAAAGAAGGAAAAAGGAAAAAAAAAGAGGAAAAGAAAAATAAAGAAAAATGTGTAGAAAGAAAGACGGATGGAAAGATACCTGTTTTGTTTCAGAAAACCCATGGAAAATGCTTCCGAGTCATTATAAGTTTTGACAGATTCTGGGAGGTGCCAGACTGTGTCCCAGGACCAATAAAGGCCAATATTTGTGGGTCTCACCTCCTCCTGAATCCACATGCTGAGCATAATGACACCATTTGCAGAGGAACAACTCAATGTGCATATGCATGTTGAAGTCTGACAGAGATTACTCATTTCCTGAGTGCATTAAGTGTAGTTTCTTCAGAGTTATGGCATCAAGTGTAACCCTCTAGCACGCAGCAGCATCTGAGGGAGGGGAAGTTATTCTCTGCTCTTCTTTATGCTTGCAGCTCAAGCAGCTTAAAAAGCTTTTGAAAAGGAAGTGAGGTTTGTTATGCCAGGAAGGTTATCGGGGGACCGGAGAGTAAAAACTAAATTTAAAGAGGTGTCCTCACACACGTACCATTAACATTCCTATGAGTAGATTTGCATAGCAGGCTTTCTGATGGTGAATGAAGGACAAGGAAACAGCCTTCAAAAATTTCCCTGCATGGCCTGATTCTGCCTCTTCTTTTTTACTCTGCAATTCAGGGCAGTATTGTGCTCACCAAGAAACATGGCTTAGGTTTCTTAATATGTTTAAGCATCCCACTAAGCTCTAATCACGCTTGTGCTCTAATGCTGACAAGGGCTTCTACACAATTTTACCCTTTCATTTACCCTTGTTAAATATTATGGCCCATCAAACAGCTTAAGGTTTCCTTCTCCATGCAGTGCTGCAAATTACATAACTGTAATGACTGATGAAAATCCTATTCAGCATCAATAAATTATATTGCAACAAGCAACATTAACCACATAGTCACACCCTGTCACTTTTACAAAGCATCTATAGAGGAGTTTCCAAAATGTTCTCCAGCTACAAATAGATGTACATGAATCACCCTGACATGGTACGTGGTATGGCACAGAGCTGCAAGATGCTGTTTCTGGTTGTGGTACCAGCCAAAGTCCTTTCATTTCAGATAACCAAAGCAATAATCTCTCTCCTGACCTTCACACTTGTGTGGAAAGTAGCTCCTCATATTTAACAGAACTACATGCCTGGGTCTCTCCTTCCATTGGAAGCATGGGATCATGCTCTAAGAAGTACTAGAGCTACTATTTGCCTTTCACTTAAAAAACCCCCTCATTTTTACAGAATATGGGAGGAACCCCCCCAAAGACCATTAGGAGACAGTGCCTCCTCCAACCATATGTGTCTACGGGGCTTTAAGCAGTGGGCCCCATTTTAATTTTTCCAAAATGACCATGGGGCATCCCAGTTTTCAAGATTAAGATAAGTCTCCCTCTTCAGCTGTGTGCACTGTTTCTAAGGGACTAACGAATAGCTTGTCTAAACCTTGAAGAATAGGAAAACAGACAGTGATGAGAGTCCTTACTGCTGTTCATTACTTGTTCCATATTTAAAAGGAGGTAGAAATGTGTTTTATTGTCTTGGGATATGTAAAGTAACGGTCAGATGCCTGGCAGCTAAAGACACAAAAGTGATGACAAGAAGAAATTTTAAAGCAGGCAATTATTTAATAACCTCCCTGAATTCCCTTTTCTGTGCACCATCAAGGTGGGTGGAAGCGGAGCAAAGCCCTGCTTACTGACAGAGAGAGAACAGAAGAGTGTGGACCTTTGTAAGATGAAGAGATATTTATTACCTGAATGACATGCGGAAAAGCTTTTTCACAGTGAGGGTGACAGAGCACTGGAACAGGCTGCCCAGGGAGGTGGTGGAGTCTCCTTCTCTGGAGATATTCAAGACCCATCTGGGCACCTATCTGTGTAATATGAGCTGGAGATGCTTTGGCAGGGGGGTTGGACCCGATGATCTCTCGAGGTCCCTTCCAACCGCTACAGCTCTGTGATTCTGTGATTCTGTGACTTAAAAATGTCTTTCAGCCTCCACTGTTCAGCTGTTCCAAAATACCAGTTAGTTTGGATTTACCATGCTGATCAGCCATGGAAGAGACTAGAATTAGTATCCGAAAGTGATTTTAATTGTGGGGTTATAGACCTCACCTCTCTGCACAGTGCTGATCAAACACAGGTGATTAGAGCTTTCTGGGGTTTTCATCAGCTGGGTGGACACCTCGGGGTGGGGGGTGCTTAGCTCAGTTCTGAGGGCCCTAATTTCTCTGCATTGGCTACAGTTGTCGTCTCCTAATTTGGCATCTTAAATGACCTGAGAAAGATGTTTGCTTTTCAGCATTGGCATAAAATCCTAATTTTACATAAAAATTGGGCACCTCTGACCAGTGATGCATGTATCTCCTTAAGTGGAGCAGTTCCATAGCTGTAACAGTGTACAACAGAGATTTATACACTCAAGCCTGGTTGGCTGAATATGGTTTTTATGCTTCAGCAGAACATTCAAGAAATATTGGGTGTCCCTATTAAATGCTTATACCCTGTACTGCTGCTGATTTGCTGCAGCCCGAACTACAGGAGCCCTCTCAAAATTAATCACCCTCTCCCCTCATCTGCAGACTCAGCTGCACGGTCAGCTTTGGGATGACACCAGTAAAATATACTAGGCATTTGATGACATGATGTCTAGTGAAGCTCATTCTGGCAGGTGAAGAAGAGATGGTCACATAGGGGAAAATGGGCATAAGTCAACAAGGTCACTGCATAGGGAGATGACATTCCTGAGCAGCAATATACATATTTGGTATTTGCAAAAGGCCAATTTTGAGATCAGACTGCTCTGAAGTGCAGTTTGCATGAAATTAGAGCTAAGGAGTGAGACGTACAATTAAGAGTGTTACAGCTAAAGATTAATAAATTCTGTATCAGCTGCACAGGTTCTGTAGGTGACAAGCTTTGTTCCTGCATCTTCAGGAAGCTCAAGCTTTTGGACACTTAGAGCCCAAAATGCTCCCATCTGTAGTGTTGTCAGGCAGGTAGATCCCCTCTTTGTTCACTGCAGACTTTCCCAATGTTTATCACATCAGACAGTACCAAAAGCCACTGAGGTATCTGATCCAGGAGCCACATCTCACTGGGATCTGAGGATGAGGAAGGAGATGATTGTCTTGGGAGACAAAGATATATATCAAGTAACTATGGCTGTATTCAGACTATGTAAGTTTAGATCAAAGACACATAGTGAAAGAGTCTTATTGTGCATGCTAGATTCATGATCAGAGGCTTCCCAGGAGCCAGAACATGTGGATCTGTCAAGCCAGGAAAAAACATAAGGCTCCACAGCATTTGGGGAAGGGGACAAGACTTGCTGAGGTGAAGCTCATGACACAGAAGGAAAGGGGGCCTGAAGGAACAGACATTAGTTCCATGCAAGGCAAAGCAAGGCAGATGGGAGGAGTGAGCTGGGTCTCATTGCTCTACTTAAAGAGACTAGTAAAACTTTAAGACTCATGCTGTGGAAGACACTCTGTCAGCACCTCTCTGGTTGCAGTCTCTGTTAGAGGTGCTTCTGCCTCCTCACCATGATATTCAGGCATGCTGAAGATAGGGCTAATATAACACTAAGTGTGCTAAAAGCAAGACTGCCCCATTAAATCCTCTATCAGTTCTTTTCAAACTGTTTTACAGAACCAGCTTTAGGAAAGCTATTTTGGACACCTGTTTCCAGACTGAGGCTTTTTAAAGGTGTAAATGGTCCCAAAACTTTCCCGGAAGAACAAGACAGATATTAAAATATTCCATGAAGATAAGTGACTCTGCTGGCTTTGCAGGCTGAATTAGTGTTTTTATGCTTTCCACACATCTTTTATCTCCTGCACAGAGGCATGAGACATGCTTTTTTATTGCAGAAGTGCATATTATTAAAGTGGTATAGTTCTGTACTAAAAACACTTTCACAAGAGAGTAGAGCATGGGAATGTGTAAGAAAATATCATCCAAGAAGTTTTTATTTCCTCCTCTGACTAAGCTTCATCACCACAGCCTCTAAGGATATGATCTGGAGGTCTACACAATAACAGACCTGTTTCTTTGTCTTTTTTTTCTTTTTTCTTTTGTTTTCTACTTGTCTTTTTGTCTTTTTTTCTTTCTTTCTTTTTCCATCCTTTTTTAACCAGACAGCAATTATGCACACATCCAACTTCATGGCTTCAGCATAGGTGCAGACCATGACTAGTTCAGAGTCATCACCTGAGTCATTAGCAGGTCAAGCCTGTCCATGTGCTGATCCCAGAGGAGGATGTGCTGCTATTTGTACTGCACACAAAACCAGTGGCAACATCACAGTCTGTTCCCTCCAGTGTCCTCTGCCACCTCTACAGCTGCAGCCAGGACTGCCCTGGGCTGCCCACGTGCTTGTCATTGCCTTGCAAACACTAAGTACCCACACCCAGCCTGTCTACACTGACGGATAACCACACCCAAGGTTTGGTTATGATGCAGCTATCCTGCAAGCCACAGCATGGATCAGCTGTGTCCCTGAACTGCGCAGGGCTTTGCAGTGCACAGCTGTGTGTGATCCATGTTACAGTGCAGTTCAGCCCAGCTCTGAGGAGGTGCATCCCAGGGTCACTGGGTTTCTCTCCCAGCAAAATGTGTGCACTGTGGAGTCTACGGGAAAGAGAAGGGTGCCAGGGAGATTCCCCAGGATTGAAACGACTTGCTGCCAGTATCATAGAATCATAGAGTCACAGGGCTTGGAAGGGACCTCAAGAGCTCATAGGGTCCAAGCCCCCTGCCAAAGCAGCTCCCCAGCTCATATTGCACAGGGCGGTGTCCAGACAGGGCTGGAATCTCTCCAGAGATGGAGACTATACACCCCCCTGGGCAGCCTGTCCCAGGGCTCTGGCACCCTCACTGGGGTAAAGTTCTTCCCCATGTTGCTGTGGAACTTCCTATGCTCTGACTTGCAGCCATTGCCCCTTGTCCTGTCCCCACAGACACTGAAAAGGGGCTGGCCATTTCCCCCTGCATCCCATCCTTCAGATATTGATAGACATTCATAAAGTTCCCCCTCAGTCTTCTTTCCTCCAGGCTGAACAGCCCCAGCTCACCCAGCCTTTCCTCACAGGGGAGATGCTCCAGGCCCTTCATCATCTTTGTAGCTCTTCTCTGGACTCTCTCCAGGAGATCCCTGTCTTTTTTATCCCAGGGAGCCCAGCACTGGACACAACACTCCAGGTGGGGCCTGACCAGGGCAGAGCAGAGGGGGAGGATCCCCTCCTGTGACCTGCTGGTCACACTCCTCCTGATGCCCCCAGGATCCCATTGTCTCTCTCAGCCCCCAGGGCACACTGCTGGCTCATGGCCAACCTGTCACCCACCAGGACCCCCAGGTCCTTCTCCACAGAGCTCTTCTGCAGCAGGTCACCCCAGCCTGTACTGATACAAGTGGTTATTCCTCCCCAGGTGCCAGACTCTCCACTTGCTTTTGTTGCATCTCATCTGGAAGTGGTGGTGACTCACAAAAGCCGCACCCCTCTGCTCCTGCCTCCTATTCATGACAGCAGTCTGGTTGTCCCAAGTGCCACACTCCAGTCACCAAAGGATTTAAGGTTTCTTTCTCAGCTCTGCTCATGTGCTGATGTGGCACACACCTTCAGTCCCAGCAGGGCTGCAGGTATCTCTGTAAGGACGTAGGCTGGCTTGCAGGCACTCTCACTGCTAGCAGGCAGGATTAATCCAGGACATTTGACTTAATGGTGACTTTTGCACTAAAGCCAACAGCGGGCTGATGTCTCTGTTGAATGAGCTGCCAGGCCTTTGCGGTTCACCCATCTGTGGTGCAGAAACTCTGTGGGCTCTGCACCAGCTGTACCCTCTCCAGAAAAATAACTGTTGGACATCAGGACCTGAAGCAGTTTCTGCTGATGGTTAAAAATATTTAAATGCAAGATAAAAATGGCAGATCAGGGGAATAAAATTTGGGCTGGTGCTGCTCATGGGACCAGAGGCTAACAGACAGTATTATCTCTGGAGAACCCACTCTTTCTCTGATAGCTTTTAATTGACTACAAGGGACATGTGAAGGGATACAGGAATTATTCAGGTCAAGGAGGGGCTTCTGCCAAGCACAGCAAAGGCCCCATAGGAGTCTGAAGTTCAAACAAAACCAGAGAGAAAAAGCACCCCCTTCTCAGTTGACTGTGACATCAGTACAGCCCTATGGACTCCAGGATCATTAGTCTTTATCCACACTAATACAAATCGTTCAGTATGTAGGATTTCAGACCACCAAGTAGTTGTATCCCATTGTCTACGGTAATGTGATACTGTTTGAATATGAAAAGCTGTCTAATAACATAAGAGATCTTATTGCTAAGACCATCAACTGTGAATGAGGAAAATTGTGTAAATGAAATGGTAACCTTTTTGCTCTCAGTGCATTCTTTGCTGAAAGAGGTAAACAACAAAATCTTTCTGTTTCATGAACTTGTTTCTGAGCAAGAGAGTTCTCCTGCAATGCCAAAAACATGAGACTGGACCTGAGTCAGGGTTCAGGAGGTGAAAGGAGACATCATCTTCAGCTATGTATGGCCCTCGACTGAACAGTGTGAAGGGGGGTGCACATCCAGACGTTACTGATGCTGTAGTGACAGCCATTTCCCATTGATTCCAGGTGCAGGACCTCTGTGCAGACCTCCATTTGGTTGCTTTCTCTGGGGTTTTTTTTGCATCAGTTTTAACAAGCATGGAGAGATTCACAAAAGCGTTTGCCCCGAGGCTTGTTCATCTTCCCACAGGGTATTCTATATTCCAGCTACATTCCCCAAAGGAGCTGAGGGAGTCTTTACATTTGTTTGGAAAAGAAATTAAGATTACAGATTTTTAAAGTAGTGTTTATCCCACCCTCAGTCTAAGGGGAAACAAATACATGCATCAAGCACGTTGATGTTCAGATTTTCATTCCTCTACAAAATGAGTCTAACTGCTCTTCAACAGATGTGCTTATAATTAGTGAACACTATGAAATGCCAAAACTAATTTAATACTGCATAATACTGACAGTTGCTCAGCAGGAGACCTGCAGGTGTGCATGGAGAGTGGAGCTCTGATTTGGCTGTAGAAGAACTTCACAGTAAATAAGCCCCAGAAGAAGTGACTATGTCCTAAGTCCAAAACATCCCGTAGGTTTGTTACAACTCAAGCAAGTAGCAGGTACCTTATTCTTAGACATGAATAATAAGGTACAAAAACTTGTGGAGCTTTGCACAGTTTTGACACAAGCTGCAGCTGAAGCTGGGCAGCAGTCCACTTCAGATCAAACTCTTCATCCCAAGCTCAAGATTTGCAAATCCACTAGAACCTCTGAGATTTCATGCCGTGGAGGAGTTCCCCAGTGCCATGGATTAGCTCTAGAGAAGCTTTAGGATGTTCAGAACTCGTTACATGACTAGTCACTATTCCTATGGAGTGAAGACATCCAGACATACTCGTGTTGCCCAGAGATCACATGTGCATCAGACCAACAGTTCATTCCTGTTGGTCTTACTACAAAATTAGGTGCCCACATGAGCCTTGGGAGCCCAAGAACTCTACCAGGTTTGGATCTCAGCACTTACAAGAGATCTGCTTGCTTTCTAATCAAGTTCCAGCTTTTTTGGTTCAGCAATAGCCAGGTTTACACATTGCCCTGCACTTGTCTGTCTAGGAAGCTCAACCTTCAACATCATATTTTCAATACTTCAGCAATATCTTTATTAAAATTTTGGGAGGAGGAGAGGCATTTGTTTTATATCACTTATCTCCCTTTAAGTATTTTAAAGCTTAATTGCAGATTAAACCAATTTGGATAAGTATATGTAAATGGTGACCTTTGCATGCATCTTCTCTTGCAAAATCTTGCTCCAGTTTCAATTGTGAGTGATACACAGGTAGAATGCAGTTGCTTAGATGTGGCAACTTAGTGCCTTTGAGATACTTCTTGTAGCTCTCCTGATCTCCATCTGCCCCTCCAGAAGAGCATAGACTCCTACATGTCTTGCATGATGTTGGCACATAGGTGTCTTGCAGATCCTAAGCTGTCTCAAATGGCACTGGATGACTATGTCTGGAAAATCAAATCATGGCCACAGTTCTCAGGGATGCCCTATCACCCTGAAGTGACAAAGTGAAATAAAGCGTTTGAACATGTCTGTTCCCATCCATTGTTAGCTTTGATGAAGCAGAATACCACAACTGGTGAGTAATGTCTTTTACCGACTGAAAATGTTAAAACATATTTTTTGTCTCTTAAAGGTCCAGTTCATACCCCCCAAAGCTTAACTAGTTTTTCTAGTAGGAGATACCACAAAAAACATGGGCTTTCTTCTCATGGTCAGTTGAGATGACAACAGTGATACTTTGACCGCATGAAGCAGCTCAGGAAGATGAGATAGGATTTTAACCTTCTGTCTAAAACTTTCAGCTCTTGCCTTGCAATAAAACACCTGAAAGAGAAGAAAAACTTCTGAACATAAAATAAATAATTCTTGAAAATAGTCTTTAAAATTATTTTAAATATTTATTTTAAATTATTTAGTATTTATACAACATCTTCTCCATCTAGGATGAGCTCTGGTTTGATAAGTGAAAATTTGGCAAAGCAGATTTATCCACAAAGGACATTATCTTTTTAGATTTTTTTTCCCTGCTAGTAGAATCAGATTGTGATTTCCTCAGATACATTCTTTCATCAAAAACCAAATTAGGTTTTTTTCCAGATTTGTTTTTTCAAAGTTATTTTTTGAGAAGCTAACATTGTTTCTCTCAATCTCTGATCCTCAGCACCCAATGCACACTGGCTAGCTTTGTGAGAGCACCAGCAAGTGATGGAATCCTCCTTTGTTTTCTGTCTCTACTTGTGATTGTACCTAGATTGAATATTTGAATGAGAGAAATGCCATGTCAGATCCACCAATCTGCATGAGTCCAGGGAAGTGAACATAAAAGAAACAGGAGGACTCTGGATTAAAAAAACATGCGGAACATCGTGCAGTTGCAAGAGAAACTTGGAATATTTTCCCATCTCAGATCATCTTCTCCTAGCCTTTATGAAGAACATTGTGGGCCAGGTCCCATTTTCTGGACAAAAAGATAGGGAAAAGAGTTCTAAATATCTTGGCTGTGAAACCTGAACTGATGTAACATTTGCCTGGTCTTGAGTTTTGTTTGAAACTTAACTAATTTTCCTTCAAGAATTTGCTCCAGTTCCCACCCTTTTACAACAAAGATTATTAGGCCAATCCATAGTGAACTTGGACAATTTATGTCTCTGCATCAGTTCTGTGCAGAACTCTGTGACTTCAGATGGTTTTGACAAGAAACCAGATGAAGAATTTGCTCAGTCCCAAAACTTAGCGTGCAACTCCAAGCAGGAACCCATGTGGATTGAAACTAGAGCAAATGGTTTTGTAATCCCCTTCAAAGAGAAACAACCAAGCAGAACAGCAGTTTTGTTAATGGTTCAAGGCAACTCAGTTGATTAATGACCTCAGACTATTTACAAACAAAAATAACTGGAAATGAGTTCAAAAGGGGTGTCACATTCCTCTCACTCAGGGAATTTTGACTAAAATATGGACATGTTGACAACTGCATAAATTGGATATGAAGGTCTTCCACTGATTTTTGCATATTCCCATGTTGTCACAAACAAGAATCATGCCACGTAGAGAAAGTGTTGCAACATCCTAATGAATTTTTCAGAACACAGCAATGAATCTAGGGGAAGTTATAGTACTTCAAAATATATGGTACTAGACTGAAACTAGTATTTTTACTCTGTTTCTGTCTTTTGCTTCCCAGAATTTACTTGGAAATGACCTTATCAATTCTGGCATTAGGATTTTAAAATGGGGCTTGTGGAATAACCAATAAGGATATGCAATTAACTCATTTCAGTGTCAAACATTTGAAAAAACATGTAAGAAGCCTCAACTTCACAGATAATACTAAGGAATAATGTATGAACATTATGTTAATTTCTGGGAATCTTTACTTCCGAAAGCAGTATATCTAGAACTGGTCCATGCAGTTTGGATTTCTAGCTATTTTTCTTCCTTTTGGGTGCAAACTTGTATTTTTGAACTGATGTAAAGTCAATTGATGGGTATTACTTTATGCCAAGATACATCCTGGTCAATGCTAATGGATGACCTTTTAGCACTTCATCCTTCAGACCTACTCCTTGTTTTGTGGCAACTTTTTAGGCAGTTGTGGGCAGAACTAGGATAGAATAGAAGTCTACTGTAAACTGCACAAAGCATTGAGGGATGTTGGTGAGAGTGGGGAAGAGAGGAGAGGGCAAGTCTGTGTGCAAGGGACTGTGGGCAAGTCTGAAATACAAATGGATTGCAGTTCTGAAACACCATCTTAGTTTCTTCTGGCTCTTTGAAACTACTCCATTTTTTGGCAATCTTGTCTTTGAGTAGTTTACATGAAAGTGAAGTTGCTCATGATGGAGCTCTTCATACCTCTTGTGAAGGTTTCATGCCTCGTTATGGAGCACCATTAACGAGGGAGTGGCATACAGAGAGCTTTCATTGGTGCTCAAGTTACTGACCACTGCCCTAAAGAACTGACCAGCAGAAAGGGAAAACCATGTTTTTTCCTGCAAGCCTTTCCTTGCCCTGTGCCATGCAGGACAGAAGTACTGATCTAGAACCCACCCTGTGTGTAGCTGCAGCTTGTTCGACAGCACAGACTGGAATTAAGTTTTTAAGTTTAAGAAAATGCCCAAGCAAAACATAATGACAGCAGCAAAAAGTGCCTGAGTGAAATGAGTCATAGCATAATAAGACAAAACAAAAGCCTATGCTGTTAAATGTACTTTGGGGTTTCGGTCTTCATGGTATTTTAATTGCTTAAACTTTAAAATGTGCATACTTATATACACATTGAATATTTGAAGTCCAGTATTAAGCTACCTCAGCAACATAGCTCCAAATTCCCTGTGGTTTGATTTTTCTATTTAGTGCATGCATTTCCAGGATACTTCAAATTATTTTAGTTCACTGATCAGGATGAGATTAAGAGGTGTCTTGGTCACGGACCACAGCCCCCTGTAAAGGCAATAGGTATGCAAAGGTTCAGTCCTCTTCAATTATGCAGACATAAGGATGACAGGGTCCAGTGGTTGCATACTGAAGTCAGAAAAAAGCTGAATAGAAAATAAAATGTAAATTTCTTATACTGAGCATAAATAGATATTGTGACAGTTTCCTGAGGATGGGGGTAAGTTCTCTGTTCTTCAGACTGGATCCCCTTCTGAAGGAAATGCTGTGACTCGGCTCTCAGCTGCTGGTTCTAAGCAAGGAACCACAAGTACTAATTTCTGAATGATGAATGGTGCTTCTCTTCTGCTTTAACTTCAATTTAACATGCAGTTCCTCTGGATGGAGATTGCAATGAGACGAGGAAATGCTGCAGGCAATATAAGCCAACTAAATTCTCACTTGGCTGCAACCTTTCTCCTGGAGAGACTGTTCAGAAACAGCTATAGGATACCTTGCAGCCTACTAGTGGCAACAGAGAGGCATCTTTATGGAGTTCAAGGAACCAGGAGAAGGTGAAACTGTGAGATAACCTGCACATCAGAGAGCAAAAGAGAGAAGTGTCTGGAAATCTCCTAAGAGGAAAGAAGAAAGAACTGAGGCTCCCACTCCATGTAGCATATAAAGTTAAGGGATGTGAACATTTCTCATTATGTGGCAGTAATTCCATAATTTTTGTGGTTTATGAAGTCACCAGAGTTCTGTGAGGGGTTTAACACCTCATAACTCACAGATGCCTGTAGGGTGTGCGTGCGCCTGTGTGCATATGTCTGCGTGATGCTGTTTTCCACGTGAGACTTGCTCCACTGGTCTGTCTGGGTGGCAGCAGGAGCCGAGGAGCTAGGGAATGCCTTTGGGAGGTGGCTGTGCCATGGCGCACAGGGGAACATGCTTCACAGAGCCTCAGTGATCACAGCAAGGAGAAAAGGCTGGTCCGCAGAGAACCACGTTTGATGGGCCACATCAGCACCGGCTCTTTGTCAACTGGTTGCATATCTTAGCAGCACACACTATTCCCTTGGCGAGAGCTGAAGTTACATTACACATTACCCTAGGCTTAAAACCACCTTTAGCTATGTTACTTGAAGTCATGCCTCCTCTATGGCACCAGTGATAGTGAATCTACAAAGCTTTGGAGGCACGTCTGAATATGCACTGAAGGGTGAGATACCTGTGTTAACTAAAGTAGTGCTGGGAACTCCTAGAAGTTAAAAATTGTTCTGGTTTCTGGCATGCCTCATTCCAGAAATAAAAGGGAAAATGAGAGCCTAAACACAACAAGTTGAAGATTTAGGGCCAGATCCAGAGGGTTATTCATCATTCAGGTTAGCAGCCAAAAGATAATCTCATGCTTTTGTAGATCCTGCTACCCATAATGCTTTAATTGCAGGTATAAAATGGAGTATTCCAAGAGGTGTTCTAGCATGGTCTGAATGCAAAAGACCTCAGAAAGTTATCAAGTGCAACATTTTCTAGGACAGAGGGATACCCTGGCCTTGCCCTGTAGGACAGGAAAGATCTCAGAGATTCCTGAGCATTGAGACTTCTCCATCATCCCATGGATTCTCCAGAAAACTTGGGGCAACTCTGAGAAACTGGGATAACATAAAGTTTCCTTTATCTACATGAGCATCAGGTTTTCCTTTGGGTCAGAATCCATTTTTTTAACGCTTAATGACAAAAGATCAGTCATTTTTTTCCACACTTTTTATCATTCAAACCACCCAACTTTCCGTAAAAGCTTGTTAACTCATTTTGATAAGGGGAATTCCCACAGTCTCTATCTCACAAACAGAATAGCAATTCGCATTGATAAAGTGCTGTTCCTCCAGTGCAGTGAAGAAAAATAAACAAGTTAAGAGTCATATCAGTCCCAAAGAGAAAAGAAAAAAAAAAAAGAGCAGATGTCTTGAAAATGCATGAGGAAATTAAGATTTTTAACCTTCAAATAAGATGGGGAAGTAGGGAGTTCTTTGAAAATACTCATGATGTGAATAGAGTGTTTTGCTTCATTTCAGTTTCTTAGAAAAATAAAGTATTGGGGTTTGATATAGCTTCTCATCTTTTTCTCCATTGTTAACATCTCTTTTTCCTTTCCCCAGATAAGATAAGCAAAAATGATAGATATTGAAAGGTATTTGGGAAAAAAAAAAGAAGTATATTTATAGCATATGAAGAAAAACGATACAACCAGAAGAAAAGAAAATTTAAGTCAACATTTGAATTTGAGAACACTACGGAGTAAAGCCTTTGATTTCATATTAATTTCAGGCTTTTAATCCAAGAAATAGAAAAAAAAAAAGTATTCCATTTCTCATCAAAATTCTATCACAATTGTAAAGCTCTTTTTCATCAAAAGCTGTTCCAGCGAGCTCTGCAGAATGTTGTGCTGTAGCTGGCTTGCCCTCGCAGCACCAGCTCAGCTCCATTTCAGATCACATGCAGATTGTCATCAGCCCCAAAATTGGGTTTTGCCCCTGGAAATTTACTTTCCTATCTGAGGAAAGAGTCAGGGTGTTTCCAGAAAGCACCTGGCTGGGGACAGCTCTGTATCTGCTCAGCTTCACCAAGTGACTCCTGAAAATTTACCTGCTGCTCACTGAGGCCGACTCTGCCAATTCTGGGTGCTTGGGACCTGCTGTTTCTCTTCTCCTTTGGGAGGACAAAACTGTAGTATCAGAAAGAATCATAGAATCATAGAATCATAGGGGTTAGAAGGGGCCTCCAGAACTCCTGGGGTCCACCCCCCCTGCCAAAGCAGCTCCCCAGCTCATATTGCACGGGTCGGTGTCCAGACAGGGCTGGAATCTCTCCAGAGATGGAGACTCCACCACCCCCCTGGGCAGCCTGTCCCAGGGCTCTGGCACCCTCACTGGGGAAATGTTCTTCCCCATGTTGCTGTGGAACTTCCTATTCTCTAACTTACAGCCATTGCCCCTTGTCCTGTCGCCACAGACACTGAAAAGGGGCTGGCCATTTCCCCCTGCATCCCATCCTTCAGATATTGATAGACATTCATAAGGTCCCCCCTTCGTCTTCTTTTCTTCAGGCTGAACAGTCCCAGCTCACCCAGCCTTTCCTCAGAGAGGAGATGCTCCAGGCCCTTCATCATCTTTGTAGCTCTTCTCTGGACTCTCTCCAGGAGATCCCTGTCTTTTTATCCCAGGGAGCCCAGCACTGGACACAACACTCCAGGTGGGGCCTGACCAGGGCAGCGCAGAGGGTGAGGATCATCTCCTGTGACCTGCTGACCACACTCCTCCTGATGCCCCCAGGATCCCATTGTCTCTCTCAGCCCCCAGGGCACACTGCTGGCTCATGGCCACCCTGTCATGCACCAGGACCCCCAGGTCCTTCTCCACAGAGCTCTTCTGCAGCAGGCCCACCCCAGCCTGTACTGATACAAGTGGTTATTCCTTCCCAGGTGCCAGACTCTCCACTTGCTTTTGCTGAACCTATCTGGTTTCTCCCTGCCCAGCTCTCCAGCCTGTCCAGAAATTAACAGGTTAATGAACTCCTCATCTTCAAGTGTTCTTTTGCTCTTTAGATGAACAAACACTCTTCTGTTTAGAGAAGAAGGTAAGGTAAATGCAGCACAACCATCCAGGCTTTGATTTTAAGCATGTGTTTGCGTTTCTTTGAACTGCTTTGATTTCTCCTAGAGGAATTTCTTCTGGAGGTCTTCTGCCAGAACTTCAGAAAGACGATCAACTTCTGATCTGAGTAGGTTTAAATCATAAAGCCCCGAGGCTGAGAGCTTTAGGCATAAGAATAAAACATGGTCTTACCTGTAACCAGCCCTGCACTTCTCTGCCTCAGTTTCCCCATTCACTTTGTTGTCACCTTGTGAAACATCTGGCTGAAAAATCAGAATCATAGAAACACTTAGGTTGGAAAAGGCCTTCAAAATCTGGAAGTCAACTGTTAATTTAACATTGCCGGGTTCACCACTAATCCATGCCTCTAAGCACCACAGCTACGTACCTCCAGAGATAGTGAGTAAACCACATCCCTGGGCAGCCTGTTCCAGTGCTTGACAACCTTTTGGGTGAAGGAATTTTTCTTAATCTCCCTAACCCTAACCCTCTCCCGGTGCAACTTGAGGCTATTTCCTCTTGTTCTATCGGCCATTACTTGGGAGAAAGACCAACACCCACATAGCTGCAGAAAGCAAGAAGGTCTCCCCTCAGCCTCCTTTTCTGCAGGCTAAACAAGACCAGTTCACTCATCTGCTCCTTGTAAGGCTTGTGCTCTAGACCCTTCCCTAGCTTTGTATCCTGAATATATTTTTTTGCTTTTTCCCAAATAACATTAACACCCCATCTTTTCTCCTTACCACCTTTAAGGACTACAGGATACAGTATTGTCATCTGGAGAAGTAGCAATATAACAAGTTGGTTGGTTGTGTTATTTCCTTTTCATTGATATAATCCTTCCACAGATTATCTGTTCTCACAGGGAATTTATCCTGAATTTATCCTTCTTTGAAGGAGCTAGCCATTAACTATCATTGCCAAATTGCTTCAAAGCTACTTTTAGCTGCACTTACATTCCCACTCAGCTGCTTTTAGCTCTCCTTAAAGCACCAGAGTGCAAAAAGCATGTGTGCAACACTGATGGGTATAATGGGTATGATGGTGTTTTCAAACAGATGCAGACTTTTTGAGAAGGTTGGTCCTCAAGTCACCTGTAGTGGGGATTCACGTCCTATTTGGGATTTGAGCCTTCACTACCGCTTAAAACCAAAGGCACAGTAATGCCACACCAACTCCTGCACCCAGCCCCTCCCTGGGTGCCAAAACCCACCACAGGCTGGCCCAAGGAGACCAGCCACGCTCTGCCTTCGCAAGTCTTTCTGAAATGCTGATTATTCATACCCTGGGTGCACAATTTCCCGAAAAGGCCAATGTGTGATGGCTCAGCCCTCTGACAGCCTGTCCACCAACATGTTTGCAGACAGGCTGCAGCTGGGCTCCATGCAAAGCGTCCTGGGTGGGAGGCCACCACAGCCCCTGAGGCCGCCTGCTTTGGGGAGCAGGGACCTCTGATTCCACACTCTGCTTTGTTTATCAATTCCTAGCTAATGAGCCCTTCTCCTCACAAAAGAAAGTTATTCAGAGTGATAGTAAAGATGAGAGCTGCAGTAAACCAGGGAGAGAGCAGTGGGGAAATATTTGAACTTGGGGTCTTCAGCCCAGCTAAGTGGAGGAGAGAGTGTTGTTGCAGTGAAAGGACTATTAAAAATACAAAGTACAGACTCTCTGGGGCCTCAGATGTTGTTTTACCCCATGAAACATGATTTCTTATTTTTAAATAGCTGTCATGCTTGTTAGTTTAATTTATCCCTTCTCAGCTGCAAACTACAACATTTTATGAGCCTGACTGAGGGCATTTTCACACAGGCTTTTCTGCAGCTTTGTGCACAGCCCTGCCAGAGTCGGGCTGGGCTAAGCCAGGGTCATATTTTGTACCGAGTTACACCCCTGCAGCTCTGCTCACACCAGCCCACAGCCCTGTGCAATGCCCATGAGGTTACTCAGCTCTTTAAAAAGGGGTTTGAAGAGGAAACACCTTGAAACCAGCCTGTGCTGTGGGTTCCTTTGTGGTATCAGAGTCCTGAAGACGATGCTGCTACTGTTATTTTTTCTGATTTTGCCCAGCAGTTTTGTTTTCTGTTAGATCTTTTTGAGTGGTCAAATAATCAGGTCTGCTTTAAGAGTGACCACAAACTCCCTGTTACCCACAAAGCCTGTGTTGTTAGAGGGGGTAAAGCCAGGGAAGCACTGAGGGTTTGTGCTGGGAGAAGAGTGCAGAGACACGTGTTCTCACTTGGTTTCAGCTGGTGTCTAGACATACATGGACAGTGCTACGTCTATGTTAATAACAGTAAAACCAGTTGTTAACATGCTTATTGCTAATGCAGAGACACAATACCTGGGAGCAGAGCCAGGTGAGCTTGAAAGCTCCCCAAATGTGTGCAGCTTAGCTCCTCTGCGTAAGCTGAGCTACCTGGATCCACCTAGATCTAGCCTCATGGGTCTGAGGTATATATATGCATGTCACTTTCTACTCTGTGCTCTGGATGTCCCACAGACATTTTGTCCTGAGTGGCACAGGACGACCCTAGCTGAGGCAGGAGCTTGAGCTTTGAGTCTTTCAAAGCCCTGATGCTTGCCTGCATCCTTCCTTCTTGCTCCCTTCTTGCAGTAGGGGCCTTTTTCCAAAGGCAGCCAACACAACTCTGCTGAACTTCCCTTCCCACAGGCAAATGGGAGGGATGAGTAGAAGTCCTCATTGCCTGGAACTTGCCCTGTGCAAGATATGGGCCAGGTTTGCAAATTAATTTCTCCTGCTTTCATGCAGAAAGCTGGGCAGATGAAAGCTTTTTTTTTAAAGACTGATAGCTTTAGCTGCAGGAACTATACAGGCTGCAACTGAGTTGAATTAGAAGGGTGAAGCAAATGAGAAGTTCCTGCCTGTACTCTGCCAGGTTTAAGACCCATATGTCTGACCTTTTTATCTGATGCAGATTCATTCAACAAATCTAAAACCACTTTCCAGGGCGGGTGTAGGATTAGACACCGAGGAGCCAGAATTGTTGGCTGTGATCAATAATCTGATTGTCAGTTTCTAGGTTTTTTGCAAAACATAACATTGCATTATGTGAGGCAAAACCAGAAGCAGATCTTTTTGTAATACATGGGAGGGCTTTACAGGGAGCCTTCCTGCAAGCAGACACAGGAAGGAGGTATCTGGAAATCTGGAAGACATGAGAATGAAACGATGACTGATAGAGAAAGAAAGACCACAGAAGACATCTGTAAGCTTAACCGCATGAGAGATGCAGAGGCAACTTCAAAACCACTAGTACAGCCAATCTAGGACAGCTTCATTGAAGCAAGATGCTACAGAAAGATCATTTGAGGCTTTTTATTGATAGAGGATGATCACTGCAGCGTGGGGAAAACAACCCATCTGGAATGAATGAAGTGATAAACACAGAGCAGTTTGATTTGCTTATTGCATTGTCAGTGCTCTAGAGTCAACTGTCTGGGTTTCCATCATTTGGATTCAATTTGACCTCGGTCAAATCCCCCTTGCTTTCATGCCACTAGGAAAGACACAGGGTATATGGAAAGGTATGAAGTTCAACAGCTCTTGGATTTTCTATGTTTACTAAAAGGTGAAAAGCCCTGAAAATGTGAATGCTGTTAAAAAGCAGTTTGGGTGTAATGATAGCTTGGCATCGTTCTGGTGGAATGGAGATATTCCACTTTTATGGGTAATAATGTGTTTTAGTGCAGCCCTTTGGAACTGGAAAAACAAAACAGATGAAAAACTAGTACATGATTGGCTTTAGTGAAGGAACTAGCTTGGAGCATCCCCAGATGACATTGATCTTCAGCTAAACTTCACAAGATTGATGAGGTTGTTTACCTTGCTTGGTGAACCACTCAGGCTCTCAGAGGAGGGAAAAACCAGCATTCTCTCTAGTTTGCATCAGTTCCCAAAATCTCAGTGGAAGGAGTGGGAAGTGAAACTGCTAAGTAGCAATTGTGTCTGTGGTGTCATTCATCAGCAAGAAATAGCTATCTGGAATGATTTGCTTTAGCTGAATCTTCCCATTTAGCCTTTCTGGCCTCACCACCAAGCAAGGGAGCAGTACCACGTGCTGCTGTCAGGCAATCACATGTTTAACTGAAGCTGGGGCATTCCCTGTGAGGAAGGGAGGTCTCTCATAAATCCAGTGCACCTGAATGAGTCACAGAATCACAATCACAGAGTTGTAGGGGTTGGAAGGGACCTCGAGAGCTCCTGGGGTCCAACCCCCCTGCCAAAGCAGCTCTCCAGCTCATAGTGCACAGGGCGGCGTCCAGATGGGTCTTGAATATCTCCAGAGATGGAGACTCCACCACCTCCCTGGGCAGCCTGTCCCAGTGCTCCGTCACCCTCACTGTGAAAAAGCTTTTCTGCAGGTTGGTGTGGAACTTCCTATGTTCCAATTTGCAGCCATTGCCCCTTGTCCTGTCCCCACAGACACTGAAAAGGGGCAGGCCAATTCCCTCTGCATCCCGTACTTAAGATATTTATAAACATTGATTAGGTCCTCCCTCAGTCTTCTTTTCTCCAGGCTGAACAGTCCCAGCTCACCCAGCCTTTCCTCATAGGGGAGATGCTTCAGGCCCTTCATCATCTTTGTAGCTCTTCTCTGGACTCTCTCCAGGAGATCCCTGTCTTTTTTATCCCAGGGAGCCCAGCACTGGACACAACACTCCAGGTGGGGCCTGACCAGGGCAGAGTAGAGGGGGAGGATCCCCTCCTTCAACCGGCTGGCCACACTCTTCCTGTTGCCTTCCAGAATCCCATTGTCTCTCTTAGCCACCAGGGCACACTGCTGGCTCATGGCCAACCAGTCATCAACCAGGATCCCCAGGTCCTTCTCCCCAGAGCTCTTCTCCAGCAGGCCACCCCCAGCCTGTACTGATTCAAGCAGTTATTCCTTCCCAGGTGCCAGACTCTCCACTTGCTTTTGTTGAACCTCATCTGGTTTCTCCCTGCCCAGCTCTCCAGCCTGTCCAGGTCTCTCTGGATGGCAGCGCAGGGTCCTGTGTGCCAGCCACTCCCCCCAGCTTTGTATCATCAGCACTTGCTGAGGGTGGGTGCTGTTCCCTCATCAAGGTCGTCAATGAAGATATTAAACAGGACTGGACCCAACAGCATGCCCTGGGTAATGCCGCTAGTCACAGGTGAAGGACAGTGTTAAGGGCTATGAATGTGGAGGATTAACTAATGTGTATCACGCAATACTTCCAAATAATGTCTAACCCAAAGCCAATGAATGGCAGTGAGATATAGTTGCAGGAGAAAGTGTTGGTGAAATATGTCCCTGTTTCAGCCATGATGAGGGCCAGCCAGGATGTCTCCTTCAGCTCCATGGCCTCTGCAACAGATCCCACGGCACCATGTTGTCTCGGTGAAGCACTGTCTGTGATACCCTTTACATTACGACTGCTCAGCAGCCCTTTACTATCATTGCACAGTTACTAATAGGGTCTATCTTGTAATTAAGGGAGGGCTGTATGGAGCATATAGCTATTCAATAGTTTTCCTAAACAGCCTGTCTCTTAGAAGAACGCTACATAATGAACGAGTGTCAGTAGGTCATGAGTTTGAAACAGATTTTGTCTTGCCTGGGAAAAGTTATGTTTACTAATCATTCATTAGCTGTCCCAGATGGATACTGCCGGGCAGAAAGATGGGGAGAGAGATCATCACAGCACTATTCCAAGTGACCCTAAAAGAGCAGAAGTATTAGCAAATGGTTATTGCTTTTTTCATAACCAACTGGGTATGTTCTGCTGAAAAATGCTATGCTCTCCCTCATAAAAAACAGCAATGACTTTTGCCATCACTTAGGCACCCTGCCACTGATACTTTCTGGACAGTTGGTGTGATAACCCCAGCTGGGTGATGCCTCGTGACCTTTCCAGCATGGTCAGCTGGAATATGAAACATACCCAGTCCATGAGGAAAAGTTTTGATTTCCTTTCCAGTGCAACACTGGAGCTCCCTTCAGTTTTAAAGATGCTGTCACATCCTCACTTATAGGGACATTTTTCAGCCCAGAGCAAACCACAAAATTAAAAGGAGAGACTTCTCCAAAGTGATTAGAGCTGGGTTTATGAACCATGGTGTTCGTTTTGGATTATGGGTGAGACAATGCAAAGGAAACTTCCAGAATGTGTGATTCAGAAAAAAGAAACTAAAAATGTGACATTTGAATTTTCACAGAATTTAAACACATATTTTATTAATCTGCAGATTTGTACAGCCTTTTACCTAGGAAAAAATGTGACAATTGAGGAGTGAGTGGGGTGAAGCAACACACTGTGTACAGTGCTGAGATGTGAGGCGGCAGCAAGCAGGGGGTATGTGGGCTAATAAAGGAGTTAATTTAAACACTTCTGGAAAGACTGTCCTTTTTGCCCCTCAGATGTTGTGGCTGCAAATAAGACCAGACCCTTTTTATACATCTGCATGTGCCTGTGGTAGTCCCTTGCCCATCACAGCTGGTGAGGTTGGATCAACATGCGGACGGAGCTCACAAACATAGCAGTGAGCACAGTCAGAGTCAGGCCAGGTTTGTTCTGCTGGTTTTGAGGGTGAGGAAGCCAAGATGGTGAGATGCCAGGTCTCTAACACCCTCATGAGCACAGGCTGGGCTCTGCAGGGGGCCCTGGTGTCTTTCCTAGGGTCCTCTCAGCAGCCAGGGCAGTAGTCATCTGCAGTTCTCTTGATACCCAAAGTGGAGAAAAAGGTACTTCTAGGGCAGGGTGAAATAGACACCTGAAATAGGCGTAAATGTCCATTTCTCTGCATCAAGTGCAGGCAGTCTATAGCTATTACATCATGTATATAGCTCCATATTTTCCATGGCAGAAGTTAGGTGTGACAAATCCCTCTCTGGTGTCTCAGTCTGATGAAGGACTGAGGGAGCTGAAATTTAAACAGATATTCTGCCTAAGGTCTGCTTTCAGTGTTTATTTCTTTGCTTCTCTGGGCAATCTAATCCTAGATGCCCACTGACCCAACTAATTCTCACCTCAACAAGGCAGCTATATACATCCCATAACCGGGGACAAAGTAGTTAAAACTGTAGGATTAATCCATTTTTAGTTATATTTGGTGGATGTAGACATGCAGCTTTGGGGGTGAATAGACAGGAGAAAGAACAATGCCTCTACAACGCTGTCCCCTTGGGTGGCTGTGTCTCAACAGCCATTGTGCTTGGATGGCAGGAGACAGCAGAGATGTGGTAGAAGCTTCTTTCTATAGTGTGGCCCTACTCACTTTATAAACACATGCCAGAAGGCAATGAACAGTCCTGTGTGTGGGTATGTGTGTACAGATATCATGAAGTGTCACCTGGTAGACACTGGTGGTGTCTCATGTCCCAGGGTGGAGTGTGAGTGGCCTGAGGAATCTGAGATAGACAAAGCTGAACAGGTTTCTCTTGAAAACATATTTCGTCTTAGCTCACCATCCCTTCTTGCAGGGAAAAAGAGAGTCAACTTTGTGGATAATTTAAAATAAATGCTGCATGTGGCCAGTTAGTTTGAACCTCAGTTTTTTAGCTGTTGAGATCACCTCCAAAAATCATGCTAAAAGAGCTCCAGGATTCATAACCTGGCTGTGACTACCAGATCCTTACAAAGGTCTCACAGTTTTTCATCCTCACAGTATTTTGGTGCTATTTTCTCCATTTTACAGATGGAAAATAGAGACGTATGACAACTGAGCATGAAGTTCCCTTGTACCCAAGTGGCATGCACTATGGCTCGGGGAAACCCTGTGCTGGAATATAATGCTGACTGCAGGAGTTTGATACTTATGCTAATGCCAACTGGACTGCCAGTTTGTTGCTGGCTTCAAGAAAATCCTTAGTGAATAACAAATTCACTCTGCGTGTCACCATAAAACATATTGGCCCCAGATGAGTGGAACTTTGCTAAATCAGGAGTGTGTTTGGCTCTTCATCCTCAACCCTCCCCGCTGCGAGAGCAAGTGGAGGGCAGGAAAGAGAGAGAGGAGTGAGAGCTGAGACAGGACGAGGCAAGGGGACGCTCTCCAGGTTATTATTGTTCTAGTAATTAGAGCTGTAGGAATTCCCATTATTCCCAGGATGCTTACACAGAAGCTGTTTCCATTCTGCAAATCTCCCCAGGTACCCAGAATGGATTTACCTAGTGCAAGGTAATTTGTAACCCTGTTGTCTGTCTGTTTACTTCGGGACGTGCATGCTCTAAATGCGAGTTAAAAAATCTCAGTGATGGGGAAAGACAGAGGAGGAGGGATTCTCTGCCCTGATGAATTGAAGTGTTGTTTGAAAGAGGCAGACAGGATTCCCGATACTGCCTCCAGTTTGGAGGCCACAACCGGGAGGGGGAGGGGGAAAGGACAAGTCCTTTAATAAGAAAAGGTTGGAGGGATTTTTTTTCTCTTCTTCCCGCCTGCCCCCCCCCTTTTTTTTTCTTTTTACTAGCAATTTTAATTATCACTAAAACCTCCAGCCCATTCAGGCTCCTGAGAATACAGTTAGGCTCTCAGCTGAGGGCTGCATTTATTAAAATCCCCCCGTTAGGCTGGGAATGTGGGCTGGTTTCTGTAGTGGTGTCACCGGCGGTGTTACGGGTCTCCTGGTTCTCACATTACGCACCACGGACTCCACCGCTCCGCACTGGCGAGGCCCAATTAAACCAAGCAGTTGATTAAACAAGCCAATCAGGGTAATTAGTTTAATCAGATTCCCTTGGGTAGCCAGCACTGAACTGCTTGTAAAAGGCGGCTGAAGAATGAAGTGCACCTACTTAAGCTCCTATTTTATTTTATTTTTTTATGCCTGAGGTAATTAGAATTGCCCATGGTGAGCTGAAAATCCAAAGGCCCAAATGGGGCGTGGGGAGGACGATTAATGAAGGCGATGATGTGTGAAGCAAACAGAAAGGAAGACAGGATGTATGGTAAACAAATGGAGGGCAGGCAGCCCTCTGGAAAAGGGCACAATGCACCACCTCTCCGCCCTGCTCAATGGGCTGTCTGAAGTGGCTGGAGATGCCAAGGCTTTCGGGAGAGAGGGGCACACACCTCTGCTCTCCCCAGTGTCACCTCTGCTGCCAAGCCTTGCATGGGAATGCTGGGGGAAACGGGAGGGTTTTTGCAGCTGGCAGCTGCAGAGGGACATCCCATGCTGTCCCACATCTGCTTCTTTCGCACAGGTTTTGGTGCAGAACCTAAGTGATGCTGTGAGACAGGGGATAACCCTGTGGGTTTGATGGTATGGGTCACCTGGACCTTCTTTTCCTCCTGGGAAGGCCAGGCAGGTAGATGGGACACTCTACAGGTCCAGATTCCCGAGGCTGCTTTTCTGCTTTGACAGGTGCTGCACCTCCCATTTCAGCTTGCAGATGTTGCTATGAGGTAGAAAAAGCTGATACTGACCATTTTTCAGTGACTTTTGTCTCTCTAAAGAAAGCACAGATTTTTGACTTTACGTCCCTGCTTGGGATAAAGGTAAATTTTGTGGGCTTGGTTTGTCAGCTGCATGGAGTCACCAGGGAAAGGGCTTGGGAGATGGGGATTTTCATTCTGCTTCTGTCACACACCCACTGTTTGTCAGCATCTGAATAGCAGAACTCCAGGATAACATGCAGTGATGCTACCCCAGAGCATCTTTTTCCCCTACAGCAATCTGGGACTTGGGACTTCAGGAGCTGTTAAATTAATGGAGGTATGGGATTCCTCAGCAGCCCTCAGTGATTTTTTTCACCTTATCTAAAGGCTTTTCAAACTTGCTTTCTGCATTCACCGCTCCTGCAGCAAGGAGTTCCACAACTGAAGTACACGTGGGGCAAAGAGCTGTCACCTTTAGCTCATTCTGAACTGAGAAAACTTGAGAGAAGTTTTTTTGTGACCTTAGTCCCCAAAGAAAAAACGTTGTCTACCTCTTGCTATCTTTGTCCATACGTCTGCTATATCCTTTTTGAGGTGGACAGACCCAAACTGCTTACAGCATTCAAGACGTGGGTGCTGTATGGATTTCTACATATGAATGTCATAATGCAGCTTTCTGTTACGTTCCTACTGATTTTTCTGAACAGGACCATACTCTTGGCCTAGACAACCTACTTTGGCAAAGATTTTCATGCAGCAGCAGCGTGGACACACTGATCGTCTATTATTACCCTCAGAAACTCGGAGATGGAGCAAGTCTTATGCTATTGTTCAAGGCTGTGGATTATAAGCAGTATGTGACCATAAAGCATCCAAACTTGTCTACTCCGTTTTTTTACACTCAGATCATCGCATTGCACTGTGTTAAATTAGCCCCAGCTATGCAGACTGAAAGAGAAAAGTAAGAATCACAGAATCATAGAGATTGAAAGGGACCTTAAGAGCTCATGGGGTCCACCCACCCTGCCAAAGCAGCTCCCCAGCTCATATTGCACAGGGCGGTGTCCAGACAGGGCTGGAATCTCTCCAGAGATGGAGACTCCACCACCCCCCAGGGCAGCCTGTCCCAGGGCTCTGGCACCCTCACTGGGGAAAAGTTCTTCCCCATGTTGCTGTGGAACTTCCTATGCTCTGACTTGCAGCCATTGCCCCTTGTCCTGTCCCCACAGACACTGAAAAGGGGCTGGCCATTTCCCCCTGCATCCCATCCTTCAGATATTGATAGACATTCATAAGGTCCCCCCTGAGTCTTCTTTTCTCCAGGCTGAACAGTCCCAGCTCACTCAGCCTTTCCTCATAGGGGAGATGCTTCAGGCCCTTCATCATCTTTGTAGCCCTTCTCTGGACTCTCTCCAGGAGATCCCTGTCTGTTTTATCCCAGGGAGCCCAGCACTGGACACGACACTCCAGGTGGGGCCTGACCAGGGCAGAGTAGAGGGGGAGGATCCCCTCCTTCAACCGGCTGGCCACACTCCTCCTGATGCCCCCCAGGATCCCATTGTCTCTCTCAGCCCCCAGGGCACACTGCTGGCTCATGGCCACCCTGTCACCCACCAGGACCCCCAGGTCCTTCTCCACAGAGCTCTTCTCCAGCAGGTCACCCCCAGCCTGTACTGATACAAGTGGTTATTCCTTCCCAGGTGCCAGACTCTCCACTTGCTTTTGTTGAACCTCATTTGGTTTCTCCCTGCCCAGCTGCTCAGCCTGTCCAGGTCTTGCTGAAAACATGACAACATTCCCATAGCCTTGTTCCTTCCCTTGGTCTACAGAAATCCCTGGCACCATCAATCCAGAGTTGCTAACACTCTTCTAAATGCATACTTTTTTTTTTCATTTAAAGCCCTGTCGAATCTAATCTCACTACACTTACAGCACTATACATTTACAAAGCTTTCCTACTACATTAATGAGTTGCCAGAGCCTATCACCCCCAAAAGGTTATAGGGAACGTTCTCTGAAATACGCCGTTTCTATTCTCCTAGTTCATTATTTCCTCACGCAATAATTTTCAGAGCTATATCAAGTATATTGCCCCAAGATATTCTTGCAAAGCACTTACAGTAATTACTTTTAGCTACTACACTGCCATGTAGCAATCAGAAGAGCTGATTTCCCCAGCAGCTCTTGCCTGTCAGCAGAGGAGAACAACCGGGAATCAACAGGCTTGTGGAATATGATAAAATTGAATAATTAAATGTCCTTGGCGTGTTTCACCATGAAGTGTTTTGTGTTGGTATGCTCTTTTAAAAACCTTTGTCTATATATGCCTTTCTGGTAATGGCCGAGAGAGAAATAATCATAAAGACTTCATCAAACCTTCCAAGGAGGAAACCTTACTTTGTGGCATAACCAGACCAATCTGTCTTGAACCTTGATGCCTACCTGTCTCAGGCACATACACTGTGTCTGCACTTCTCACAAAGGACAGCTGTCTGTCCTTGACCCAGAGACCAAGCAGTGAGGGCAATCACCAGGGTGGATTTTGTGGCATGGGACATACACAGTGGAGTGGAAGGGAGCATTTAAAGGTGCAAAGCCTTCTGCGATAAGATTTGTAGGACTGTGGATAACAAAGGGAGCCAAATCTGAGGCATCAGATCAGTTCCTGGAGAAAGCCATTCCCAGAACTATGTCTTGATTTGATTTCAGAGAGAACTGGATGGAGCAGTCCAAACCAGACGGGGAGCAAGCTAAGAACAAGGCTGCATAGACATCTGCTTATCAGTGGAAACAAAAATCCCAAGCCATAGGATAGAATGCAGGTAATGTAGGAAGAGAATAGATCTGAAAGAAAAGAAAAATATTTTTCCACTGAAAGTGATTTTCTCTGACCAGTTAGATCTCATCTCTGGATCTTTGGACGTACCCAAAGGTTGTAGGTTGTTAATTTTTTTTAATGAGCTGGGAAAATAGAGGGCACCAGTAACACCAGGAAAACAGATGACTTCATTAAGAGTTGGCTGAGTCAATGTTTTTTTTCTCCCCAGGAGGCCAATAGATTTCATTAGGAAGCAGGAAATGGCTCAGAGAGCAGCTACAAGCTTTTCATTCCAGGTGGAGATGGAAAGGACAGAGAATGAGTGGTGGAGTTAGGGACACAACCACAAAGACCATAAGCCGTGAGGCTGGAAGTGGGGATCATAGCTGACAGAGCTCAGACAATGTGTGGACAGCCCCAGGCCTACCATTTATATCATTTAAGTGTGCAGCTCTTACAGGAGGGATATCCTGGTAAAGCAGGTCCATGAGCAAGAGCTCCTGTGGAGGGGCCTTGCAGACTTCCCTGTTACTGGAGAGTTGAAGGCATTTTGCATGTAACTTTCAACATGTAGGGGGTATTTGAGTGAAGCTTTTTGGACTGAGCTTTTCAACTCCTCAGTGCTTACAGTGTGTTTGACAGTAGGGTTTCCCCCCTGGCAGTTATAGAAATGGTGCTCACAGAAATCCTGAAATTTGAGTCCAAGTCCTAATCCCTTGAAGTGTCTTGGTCTAGGTTTTGGTTCTGCGTTTGAAAGGAATTTTCAGTCTCCATGTGCTTCCTTTGGAAACACATATAAAATCCTCTGGAACAATGACAGGGGACCGGGAACATCTGCACTGGAATGGCCGTAGCAGGCATGCCGTACAGTACGTGTGTCAGCTTTACAAATTCCCAATAATCCCACCACCGTGCTGGGTTCTTACTCATACGAAGACAGCCTCCTATGTGGCAATGCTAGCAAGCCATTCCTGACCTCATCCTTGTGACCCACAATGTAGACGAGATATCTCTGATGCTGAGAGAATGAAACGCTTCAGTTTTACATGAAAAAAGGGTATTCAGGCTTCTAGGCCCAGGAGTACAAATTATTAATCACTCCTCACAAGGAATCCACAGATGGATGTTTAGCACTATTCACCGCGACATAACTGCAAATCAATTAGTTCATTTTGTCCTACCCTGAGGCTGTCTGGCAGACAATAGCAATGTCTTGTGCAAATGCTTTTATAAAGAAGACACAGGGGGAAGGAACCACAAAGGCCATTGGTTCTAACGAGCAATTAGGAAAGTGTGCAGGGCTCGTTTTCTTTTTTTTCCTTCTTCCCCCTTTCTTTCTTCAATTCATTCTGAGGCTCTAATTCTGAAAATGATGCTTTTCTTTCCGACTTCCTGTTTGTCAAATGAAGTGCTAATCAGCAGCTTACAGCTCTCTAGCCAGCAAGGGGAGGATGAGGTAAGAAGGAGTTGGGAAAAGTGGAGAGCCAGGGAACAATGTGGGGGAAACAATGCTCACTTATGCTCTTCAAGCCTTCTGGGCAATGGGGACTGCACACAACTCCCAGGAAAAACAACTTGCCCTAAAACTCTTGGTCATGATGCTCAGAGGAAGGAAGCCCCTTGCTCCGGGGAAGGCAGGAAGAGCCACCCAAGCAATTCTGGTCCCCCCCCGTCCCTCCCCGATATCTCTCAGATGCCTTCCCTTGGTCCCTGTGCAAGCAGGAAGGAAAGGAGAAATGCCAAGTGCAGACTGGGGTGGATCTGCTTCCAGTGTCAGAGAGAGGCCTAAGGGAAGGGACAACTCACAGAGACACTTTGCTGTATGGCAAAACTTAGGAATGGTGAAGCCAGACTTGACCAAGCTATTTCCACCTGCAACTTCAGCTGGGAAAAGATCAATGAGAAGAACCCTGAGGTTTCCTCCTCTGAGGACAGGGCTTGCTAATGTATTGCAAGCAGCTCCAGTTCTTCTGATGAAGAAAGATGCAGAACAAATATGGTACCACACTGCAGACTTGCTTTTAAACTTTCATAAGACTAGCAGACCCACCAGTGAATTAAAGGTAGAATTCTTGCTGGAAATATGAGCCACCTGATATGTAGGTCCTCCCCAGGAGAGTAGCAACCTTTAGGATCCTCCTCCCTTTGCCTTGTGGATCTCTGTCACAGTGCTTGCAGAGTGCTCCCAAGAGCAGAGAGTAGTGTCTGCAGGGGGCAAACCTCCCTGATTTCCCATGCCCTTGTGTCTCTGCGCTCTTACATTTAATCATAGAATCATAGAGTGGCAAGGGTTGGAAGGGACCTCGAGGATCATAAAGCTCCAACCCCGCTGCCACAGGCAGGGCCACCAGCCTCAGGCCTGGATCTACACAAGGTTGCCCAGGACCCCATCCAACCTGGCCTTGAACACCTCCAGGGATGGGGCATCCACCACCTCTCTGGGCAGCCTGTTCCAGGACCTCACCACTCTTTCCATAAAAAACTTCCCCCTAATATTCAATCTAAACCTTCCCTCCTTCAGCTTTAAACCATTCCCCCTTGTCCTTCCATTATCTGCCCTTTTAAAAAGTTGATTCCCCTCCTGTTTGTATGCTCCCTTCAGGTACTGGCAGGCTGCAGTGAGGTCCCCCCGCAGCCTTCTCTTCTCCAGGCTGAACAAGCCCAGCTCCCTCAGCCTCTCCTTGTAGGGCAGGTGCTCCAGCCCTCTAATCATCCTTGTGGCCCTCCTCTGAACCCTCTCCAACAGTTCTACATCCTTCTTGTATTGGGGGCCCCAGATCTGGACACAGTACTCCAGGTGGGGCCACACGAGGGCCTCACGAGAACAGACAGGATCTGCCTGTTCTGCAAATTTCAGGAACTGTGGTACTCAGTGGCATCTTATAGAGCCTAATAAAGTTGGAATGAGGCTTGATTGGGACATTTAGGTGTTACTGCAGCAGAAGCCTCTACAATAATGACTGGGCATTACTGACACATCTCTGGGTGCTGATTGAACACTATGGTGCTTTTAATAGGTGAGTGTTTGTTTCTGTCAATAATATTTTAAGGGTTGGACAGGAGTTCCCTTGGCAAAAGAAGACCTTTTACCTGAGTTTGATTTGAAAGCCAATGAAGTCATACACCCTTAACCTAACTCTTCCCGGTTCTGCATCCTGTTTGAGCAGATACAGGCTTAAAATCTCAATGGTAACAGATCCTGCTTTCTTGTCAGCAGCAAGCTGAGCCCAACCAGAACCTGAAATAATGCAATAGAGGTCTTTTTTATGAAGCTTACCTGTAGCGATCTCCATGGGAACCTGTTACCCTTCCAGACCTGTGCTCACAGAGCCTAATGCTGCAACAGAGCAGTGAGGTACAGAAAGCATGGCCTCTACTGCATGCAGGATTTTTACTGCCACTGGTCTTTCAGAAATGAGAACTTAAGTCTGGTCATGTCAAAATCTACTGCCCCTGAAGCAGCTGATTCATCTAGACTAAAGGGTGGCTGAGTTTCAGGAGGATTTTGCCAGCCCCAGAGCATGCTCCTGATGGACTTGCAGTCACCAAGCAGGTTTCAAACCTTGCCCAGTGTCTTTGGTGGCTTGTTCAGCAGGGTGCTGGGCACCTTGGACCTCCTAGGTCTAGGAATTATAGTGGCATCATGCTCCTGAGAGTATCCTTAAACTGAGAACTGCCACAGGCTTTAGCAGAGAAAAGTAACTTCATCTTGTGGGGATTTTCAGAAGGTCTGATTTTCAATCCTATATGTGAATTAAGTAAGAATCAGCTTTTTGGGGAAAAAAAAAGGAAGACAGTTTTAAAAATTACAAATCCCATGTCCCTCTCAACTCAAATAATCAATTTACATCCAAAGAATGAAGAGAATACTAAAAAAAAAAAGGGGGGGGGTAAAAGAAGAAAATGGTGAAAGTCAAATAAATGACACTTCCTTCAAGCCCCAGCAAGAAAGCCACAAGACAGCTCCTTCCAGGCATCCACTGTCCTTCTCAGAGAGTTGCTCCAGAGACAAAATCTATTTGGCAGGACCAGTGCTGGATGCAATGCACGGGAGTCTCTGGGGAAGCATATATTGGCTCTCCTTTCCTTTGGAAGGAGTCCATGGCATCCCCTATATCCTTGAGGCTCCTCATCTCAGTGGATGTCTACTAGACTTCCCGTCCTCCTGGATGTGGCCAGAGCTTGGGACTTGTTCTTTCCCGAGGGACAGCCAAGTATGAAGGTGTTTAAGAAGTCTGCCAGCATCAGGGAGAATGGCCATCAACCCTTTTACCACCCCTAGCAGCTCTGGCCACCCTGCACCTCCTGCTTGCCTTCAGCAGCCCACTCCATCTCTGACCATGCTTCTTTCTCTGAGGCCTACCAGTTGGCAAATGGCTTGCATCCAGGCACAGTCAGTATTAGTTAATCAGCACGTTTAATACATTAGCATGCACATATTTATCTGTATCCATTGAGCTTTGTAAGCTGCAGCTCTTGTAGCTGGGACTGGAAAATTGGTTTCACAGCTGTGGAGGGTAGCTGTTCATTTATTTACAGTCCTTGGAGACACACTGAATGCAATGGCACAAAACAAAACTGAGGCCTCTAATCCAAAAGCCAGGAAGCTTAAGCACCTGTAGAAACAGTTTTGCATTCCAAGGGGCAAATTATCTCTAATCTTGTTAAATGACTGCACAGCGAAACAATTGCAAAACCACTTTCTTCCATGGCCCATAACCAACCAGGCCGGGTCCAGTGGGGCTGGGTGTGCGGGAGAGCCGGCGAGCCTGCGAGAGGACACAGCTGATCCCCAAACAAGGGCCGCAGCCACAAATAAAGAAGGAACGAAATAAAGCTTGAACTGTTTGAGAACGGATGCTTCCAATTTTCTAAATTACAATAGCAACTTGTTGCTAAGCAATTACAGTGTTTCATCTGTTTTTTCCCTGCTTTGCCCCCCACCTCATTTGTTTTTCTTCAGCAGATGCTGTTTCTGAACTTTGTCATTCAAGTCCTTTTCTCCACTCCCCCCCGCCCCGTAATTTACAATTGATAATGAGCCACCACCCAGACTCTGCCACCAAAAAAAAAAAAGAAAAAAAGGAAGAGAAAAGGAAAAGTGAGATGCCTTTGTGCTTGTTCTCACTCTGACCCAGCAAAAGCACCTTTGCTGCTCATTGTAAATTACTGGGGTTTTTAAGCAGGCTGCTGGATTTTTTTTTTCTCACTGTCTAGGACAAATACTGCATGAAACTTTGTCAAATGACTGATAACTATTCATTGCTCTGGTAGAAAAGAGACTGAAAAATAGTTATTATGCACTATGAAACTCCAATGTTCATTAAAGCCTCCAAGCTCCTATAAATTAAAATAACTGCTAATTCAAGCCGGGCTTGCAGGAACACTGGAGCCAGACTCTCTGTGGGCATGCTGTTTTCTGTGAGGATGGACTTGTTTTTTGTGACAGGGCAGTCAACGTGGACAGCTTGTTACTGCTAGAGTAAATTCAGATCCAGAGAGGCTGCACGGGCATGCATGTAGCATTGGATGACACTGGGGACACCTTGCCAGTGCATACCCAAGCCCAGCACCTTGCCCATCAGCAAGTCACATAAACACAGCTATGGCATAGCACTGAAATCAGAAAATCACATTTTCAAAACCGAGTTCCCCTCCATGGAGCAGACCCTCTTGATCACTCAGTGGGCTAGGGACAGGGACCCACCTGGATCTGACAGCGGGAAAGCTATGGGTTGCAGGTCTCCCCCTGGACTCCCTTGATTAACCAGGCAGATAGCAAGCTTCGGGGATAGCACCGTCTTCTACTTTTCTGTATTCCTCAGCATCCTCTTTAGAGGAATGTCCACACCTTGAAAATTTGTAGGAACACAGACTGTGAGGACTTGCTGCTTCCCTGGAGAAGTATCACCAATCAGCAATGCCTTAATTCTGGGCAGCCCCGTACAGCCTGGAAGGAGACATCAGGAATGATCTCACCCTGCTAAACTTAGTTTAGTTTAGAAATTTAGTTATTTGCTTTCTTTCTGAACAAGACAGGATTTTCTCCACTGTCCCAGCACAGTGTGCAGAGACATCAGCAAGTGTAAGCAGACGTGGTTCCTCCTACAACTCTTCAGCCCTGTCTGCTAGTAAAAACTAAGGATCTGCTCCTTTTTCCATTTGCTAAAAGATCTAGGCTCAGGTACAGTGCTGTCCCATTTTTTGAGCCATTGCTCTTCCAAGGTTCCTACAATGCAGGAATACTGGGACCAGGTTCTAAGAAAAAATTTTGAGCTAAATGAGGCTAATGGTGTTCATGTCTCTCAGAACTGGCTTGGCTGAGCTAATGGAAATGAAACCAATGGAGCTTTATTGATCTACAACAGTTGGGGTTTGAACCCAAGAACAACCAGACTTTGCATGCTCTAAATATTAGTCTCCAAATTACTGATGAGTGGGTTACATGGAAGGGGTATGGCCCTTCTTGGCCAGCTGGTGGATGTTGTACACACAAGCAAGGTGTGGGCATTAAGCAGAGAAGCTGAGCGGATTAAGTGTACAAGGAAAGGAAGCCATTCCATCCAGCACATCTGCTATGCAGTGATTGAACTCACTCAGTTTTTAAGCTTTTAGATTTGCACACATCCAGCCCACATAGCTCTCAGTCTACACTTGCTTGAAGTGGAATAATGAGGTAGTTTTCAACTCCATGCAGATTCAGAGCTTCTAGTTAGCACCTGGATCCTTTATCTCCAGCTCTGGGACTTTTATGCAAGAACGAGATTCTACACAAAGTTCAAGAACAGATTAAATCATCATAGCTGGGGCAAAGAGCCTGCTAAGCCCAGAATTCTGTCCCTCCACAGCTTCCCAGAGACTTCAGACTGGCCCTATAGCTCCTTCTACTTTCTCCTTCCCTTTTCCACCTCTTTTCATGTTATTTCCTGTTTTCTTAAAGGACCTGAGAGCTAATAGATCACTTCAAAATGAATGCAATTGCTCCCCAGCAGTGAGATGCTGTGTTTCCTCTATACCAAATCGATCCACTGTTCCACTAGATAAACAGCAGCAAATGTCATCTGAGAATCACATCCTGCTTTCATTCTCTCCACTCACATTCGAGGCTCTACCTTTGTGTGAGAGTGATTCACTTTCTCACTGAATGCAGAGTGAAAGCCCATTTTCAGCACTCTCCCAACACCCATGCACAACCAGCTATTCATTTCCAATGATCATTTGTATTTCTTTTGGAAGACCTTAAACACCACAGGGGATAAAAGGAAAACCATTCAAGTGAAAATAAGACTGGCAAAGATAATACACGGTCCTGCTGTCAGTGCTTAGCTAAAGATGAATGCGTATTAATACTTTTCTCCCGTTTTGTAACGTAGTTGGGATTTGGATGTGCCACTGTGCATGTGTGTATATACACTTGCAGTTTTTCCTAAATAACTACTCAGCCACAGAGCCGATTTTAACTGAGGTTTTGAGGATCTCAGCACCTACAGGTTTCTGGAAAACAGAAGAAGAAAGAGGTGAAAGTAACAGTAGAAGATGCAAAGTGAGCAGAGTCCTTATTGCAACTACTTGAAGGCAGGTTGTGGAGAGGTGGGTGATGGTGTCTTCAGCCAGGGGACAGGAGATAGGACAGGAGGAAATGGCAAGTAGCTGGGCCAGGGCAGGGGCAGATTGGACATTAGAAAAACTTCTTCACTGAAACAGTTGTGAGGGCCTGGCCCAGGCTTCCCAGGGAGGGTCTGAGTCACCTTCCCTGGGTGTGTTCAAAAAAAGGGTAGATGAGGTACTTAGGGATCTAGTTTAGCTTAGGATGGGGTTGGTTGGACTTGATGATCTTCAAAGATCTTTTCCAACCTTGTGATTCTGTGATTAAACACTAGAAACTGCACAGTAACTCGTCCCATAGATACCAAATCCATTAATCCAGGATTAGGTTTTGGACCAGATCTCTGTTGCTCAGAGGAAACCTTTCTAAAAACACCATAACTGTAGCTC
This sequence comes from Laterallus jamaicensis coturniculus, assembly GCA_022605575.1. Classification (NCBI taxonomy): domain Eukaryota; kingdom Metazoa; phylum Chordata; class Aves; order Gruiformes; family Rallidae; genus Laterallus; species Laterallus jamaicensis. The sequence goes on along the minus strand of JAKCOX010000004.1, from coordinate 45,894,638 downwards.
CAACCCAGGCCCTTAGGTATGAGCAGCCTGTTACTTGGCCACTCATGATGCATAGATGAAACCAGGTTTTAATTCCAAAAGCCACAGTGTGGTCACTGGTTCCCTCAATGACCAGAAGGAGAAAGCAAGCTTGCCCAGTTACTCCCATATGGGAGACATGTTGGAGGAGAAAACAGCTACCCCTGCTCCTTGTCCATGTATATAGCGTAGGGCAAGGTTGCTTATTTGTACAGGCACTGCAGGCCAATCCCTAGTAGATTCTGAACTATACTTTTTGTCACACCTAGGTAAAGAGGTAAAATATTCCACACCAATTACAGCAGCCCAGGAAGAGAAACATCATGTTGAATTCAAAATGCCAGGTGAATTTACCTTGCCTTGGAGAACTTTTGTCATATGGTAGGAGCCATAAGAAATGCAGTTTTTAATAGAAGGCTGAGTGTGGCAGTCCACATTTTGTTAAAAATGGCTCAGTGGAGCAGAAATAGAAGGGGCCCAAAGACACAGTGTTATCAGTGAATGCAGAAGTTGATGAATGTATCTTAGTTTAGAAATGTTTGGACATTTATGCGTGGTATTTTCCTTCCTCAAAGAAGAGGAGGTAAGAAATCTGGGGGTCTCATTGCAGATAACAGTGGAGTTCAGTGGTGAACTGAAGGTTTGCTAGAGATGCACAGAGCCTGAATGGACAGCTCAGGTCTCTTGGACATCTGCTAGTCAAGGTACCTGGAAAGGTACTGTTTAATTGCAGTGACCTGTAGAAGCAAAATGCAAGTAAGAATGAGGAAAAGACTAGCAGAGGAGCAAAGAGGCTGAGGAAGAGATCCACTGCATTACAGAAAGGGGAGGAGAAGGCAGCAGGAAGAAGAAGAGCCAGGAGTTCAACAAGAAGATAAAATGGAGCTATCCGGGGGGCCCCAGAGGTTACAAATCAGTGAAAGGGTAAAGCACAGAGGGGAAGCCACAGATGAGTATGCGCTCAACCACCCACCTGCAGGAAGCAGAAAGAGCAGTGCTGGTTTGTACCAGAAAGGCATCATTATGAATTGTATCATTATGGGAAGCTTTAATTCTGGACATGTGTTCTGGAAAACAAATGCTACCAAGAAAGGCCCACACAGTCCTGAGTGTGAGGCTAATCCATTCACTATTTTGTTATATAATAAATACAAGGTGATTTTGTAGACAGTGAGATCTCTAGAGAAAATCATGACTCTCAAGCTGTGATCAAGAGACAAATCCATGTAAACGAAATGAAAGTATTAAAAAAGGGATCTGTAACTTAGGTTCCAAGGGGAAAATTTAAACAAATTGGAGGAATTATCTGCAAAACTGATGGGGTTGAAGAGCTCTAGGACTGTTGTGTGGAGGATGTGCAGAATACTTTCCAGGAAAGAGTGGAAAAACCCCTCTGCTCTTGTACCCTGCTCAGGATTGAGACAAATATTGCAGAGGAAGGCTTCACACTGAACCACATGCAAGATCCACTTCAAACAGGATATTTGGAGTGGGTAGAGTGAAAGGCTATAAGGGCTGAAAAAAGTCAGCAAAAGAAGCCACATCTTAGAGGTCAAAAAGCATAGAGGGCTTGTGAGAACTGCCAACTGTCAAGCTGAGTTAAACCTTGCAAAGGAAATTAAAATCAAAACCAGAAGGTTTTTCAGCTAGATGTATAGGAGAGGACAACTCAGCGAGAGCAAGGAGATTAAAAATATGGCACCAAAACTGAACAAATGCTTTGCCTCGGGGTGCAGTGCTGTGAGATGGGGCAAGGTGGTTTAAGAGGTTACTCATCTCTGCCAGCAAGCAGAGGCTCTGCTATGCTTTCCCATCTCCCCACCATGGTCATGCAGCCTCATCCCATGTCTTGTGCCAGCTCCTTAACCCATCAGAAAAACACCTCAACAAAGTGCAAGGCTAGTTTTGTTGCCATTTTATCAAGCTCTGGGAACTGCTCTGCAGGCACCCAAGTTGGTGTCAGGGGTGAATGGGACCGTGGGGAGATGGGAGAGCCTGGATCTTTCCCTTGCAGCCTGTGCTGCATTAGAGTAGTTCAGCTGCTCGTGACAGCACACCTTCATTTTGCTTAAGGACATGGGTTAATTTGCAAATGAGGATGAGGCTATAGAAATGGGAATGACCACATAGGAGGAGGAAGGGAGACTTGGGGACAGATAGTCTCTGTCCCAAAATTCTGGAAGAAGAAGGGTGTGAATTGGCTAGTCCAGTAGCAATGGTGCATTCATTCAGTCATGAGTAGCTCGTGTAATTGGAAAATAGGATTTGGACTTCATGGTTAAATAAGAAAAGCAGGGAGAAGATGAGATGTTCTGGACAACTACAGAGCCATTAGTTTGGCCTCAGTGTTATACAGGCCTTTATAATCATTTTTTGAAAGAAGGAAAACTGAAAACATGGAAGTTAATAGAAAAATGGGATAAAAGGCAACCAGTTTATCACAAGTATGTCGTATCCTTTCCTCCTACTGTGTGAGCTGATCGTCTTTATTCAGTCCTAACAGAGAAGCCAGGAATTGGCTGGTTTTCTTCCGTCAGGGCTGTTCTGTTCAGGCCATTCACACACACCAAAAGAAAACCCCCATTTCAATAGGCTTGGGAAATGGATGTTCAGCAACATTCACTGTAGCTCACTGGATTTCTAAGGGCCTTACAAGCAGTGGGTACAACAAAGTGATATAGCTCAGCAGCGGTATGGTAGTACTGCATGTGTCCTGTCAATACACTTTGCAGCAGGATGCCTGCAAACTCTTGCAGAGCAAAACTCCCATCCTGTCACAGCTCTGGCTTTCAACATGCCCTTCAGAATGCAGCAGAACTCTCCAAATAACATCTATAATAACATGTTCTTCCCTGGGCTCCCCTTGGTTCTTTATTACTATTTTTGAAGGATTTTGCTCAGAAAGGTCTTTATACTCTAGAGGCACTGCTGAATTGGAATGGGAAGCAGGGTTTCTTCTCATTGTAAGGTAGGCAGGGCTGCTTTCCAGTTTCCCAGCTGCAGAGATTTATAGCCGCTACCAGATTCACTAGGTGGTCAAGGTTTTATAACTCACTTGAACAGAATAAAACAGTTTAGACTGAAGGCAATTTGATACAGGACTCAATGACTTTTAGGAACTTATGTATTACTGTGATCAAATAAGTTACGAATTGTATGTATATGTGCGTATATATATTTGACAGTTCTCAAAAACAATGTAACTATTTGGAATGATTTAATTAGGGTTGACATGCTTGCAAAGCATCCCTGGGAATGAAGCAGAAACCCTTCAAGTTTATGGAAGATTTTCAATCTGTGTTAAATCCTGCTCCAAAGAGAGGGGGCTGGTATCCTTCCCAAGGCTTCAGACTCCCTTGAATACAAATAGCCTTTGTGTATCTCCTGGGTTAGTGTCATCCAGTCCCTTACTGGCCTGTTTGAGGCTCAACGTAGCAAAGTGACGATGGCATCGCAGAAGAGACATCAACCTTCTACATCAAGAAGACCAATGTCTTCAGGACAGCCCGAGCAGAGAAGCCCCTTTTCTGAAGTCAGACATCTGCCCTTTTCTTTACAACAGAAATGAAGCTGTCCTGTAGCTCACAGCAATGGTAGCCTGGGGAACTTGGAAAAAGCTGAGGAGGAATGCATTTGTATTCTGCACAGCATCAGATATGTCTCCCTGACCATTAAATTGGGAAAACCATCTGAAGGAGTTTTGTGTCAGACAAGTAAGATGAGCTGTATTCATTCTCTTTACTTGAGCTACAAAAGTATGCAAAACTCACATGGGTCTAAATCCAAACAATAGCTTGCTGCAGTCTTACTTGTACTTACAAGATGTGAATGTTTGGTGATGTTCCAAATTTTTTGTTGCTATTGCTCCATTGCCTGCAATTGTTTGATGGACTTTCTGGAAATAATAGGCTGCAGCCTCTGATACTCTTGCATTTCTGAAGCCTGTGTGTCCACTGGTATTAAGTATTTCTTGGTTGTGATTGTCCCATGAATCCAACTCTAAAGAAGACTTGGGCGTGCTCTGCCAGTGAAACCAAAAGCATGATACATCTGTCATTAAAATGAACCAAAGAGACTTTTCTGAGTTAAGTGTAGGCAATCTTGGCTTAAGCAAATTGCCAGCATCTGCTTTTTGGGCAGTTTTACTATGGGAGTGGGTACCATTCCTGCTGCCTTCCTAGGATGGACTTTTCCACAGGGTGTTAGGAGTCTGTCCTGCCAGCCTATGCTGACAACTGACTGTGCATTGGCAGGAGGAAAATCCAAGTCCTTTTGCTACAGGAATGGAAATTTTTTGAGTGAATGCGAATGTTCATTGTAGTGCTAGAAACTCTGGGACCCCAACAAGCTTGCCACTACAAAGTCATTTGGTAAGAGGGAGGAGAGAGGAATCTGGCATCTGAGAGCAATCACATAGAAATGAAGATGAAAATTAGAGATCAAAAGCTGCGGATGACAGGGAAATATCTCAACAGGAACCTTATCTCCAAGATTTGGATGTCTTTCAGGATAAAAATGGCTGCTAATGAGTTCACTCTATATAACCCAATGTGTTGGCTGCTCCCACCCAGACGCCTGCAGCTTACGCTTCCCCGCAGTTTTCATTTGCTTTATTGCTTTCAGATGCTGCTTGGTATTAGCTCCTCTGGTAGCTGTGTCATTGCCACCAGCACCGGGGGAACGCGGCTTCGGCTGACTGGGCTGCGAGGCGTCAGCCCTGCCTCTCTGGGGACTGTCTGACATTAAGGCAGAGCTGCCTAACTGCAGCCGGATAATTAAAAACAATCGATGCTATTAAGCAAACACAAACCCTGACAGCTCTGGGTGTATTCTTGTGTAGCAGGGAGCACTCGGGTGTCGGGAGGGGAGGCTACTAATGAAGCAGCTGGTGGGAATGATACCTATCGAGGAGAGTTTTAGCTGTTGTACGCGCTGCTCCTGGTGGGCCCATTGGGTCTGTCTCTTTAATTTAGTGGAGCAAGTTTGCTAAAACTCTGCATGTCTTTGCCTTCTGATTTCAAACACTCCTCCACATTCATTGTGCTCTTGCCCAAGGCACCTCAGAAATCTTTCCAGGGAAAACAGTCCTGGATTTATTTACAGCACATTGTTATTTATTTAAAGCAAACCTTTTGGGAAGAAGGTAAAGGCAGATCTGAGGTCTCCACTGAGGACCTCAAAATGAGCTCTGTGCTTCCAGGGTAGGGACATTTTAACCCAAGGGTTTACAGGGGAAGAAGAATATGGACCCACAGTGGAAGCCTGTTTCTCTTGATGCTTTCCATGAGCTGTGTTTCTGTAGTGCAAAATCAAAGGAGACCCCACAAAGAACTATGAGCAAACTTGCTCTCCTTGGCAATGCTCCAGCCCTGAAAGCAAAACCAGGTCGATATTTATTTGTTTGCTTATTTTGTTTTCCAGACTTGTCTCAGGCTATTTATTTTGTTTTCAAAGTCCCCTACACACACGTGCACCCTTGGATTTTTTCTACCTTAGCTGAGAGATGCCAATGAGTTAAAATGATACCCTTTGATGCCTTGGAAGCCTCAGCTGTGCTACAGGCTGGTGATTGAAGCCAAGGGTTTTCAAACTGCAAGTCAATACAACCCTCTGGACTTGTGAGATGCTCTAAAAAGACCAGTGAAAATGAAAGTCTAGTGTTAGGAGACATAAACTTTTTAGACTGGGACACGCACAACTGTACGAAAATGCATAGGGATCCAAATCCAACCCCTTGATTACCTCTATAGCAAGGTGCAACTTCACAAGGTCATCTGCAATAAAACTGGGGAGAGATCCGAGGGTTGACATCCACTTGCTACACTGCATCCATGGGATTTCTAATTTCTGACCTTCTCTAAGAGGCCACTCCTGTCCTGAGGAATTTTACCCATCAGCCCAGTCAACCCTAGACCATCAAACACGGAGTCATTACTGGATGCACACTCCAAATTCCCACTGCAATAGGTTTATTGCTTATGACAGCAGGGTTAAAGCCAAACAAGTATGCTGATTGATTTCTGCCCAAAAAATGATGAGTTTCAAGAATGCTGTTTACACAAAGGGCTTGACTCTGATCTACCAACAGGCTTATTTTCATTTATATCAATATAAGACAGATCTGAATGAGGCCTTTGGCTTGCAAAATATTTTAGTGCTCTTTGGGGAGAGCCAGCTTTGTAAAAACACAGATTACAAAGAGAACAATCACAATTCTTAGTTCAAAGGAAAACCATGGGAAGATGTGTTTTTGATACTAATCTTCTGAAGTGCTTAGCACTGCCAGTGAGATGCAAACTGGATCTTCCCTCCCAGTTTCAGTGTTCCCTGGGTAGACCTGAGCTGTTGGCAGTTATGGAGCTCCCTGTAGGTTGGTGGGACTGCCCAAAATTTGCACCAACAGAGATGCTGGCTCAGACTTTGTTCTGCTGGTATAATATCAGTCCCTACCTTCTAGCTTAGTCTGTGAATGCCTGAAGACGTTTTCATTTTTAGAATATCTGTATCTTCCTGAAACTTAAACTCAACAGACCCCTGTGGTGACTGGGGTACAAAAACTTTATAAATGAGCAGAATGACAGAGCAGGAGTAAAGTATTCAGATAGCCTGTGCCCCCTAAGATCCCTTTGCCATGTACTTCATACACATTATGGTAGTCAATGTAGCCAGTTGCAGTCATTCTGGAGTGAGTTACTCTGTCGTTGTTTTGTTTTGTTTTTTAACTCATCAATACAAATATCTTAGGCCCCTGTGCTGCCTGCTAATTGACATCATCAAAGGCAAAAGAGGCCTTTGAATTTGTCTGTGTATTTGTGGGAGAACTATGGGAGAAAACTTCTGTGAGAGCACTAGCAAAATTGTTGAGATAAGGAGTGTGGGTTGAGGATGTATGATGCTTTTGTGAAAGCCAGGCTGAAACGTGTAGTTGAGAACTTTAAGAGTGGCCACAAACTCAGGAAGGTCATAATTTTTAAGGATATAATCCTACCTCGTTCCACTTCCACAAGGTAACTAGGCTTGTTAATACTCACCTCAACGTTGTTGTGAAATCTGCAACAATGGAAGTCTTTAAAAACTGGTTGGGGAAACAAGTATTAGGCCTGTTCTATGTAGGACGGATCCTTTCCTGGCAAGAGACTATATGAACTCATGATTTCCTTAACAAGCACAATTGCAGCAGTTCTATAACATCCAAAGTATTAAAGTCTACCCAAAACATAAGTTTAAAGAGAGAAGACAGAATCTAAAACCACTGGAGTCAGAAGACAGATAACTCATAGTCATTTTATCACAGGAAATCACTTACCCTAAGAAAATGGCAACCATTGAGCCAGAACTGCAGTAACCCTAAATGGATATACCTCCATTGACTCCATCTCAGTGATATGCCTATATAGCAGCTCAGAATCTGATTGATTTTCTGTTTCTAACCTGACTTAGGAGCCTGCTCAACAGCAGCTCTGCCATGAAAAATCCATTTATTTAAAACTGTTCTCTTGGAATGAGAATGAAGAACAGGAGACTAAATTAGAGAGGAGAGCTTAACTCCATATCTAATAAAGGCCCCAGTCTAGCATAAAGAGTCTTCGTGTTTCTAATAACAAAACTAACAACCACAGAATAATACTAAATAACCAGGTTCTGATATTTACATTACGGAGACCTTACTCCACAGACTTCCACTGGAATGCGTGGGGGGTGTCTGTAGAAATGCAAAGCATGATATAGTGCAAGTACTGCACCAAGATCTTCTCTCTTAAAAAAATGTCTTTAAAATCACTTTTCTAATTAATTGCTGTAGAATCATAGAATCACAGGGGTTGGAAGGGACCTCAAGAGCTCATGGGGTCCAACCCCCCTGCCAAAGCAGCTCCCCAGTTTATATTGCACAGGGCAGCGTCCAGACGGGGCTGGAATCTCTCCAGAGATGGAGACTCCACACCCCTCCCCCTCCCTCCCCCCCCCCCCCCCCCGCCCTCCCGGGCAGCCTGTCCCAGGGCTCTGGCTCCCTCACTGAGGAAAAGTTCTTCCCCATGTTGCTGTGGAACTTCCTATGCTCTGACTTGCAGCCATTGCCCCTTGTCATGTCCCCACAGACACTGAAAAGGGGCTGGCCATTTCCCCCTGCATCCCATCCTTAAGATATCTATGGACATTAATAAGGTCCCCCCTTCGTCTTCTTTTCTTCAGGCTGAACAGTCCCAGCTCACTCAGCCTTTCCTCACAGGGGAGATGCTCCAGGCCCTTCATCATCTTTGTAGCTCTTCTCTGGACTCTCTCCAGGAGATTCCTGTCTCTTTTATCCCAGGGAGCCCAGCACTGGACACAACACTCCAGGTGGGGCCTGACCAGGGCAGAGCAGAGGGGGAGGATCCCCTCCTTCAACCGGCTGGCCACACTCCTCCTGATGCCCCCCAGGATCCCATTGTCTCTCTCAGCCCCCAGGGCACACTGCTGGCTCATGGCCACCCTGTCACCCACCAGGACCCCCAGGTCCTTCTCCACAGAGCTCTTCTCCAGCAGGTCACCCCCAGCCTGTACTGATACAAGTGGTTATTCCTCCCCAGGTGCCAGACTCTCCACTTGCTTTTGTTGAACCTCATCTGGTTTCTCCCTGCCCAGCTCTCCAGCCTGTCCAGGTCTCTCTGGATGGCAGTGCAGTGTCCTGCCTGGCAGCCACTCCTCCCAGCTCTGTATCATCAGCACTTGCTGAGGGTGGGTGCTGTTCCCTCATCAAGGTCATCAATGATAATATTGAACAGGACTGGACCCAACACTAAGCCCTCAGAAACTGACTATATTCTTAGCAGAAACATAGTATTGTCCTCTCATGCAAAGTGCAGTAAGTTGATTTTGCATTCTTCTCTCCATTCCAGCATACTAGGAAGCATTGAAGAGATTTGTGAATGCCTCAGAATTAAATTACAGATAAGAGCAACAGAGTCACAGCACTGAATGACCCAACACTTCCTGCAGTTTCTTTTTGCAGTTGTATCAGAAAGGGGGCTGAAGTCAGAAGGAAAAGGACAAAGAGGGTTTGCAGCTCAGCTTCATGTGTGCACACCAGGACTGCCATTGGGATTTGAAGAAGTTCCACTGGAGATCCTGGGGGGACAAGCAGGGCCCTTATTTTCAAAGCTTATTCCAAGTGTTGCTGAAATTATGTAGGAGCATCATCCTTTATCCCACCCTTGGCCAACAAATAAGTTGTAACTTTATTTTGCACATTCTTCCCATGCAAATTCTATGCAATTTTACACCACTGTCTCTAGCCCATTCATTCAATGATCCTGATTTCTCTTTGTGAGCAGTATTTCAGTTGTTACTGGGGCCTGATGCCATCAGGACAGCCTGCAGTATTGAGAGATCTTCAAATTAAAATAAAACTGTCAAGCTCATCTGGTCTTCTCTAATGGATATAAATGAATCCAGCAATGCATGCCAAGCTTTTTATGAACTGTATGGTGTTATAAAAAACATGCTGCCAACGAGGTTAGAAACCCCATCCTTTATGCCTTGTGGTTTGGGATATATATGTTGTACTGGAATGCTAGAAATAGCAAGATGTGTTAGTTTAGGCAGTTTAATAAGAATGTCTAGGTTTATAAGTTGGCTTTATTTGAGTTCTTCTCAAGCAATATTAGTTCTCCCTGTATTATATTGTTCTTTTTTGGTGGTTTAGATACCACTTCTATTACTGGCTCCTGGCTGACTGCATACTTAACAAAGTTTGTCATGAGGTCATGATTTTCTGGCATCTCAGAAGAGAAGGTTATGGAGTGACACAGAGAGCTTACTGCCATATCAGAACATCACATATTGTCGAGCCTTCCTGTGTTTCCACCAAATAAGTGCAGTGTGAAGCCACCTGATCAAAGCACTGAAGCAAGTGCAAGAGAGAAGAACTCAAAATACAAAATCATCTCACACTAAAAGCGGCCTTGTTCCTGCTGGTGATGGCCCAGCATTTTGTCTATCTCGTCTTCAGCCTGTATTTGTCTTGGTTCCTATTTATGTAGCTATCGCTGCAGTTACACTGGCTAGCAACTGAGTTTTTTCCTGGGTTAGATGAACCTGAGGTTCCATTACTCTGAAGTAATAGCAGGTAGACTTAGAGAAGGAAAAGCCAGCAAAGCTTCTCGGACTTGTGGAATTTCAGAAAGCTCATGGGTGCAGAGTGGAGCAGGTTGTTTTGTTTCCAAGCCAGAAATACTGTACCACAGACCTGGAAGATAGGTTATCTTCATGCCTGCACATCAACATGTTTTCCTTGTCTCTTCCATCTCCCAGGTTCTGAGTAGCAACACTTGTCTTGTGTTTCAGGACTAGAAGAGTGTTTTATGCTGGTTTGTGAAGCACTAGGAGCTCTGAACCAGACTGGATCTCTAGGATTCTCCCAAATTATCAAAGCATTTAAGAAAAGCCAATAAAAAATCTGAAAAACCCAACCTCACCCTATTCCCTTTTTTGTGTAGATAAAAGTCATGAGACCTGAAACTCCCAAACTTGAAAAGTTTATGTTTTGTCTTCAAATTTCAAAGCAGTTCCATTCTTGCCAGAACCTTGGTCTTTCTAGTAAGCTAGTTCCAGGCCTAGATCTTAACTTTTGCTTCATATGATGAATGGTTTGGAGTTACTTATTTTCGTATTGTACTTATTTTCTGCTGTTTAGTTCAGGATGCTGCAGTGTTCTGCTTTTTTTTTTTCTCTACCTACATGAAATTAAGCTGTGCTGATAGCATATATTTCTGTATGTCCCATACCATTTGCTTGTGTAATGAAAGAGGTGAGTAAAGTGACAAAGACTTGTTCTGCCTCTTTGAGGGCATGCAATTTGGCTCTTGCCAGTCCTTCCTTTCTGGTCAGGGGGAATTACAAGTCCAGAGGTTGAAAAGAGCCTTTGCAAAGGACCAAACCCAAACCAAATGTTTGTTACTTTAGTGAGAAGAGGATTTATACAGATGAATTAGTAATCTTGTGGCTGTGATGGTCTCAGTATACATGAAAACCATGGTTATAGGAAGAGAAAATATTTTTATTAGTCCAAAGGTTTGAGAAGTATGCATAAAAGCAGGCGAGCTTTCAGGCATGTAACACCTAAAGAACTGGCTGAGAAATAGACTATGGGTGAATTTGAAGGAGTTTGTCTTTTATTTAGACTCTGTCTTGGTCTTACTCTGACACTAATATGGCTCTGTTGGAGCTTATGAATAAGTTGAAAGTTCTCTTTTACTGTCCTCCCCTTGAATGAGAACACTCATGTCTATGGGGTGGCTATTATTTTCTCTAGTCTGGTCTAGACTTAGTCTAGTCATCTCCACAAGCAGAATTTTGCCTGGGATCCTGTCTGTAACATGCACACTGTGGGAGAGGACTATGGATGCCATAAAACCCAGCCAAATGAATAGGATGAGCTCCTTAGACTACTTCTACTGCTACTGGAGAGGAAAGAGTCTTCCAGAGAGTGCTCCAGAGCACTTAATTTATGCTGCAGTCCTGAAGGAACCTCTGGAAGACCTGATTTCACTCCACTGTCTTTGGAGGGTCTCGGGAAAGCCAACCCCAGCTGCATCCCACCAAACTACTCTCCTCCCTGAGGAGAGTCCCCTATTCCTCTAAACACTGACCCATCTGTGTGTCTATTAGGTAGAGAAGATGACTACGCTGCCACCATATCCACCTTGTTTCATGAGTCTGAATTGGAATGGTCAAGTTTGAAGCTTCCTGATTAAAGCAGAGGAGTTGAATCATCTCCTCTGTTTTAAGGGTGCTACAGGGACAGTTACACAGTGTATTGCACTCCTCAGGGAAATAAAAGGAGGCTGTGAGTGCATGCTGGCACATTGCTATGCAGGATGGACATGTGGTCTGGATGTCCCAGATTAAGATATTAGCTCTCTCAGCCCAGCTTGATTTAATTTCAAACTTATGACTGCTCAGCAACTCACTATGTTTGTTGGCTGCCCATAGTCTGATGCTGGAAAATACTATTCCAACATCTCAGCAAGTCTGATGAATGTTGTACTTAGTGACCAAATTTTGGTTTCCAGCTTCCACAGACTGGAATGATGAAACATTACCATAAAATAGAAGTTTCAGATAACTTGCTGAGAGGTTTGAACACCACGTTTGTGTTAAAATAGGTAGATTATAACTTTGACCAGTAAACGATTTGTCCCCAGCTGGCTAAGGACTTCTGAGCCTTATCTCCTATCAAGCAGGTACCTAACTAGAAGTGAGCAGCTGTATTAGTACCATACTTCTCCATGCACAAACTGGAGATAAAGCCTCGTAGATTCCTCCATACATATTAGTGGCACATCTCCCATTGTGTTGGACTTCCTGCACAGAAACAGGTCCGTGTGTTTCATCAAGCAAGATCTAAAGTTATCTAGTGCTGGTCTGGTTCCTGATAAAGCATAAAAAGGATTAAGAGCATCACTTGTGTTTGATGATGCAGATGCAGGTCCTGTAATCTACCATACACTGCTAATAGTGCTATTTATATCCCAACAAGATTTTTACCTGCTCTGCTCTTTTCCTCTCCACTTTATCTCAAATTTCAGAATAAGGTTTTTAATGCAGGGCATTTCAGAACACATTTCAAGCTTCTTGAGCACAGCTACAATGTAAATGTTTAACAAAAACATTGGTAAATAGTATTTACTTACAAACAAAAGCATCTGAAAAGATGAGAAACTGATTTACTAAGACCAGAAAAAGTAGTCTCCTTATAATTAATATACTGAGCAAAAATCTCTTTTCTCTGAAACTCAGAGTCACACGATTTAATTTACCAACTGGGGAAGGTCCCTGGCACTTGCTGGAGAAGAATGAGCCCATGTTGTCATCACTGAGTTTGAAAAGAGATGGGCATGGGCACTATTGTAAATCCCCCAGTAAAACTCATAAGAACTTTGTCCCTGAAGGGTCCACCTGAGTCACCAAGTCCCTCTACTTGCTGCTGCAGGTGATCTTGCAAGACACAGTAGGTCCATAAGTTCCATACTAATATATACCAAAACATGCCAGAGCTTCAATGTTGGAGTTTCTTCAAGTCTCTGGAGTAATGACATGCTTCAGGGGAGCAAGACGTCTTGAACCCTGGTAAAGTCAGGGAATTCCCTAAGTGAAAACACACAGACAAGGCTAAGAAGGGGACAGTCCTCCACTCTACAATGGAAAGCAAGAAATTCCTACCAGACCCAGCACCTGGCAGTGAGTTTAACCAGGTGTATATGATCCTCAGATTTGGTTTGATGTAGCTTGACAGTTTCAGACAAGCTGTGTGTCCCATCTACAGCTGCAACCAAGCCCTTAATCTTCAGAGGAAGGTGAAAAAAAGACAAAAAGGCCAGTCTAAAAGCCAAGTAAGGTCTCAATGGGAGAACATCTACATCCTTCTTATTAAAATATTACATGGCTTTTGTACATGGACACTGTTTACAATATTTTACTTCATTTCCTGGGGAAATGAAGATAATGCAGCTGTGCTGTAGTTGTTTGTCTACCAGGTTTACCCCCAGTTTAATAATTATTGAGACTCCTGGCTGAATTCAGTGCTGTTTGGTAGGGGAAAGGCATCACAATATTATGATTTAAAATATTCAGGAAAATTAACAATGGGGTGCAGGGACAAAACTAAGCCAGTGGGAAAGATGTGAGCTCAGCATAGTGATTCAACATGAGAGAATCCACATGGAAGGAAGCCACAGGAAGCCTGAGAGATATTCACTAAGTCCCAATGCTTAAGAAACAACACATTAATGCATATTTTTTCACCCCCACTTAAATTCTAATTAAACTGGCCCATTCTACAAGATTCCTTTCGACTCCCTTTTATCTTCCAGCAATTCCCCTTATAGCTTACTGCATATTCCCCCCATCCTCACCTCAATGCCAAGACCCTTCTCTCTACCTGCTGCCCAAAACCAAACCTTAGTTTTGACCTTACAGGTCACCTCAAAGGGTAGGCCTGACTACAGCAATGTATTTACCTTTATCCTGAACCAAGAAGAAAAAAAAAAAAAAGATTTCCTTGTATTTTTGGGAAATAATAGGTAATTTTTTTGACTTGTTGACATGTTTATTTTTTTCTTGCTGGTAAAGTTTGTGAAGTCTGGCAGGTCTCTATAGAAATAAATTAGAGTTTTCAAAGTGTGTGTGCACATGTGTACAAACCCCCACATCTGCTCACCTGGACAAAATGTTTCAGGGAAACAACTGAAGGAGGAAGTGCTGCTTGAAACCACATTAGCAGAAGAAGAAGGGAGTAGGAAATAAATAAGCCTATTTCTGGAAACTGGAAGCAGACTTCTAACAATCAGGCCATCAAGGTTTCTCAGTGGTATTCCAGCAGTAAGAGCAGAGGCAGACAGCTTGTTGCACTGTGGGGCTGGATGGTAGGATAGCAGTGAGAGAAAGAGCTGTGCCTACTCAGACAGTCAGAAGAAGCTGAACTGTAAGTACAAGAAAAACTTAACTGGTGGCCAATATATTTGCCGCTTGACTGGGAAAGTGTTAAGCCCTAATTTAGCCTCTCAGCAACTAACCTTGTATTTAATGCACGTAAAGGGATAATCCTGCTGATGGTATTTCATGCAGAGCTGAGCACGCTCTGAAAGATGTTGCAGGGATGGCCCTGGGCTTTTCTTTGTAAAGTGGGGAACACAGCCACCACTTTTAAGACCATATCCCTGTTAAATCACGCTGATGTTTTGGCAGGAGGCAGAAGACCTTCATCCACCAGAAGAGAAAGCATTGCAGTGCACCTTCCTTTACCTCCTGTCTCGCTAACTTCTTTGCAAACACAGTACAAAAAGCCCCATCTTATCTTCCTGGTGGAGTAGAACAACAGAGCATCCATATAATTGATTTATCTGGGTGCCGTACTGCAAAGCACACTGCTGGCAGCAGTCTTTCCCTCTGCAACAGTAGTACCTAAGTCAAATCTACAGTACAAACCATCCTGCATTGGGCTGGCTTGTGTCACACCATTACTGAAGGCTGTCCCATGGAGAAGTTCTTCCTTTTATGTTCTTGTACCAGGAAAAGGGAGAATGGACAGGGGGAAGGTCCCAAAGTACAACATAAGCTTACAAGTAAAAACGCCCTCATGCTCTTTCAGCCAGGCAAGTGGAGCAGGACAGCTGTCTTTCAGTGCTTTCAAGATACATTTCAAGCTCTGCACAGCTGGAGCTATTCAGTAGCTTGCAAAGGAACTCTGTTCCCTTGCCAAGGCTCTGCAGCTGCCAAATCTGCCTTTATTAGCAGCAGCATTTCTCGTCCTCTATCGCTGAATGCGGAACAACTCTGACATCTTTCATTCAACCTTCCCAGGCAAGCTAAGAAAATCACAATAATCACTTAGTGTGTCTATGCATTTTTTCCAAGTGTTTTCTTCTTCCTATACATGTGCATGCACCCACACATCACATGCACGTTTATTACAGCCTGAGTCCCACTGGAGTGCTGAACATCTTTCTTCCTAATCTGGCCAGTTATACATCTCAGCTACATTCAAACCTTGTGCTACTCATCATCTCTGGGGTCTCCCATGAACTGAGCTTTGTCTGGGCCATGTTGCTCTTTGTAGGTGTCATTCTCATCCATAGAGATGGTTGGACCAGCCCTTAAGTTCTCCTTAAGACCTATTTTAAGGATCTAAGTAGTTCTTAGGTGCTCTCCGTGCCTTTTCTGGAGTGAGGTGAAATTAAGCCTCTGCAAATGCCTGCCCGGTAGAAGTCAGCCAAGGTAGCTGTCTGAAAGTAAACTCAGTTTTTCTTCACTCTGCTGCCTGTTTGGGATTCATTGCTGGTCACCTACTGACATTCAGATTTTAAAGTGTCTCTTCAGTCAAGGGCCAGAAGCTAAATGAGCTAACTTAGAGGCCAGTCGTGTATTCCAATTGGTGGGAGTTCCATTACTTGTCTAAGGATGAGTCTTGGCTTCATTTGGTACCTGAATCCTTTCAGACCAGGTTTCAGGCAGCCTTGATGTAATGAGAAATGTGAAGGCATGGAAGTCACTTTCTGGATAAGAGAAACTTCACAGACAAGCCACAGGCAATCCATAGCTTGTCCCATCTCTCCAGGCAATACTTACACATTTTCAGGAACTGCAACCCAATTGCCAGTGACCAAGTATGATTTCTAAAACCAAGTTCCAGTGCTTCTCTTACCATTTAAGGGCTATTCATAACATGTTTAAATATGTGTATGTTATCAGTCCTCTAAGGATGTAAAGCGGGTGGCAGACAATGATGATCACCACTGTGATTAGATGAATGTTTGAGTTTCCATTTCTCAGGTAGAAAAACTAGAGCAGAGAATTCCCATGGCTTTCCCATCCCTGTTGGAGAAGTCTTTCTATGAACTGGGAATACAGCAAAGCTATTTTACTCCTGTGAACTACATCAATCCTATTGCAGAGTTGTAGAAGCAGAATGACGTATACTTGAAGAGAGTTTTGAAAATCACATAGCCTGACCACTTGCTCCAAAAAGAGCTAGCTTAGATCAGGTTGCTCAGGACCTATTCCTGCTGAGTTTTACATATTCCCCAAGGTAGGTGTTGCAGAACCTCACTGGCCAAATCACTTGAGTGACTGACTACTCTCATTAGGATTTCCTTCTAATATCTACTTGGAATTTCTACTCTTGCAAGTTGTCTCTGTGGTCTCTTGCCCCCTGTGGACCTCTAGGAAGAGTGTGGTTCTGTCTTCACTCTAATAGTCTTCTCATAAAAATGAATTATGACCACTTATTTTTCACCACATTATAAGATATTCAGCCTTATTGCTATGTTTTAAATAGCTATGGTAAAGTCTTCATTTTCCTAGAGATTGTTCCCAATGACATAGTCAAGTATGTTCCAGATACTGTAGAAAAGATTGTAGTCACTTAATTCGCCCAGTGAAGTGGAAAATTAATGCAATATATAAATTTTGTTAGGCTCTACACTTGATTATAAAGGTTTTCCAGATAAACTCTGGCCATTAACACTTTATTCCAAAAGAAGTTTCTCCTGGGATAGATCCTCTGCAGATGCAAACTGTCATCATCCTGTTAAGTCAATGGGACCACGAAGCCTGCACTTGCCACGCTGCATTGAATGAAGCTGCACCAAAAAAAAGTCATGAAGCCATATGAGAAAGCATGCCATGAACACCAGGGAACCCTGGCAGTGTACATAACTTTCTTTTGGTACAATAGACTTATGCCTGCTAGCTGTGGTGAGGTCTAAAACAGTATTTTGTATTAAACTTGTATAGTTGTCAAGTAAGCATACTAATATTGGCATGAAACTCTACTTACTTTCTGTTTCCCATGCTAACTCATTACTAACTGACAGTTATATAAGTGTAGGCACATGCTTAACATAAGCATATAGTGATGTCTGAAAGCTATATAGTGTATATTATATATGTCTATGAGGGTTATTTAATTCACCTTCTGAGGATATAAAAATACCTTTTTGGATGGAGAGATGTGTATAAATTTGCAAAGGGCCCTCCATTATAGTCTAATTATTCTCTTGTTAAAAACTAGGCAAAAAAAACCCCAACAACCAACCTGGAGACATACTATAGCCATCATATAACAAAATTGTGACACCACAGATCTGGAGGGAACCTAAAGGAATTCACACTTTCCTATTTTTATTCAACAAATTCCAAAGGAAAATTATGGCAGGGACTGGCTGACTTGCAGTGTAATTCCTGGAAACAACATTTCTCTTGGATTTGTTTGTGTATGGAGAGCAGCTGTATGACAGAAGGACCATGATCAAGCATCACTGGTACTTTTCTATAACTCGTGTGCTAGCAGGGGCATCAATACAAGCCAAATTTGGCCCTGTGCCTTTTTAGCTCATCCTCCTAATGCAGGGAATCATTCTGGCAACAAGTATTTCTGTGCCTGCTGTGGTGGTGTCCTCCAACTGCCTTTATCCTGCTGTTCAAAATTAGTGACACAGAGAGAAAGAATAACTGCAACAAGCTGAACACTTTATAAGACAAGTTCCTCTGAGCAAACGCTCTAGCTCTGCTTTAAATGGCAGTTTCATTCCATCCATAAAAAGCTGAGCAAGCTAGACCCCACTCAGATGTTTGCAGCATAGTTGCCCTTTGCTATTTAATTTTTTGAATAGTTTTTCTTTGGTCCAAGAAAGCAATTTATTGCAACTGATGTCCTTTGGAATAGGACTGGAATTCCATCAGACAGCAAATGAACTCTAATTCCATTGCAAATAGGGTGGCAGGAGTGTCCTCCAGTTTAGCACTAAAGCTCTGCAAACCAGCCAAAGAGTGGGATGGATTTGAGTCTGAGTACCGGTTGTTTTGAGTGTTTTTGTTATTTTGTTTTACAGCTATTTCTAAAAGAAAAAAAAAAAGAGAGAAATTCATAAAAGCAAATACATCTGTGCTACATATTTTCCCTATGTGGCACTGCAACAGCTTCAGTCTACGAAAGTTAGTGGACTGTAACAATATGGTTGGGATCTAAATGCAGATTTTGTGCTGAAATCAGGAAATGGACAAAATACCCTGATTGTAGAAACATGCAGATCACCTTTTCTCAATTAGGCAACATTAGAAGGAAGGATATCCCTACTGGTGGCCCCTTTATGTTTTCAGTATTAAATCCACACTTATAGCATATTATCTTGCTCTGCTCCCTCTGCTAAGATGCACCAAACTGATGACATGTTTTTTCCCTCAATTACCAAACATGAAAATTTGTTGTTTTGCTAACCATAGAAGAGTTTGGAACAGAGAGGACTTCAATAGATGTTACTAATCTGAGCCATAAATTGTGTGTGGCAGTCCCAGTGGGCTCAGTCATGAGATACTGATCTCCCAACATGTGATCATGAGTTCACATCCCACACAGGTAAGACTTTTTTGTCTGAATAAAGACAAAAATGCTAGAAAAGGGCATGTTTAAGCTCCAAAAGACAAGAGCAAAGTATGCAGGAAATGAGTGCTGCACAGAGACCTCATTTGTTCAGACCA
Organism: Laterallus jamaicensis coturniculus; assembly: GCA_022605575.1. NCBI lineage: Eukaryota > Metazoa > Chordata > Aves > Gruiformes > Rallidae > Laterallus > Laterallus jamaicensis. Next base: position 45,875,606 of record JAKCOX010000004.1, on the reverse strand, counting down.
GTAGTGATGATCATGGCAACCTGTGGATTTAAATTAGGTCAATATAGGCTCAGGACATCTTTTCTGATTAAAAGAGTCTTTCTAAGGAAAAGGACAGATGCAGTGGTCTGGATTGACTGAGCAGGCTGCATATATTCTCTGTCTTTAAGGACAGGACAGGCAAACCTGTGGGGAATGACGTACATTTAACTGATACTGGACAGACAGATAAGGACTGTCTGGCTTCTTGACTCCGTTCCCTACCCTGCGCTTCAACAGTCAAGGACCTCTCTAATCAGATTATTTTAAACATCTTTTACATACATTAAAGGATTAATTTTTGATTGCTGCACGCCCTCAGTAATCAGTCACAGTTACAACCTCTAACACCTGCCCTGGACAGGGTATTACTTGTTACAGGTGAACATTTTTCCTGATCCAGCCAGATACAACAGCTCCCTCAGAGTGAATATCCATAGGACAACAGGGCAAGATTAGCAGAACGAGGTGTTCATTTTTATTAGACCATATGGTGCTGCTGGAAAAATCAAACAAGTTTTTGAGTGCATAAGCCTTCCCTCAAGTCTGAAATAGGCACAACAGACTTCAAAGCTAAACATAAATGGGCAACACTTGCTTTACTGAATATATCATATGCCAGTTCTGAAAGAAAAAGTAGCTGGCACCTGTAGAGAAGAGATATATAGCGAAGGAGCTTGAGGGATAGAGGTGATGAGGTGGCTATCTCCTAGGAGCAAGGTGGGGAGAAGAATGGGACATGAAGTAGTAGCAGAGGGCAGGGCAGGGGTACCTGTGTGCACAGATGATAAAGCACAATAAAACCTACATCTCTCTTGAGCCCATGGTTATTGATATCCATCAGAACTGTGAGATTTCACTGCCCAGTGCATCTTTGTTGGATGTTTTTATAAGTTCCCTTTGCAACTTGTGGAAAGTTTGAATGTGCAGGTTTCCAGAGCTGGGCTTCCAGGGGGCTGGAAGGAGCCTTTCCCTGCCTTGTTGTACTTTTTTCTTTCATATCCAGGAGCCAGTGTGTGTACCCCAAGTCAGGATCCGGAGAGTCCTAAGATACTGTTGAAAACCCCAGTCAAGTAGCCATGTTCAGTAGTAATAGCCGTGGAGCAGCTGCAACTCCCAAGCTACAGCATGTCAGCTGAGGCACTACAGATAGCCATGGCTGTGCTGCTAACCTGCAGTGAAGGGGAGGTAAAATGCATCAGTTTAAGCCTCAGCCAAACCCCTAAAACACTGTATTTAAGCTGTCTTCTCCAGCAGCCTTAGAAAGCACACATGACCCATTACCATGGCTCATCTGGTGCCTAGTGACAGAGCTGCATATCTAAACCTTAAAAAGGATTTAAAACTCATCATGTGCAGAGGACATTTATCTTCATGATCTTCAGCATATCCTTTCCACAAGGAGAAAGGGAGTGGGAAGTGCACAGCTCACATCCCATAAAGAAGGACAAGTTTGCAGGCGTGCCCTTATTAATTAAACTCTCTTTTGACTTCAGAAAAATGGATAGTCTTGACCATGCCTGATTCTTACATCTGAAGGAGTAGGTAAGGCTCTGCCCATGGACACTGAGAAGCCAGAGATGTTGAGTGACAGAAGACTAGGAACTCACAGGTTGCTCACAAGTCTTTTGGAACATTCTGTTCTTGGTCCAGTATGCTCTCTGTTATTTTTCCAAGTTGAAATACCACAAATATTGGGAAGAACAATTTAATTCCTATTCATGTGGGTATTCAGTACAAGTGGTCTAGCTCTAAGATTCACTCTGCTTATTTTACCAAAGCCATGTCTTTTCTCACCATTGCAAACTTGCTAATAACCTGTCACCTGTGGCGTCCTGTCTAATTTTGAGATTCCTGGGACAGGCACCCAAGAATTAAGATTTGACAGTTGTCCCATATGTATTTAATTCAGTGTACTTTATAGAAATAAATGCTTCCTGTCTGCAGATCAGGAGCTCTGTGGGCCACCAACTGCCATGAATAAGCTATCCTCCCTCTTTGGCCCCAAAGGCTGTGGGTGGGCAAGAATCACATTTTCCAAAATATTGCTAAACGTTATGAGATGTTGATTATTTTGGTGGTTTTTTCTAAGATAAAATAATAGATAACCTTCCCATATGCCATTTCACAGTGATGCCTCAGAAAGCCGGAATCAAAACTCACTAGCCTTGGTGACTATTAAGTAGGTATCCTTTATTGCAGTGCTGAGTACACAGGGCATCGCTCCTCCAAATGTGTGCTCCCATTAAAGACAAATTTCTCATGTTATACAGATTACCTCTACATATTCATTAGAATTTCTAGGAAAAGGCAGGGTTATGCCAATTATTTCTAAGAAGTCATTTATATTAATTCCTCCCAGATAGAGCATGCTCTTTACATTTCTTCTCCATTCTTATCTGGGCTCCCAACACCTGCACCGACTAGTTAGTTTTTCACTGAAAACAAGAGATACTCTGCCTCTTAATTGGTCGTTAGTATCATTATTTATGACTCTTCTATCTCCTACTTCCTCTGGTTTCAAGGTTGTTGCACTATTATGGTTCAGTTTTGTAGCCGCTTTCATGAAACAGCTGATGTGATTACAGCCAAATTCTGCTAAAATCCAAAACTAATCTATTCCTAAAAACACACAAATTCTTCCTTCTTTATCTTCAAGGCTGTGACTGTTGCACTGTTATGGTTAAGTTTTGTAGCTGCTCTCACAAGCAGCTTACACAGTTACAGCTTTCTCTTAAACTAGTCTATTCTTAAAACCATGAAAATTCTTATATTAGTTATTGTCTCTTAAGCTACACCTATATCAATCTATTCAGCATGATTACATTTCATTGAATCAACAGCTACACCTTATACTCGGGTCTCTGTGAGCCTTTGGCTGCTGGACTCATTCAGTTGTGAGTATAACTGATGTCAATTTGTTGTTTCAGTGAGCAGGGCAGCCTGCCAGCTCCTTCTGTGATAAACTGATTTTAACACTATTAGATTCTCATTTCTGCTGCAGTGCATTAAGTACTTTATTGATGAAATATGTGCAATGGCACTAATGATGGATTTACTATTCCCCTGAGATGTGCAGGTGGGAAAAATACCCAGGCCTTGGCTGGCTGGAGAAACTCAGCATCTCCTCTATAGCTAGGTACAGGAATATCTTGCTAAGAAATAGTTCATTTCAGATTTGACACGTTGGGTGTAAGAATGACCCAAAGCACTAATTAGAGGTACTACAGGCAATGAAGGTGTGCAGGGAGCTCTGGAAGTAAAGGCGAAGGAGTGCAAAGTGTGGCAGCTCAGGATAGCATGTATGTTGAATCGTTATCACCTCCTGGGTTTAAGTACATTCTTAGCTCCCCAGCCAACTGAGGATGCACAACAGCAGATGATCTGCATGCTTCCTCAGGTCTCCTCCCCTGTGCAATGGGACATGGCAACGGTTTGTGTGATTGTATTGATATCTCAAAAGCCCATGGCTATGGCAAACCCTAAGTGTGAGGGTAGTTGTTTTCAGGAACATCCCATCTCCTACTCCCCCTCTCTATATTAAATATTTCAATATTTTTTCTGGTGTTAAGTTGTTATGTGGCTTAGGAGTAAACCTGCAGTCCCCTGATATTCACAGAATTTTATTTTTAAAAAAGCCTAGGTGCCCAGGCACTGAGCCCTCCAACACTGCTCAATTAGTGGTTTGGCACCTGCCATTGTGAAACTTGGTTCTACATGGCTGAGTGGTGAAGACACCATCTGTCTGCAGGTAGGCAGTGGACCAAAGGGCACACCTTTCAGGAAAGAATTTTATGATGTGCTTAGTTCCCAATGAAGTGGAGCTAAGCACATGCTTAAAGGCTTTTCTGAGTAAGGACAAGTGTATGACCATGCTCAAGAGATTTCCTGAACTTTTCCATAAGATGGCTTTTTACTGGGTTCAATAAGATTTGACTGGAAACCTGAAACCCTTTTTCTAACTTTTTTGTGGGTTGCATATTTGTTCAAACTTTGCCAATGGTGGGGGGGGCAGTGGGAGGGGAAGGAATGATGGGGGGGTTGGTGTAGAACAGCATTTAAACACAAAGAAAATGAATGAAACAAGATACCAATTGAAAACAGAGACTCCACCATAGAGAAAACAGTCATTTAATTTTTTCCTTCAAATGTTATTAAATTCAAGAAAGCAATAAAGTCATAAACCCACCCAATTTCATTAGGTGGTTGAAGTAAGTGTATATCATCAATGGAGATATTAGGTTGCATGAGTGTCATCACCAAGTTCTTTTAACGGCCTTCCACTGTTAAAGTACTGCGTGTTTTGTTCTGGGTGCATAGCCCCAGCTCTGTTTCATTTCAGTGGACACATGCTCTCCATCTGCGTGTCTGGGATCCTTCCTAACGATGGGTTCAAAAACGAACATTCCCCACCTGCGTCCTTCCAAGCTGTCAGAAACAGCCCTATGATTTATTGATCTGACCCAATCAAGTTAACTGAGTTCAGCTCCAACTAAAACAGTTTTAATAAAAAATTGGTACAGTGGAAGAGAAAGCATGTATGGAAGGCTCCTGAAATTGCTCCTGATACTGCTCCTGAAATTACTTAGGGATTGAACGCTCCCTCAGTAAGTTTGCAGATGACACTAAACTAGGAGGAAGCGTTGATCTGCCTGAGGGTAGGGAGGCTCTTCAGAGGGATCTGAACACACTGGACCCATGGGCTGAGACCAAGGGGATGAGGTTTAACAAGGCCAAGGGCAGAGTGCTGCACATGGGACAGAACAACCCCCTGCAGTGCTACAGGCTGGGGGAGACTGGCTGGAGAGCTGTCAGGAAGAGAAGGACCTGGGGGTGTTGGGTGTCTGCAGGCTGAATATGAGCCAGCAGTGTGCCCAGGCAGCCAGGAAGGCCAATGGCATCCTGGCTTGTATCAGAAACAGTGTGGCCAGTAGGTCTGGGGAAGTAATAGTGCCCCTGTACTGGGCACTGGTGAGGCTGCACCTCGCGTGCTGGGTCCAGTTCTGGGCTCCTCACCATCAGAAGGACATTGAGGTCTTGGAGCGAGTCCAGAGAAGGGCAACCAGGCTGGGGAAGGGGCTGGAGGGCAAATCCTATGAGGAGCAGCTGAGGGAGCTGGGGCTGTTTAGCTTGGAGGCTGAGGGGAGACCTTATCACCACCTCCAACTACCTGCAGGGAGGTTGTGGAGAGGTGGGAGATGGTCTCTTCAGCCAGGGGACAGGAGATGGGACAAGGGGAAATGGCAAGAAGCTGGGCCAGGGCAGGAGCAGATTAGACATTAGAAAAAAATTTTGTACTGACAGAGTTGTGAGGGCCTGGCACAGGCTGCCCAGGGAGGGGCTGAGTCACCTTCCCTGGGTGTGTTCAAAAAAAGGATAGATGAGGTACTTAGGGATATGGCTTAGTTTAGGATGAGAATTGGTTGGACCTGATGATCTTCAAAGGTCTTTTCCAACCTTGTGATTCTGTGGATCTGTGGGAAGAGGTAGTGTTGTGACAAGGAACTGAATGTAGCAAGGATTTCCTAAAACCATAAGGATTTATTTTCTAGTTGACACGCACGTATACCTTACATGTTTTGTTGATATATTTTCTGTTGTAAAATTCTGCAATTCGGTGTCTCTGTGGACATGCCATAGCAAATCCATGTCTAATTATTTAATATTTTTCTTGGAAGCATTACATTCAGAGCTTCTTTCCTGCCTGTTATGGAGCCTTGGACATTTGTCTGGGGCATCTGTCTATTTCTAGGTGCAGTTTTGCGCAAGTGTGTTTGCTGTCAGTGAAATTCAGTCCAGGATAGACCTGACCTAATTTTTATCAAGGTTTGGCTGAAATAATTTTAAAAAGGCAGGGGGGGACGAGGGGAAGGGGACAAAAGTTATTGTTTGTGAAAATAATTTTTCCTACTGTATTTCAAAAGGCCTGATCTGAACTTGGTGCCTTCTCTGACTTGACTTCGGTGAAATTACCCCAGGATGACATCAAATTCACTCAGCCTCATTTAGGAAATTGATATTTCATGCAGCCTGATAGTAGCAAAATGCCTCTGTCCTAGAAAATGGATAAAGAAGATACAATAATTTAGAAAATACAGGCAGACAACTGAGATAAGCAGTGTGAGAGTGAGTGGGCTTAAGTTTTATAAGGTGTATTTGGAAATCTTTCTTGGCAAAGGTCCTTCTCAGGAGGCAGAAGTTGACTGGCAGCAACCACAGCCCTGATGAAGACTTACTGGCAGTGTTACCTTCCTATCCTTGGAGATCAGGAGTGGGTCAGGGAGATGGTCTCCAGAAAAATCATTAAAAATCCTGCCAGATGCAAGGTGAAAGCCCTAAGCATAGAAGCTAGAGAGATATTGCGGATGGCAACATGGCGTTGAATGAGGGGAGTTGTCAGAAAGGAGCATCCTCTGCCCCAGCCTTCCTCTGCTCTGCAGCAATCTCCTGCCAAGTCCTACTGAGGAGCAAAGCATCACTCCAAAATGCTGCACTTGTGTAGCCTGTGAGAACAAATCCTTCATGTTTTGTGCCATGTGATGTAAAGTGTGTGAGTGTATACTGAAACTCAAAAAAAAAACTGGTCAGAAACCATGAGCTACCTTGTAGCCTCCCAAGCCCTGCTCTTGCAGCACTGAGCACCCCTGAGTACGACTGCATGCTCTGGCTTGCCCTCTGCAAGTCAGTAATTTTGGGCTCTTGGGGACATACATGTGGGTAAATTAGGGAGTTTTTCTTGTTCTGGAATACTAAGTTGATGGCTTTATGAGGAAAGTCCCAAATTGCTTTATATATCTCACTGAAGTGCCTGGTAAGTGATTAGGAGTTTGGTTGCCCCACATGTACCCTCTGTAATTCAAGGAGAGATAGAGGCATTTTCCAATGTCAGATCCATCCGCTGCATGCCTCTATCTTTATTAACCACAGAGAAAGCCTGGGATTATTACTGGATTAGTGCAGACACTTTTATGTAGACCAGAACCAGTTTAGCAATATGAAAAAAGCTTTTATCAACATTTGCTGTTGAGACAGATTTGGCTTGTTGAGGTCTATGGAGAGCTACTTTCAGGAAGTCATGTGTAACACAAAATGATGAGGTTGTTGAATTTAATAATTTGCTGGCAGACATATTTCGATTCTAAGGGTTAGATTTATTTGTATCAATTAGTTCTCCTTATTGACCCACAAGGAGAGGATTCTCTCTTTTCTGTAGACAGCAATAAAAAAATCCTGCACATAAATAGTCAACATGACCAGAATTGACAGGCAGTGTTTGGGAGGTGCATTGCTGTAACTATATTAGAGATGATCTTAGCCTGAATTATTGTTATTTATTGCTTTATGGATAGCCCATGAATATGATACTTATATTTACTCAGTGATCTCATGAAAGAATTATTGTTCCTCCATTCTGGCAGCATTGGCAGTGTGCTCAGTCCGGTACATAGATGAAGCAACAGGCAGCTCTGGTTGCTGAAAGTAACACGAATGTTGAACACAACCCACATTTTCAACTTCCAAAATTGCTTTCAAAAAATAACTGAACATTTGCTGTCAACAAACTTTCATGCTCACATAGTTCAGCTGTTGAATATTCACTGAAAGTGACTGCGGTCAAGTTCAAATTCATCTTTTAACCTAAATGAATGTAAAAGTCTGTTTTTCCACCCTCCCCTGCCCTGCATATTCATGGACTGTGCGTTTAAGTGACACACTTCCTCATCCACCTAATTTCCACTGAGTTTCAGGTATGTGCTCATGTTGAACAACTACTTACATATGTTTTTCTTGAACGAGGGAGCAGAGCCTTGGCCCCTAAGCCAGGGAGGGGGCAGTCTGGGTGGAATTCCCAAAGTTTTGCTGCCAGAAAATTCAGTGGGTAGTCAGGGCTAGGCTCCCTACATTGCCAATGGAAAGAGATGCGCTCCACAATGACAGGTACCTCATGCGGCAGAGCACTGTCTATCTCTTGCCATGCCTACAAAGGGACCTGAAGGAAACACTCTGTGCTGGCTTAGCACTCAGGGAAGAACAGGCTATAAATGATATTCCAATTGCAGCCCGGTTTAGGTTACAACTCTATATTTTCTGTTCAGATACTTAATGAGAAAGTACCAAAGTTATAATGCTTGTGTCTTATAGTATCAATGCTGGAAAAGAATACTTGTACGCTGCAACTTCCAGAAAGGGTTTATTTAAAAGATATTTGCTTATTCATGAAGCTTTCCATAGAAATGTACTATGTTATTTACCTGAGTTAAGTTCTGGATTCTGCCCAAGTTTTTCTCTTTGGCCTCACTAACAGTGGGCTTCTGTCTGTTCCTACAATCGATCTGTGTTCTGCTCAGAGAAATGCCTTCCCAGAGCAAGCACCGTGTTTGTGGAAGACCTTGCCTTTGGAATACAGGTCCATGATTTCTCATGGTCAGGTTCAGTGATTAAGATGGCATCTACTTCAAATCCACCTGTAGCAACAAACAGCGTGCAGCTGTGGGCTTGCTATTGAAAGGAAACACCACACTCCCCAAATACAGGGTGGGAGACTGGATGTTCGTGATAGCACTTGGGGAAGGTGGTTTCTTCTGCACAGGGAGTTCAAAATGCTTTCCAAGTACTCATTTACTGAACACACCCATGAGGAAAACACATGGGAAACATCATTAGCCTCCCAAAATCATGGGCACAGGAAAATCAGAGTTTTAAAGTTATTTAGATGCTTAAACTGAGTTGTTTCTCATATAGCCCTATAAGACTAAATATCTAATTTTGATATTTTCTAGCATATTTCACATCCCTTTTTTAGGATTAAATGAATTTCTATCTGAAGCTACCTGTTTCTCCCCAATTAAGTATAACTTGCTCAGGCGTTTATTTTTTTACACACCCTAAAAGTTTTCCCAGAGGAGATGCAGACTTTTGTAATGCCTACTACTTGTTACAGACTGGAAATATTAAGTCAACCTCATGCCAAAGTAGGAGCCATGGCTGGCTTGCTTATTTCTGCAGCAGTGTTTCCATAGCCTTGTCCATTATACACATGATTCACCGTGACCACAGCGTTCACTGCAATTGTATTTGTGGCCTCAGTAGACTGCTGCCCTTGAGGGAGTGTAAGCTCTGTGGGATCATAAGGTTCCTTTTTCCCTTTGTCTATAAAACAGAGAGAGATGGGCAAGAATGATGTGGGGGATTGCAACGGGAGTCCTTGTTTTCTGTTTTTTATCTCCAAGGTTGCTCTGGTTGCCCATCTGCTGTGCATGTCCTGCATGGAATGGCATTGCATAGTAGTGAAGTTCAGAAAATGAGCTTTATTATGAAAATCAATTTTGTACTTTTGATGTTGCATTTATCTAATGTGTGATCTATAAAAGGGTAGGCCCTCCACTACATGGAGAAGATCTACTCTCATTCACTTGAGTTTACTGAAGGTTTTTCATTATATATTTTACTTTTACCACATTTGCCACCATAAGCACAACAAAATGACAAATAAAAGTCCAGCTTTTCTATTCTTCAAAGGCCTGATGAAATATTCAAGCAGCAAAAAAGCTTTTTTGGTGACAACTAGCTCTGGGATAACACAGAACCATGTTTACTTTAGGATTTTGTATCGCTGAATTAGCTGATTCAGGATTAAATGAATGAATACACATATTTTGGAACAATTTAGCTGGTAAAGTCCAGCACTTAAAGTGATCCACAGCAAAAACTCAGAGCTGCCTTTTGTTAACTACTGTGAATAAAAGTGGCTCCACTAACCCAGTTTGGTATCAGCCAAGGGAAGATCAGCCTAGCCTGGGAATGCTCTTCACCACTGACAAAGTTGAAAGTCAAGGAGCCAGAGGATGCCTGTTTGGCAAGGAACAGCTTTATTTTCTTTGGCTGGCAAGTAGAAAAATATAAACTCTGTGCTTCTTGGAGGTGGGGAAGAATGTAGGGCTGCAAGCTAGAACCAGGATTAGCCTTGTTCAAAACTGGGGCTTTATGTGGGAACTGATGGAAAGCAAGTAACTGCCTAGTTCATGTGTCTGAGCAAAACGATACAGGACCAGAACTAATTAGCAAAAGGTATCTACTGTTGAAAATATCTAGATGGCATAGGGAAGGCCTGAGTGTGAATACTTTGTTAGTCTACTCTGAGATGTCCTGTACTTCAGGGTCGTGCTGAAACACACTGAGGTGTCCGCAATGTTGGAACAGCTGCATCTTAACTCTTATTCTTAGGTTTACTTGAATAAATATCACCAGGGCTGAGATCTATCATAAAGGGCTTTAGAAAGCTGACAAAGTAACAAAGACACCTCACAAAATAGGTCTCAGGCTGAATGCTGGGCTAATATTCTCTAATCCCAAATGACTTTTCAAACAAACACATCCCCACAGAGGTCTATTTACTCATCAACTGGCATTTAAAATAGGTATATTACCAAGATCCAGCATTCTGTGCCTTTGTTTATATTCTGAATATCAATATCAGAAGAAGAGGAAAGAGTCTTTGGCTGTTATTATCCTCATGACTTTACAATTCTGTCTCTCCCCATTCCCTCCTGAGATGTCTGTGAATAGCTAGGAACAAATAATGTCTTAATTGCCTATGAAAAGTATACTTAACTGCTAATATAAATGTATACTTAGAGTGAGGACTTCAGGCTACAGAACGTCATTATTTAAGAACTGTAATTATTAACTAAGTTGGTAAATGAACTACGATTTGCTCAGTTTCTCAAATTTAAGATTGTATGAGATTGTTAATATGAATAACATTTTATTTTGGTTTTAGTTTAGTTTTGTTTATCTCCTCCCTCTGATTCTCAATGTGCTTATTAAACAGAAAAGAAAGATGATGAAAGGAAAATAAATATAAACTATACTTTATTATACCAGCCATATACTGAATCTTTGAGAGCAAAGCAGTAAATCTATAGGTAAGTGTAAGAGACAAGTAACTAAGTCACCAAGCACTTTTTTTCACATTCCAGCCAATGCTTGGGGGTTCATCTCACACAGGTTTAGCTGTTGGAAGGTTGGGTTTGAGTCTTTTGGCATGTATCCTGGCAGGACAGAATGTCTCGGTGAGCAAGGGTAAGATGGAGAAGTGACCCAGTGATGTGTCCCAGGAGATGCTCCAGGGGACTTTGGTTCCTGCTGATTCCTGCTGTACATGTAGTTTAGCTTCACAAAACCTACTGTGGTCATGGGGAGATGAACATGAATTTGGGTCTACTTTTTGTGTCTGATAACGTGCACCAACCAGGCACCTTCATGAATCTTCTGATCTTCTTAGCACAAGTGTTGTGGATATCAGCATTGTCCTGTCCATGAGGCAGCACCATGATGCTGCTTGATGCCCCACTGACCCATGGGCTAGCGAACACTTTTCTGCACTTCTTCCCAGATCCCTCTCCCTTGGAGGGTATGCAGATGCCAACTGCTCAGCATCCAGGTGTTCTGCTTGGGGGTGCCAGAACAGGCTTTTCTCCAATGTAAGAAATATATTTATAGGGGGTTTGTTTGGTTTTATTTGTCTTACCCCAGGGATGTGTTTGAGCCACAAAGCTTATTGTAACCATGCTATCCACTATTATCTAGCTCTTCTTGGCAGTAGAGTTCAAAGGAGCTCACAGAGCTGGAACGCATCACTACCCTTGTTTTTGGCTGTATGGAAGCTGAAGCATAGAGATAACAGCACTCATCTCAACAAACACCATCCTCTGTGCAGTATCAGTTATCCTGCATAATCTTGCAGAAACCAACAGCACAGTGTAAATGGAAAATTCTTTACTTGTTCTGAAAGGCTGCTGTGAAGTATCATGAACAAACTGTGAACAATTCAAAGCAACCCGATCCCAAACTGCGAGCCCACAGAGCAGCAGTGCTCTGTTATGCTAGAGGAAGAGCTGGTGTTACGCACATTTTCAGTCATACCTAGCTGAAGAGCTAAATGAAGCCAAGGCAACATTTCCAGTGTGTTGAAGTGATGTTAAGAGTATGAGATGTCAGAGTGACTCTAGCAATTCACATGGCCAAGCCCCACTATGTGTGACCAGAATACAGGGAAAGAAGCATGCCAGAGATAACCAGGATAATTCAGGGATGCCCTGTTGGATGAGCTGAAGGGACAGGCTATCCAACAGTTCAGTTCAGAGTCAAAAGGCAGCATGGTGACAACTGGCTGAAGTCACCCACCTTAGAGCTTCAAGCGTTAACTGGAATACAAGGTTTCAATGGCAGCAGACAGATGAAGAAGATCTGCAGACCAAACTTGTAACCTTTCATCTGTAGGCACCATTGCTTGTGGAGTCTGATGGCTCACAAGGCTGTGCTGATTGACCTATGTACATACTGGCAGCGTCATCACATGCAAAACTGCGTTGTTCTGGGCTTTTACCTCCAGCTGTGTAAGAGCCGTGACTGTGGGAGCAATGGGAGGTTAACTCCAAGCACAACCTGACAGCAGTATGAGCCATCTCCTCCTTCTCCAGGTAGATGTATGATTTCCTGTAACTCAGGGCTCTGAACATATCTTCATATTCTCTCCCTCATAGTACTGGGCACTCTATGACTGCTTAGCATCACAGGGAATAAAAAAATTGCAAAATCGTTGTCCCTTCATGTTGTTCCAAGATGATGTTCCAAAATCTAACAGGAGGGTAATTTCTGTTGTGTCTCGTGGTTTTGAAGAGTTGGCAGTGAGTTTTTGATCTCCACTATATGGATTATAAAAGTTCTCTGTAAATAAACAGTTCTTTGAAGACAGCATCCTCTCAGTTCAATTTATACAGCCAACCTATGCCAAAGGTGGGCTTGATGTCTCTTCTGGCTGGATTAAACTTTCTCTCAAAATTAAATGTTGATGGGATAATGTCTTGCAGATACAAACTGTCCAGTGCAAGCATTTGGAAAGCAGAATGATGCAAAGGTCCTGGCATAAACACAGAAGAGAGAAACTGCTGAGTCAGATCACCCGGCTCCGCCTCTGCCCCAGTGCAGCAGTGGATACATTAAAGCTGATAGTTGTTCTTAAAACTTCTTTTACCTTGGTAAAAATCACGAGACGGTAAAATAGTAAGTGAACATGCTGTCAGTATTCAAAGCTTCCTTGATACTACAGAATTTACAGAGTGGAAGTTACACACAGTTTTGTCTCTAACTTTCCAATGTAAAGATCATTCCCAAAATCACAGACTAAAAAAAGAAATATTTGGGAAGAAAAAACATGGCTATTTTTTAACATTTTGTTCAGTGGTGAAGAAAATGTGAGGAACCACACATGAATAAAAATGGCTACTTCATTTAAAATAGTAATATTCCCCAGGATGACACAATATTGTTTAATTGAAAGTAAATTTTTTTTTTTTAATTTCAGCTTGAATGTTTGTTTAAAAACATTCATTTTTCCTTCTTTGCTGAAGGAAAGAAAGGTTTTCATATGTTCATTCTGGGTTATGCATCCCAAAAGAACATTCCACATTTTGGAGGAAAGTCCAGACTAACAGGATTTAAGATTGGTCATTGTTAATCTACCTCTGAAGTGATTCATCTCAATGTATTGGTGTATTTTGAATTTAATGAAAGAAGAGTTGCTTTGACTGGCACTGAGGGTCTGGACAGTCTGTTCAGGCAGTTGTTATGGGATTAACATCAACAGAGAAAATGTTAGCATTACACTAAAGGTCCAGACTCCTTAACTGAACTTGGACCTCTTCCAGTTGCCATTTTTATGATCCTGACTTCCATCTGCAGGTTACTATCAAGAACATGTTGCCAAAGGCTTTAACCACCATCAGATGATCAGTAATTTTATTTGTCAGTATGAGCAGTCTAGATGGGACAGCACACAACCTATTGCAGCAGGTACTGAAAATTCAGGTGGGGCAAGAGAAACCCTCAATCAAGCCATTGTGCCACACCAAGCTCCTGACTTTAAGGGAGCGAGAAGAGCTCGAAAGGCTGAAAGCTATTCGGGAAAGGGAGCGAGAAGAGCTCGAAAGGCTGAAAGCCATTCGGGAAAGGGAGCGAGAAGAGCTCGAAAGGCTGAAAGCCATTCGGGAAAGGGAGCGAGAAGAGCTCGAAAGGCTGAAAGCCATTCGAGAATGCGAGATGGAAACTGACTGGTGGAGTAGCTCCCTGGCATCCAAGAGGGAAGAGTGCCAGGAAGATTCCACACTACTGAAGGCAGTCCCCCTGCCCTGCCCTAGCCAGGTAAATAGGAGCAACCCACACCCTGAGGAGGGCTGGAAGGTGGTCCCTACTCGCTGCCGTAGACACTCCCCCTGCCTCCCTACCCCACCCCCTCAGGTCCCCATAAGCAACAGATATGGGGCCCTGGGAGTTGAAGGTGAGGTATGTGAGGAGACGAATACAATCCCTCTACCTCAAAGGAAGCAAAATCCCAGAGCAAGGAGAGTATCTGCACGCCTTGAGACGGCCTCAGAAAAGCGAGTAAGAAGAGTAGTTGTAGTTGGGGATTCCCTCCTTAGTGGGACGGAGGGCCCCATATGCAGACCAGACCCTACACGTAGGGAGGTGTGCTGCCTTCCTGGTGCCAGGATCAGGGATATTACCAGAAGGCTCCCAGGGCTGGTTAGTCCCTCTGATTATTACCCACTCTTGATAGTTCAAGCAGGTAAAGATGCAATCATGAAGTGTAGCCTGCGCACTATCAAGAGTGAATTTCGTGACCTAGGTCGCTTTGTTGGGGGGGCAGGTGCCCAAATAATATTTTCTTCTATTCCCACTTGTGGGAGGTGGGGTTCAGAGCAGGTCAGAAGAACCCATGAATTGAATCAGTGGTTGAAAGGCTGGTGCCTGCACAAGAAATTTCGGTTTTTTGACCAAGGGATGGTGTACTCTGCTCCGGACATGAGTACTGCTAATGGGGCTTACCTGTCCCATAGAGGAAAGCGGATCCTTGCTCAGGAGATGGCAGGGCTCATTGATAGGGCTTTAAACTAGTTAGGAAGGGGGAAGGGGATATTACAAAGGCTGCTGGGGTAAGGCAGATGCTTTGGGAGACACAGCACGAGTTGCTGGGGGAAATAGATAAATGCCAACAGCACAATTGCAGGCTTGGGGATGTTGCTCCACACGAGAGTAGGGATAACTCTGTGGACTACCCCATGAACTCCTCGGTGGAGCAGTTTTTGCCCACCCCCTGTCGAAAATCTCGCAGTGAGCTGTTGGGGATATCTGGATCTGCTGCCCCACTAAAATGCCTCTATACAAACGCACGTAGCATGGGGAACAAACAAGAAGAATTAGAGATCTTTGTGCGGTCACAGGGCCACGATCTCATTGCGATCACTGAGACGTGGTGGGACAGCATGGATGACTGGCATGCTACCATGGATGGCTACGTGCTTTTTAGGAAAGGTAGACTAGGGAGACGAGGTGGAGGAGTTGCTCTTTATGTTAGAGAGCACCTAGAATGTATTGAGCTCCACCTGGGTAGGGATGAACTGCTTGCCGAGAGCTTGTGGGTAAGAATTAAAAGGCAGGCCAGTTTGGGTGACATAGTCGTGGGTGTGTACTACAGGCCCCCTGATCAAGAGGAGCGGGTTGATAACGAATTTTATAAGCAATTGGAAGTAGCCTCAAGATCGCAGGCGCTGGTCCTTATGGGGGACTTCAACTACCCAGATATTTGCTGGGCAAGCAATACGGCCAGTCGTATGCAGTCCAGACAATTTCTGCAGTATATGGAAGACAACTTCCTGATACAGATGGTGCAGGAACCTACTAGGGGAGGGCGGATGCTTGACCTTGTTTTTACTAACAAGGACGGGCTCGTCAGTGAAGTGAAGGTCGGGGGCTGCTTAGGACAAAGCGACCATGAAATGGTTGAGTTCAAGATCCTGAGTGGAAGAGGCAAGCCAAAAAGTAGGATAGCTACCCTGAATTTTGGAAGAGCTAACTTTGATCTCCTCCGAAATCAAATAGGGGCTATCCCATGGGCTGCTCTGTTTGAAGGAATGGGAGCCTGCGAGTGCTGGCTGACATTCAAACAGCACTTCTTCCAAGCACAGAATAGGTGCATCCCTTTGAGTAAGAAATCGGGAAAGAGAGGTAGAAGACCTGCGTGGATAAGCAGGGAACTTATGAGTAAACTCAAAGGGAAGCAGAAGACCTATAAACTGTGGAAACAGGGTCTGAGATCATGGGATGAATATAAGGATGTGGCCAGGGCATGTAGGGATGCAACTAGGAGGGCTAAGGCCTGCTTAGAAATTAAGCTGGCAAGGGACATAAAGGACAACAAAAAGAGCTTTTTCAGGTATGTAAATAGTAAAAGGATGACCAGGGATAATGTAGGTCCCTTGTTGAATGAGGCGGGTGTCTTGGTGACGGGAGATGATGAGAAGGTGGAGATACTTAATGCCTTCTTTGCCTCGGTCTTTACTCCGAAGGCTTCTCAGGACTCACAGATCCCAGATGTAAGTAGGAGTGGTTGGGGAACGAATGGCTCCCCTCTAGTAGAGGTAGGGGTGGTCCAGGAGCGACTCAAAGGAATGGATGCACACAAATCCATGGGCCCGGATGGGATACACCCACATGTGCTGAGAGAGCTGGCGGAGGTGATTGCGGAGCCGCTCTCTATCATCTTTGACAGATCCTGGACTACAGGAGAAGTGCCTGAAGATTGGAGGATAGCCAATGTCACTCCAGTCTTTAAAAAAGGCAAGAAGGAGGATCCCAGTAACTATAGGCCAGTCAGCCTCACTTCTGTCCCTGGAAAGGTGATGGAACAGCTTGTTTTGGATGCCATCTCCAAACAACTGGAAGAGAAGAAGGTCATGAGGAATAGTCAGCATGGATTCACCAAGGGGAGATCGTGCTCGACCAATCTCATAGCCTTCTATGATGTTATTACCAACTGGGTGGATGGAGGGAGAGCAGTGGATGTCATCTACCTCGACTTTAGCAAAGCTTTCGATACTGTCTCCCACAACATCCTGATAGAGAAGCTGAGGAAACAAGGGATAGACGAGTGGACAGTGAGGTGGGTTGAGAACTGGCTGTCAGACCGGGCTCAGAGGGTCGTGATCAGTGGAGTAGAATCTGAATGGAGGCCTGTGACTAGCGGTGTTCCCCAGGGCTCGGTGTTGGGTCCAGTCCTGTTTAATATCTTCATTGACGACCTTGATGAGGGAATAGCATCCACCCTCAGCAAGTATGCCGATGATACAAAGCTGGGAGGAGTGGCTGACAGGCAGGAACACTGCGCTGCCATTCAGCGAGATCTGGACAGGCTGGAGAGCTGGGCAGGGAGAAATCTAATGAAATTCAACAAAAGCAAGTGCAAAGTCTTGCACCTGGGGAGGAATAACCGACTGTATCAGTACAGGCTGGGGGATGACCTGTTGGAGAAGAGCTCTGTGGAGAAGGACCTGGGGGTCCTGGTTGATGACAGGTTGGCTATGAGCCAGCAGTGTGCCCTGGTGGCCAAGAGAGCCAATGGGATCCTGGGATGCATCAGGAAGAGTGTGTCCAGCAGGTCGAAGGAGGTGATCCTCCCCCTCTACTCTGCATTGGTCAGGCCCCACCTGGAGTACTGTGTTCAGTTCTGGGCTCCCTGGTATAGAAAAGACAGGGACCTTCTGGAGAGAGTCCAGAGAAGGGCGACAAAGATGATTAGGGGTCTGGAACATCTCCCCTATGAGGAAAGGCTGAGTGAGCTGGGTCTGTTCAGCTTGGAAAAAAGAAGACTTAGGGGGGACCTAATTAGTGTTTACAAGTATCTTAGACATGGGTGGCAGGGGGAATTGGCCAGCCCCTTTTCAGTGGTCAGTGGGGACAGGACTAGGGGCAATGACTGTAAGCTGGAGCACAGGAAGTTCCGCACCAACATGCGGAAGAACTTTTTCACAGTGAGGGTGACGGAGCAGTGGAATAGGCTGCCCAGGGAGGTGGTGGAGTCTCCTTCTCTGGAGATATTCAAGTCTCGTCTGGACGCCTATCTATGTAATATGAGATAGGGAGCCTGCTTTGGCAGGGGGGTTGGACCCGAAGATCTCTTGAGGTCCCTTCCAACCCCTAAGATTCTGTGATTCTGTGATTCTGTGATTCTGTGACTTTGGTACACACGGCTACTCGCAAGCCAAGCCCAGAGGCAATAGCTTGCCTGTGTGGCAGCTTCCCAGCCACATCCTGGCACATTATGCTGTCATTTGGGGATGTCCCTCCCAGGACAGTGCAGATATTCCCAAAGATGCTGTTGTCGATGCAGCAGTGGGCAGCTGAACTAAAGCTACAAAGCCAGTTTCATCCATCAGGGTTTTTGCTGGCAGCTCCTGGTGTGCAGCGCTCCTCCTGCTATCACTGTGAGCAGGGAGCGATACCCCCCTGCCGTGCTTCATCCTGCTTTTTCAGGCAGAGCTGAACACTCAGCAATTTTACTTGTCCAAGGCCACCCAGAATGTGCACAGGGCTTGGAATAGGATCCATGTCTCCTTGCTCCCAAGCTCAAGAGGAGGTTTTGGCTTTTTTTTTTTTTTTTTAAGGACAAGACCTTCCTTCCTGTAGGTTGCTGAGCACCCTGGCACCAGCCATAGCAAACAGTCCCTGCTTCAGCTCTATACAAGAATGAACTGGGCACAATTTCCAAGAGATCTGAGGGCCGTCTGCTGGGACAAGGCTTCCAAGCCAAACAAAGCAGGGAAAGCGTTATGCAAAATTGCTTCTCCATCCCCTTCATTCCCACTCTTTCTCTTTGCATTATGTTGACAGAGAATGTTTCTTCTGGCCGTGGCCTAGCTGCTGGTACACCTTCTACATGGGTGTCTGCAGCCCCCAGGGGTAGAAGTACTGTTTCAGAGACAGGATTTCATAAACTGCCTTCATTTCACATGGGCATGAAACCCAGCCTTCTCTTAAATCTTACACTTCATTCAAATAGACAGATAGCTAGATTTTTTTTTTCTTGGAGAATTCCAAATGTATTTTTGAAGGAAATTGATTTTTTTTTCTTTTAGATATTGAGTGTTTCTACAGGGTTCGGCTGTGGGTGAAGGGGTTGAAGGGCCCTGTGCAACATCTACCTGTAACTACTATGCTCCAGTGCTTCTCCACCAGCCATGTGGTGATGTCACAGCCAGTTTACAGAACTTTTCACTTGAGATCATACTCAGATATCTGAGAGGAAAGACCTCCCTTGAAGCTTGTCCGGGTAGCCCCAGAGGAGATGCTTCATATTCCAATAAAATCCATTTCCTAACCTATTAATTACTTTTCCCTTGGTTTTTAAAATGACTCCAGGTGCGCATAGCCCTGAATCCTGGTCACAGCTTTGCCATTCATTCTGCTGCATTTCATAGAATCCTAGAATCCCAGAATCCTAGAATCATAGAATGGCCTGGGTTGGAAGGGACCCCAAGGATCATAGAGTTCCAACCCCCCTGCCACAGACAGGGCCACCAACCTCAGGCCTGGAGCTACACAAGGTTGCCCAGGGCCCCATCCAACCTGGCCTTGAACACTTCCAGGGATGTGGCATCCACCACCTTAGCGGTATCCCTTGGCATAGCCTATTTTTCCTGTGAAAAACAACAGAAACAGCCTTTGCAAGAGTCTGCTCATGGCACTGGCAGGAAGCAGCAAGCTAACCAGAAATACCTGAGTGCTATATGGGAGCAGCTCAGTTCACCCCTTAGCTGTGTCTGCAGCTGCACTTGCCAGAGCATGGCCAGAGACCGTGCTCCGCTCCTCCAACCCCCTTTAATTTGGAAATCTGAGAGCATGAATGATTAGAAATACAGGGAACCCAAGATGTGCAAAAGACATTTGACTTCTTGTAAGAAAGAGCTGTGCACCCAGACTCAAAAATCAGGCCCTCCTCCAGGGTTTAAAACTTGGCATCGAAAGAGCAGACCACCATAAATCATTAGCCACTTCTGGAAATCTCAGCCAGTTCTGCAGAAAACCTTCCACTGGAATTTAAAAGAAGAATCCATAAGTGGTTGTAACAGCTACTGTGTGTCCCTGCTCTACTAAGTTATTTAACCTGAGACTAAATTTCTTCCCAGGCTCTTAGCCCAACATGGGCATGTTTTCTCTGCTGGAGATTCAGTTCTTGTACATCATGTAGTAAATATAAAAAAGGAGGTTTACAGCCCAGTGAATAGAGAAATCTCTTTCCAGGTCAATGCAAGAAATTATAGAGCATTGGAAAGCCCTAGTTTTATCTCTTGCCAAAGGAGGGATTAAGCTACAATGATTCCCAGGCCCAGGGTCTTTTTTTTTTCTTCCTTTGCCTCTGCCTTCTTTGAGTGCAAATTGACAGAGACGAATTTTCACTCCAAACAGCTGTCTGTTATTTGAATGGAGTCAGTTCCTAATCCTGCACATGACTGCCATCAGAGGCTGCTGTAGTGGAAATGTTTCTAGTATCAAAACAAAGCCTCTGGCACAAAGATCTGTTTGAGAGGGCTCTGTGCGTAACCTCTGCTTTCAAATACTATCTTTTCTCTGAAGGCACTGCTCTGCTGGCTACCAAGCTAGTCATTACCCATTTAATTAAGAAAAGATGCAGTCTATTTTGCATAATTATAAAGGAGGAAAATCAGTATAAGATGCTCAAATGAAAATCAGTTGTTGGCATACTTCTATTTATTTTTTCTTTTAATGTGTATCCTCCCTCCCTCAGTTTTCATTTGGAAATCAGAGCTTCAAGTGAAGTGGGCTGAAATAATGAATTGGATTGTTCTGAGAATTGTACTTCCCAAAGATCAGTTGCTGGAAATGCTCATACCAACCATGAATACTGAAATTTCTGGAAGTTTAGGTAGAATAAACATTCCAGGTATCTCTCTAGTTACTTGCCAACCTACACTTGTTTTTTGAAATCTCAACAGGTCTGATCTAAGTAACATTTAATGCCAAATATTTTCACCTTTGTTTGCCTCAAATTAGGGAGAAATATTCCTGTAGGTGTAATAATGCTGCTCAGTTCAGGAAGTCATGGAAGAGCTGAGATCTTTTCCTGCTCCTGTTGACACTTTTCCTCCTGAATTTTGGCAAAGCACTAGTTCTGTTTGCCTTATGCACTACCATGACAGCAACACTTTTCTTGTTAAAAAAAGTCTTTCCAGTCATGGAATCATAGAATCATAGAATCATAGGGGTTGGAAGGGACCTCAAGAGATCATCGGGTCCAACCCCCCACTGCTCCTCCCTGTGTGTTTGTACAGCAGCAAGGATGCTACACCTCATCTTGGCACATGACTGGGCTCCATGTATGAGACTCTCATTTCTGCTATAAAACACAGAAAGAAGAGATGCATCCTCTACCGCCAGGACAACTCTGGTGGGCTGTGGTGCCTCCACCTTCTCCAGAAGACCTTTCACATTTAAATACTGCAGTGCAAGTCCCACTTTTCTCACTGTCAGAGTTGCTTTGGAAGATCTTCACTACAGCTGGTCTGTTTCAGCTGTGCTCCTTAAAAGATCAGGAAGATGCAGAGCAAATGCAAACAGCAGGGAACAGATCCAGATTCTTCTGAAGTGAAAAAAAAAGGAGGTTATCTGGGTTAAGGGTTTCTTTAATGTTCTTTCTTTTTATGAACAACTTATTATCTGAATGGCAGAATTTTGGAAATGAAAAGTATCACTTCCCACATGTGCCAGATCCTTCTGAGTGTGGCCAAGTACACTCAGTGAAGGGAGATGCTGCACCACCTCTGTGGAGAGGCACTGCTGGCAGCAAGGTGCTGAGCTCTGGGGATGCCTTGACTTTTGTGGTCAGCCAAAAGTGGGCAGTGGGTTCCCAGGCCCAGCCAGGTGTCATCCCAGAGGCTGAGGAGAGGACAAATAAAAGCAGTGTTGTGCTGCAGGGTCAGAAGGGAGCTAGGCTGGTATCCACTTCAGCGATGGCAGAGTTTTGGGTAGGAGCAGTATCAATGTGAAGGAGGCAAGCAACTACACTGAAGACAGGCACTGCAGGGGAAGAGAGACCAGAGAGGTGGTACATGAATTGGCAAAACACACACGGTGGGAAGGGCTGAAGCTTGATGGGCCTTGACAGCACTAGTACAGCCCCTACAAAGGCACGTCAAGTGCTTTAGATAATGAAAAGCTCAGTGCCAAAGCACGTCTCTCTAATTAATTACCACATTTGGCACAGTAATCCCTCTCAAATTGACTTAATGCTCAGTTCAAGAAGCATTGGAAACTCTGGCAGGGTCAGTTCGCCCCACCGGTTGCTGTTACCGCGTCCCTCTGAGGTGCTCAGCTGGCTCTCCCTGCCTGCTGGGGACAGACAGTGGTTGGTGCCAGTCATACTTTTGCAGAGAAAGGGACGGTCTGTGAAAGCAAAGAGCACAAAGAAGCAGCTCAGAGAGGCTGGACAGCAGAAACAGCCTACAGCAAAGACCCTGGTTTGCTGCTGCGGAGCACCCTTGGTTTAAAAGCTATGTTCCTTCCCTTCCTTCATGTTCCTTCTCACGAACACACTGACATCCTATTTGCCATTATGTGTCCCTGATGGGGAAGGACCAACAACTAGAAACAGTTTTCAATCCAACCTGAAAAGTGCTGTCAGGAGCCCAAGAACAGCTAACAAATGGCAGTTTGGATCAGTGCCTTGGGAGGCTCCTGTAGGAGGTGGCAGCTGGATCAGAACCACAGACATCTCCTGTGAGCTTTGGGGTTTGTCTGCCATGGAGATGGAAGGCCAACAGTCTGGGGACAGATCCAGATGATCGGCTTCAGAGTCTGTCCTTGGGCCAAGCCAGAAATTGCATGAACCCACTGATCTGGGGTCCAAGTCCAAGGAGAAAGCCCCTCAGCGGTGGTGGGATGCGGAAGGCATGAGGGTATGGGGAGGGGTGTCTTCTGCATAGCCTTTGCTGGGTGTTGTGCAAAGGCAGAGGCAATAAAACCAAAAACGTTTCTTTGCTTGTAAGTTCATGTAAGTGAATAAAAATTCTCCTTTTTGTAACTGAAATAACCAAACATCTTGGAGACAGGATCCATCTTATTCTCAAAACTCCTCAGGTGACTTCAGTCCAACACCACTCTGGCCTTTGCTTTGGAGTAGGAGAATTTTACTCAGGTGTCTGTCCTGCATGCCTGAGATGGGCCCCAAGGGTAGGCCAGGGCAGACCAAGAAGTTCCTATCACCTCCTGTACCTCAGACAGTCAACTCTGCTCCTTCCCCAACACTCACTGGCTCCACCATGGGGTAGGACCACTGTTTGGCCATGCATCACAGCACCAGGGGTAAAAGATCAATCTGTAACTTCTTTCTGAAAGGATGTTCTTAACTCTGTTAAAAGGACCTGCACCATCTTCCCCCATCTATCTGTCCTGACACACCAGGAACAATGGCTAATGGCAGCATGTGGGCAGGATTGATGGGAAATAGGGACAAGCTCTTCACTAGACCTAGCATTTTATAAAACTGTCCTTTTTATTCAACTCGGGGAACTCTCCATCTTCCTGTGTAAGTGCAAATAAAACCCCTTCTGCATTTCAACAGATTTTGTCTGGAGGGAGATATTGATGTCTATTGATGGAGGCTGTTCAATTGCCTCAGGAAGGTGACACCATCTGAAAAAGGTTATTTACATCTGTATTTTCTCACAGTATGGCACAAGGTGATAGTGAGGGGAGAGAGTCTTCAGATGGAAATGGAAATTCAAACTTCATTTGACATCACAGCTATAGAAGTGTGATATTATCCCTAAAAAATACTGCTTTAACTGACAGGATTTTTTTTTCTTTCCAAGGAAGCAGCAATGTTCCCTAGGACAGTTTGTTGTGGGGGTATATTTGGGATGTTTTCATTTTTTAAATTTTCAGATTTTTTGGGAATACATATTTTCAAAAACATAAAAAAAATTGAATAAAAAATTTAAATTAAAAAGCACTTTTGGAGATTTCTCCAGCTCCTCCTCCAGACAAGACCTACTTTAATCTTCCTAGCAGCAGGTATAGTGCTGTGTTTTGGATTCAGGATGAAAGCAATGTTAATAGCATGCTAATATTTTACTTGTTGCCAAGCAGTCAAGGACTTTTCAGTTTCTCATACTGACCTGCCAATGTGAAGGTGGAGGGCATCTAAGGAGCTGGAAGGGTACACATCAAGGGCAGCTGATCTAAACTGGTCTAAGGGATAATCTTTACTATATGACGTCATGTTCTGTATATAACTGGGGCATTGGCTAGAAGGTAGCAGACCCAGGGAACTAGCTGAGCATTGGCATTGGGGGGTAAGAAATTGTGCTGTGAATCACATATTTTTACATATCATTATTAGTAGTAGTATCTTCCTTTTCTGTCCCAACAAACTGTCTCTATCTCAATTTGCAAGTTTGTGTTTTTTTCCTTTTTGACCCTTTCCCCCATCCCACAGCAGGGAGGGGACTGAGCGAATGGCTGTGTGGTTGTTATAGCTGTTGGCCAGGTAAAATCACACCACGGAGCTCTCTGATCATCTGTAAACCTCTACAGATCACATTGTAACTGATATGCAGGTCAGTTTGTAGAGCGTCCCTCAGGCTCAATCTACAGTGCATTATTTTGGGGTTTTTTTTGCCTTTCCTGGGTCTCAGTAGTAACAGATGTGTGGAGACAGAGGGGATAACATGACATTCTTTAAACAATGTCTTTGATAATGAACATCCCACAAACCACGGATGCTCCAAGGGGCCTTTGCCAATGGTTGCTTAAACATCTTTGCCAAGATGCAGCCCTTCTTCATCAATATCCTGGCACCACACACCACAATATTCCACCAGGAGTATTGTGCCCAGTTCTGGGCTCCCTGCGATAAAACAGATAGGGATCTCCTGGAGAGAGTCCAGAGAAGAGCTACAAAGATGATGAAGGGTCTGGAGCATCTCCCCTGTGAGGTAAGGCTGTTCAGCCTGGAGAAAAGAAGACTCAGGGGGGACCTTATTAATGTCCATAGATATCTGAAGGATGGGATGCAGGGGGAAATGGCCAGCCCCTTTTCAGTGTCTGTGGGGACAGGACAAGGGGCAATGGCTGCAAGTCAGAGCACAGGAAGTTCCCCAGCAACATGGGGAAGAACCTTTCCCCAGTGAGGGTGCCAGAGCCCTGGGACAGGCTGCCCAGGGGATGTGGAGTCTCCATCTCTGGAGAGATTCCAGCCCCATCTGGACGCCGCCCTGTGCAATATGAGCTGGGGAGCTGCTTTGGCAGGGGGGTTGGACCCCAGGAGCACTGGAGGTCCCTACGATTCTGTGATTCTGTGATTAGTGTGGTCTGGGAGACACCATGTTCCTTAGGGCACAAGGAGAGAGGAAGATGAAGGACTGGAAGATTGCTGGCTGGGTCCTCAGCTGGTTGTGCATGACCACAGAGAGGTGTGAGAACCCCAGCGCTCCCTGGGAATGCAGTGTGTGTGCACACGCAGAGGGACATGTGTGGGGCTACCAGCATGCACAGTGGAGACGTGCAGGAAAGCAGGTTTCTGTAGCAAGATGCCTCAGATAAGGGTGACCTGGCTCTGCTTTCCCCCATGACCATCAATCTGCTTCTCAGCTGCGAGCCTCCCCTTTGCTTTCCCTGCTTCTAAACAAAAGGTCTGTTCAGGGTACACCAAAGTGCAACTGGAGAAAAATGAAAAAAAAAAAAAAAAAGCCATAATCTTTCCCTCTGCTCCTCTTAGGGTGCCTGAAAGGGCATGCTCAGCATGCAAAAAAAACCTGCTGACTTCACACTCTGCTGGAGAAGGTGATTTGAAACCAACAAAAATAATTGTCACTGTGTTTAGCCAGAGTCAATAAAAGCACTAAGGGCCTGGCAGTGTCAAACCCAGGGGAAAATAAATTGCCAGTTCATGAGCACTCCCTACTATGGATCCTGAAAAGAAGTTTTCTTTCCTTTCTCCTTCGAAAAAAAGTGATGGGGAGGGAGAGAGCTGAGAGGGGGGAAGAGCCTGGCAACGTATATTTCACATCTAATGATATTGTTTTAGTGGTGAGCAATAAAATATGGGGTCTTGAATGTTGGCATAGGAAAGAATAAGTAAAAGCACTGCTCACATTGATTGCATGTTGGACCACATAGTAAATCTGAAGTCTCTTATTTGTAGTGACAAGCAAAAAAGTTGCAAAAGCAATGGAGTGACTTTATCTATCTGTTCCAAAATGCCTATGATTTTTCATGCATAGCCTGAGACAAGGGAAGGAGCTCACCACAGTCTGCAAATTGTTAGCATGTTTTAGCTCTGAAAAATGAAGGTGCTATGGGGGAATCAGACTTGGGGGGCTGTGTCTCCATTATCATGCCTGGCTTTAATCCCCAGCTCTGTCAGTACGCCTAATAGCATTGCCTCCTTCACAAATCTTGCCTCACCTAAAGCCCCCAGCCACTTTTGAAAACCAAAGCCAAAACCAGAGTTCTAGTACTTTCCAGAGATCATGAGAGCATGAGGGAAAGCCATCTTCAAATGGTCTTTTATTGAATGTTTTAACAAAATTGAACATAATATGGTAGAATGTAGACACAAAAAAATCAGGCAGGAAATTAACAGTGCTATTTGGGTTTTCTTTTCTGTCTTGATCACTCTTACCCTGGTAACCTCCTTAATTTTTGGCCTTGTTTGTCCTAGTTAGGTGCACATCATCAGTGGCTTCATTTTCAACCTGAAGCAATGTCCTGGATACTGTTAGACATCTTTGCAGACCTTAGACTTGCATGCTATTTATGGGCCCACCTCTGAATGTCCTGCTCAGTGCATGAAACAGACCTTCTCTATGAAGGACACATCTCCCCAGTGATATTGTTATGTGTCATCTTTTAACTTCCTTAAGCAAAATATGTTCATTCAATGAGTCCAGAGTGATCCGTTGTCAGCAGCTAACAGGGAGCTGAGGAGCCCTAGAAGAAAGTTGGCAGCACACAAAAGCAGAGATGGGTTGAAATAAGGCAGCCACCAACCACTTTTTCTTTGGAAACATCCCAATGGTAGGAAAGTTCTGGCCAGCAATCAGGGAGAAGAAATTGGTTTATGTGTCACTTTGGCCCATCTACCATGGAGGCCTTGGTAACCTCAAAAAGGGAGAAACATCCCCATTAAGGGTAGAAAAATTTTCTTCTCTCTCCCAAGGAAAGAGGCTTATGTTACTTGGACAAGGTGGCCACCATTTGCATCCTGGGGGCTGGATCTGTTCGATCTTCTGAAGTTTGTACCAAAGAGCAGGGTTTTTTTCTCCTGTTCACATCTGCCATTTCTTGGCTACCAATCCAGGTGGATTTCACAAAGGCAAAATGAGTTTTTGTAGAGAAAGGCAAAGGGCTGGACACACAGCTGCCTGGTGCTTGAAAATACCCGCTGCTGCATGCAAAGCCTCGTATCACGGTTTTAATTAGATGTGACAGCTCAGGGTTCAAGCATGTGAGGAATTCCAGGCTAGATGAAAAGAGACTGGGCAGAGATCAATAGGGATAAAGAGGCAGCGATAAGGAGAAGGACCTGCTTAATCTTGTTTTTATCTCTGTTTATTTATCCTCTGTCAGCGGTGCTCTCCTGATCAAACACACAGGCATGTAGAATCCAATGCACTCACTCCTTACGACACGACAATAACAACAGAGGTGGCATGCACATCCCTGTCCACAACATCCTCTGGCAAACAGGGTTTTCTACTGGCTGACACACAGCCACCGCTGCCTGTGTTTGCTCTTCATCTGCTCATTGTGGAGCTCAGTGCTGGCATGTCTCCTTCCCCTTCCCTGGCAGCTGATAGCAAGTGCTGCTCCTCTCCCACACCTTCCTACTTGACAACGCAACGTGCAGAGAAGCCAGGCTGGACATCAGCAAGGCAAGTCTGTGAGGTGTCAGAGAATGGAGGTGCTTGGTCCTCACCTCCCACCACCTCAAGAGCCCAATTCTTTTCCAGCTATTTTTACTCAGCATCTCATTTTTATTTTTTATATAAGTTGTAGAAATCACAGTTTGCATTGCCCTCAAAAAAGGGACTCTGCAGATGAGAGAGGGTGAGGGTGTGGGAGTCCTTGTGAAAGTTAACAGGGGAGAACAGCATGCAAATAGAAGCAAGGCTGGGTGCTCATTCATTAGATGTCCTTGTCGGGGTTAAGTAGGGATTTTGTCTCTGATTCACACCCTTTCTGATGGCTCTGTTGTATGTCAACTCCAAACTTGGGCCCAAAATATATTTCTCTCCTCCTTGGGGTTTCACCAGCCTATTTTTACAAAGAGAAGCTGTGGGCAGCCTCTTCAGTGGAAAGACTTACAGGAAAATGTGGCTGAGATTTTCATGAGATGTGGGGCCCAATATTCCCATCTGTACCAGGGCCCTTTGCACTGCCTGAATACACAATCAAACTAAGCCCCAGGGCAGTTGCTTGTTTTAGAGCAGCTGAGGGTATATCTGGATTTTTGGAGAGCACACATGCTGTGACTCCAGAGGAGAAACTGGTCCCTAAAGTACAGAATATATGGCAGCCCATACCTAGCCATACCTAGCTATTTCCAACCCCCAGGCATGCTGAATAAACCTAATTCAAGCAAGGCTATTTTAACATCTCATTGCATCTATTTCTAGGATGATTTTTCTGCCAGAAGTGTAACATGCCCTTCCTTCCATACAAGGCTTTTCTAACGAAGATTGCAGCATTGTCCTAATTACCAGAAATCTCTACCTGCAAGTTAGCAATTTCTGTAAGGTGCTAGAAAATATCAGTTATCACAACTGCTAGCACATCATACGTTTAATTTCCAGTCTAGGTCAATGTAGAAGGGCGCTGATGCCATATTTAAGCACTTGCATTGACGGTGATACTACTGAAGAGTGAATACAGCACTTTCATAAATCCAGATCCATTTATTTCTAAACCTAGATATTTCATTGACATATCCAAGCTAAACTTAGTCAGTTCAGACTGCTGCTGTAGTCTGCAGAGATTGCCCAGTGGGTGAGCTGATCTGTCTTACATCTTCTGGTAGTGTCTCAATTTCTGTTGTCGAAGGAGGAGACCTTGAATTATAGTGTCCCTTGCTTAAATAACTACACTTGTAACTGATTGATCAGACCAAGGCATTTTTACAAAATGACCTGTTAACTGTTACTCTAAGCACCGTTCAGATAAATAAAGGCTTCACAGGTGTTCTATACCAAGAAAGAAGTGCTGTTTGCTTTGCAATTTTCCCAGTGCCCACTGGTGACAAAAGTTGTATTTGAGGTGGGGCAGCCAGGATATTGTTGCTTATCTGTCCAAAATGGGTTAGGAAAATTTCCTGTCAGGATCACTAGCCAACAGCAGCATATTTGAACAACATAGAGCTCCAAAGATAACTTTCATAGACAAAGGTTGCAGCTGACCTAGCTACAACTATTGTGTTGCCATCCAGGATTGCCCATCTGTCTGCAATTGCTGTGCTCCCAAAACTCCCCCAACAACCCTCATCCTCATCCTCCTCCTTCAGAAGCAAAAGGCCATGGAGCTGCTGAGATCCTCATGTATGTCTCCTCACCTAGTTCCTGCAACACAAAGTCAGTGTGCCTAGCTGCAGCCCTTCTAGACGAGCCCACTAAGTAAGTGCTGTCCCCAGCATCACCACTCTCAGTGGGAGGAGACGTGACAGGGCTCTGCAGTAGCCCTGCTCCTGCATTAGCTGTGGGCAGTTTGCAAATCCTCATCACCTTTGTGGGCATGGAGACAAGCTGCTCCAGCAGTCTCCTGAGGTCAGCCTAATAATGATCTTTATACCTTCATAAGAAGAATATATGGGGGAAAAAAATGCCTAGGACTTAGACATCTCTAGAAAGATACTAAAACTCCCACTTTTGCCATACCTTCAAACATTACCCAGGCAGTGGGAGGTAAAAATCCCCAAAATACCAATTGTTTTTCAACTATGTGTTCAGTTTCTTGTCAACAGGCTTTGACTTTTCTTATGACATGTTCACACTGGAAGGAAACTCCATGTATCCCCTTCTAATCTTTCCCTAAACCTCACCCTTGCCATGAACCTTGTCATGACCCATGCAGCTATCAAGGGGCTGTTGACCTCTCCTTATCATACCAGTCATAGCTATCTTAGCTTATCTTGCTCACCTCTGTCTAATTGGCTATCTCCATCTCCTGCAGGTAGGCACGAGAATCATAATGCTTAGATGCTACCCTGACACAGATAATAGTAACAACTATGTTAAGTGTGTTTGGGGCTTGCAGAGGCTGTAGCAGGGAATGGAGTGAGGACTAACACACCAGCCTGATGAGCTACCTGGATCTGCATGCACACAGAAGGAGGTGGGGGATTTAGACTGGGTCTATTCCTCCCAAAACTACACTTCCTGTCATTCCAGTGATTCCAGATTAAGTAATCTCTTTTTTTTTTTTTTAATGTATTTTGTTTTGTTATTTAGCACTGGTCAGAAGAGAACTATAAGGACCAGAACTGGCATTGAATGCCAAGACACAGCGTAAGATCTACTCTGTGTCCCTCCACAGTCTGGGGATGTTTGCATCAAGACCCTCCTGCTAGTAAAGCAGAGGGCAAGCTGTGAAATATGGAACTGAATTCGGGTTCAGACCCAGAACTCTTGATCTATTCTGATGCAGGAGATGCAGATCAGGAAGTTATATTGCTCTTGCTATTTTCAAAACCAAGAGAAACCAGGAAAAAAACAAAGAGAGAGAGAGAAAGAGAGAATGAAGGAAAAGAAAGCAAAGAATTAAAAAAATGAGGAAGGGGAATATCCTTACTACATCCTGGAGAAGGAAAGGCAGAGCATTTTATTAAATGTTAATGAGAAAGTAATTTTTGGCTGAGTCTTTCTTTTTAATTTCTCTTCTGTATTATTCCTTTATTCTATCTCTCTCTCTCTCAGTCTGCTAAAGAAATACAGCTCCTCACTATTCTGTAAGTATAAGGTGCAGCACACAGTACCTGCCAACTGTTTTTCTCTACCTGGGCACCACAGTCTGGGTCCCTGTTAGCATTCCCTCCTCCTTGGGTCCTCTTCATGGCTGTTACCTACTAATGTGCCAAGCAAGAGAAGCTCATACTTTTCCTTACCCACATACACTGGCACTCCTTGTCCTGTGTGCTCCATGGCCATTTCTATTTTCTGATCTGGTGTTTTTTCTAAGCCTTTGGCCAGTTTGGAACAGGCAACAGCCTTTCATTACCAGTGAGTGGTGGTACAACATGTTCAGTTCAGAACAGAACAGGCAAGGGTGTACACAATCATTGCTCCCAAGGAACTGGAGCCAAACTGGGACTAAGAAGGTCTTTTAAACAGGTATGTTTTTATTACTGATGACCTTTTAGAAGAAATGACTGTCCTGTCCCATTTCTTCTACCAATTTGGCCTGCCTTGCATTGCACAGGCTTGAGGAGCGTGCTGCTGGCGTGATTGCTTTGCAACCAGTGGCAGGCAAGCACCCACAGGCAGGAGGAGCCTGACAGTCTGCAGTTGCATGTGGTTTTTGGAGAACTCATTTCCCTGTTTTCCTGAGAGGTCATGCTCTTTCCACTGCTTGCCTGTGTAAATGGAGTAAGTTTGTGGGTTTTGGGTTTTCTTTTTTTAAAGACTGTTCTACTCACCTGATGCCCTCCATGAACTCAAAGTTTTATCATCTGCTTTCTGAAAATCAGGCCTACTGATCCTCTGTCAAGACTTAATTCACCTGCAGCAAACCAAAAGCCTCCAAACACAGCAAAGATTTCCATACAGAAGAAGGAGTGTCCTTCTTCACACTTATGTGGATGGTCCACAGATGGTCCCATATGGTAAAAAGGCATCTTAAAGTGACTGTACTTATTCAAGTTTCTCCTAGACAGAGCAGACCTGAAAGCAGAAGCAATTCATTCCTAGTCTTTTGTGGGTGCTCTGAAGAGTGACCCAGTTGCAAAGCACCTCAAATTAAAGTGGTTTGGTGTTTAGGAGCCCTTGTTTTTCACTTGTACACTGGCTTCTCACCACGTGCCGCTATCTAATAGCGTTCACTCAAGACAGGTCCCACCACATCTAGCTCCTAGCAGTGTAATGTCTGCTGCTTTTTGGACAGAAATAGTGACCCTATGGTGGAAATCCTTCATGAGGAGGAAAACCAATGTAATTTTAAGATGTGGTATACCTCACTGAGTGTGGTTGACCTGCTGTCATGTGGGCAATTTTTTTTTAGGTGCTCCAGAGGTGTCCATGAACCATAAATCAAGCCAAGGACAAGTACATAGCTCATTAGGTGTAGGTATTTCTAATGCAGACATCTGGGGAAAGTGAGATTATTCCCACCTCCTGAGCCCATAACTGTTACTCTGAGGAAACACCTGATGACATTCAGATTTTAAATTCTCAAGTAGGGATTGAAGATGTGTTCTGTATCTCGTTAGCATCAACACCTGACAGGGATCTGATGTATACGGGAGAATCCTAAACACAGATTACACAGTATAAAGAATAAAGTATTGTTTGGGCATGTTCATCTTAACTTTTTTTTAATTGCTTACTTTATGTTGAGGTATCTCTATGATGAGGGCACTACCTTTGCCTTCTCTTGACCTGTCTCTAAACTCAAGGCAATATTTGAAAATGCTGAAATTGAGGGGCCAGACTACCCTGATGTGTAAACTGGGCATAGCACTCTGACCGCAGTGATGACCCAGTGAGCAAACTGATCTGGAGAAAGTGAACTGATACAGCATGACTTTGAGAACTTTACAGTAGACATAAGGAAGGATCTGCACATTATTCAATAAATCTCAAACTCCTGGTGATGCAGATGGTCCCTTTGCTCTTTTGCTGATGTGTGATCATTAGCAGAGATGTGTAGCCCATCAGTAAATCAACCTAGATACTTTGTTATAATAGTCCTCATTACAGAACATTGATAGATTAACTGTGCTCCTTCTCAGTTTATGAGCAAAGCTCTTTGCTCTCCTTGGCAGTGTGATTAATGTGAGGTTCACATACTTAACATTAGAGACCAGTATTTATGACCTTAAAAACATCAAGAAAAAGTAAAATGTCTGCTGTGACAGCGTATATAGTACAAGTGTCAAATCTTATCAAGGATCCTCTCATCCATTATAGCTTCAAGAGGTGCTATCATTTACCAAGCTGACCTGGCAGACCTCAGAGCCTCATTGTAACATTCTTTGTAGAGTAATCCAGTTAAGAGCAAAATGCAGGCTGAGACATGGCTTCATATACTCAATAAAATCATTACTGGGGAAGAAATCTTTAGGAAGCCAGCCAAAGTTATTCTTCTCCAAGGGGGAAGAATGGAGTCAAACTTCTTAACCAAATGAAGTGATTTTCTGCCTCCCTTGCTGTACAACTGTGAGCAATGGTGTCACTGCTGATGGATGGGTGATGCAAATTTGGTGGGTGAAACATAGTGTAATGTTGAGGCACGGTCCAGGCCAAGCCATCACACCAACCTTTGCAGTGATTACGCTTGGGTTTGGTGATACTGCTCTTTAATGAAGGTGGGGGAAACTTAGCAGGGGCTTACTAAAGATGGGCTTGTCTGCATTGCAGCTTGAAAGCTTCAGGGAGCACAATCCTTCTTTATGTTGAACTGATTTCTCTTATGGGCCTCAGATTCCAATGCCTTGAGTGAGTGAATCATCAAATAATCTCCAGTTTAGACATCCTGTTACAAAGTTAAACTTCTCCAAAAGACCTGGACTGCCCTCCACTTCCCATACATCAGAGATGTGCTTGTAATAGGCACGGTCTGCTAAAGGTGCTGCATTGTGCAGTGGTTGCCATCACAACATGTTTCATAGATTAGCTCAGAGACAGCTTGACCAGGTTGATTTATTAATATGCTGCTATAATAGGACAGGTGTTACCAAATGACTAATACTAGCCTTATTCAAGATACCAGTTAAGCACTCAGAGTCACTTAAACACACACATTATCTCAGAAATGGCTCGGTGTCACTGACTTCAAGGAGACACCAAGCACATGCTTGAGAATTTTCATGAATCAGAGCCATTATTTGATTTAACTACTCATGGTATTTGCGAAAGTGCTGACAGGTTGCGAAAGTTTCATTGACACAAGGTTGAGTGATTATTTGTCCAGAAATGTGAAGGACTATCATCCAGCTTCCTCTCTTTGTCTGAACTGGTTCAAAAGATACATCTCTCGTGCTGAAAGTGAATAAATGCAAAGAGCTCCAGTGTACCTTGGTTTCAGTCTATGTTTCAGTGGGTTTAAGGCAAACAATGACAGGGAGTTTCAGAGAATGCAATTTCTGAACATGTTTTGCCATGTCTAAACCCAAAGAAACTATGTGCAGGATCAGGTTATGAACCAATATCGAATAAACAACAGATAGGACTAAGTTTGGAAGGAAACTGAAATGGATTTAAAGATTCAATTAGCTTTATCCACAGGCCTGTGCATCAACTGAACAAGCTGCTTCTCAGAGGGGAGACTAACTGGCATCATAGTAATATAGCTTCCATCCAACAGTAGATCCTGTGCAAGGGCCCGCAGGCAGTGTTGCTTCACATCACACCCACAATTTGAGGGTTAAAATGCTATCCACCACTAGCTGGGAAAAGGGTTTGGATGCTTTCTGGTTTGGAAAAGTTTCTTTTTCATGAAAAAGAACTCCTACATGGAGCTAGTTAAAGGTGATTAAGTCACTGCCTCTAAATGCGGGGAGTCAGAGGCGGCTTTCCTGAGCTGTGCAGAGATGGAAGCTTGCAAAATGTCTCCATTTGATGTAAGGGGGAGGGCTTGCTGAGGACTTCACATTTACTCAAAGATTTATTGGGGGAGAGGGCAGGCTTGTGCCAGACTTGAAAGAGAACATGCTTCTGCGAGATAAATTCATTTTCATGTTTATTTATCTAGAGTAGAAAAACGGTCCTGCCTAGTAGAGCATATGCTGGCTGTAATGAAAGACAAACGTCAGCTTTTGAAGGAAAACACCCATTCATCAAAGGACACAGAAGAACAAACAACTTTTTCATTAAAACACAATTGAAAGGTGGCTTCTCCTCTCTATTCCACCTGCTTTCCCAAGTTGGGGGTTGCATGGGAAACTGCTGCTGCTCCCCTCCCTTTCTACTTACTCTCTGTCTTGGACCAGATGAAAGGCTTTTCCTGCCTCAGAGATAGGCAAATAAACCCCTCAAACAACCCAAAACTTAGGTCCACAGTATTTCACCAGCTTTTTCTTCACACTTATGGAGAAGGCTATGTCTGCATTCAGTCCAAGTCTGTTGTGACAGGTCCTGGCCAAAGGACTGACTCTGTACCTGAGCCTAATTCTGGAAGGCACTCTGTGCTCTCTGTGAGAGACCTCATGGCAGGCACTAGAGGCTGGTAATAGGATACATCCCAAGGATCCCTCTGAATAGGAGGAAGCAATCAAAATCTTCTAAATTTTCCCAGGATGGGAAAGCAATTTCCTCTTCCAGCTGTAAGAATGGAGGAGAGTGAAAGGTCTCAGGGGAAGTAATTATTGCCCTTTGATGAGTCTATCAGAAAGCTGAGACCAGCTCATTGGTGTGAATAAACATCTTCATCTTTGACCTAATTGTCTGTGTAAATCCAATAAAAAGAAATCCTCTACTTAGTGCATCTAGCCTCTATAACCCTGGATGTAATGTTGATTTCTTTTATGAAGTATCATGCAGATACATGGATATGAATAGGTAAAAAGTAAAAGAACAAGGACAAGAGCCAACCGTGTGGTAGGTATCCCAGATAAGCCCACCAAGGTCTGGGTTCTGGATGGTTTATATTGTTTCCCACTACTCTGTTCATTCTCTGTGGTTTTTCTGGCCAGTCCTTGATGAGGTTTTTGACTATGTTTGTTATATTGGTCATCTGCATCTCTGGAAGCCAAAATAATTAATTTTAGCAAAACCATAGAGAAGTATAAAGTGTTGCTGTGGATGTCCCTCAGACTTTCTTTTATTATAGCATCTGACATGGAAGCTTGAGATTAAATAATTACTGAATCACTGCCTGCTTTTTGCACGCTTTTACTATGAAATCACAGTTCTGCTCAGTCCTCTCAAAGGGGTCAGCTGAGCCCAAATGATTGTGTTTACAGTTCTCAGTTGTCAGCAATGACTTGCTGCTTCATAAAAAAGGGAGACTTTGAGACTCCTCTCTAAGTGGAGATTAGATATAAAAATAAATGGGTGGAAGAGAGAAACACTGTGTTGCACTCAAAATCTGCAAACTAGACCTGAGAGGGAACAATGCAGCTTCAATCTGGGAACACCTTGTAAAAGCAAAGTCTAGAAAAATGTGGGTAAGTAAAATTACTCACCATCCTGATGGCAAAACATCAGCACTGATGTTTCTTCGGATGTAACTGGAAACTCATGAATGATGATCCACTTTAGCTGGTGATTTTATTAACCTATAAAGTTCAAGTAGCTGTTTCTTCTCCCCAGACCACTGATACGGCTTTGCTGACTCTGAGACTAAATAGACACCTTGTGTGAGTGACCTTATTGACAAGGCTTGGTACATAGGCTTTAATTTTCAACATTTTAGCAAGCAGACACCCAGGTTTAACTTGTGACCTATTAATATAGCTGGCTGGGACACAGCAAGGCCACAGACATCTCAAATTGTACATTTGTTTGTTTGAATAGCCTACTGCTTTGTGCCCAAGCACAGCCCAAGCCTGAGTTTCACAGATCATCAGGGAGAGGCAGCGCAAGCTGAACTACCTGGGGAAGAGCTGGAACATGAAGAGGCAGACTCTTTTTGTTGCTGACCTGTTGGGGTATTTTTTCCTTTCCTTTTTCTTTTTCTTTCAACCCCCCCAACCCCCCGCTCCATGGTTCTGAATCCAGGGAAGAATAACCCAGACGAACTCTCCGGCTGCACTGGCTGTGTGGGGTCTCAAGCTCATCCCTCTGCTATGTGGAAAGCTCATCCCTTTTCCTATGTGGAAAGGAGCAGCAACCCCTTCCACACCTCTTCTTCCACTCTTCAACTCATCTGCTGACCACTCAGGAGCATGATAAGAGGAGGGGAGGGGAGGGGGCTTGGGATGTGCATGGGCACAAAGCAGTAGGCTAAAGTTGATAGTAAATGTGTTTATGCAAGGAAAAGCTACTCCACTCACCCATTCCTTCCACGTGCACAGCAATTATACAAAGCATCCATACTGGGGGGCTGGGTAGATAGTCAACTTCCACGCTGCTCACAAGTCCACTGCCTTATATATCTGTCTCATAATGCCATTTCAGACAGTGACAGAGTGAATGGGAGACATCTCACCCAGCTTTAGCCATCCAAAGAGCTTGATACTTGGTCTAACAAAGTCCCTATAATCAATGGAAAGACAGACACTTTCCAATAAATAGTAATTTCCACCTACCTCAGTATGGGATTATAGCAGATTATGAACAGAAAATACTAGAGATCAATACCATTCTAAGAAAAGTGTGGGGTTTTTTGCTTTTTTGTGCACCAGACTGAGCTACACTGATAGAAAATGTCCTCTCTTGTAGCAGCTTCTACCAGCCCAGTGCCAAGGGAAACCTCTCAGCCCCATTTGCAGAGCAGTTCATGTGAAAGATCTGTTGGCCACCTCCAGGAAGTAAGCCAAGGTAACCAGTCTAGCCTTTGCAAGTACTGGGCTCAGCTGATCTTGCTTGAAGTAACATAGGCCAGGAGAGGGGAGACTTGTATGCTCCAATTTGCTGGAAGACACCAGGGCATGGCAATTGTTCAGACATAGAGAGATGATCAGTTGGGGACTGGAACCACTTCCAGAGGCACAGCTGGGGCCAGAAAGGTGTGTACTGTGTAACAAGATAGGCTAAAGACTTCCAGGGTTTTTGTTTTTTTTTTCCTTTTGATCAGGAACTAGAAGCTATTGCAAGATTTGAGGGCAAACTTGTCAACTTTAGTAACTCTGCCCTGCCATTCTTGTGCCAAACAAAATGAAAATGGCAATCCTAAAGATAACCAACCAGTTAAATTATTGAGGCTTAGAGATTTATGTATATAGACACATATCTACTTTTTAAGCCAAGCCAGGAAGTTCCACTCCTTGGAAAAAAGATTAGGGATATGTCAGGCAGAGCAGACACAGTGGTGGAGACAGCTGCTTAAAGGCAAATAAAAGAATGAGAAAGGTCCCAGGTAGCAGATAATACAGTAAAAAAAAATAATTTCAATGGAAAGGAAGGGATATCAGAGGTCACTGTGTTTCTGTTAGTTGTCAAGTTTCCTGTACATGGAGCAAAGCCCATGATGCTGAGATAGCTGAGTGGTGCCTGCACCACTGCGGATGGAGTTGGATCCAGCCCTGGAGCAAACCCAGGCGCCTGCTGAATTCTTTGGGGATGAAGCCACATTTGCTGAATTCTCCAGCAGCAGACAGTACAAGAGTCTGTCCACTCCCATCCACAGCCACCCATCCCCTCTCTCTGCTCTTGCTTCAAGTTATTGCTTGCTCATCATGCCTGTTTGGTTGTTACCCCGTATCCAAACTGGACCAATAGAAGTCCAAGGGAATCAAGAACTGATCATTTACCAAAATACATGACGATTTTTAAAGGAAAAGGTCCAATTCATGATTATCTTTCTGAACCACACTGTTCCCTTGCTCCCTAGGTGTCAGCAGGCTAGAGGAGATATTGTGAAATATTTTTCAAGCTAAGTTGAACAGAGATGAAAGGCAGGCAAATCCACAAAAAATTCTGAATCAGGTTTCTCACCCTAGCTGAACTGCTGAGATGTGGCCACTGTAGATGAAGCAGCAAATCTCCATGGATTTATTTGGTGTTTTGGCAGGTTAATACCCCCCTGTCTTAAGAAGACTGCTGTGTGAGAGTGTTTATCTCACATGGAAATGCATGGCATGTCCCCTGTTTCTTCTGCTCTATAGAAGAGGTGTCATGCTATTGTTAACCTGCTCCCCCCAGTGTATGGCTTTAATGATGTGACTCAGAGTGGTAGGTTCCCAGTGCAGAGATTGCCTCGCTGGCCAAGAATAAACTCGTTACATATGGGCATGGCATAAGCTTAAACAGCAGGTCCAGCCCAACCAGGCTTGTTCATCTCCACTGGAGAACCCAAGCACACCAGCCCCAGAGGCAGTTTGCAGGTGGAGACCAGGAGAGGAGCACCTCTCGACTAGGGCTGTCCCATGCCAGTGGATGGTAGGGTTTGAAAACACTTGCAAACACACTCAGTCACCAAATATGGAAGTAAATGAGTGCAGACCACTGCTGGTTCCTCAAGCCAAGGTACCACAGGACACAAATTTCTAGTCTAATTAATTCTTCTATCCTACATGAGCAGTCTAAGCAGCTATGGGATTTCAGCTGCTCAGGGCACAAGGGCCACTATCTCTACATAGAATCATAGAATCACTTTGGTGTTCCCTGAACAGACCTTTTGTTTAGAAGCAGGGAAAACAAAGGAGAGGCTTGCAGCTGAGAAGCAGATTGATGGTCATGGGGGAAAGCAGAGCCAGGTCACCCTTATCTGAGGCATCTTGCTACAGAAACCTGCTTTCCCGCAGGTCTCCACTGTGCATGCTGGTAGCCCCACACATGTCCCTCTGCGTGTGCACACACACTGCATTCTCAGAGAGCGCTGGGGTTCTCACACCTCTCTGTGGTCATGCACAACCAGCTGAGGACCCAGCCAGCAATCTTCCAGTCCTTCATCTTCCTCTCTCCTTGTGCCCTAAGGAACATGGTGTCTCCCAGACCACACTAATCACAGAATCGTAGGGACCTCCAGAGCTCCTGGGGTCCAACCCCCCTGCCAAAGCAGCTCCCCAGCTCATATCGCACAGGGCGGCGTCCAGATGGGGCTGGAATCTCCACAGAGATGGAGACTCCACACCCCCCTGGGCAGCCTGTCCCAGGGCTCTGGCACCCTCACTGGGGAAAGGTTCTTCCCCATGTTGCTGTGGAACTTCCTATGCTCTGACTTGCAGCCATTGCCCCTTGTCCTGTCCCCACAGACACTGAAAAGGGGTTGGCCATTTCCCCCTGCATCCCATCCTTCAGATATTGATAGACATTAATAAGGTCCCCCCTGAGTCTTCTTTTGTCCAGGCTGAACAGTCCCAGCTCACCCAGCCTTACCTCAGAGGGGAGATGCTCCAGACCCTTCCTCATCTTTGTAGCTCTTCTCTGGACTCTCTCCAGGAGATCCCTGTCTGTTTTATCCCAGGGAGCCCAGAACTGGACACAACACTCCAGGTGGGGCTTGAACCAGGCAGAGCAGAAGGGGAGGATCCCCTCCTTCGACCTGCTGGCCACACTCCTCCTGATGCATCCCAGGATCCCACTGGCCCTCTTAGCCACCAGTGCACACTGCTGGCTCAAATCCCACCCAACAGTCTGCTGAATCCCACCCAGCATTTCAGTAATCCAGTACTTGACATGTGTGAATTCAGGATGATCTTATTTGTCCTCAGAGCAGCAGTACAAGTGGGCAGGCATCAGCAGCTTACCTGGAACCACTTGCATAGCTCCTGCTGGGAACAGGCTACTGAACTAGACAGACCCTGACAGCTACATGTGTCAGGATTTCCACAATCCACAATTACCTACACAGTAGGTAGTACCATGCTCGAGAGAAAGGTGGGAATTGTTAGCCAGCAAAAATTGAGGTGGGAAATGAAAGAATGCTATTCTAAAGGGCATGGAAACTTTAGGAGAGTAAAACCCATGGACATCAAATACACAATTCCTGCAAGAATATAAAAACTCACAAATCACTGGGGGTTTTTGGGGGGTTTTATTTTTGGTTCCAGAGATATTCTACAACTTGTGTGACACTGCTAAAGCATTTCAGAGAAACTTATCAATCCTTCCAGAGCATGAATGTAAATTCTAGGAACAGTAAAAAGAGCACAAAATACTGGGAAAAATGGCTGTCCTTGAGAGAGATAAACTAGTACCTCAGTCAGTGTGTGGGGAGGGAAAGGGACAGCTGAGAATCACATGCAATCAACGGGAAATTTTCTACCAGTTTTCTACCAATTCAACACAGCTTTCTTCCTCTTTCTGAGTCTGCAGGCCCAAATATGTCAATATTTCAGTATTTTCTCTGTCATTGTTCAAAATAATTACTTTAAAGGAAGAAAACAATTAAAAAACCCCCCCTGATAGTGGTGAGGAACCTTGGAAAGGACTCTAATAGACACAACCACATGTTTATATTGCCTACAAAATGTCTGTTTCTGCATTTTTCTGAGGTTTTAGTTCTTGCTTTCACAAGGGGGAATTCTGTGGTAAAGGGCTGTCAAATTGTATGCTTGCACGTGGGATGAAAGAGTGGTGTCTGTGACAGCTAATGGGAACTGGCGTCTTTTTGTATCATGGTTAGTTGTATTATCAGTATTATGGCACCAGAACATATATATACACTAGATCAGGATTTGGGCCATAGGAACTCTTTCAGTAGAGCCTCTAATTTTGGCACAAGTGTTTCTATTCCAAATTCTTCTGGCTGCTTTTCTAATATAAAATGAAAATAAAATAAAAAAAGAGAGAGAAAAAGAAAAACGAAAAAAAGGGAAAAAAAGAAAAGAGAGAAAAAAGAAAAAAAAGAAAAGTTTTCCAATTTGCTTTTGAAAATAAATTACTCTGGCAAGCTGCCACAAACTTTGTAGGACACAGGTTTTCTCCCTTATCATCTGTGTAGCACCTTGGGTTTTCACAGGCAGAAAGATCTGCTAAAAAAAAAACAACCCAAAAAACTTTGCCACAGCCAGCATGAAAATATGATGTAAGAGCAATGAGAATGGCATATTTAAAAACTATTTCCTGTATGGGTACCTCAAGTCACCTCACAGCTATCCAGAATTGCTGTCCTTGCTTATGACTAAAGCACCACAGTAATGAGAGGTGGAGGATTTGTCCTATAGGAAATTCATGATGAAGAAAGGCTAGAGTCAAGGCCCTTTCTGTTCCTCTTTTCTGTGTACGACAATATCCACAAACACAGAAAGAAAGACACCCTCTCTGCAATAACCAATAAGAAATTTTCTCTGTATTTCCCATCATGTCAACCTAGAGCCTTCCTGGGGTGGTAAGATATAAACCCATTTCCTCTGATTTACAATGCTGGGGTTTGCTTTGTGAACCCAAAGGTTCAACTCAGTATAGTCAGTATAAAGTTTAATATACACAAGAGGCCTGAGTTCATAAAGTAAAATATCCATGGAATGAAACTAGAACCAATTCAAAAAGGTGAAAAATATACATTCAAATAGAAGTGGATCAAGACTATTTATTTGTGCAGTAGCGTTGAGAGTGCATGTTGGGGGAATATTGCAGTACAGTTCATCTTACTGCTAGAGGTGAATCTGAGTCACCATGCTTGGATCTCAGAGTGAACTTTCCCAGAATTTAGGAGGAAGCCTTTAGATGTCACCAGGGAACATTAACTTCAGTCACAGAAGTTCTTTGGGTTTTGTTTATTTGTTTATTTTTGTGTGTGTTTTAAATATAAGTCTACTACCTGGATACACCATAGACTTAGGTCCATGTGGTCTTCTCCTGGAGTTTCCAGCTGGTCTCAGAGTGGTAATACTTCTCTCTTTGTCGTGTTGCACCAGAGAAGGATGGAGGAAGGTGGAAGAAGTGGCTTCTTGTCCCACAGAGAGAAAGCCTGACAGAATCACAAAATCACAGAATCACAAGGTTGGAAAAGACCTTTGAAGATCATCAAGTCCAACCAATCCCATCCTAAGCTAAACCATATCCCTAAATACCTCATCTACCCTTTTTCTGAACACACCCAGGGAAGGGGACTCAGCCCCTCCCTGGGCAGCCTGGGCCAGGCCCTCACAACTCTGTCAGTACAAAATTTTTTTCTAATGTCTAATCTGCCCCTGCCCTGGCCCAGCTTCTTGCCATTTCCCCTTGTCCCATCTCCTGTCCCCTGGCTGAAGAGACAATCTCCCACCTCTCCACAACCTCCCTACAGGTAGTTATAGGTGGTGGTAAGGTCTCCCTTCAGCCTCCTCTTCTCCAAGCTAAACAGCCCCAGCTCCCTGAGCTGCTCCTCTGACTCTCTGTGGCAGCTGCTTACCATTAGCACAGAGGACATGGAGGGTCTTCTCACCACCGTGGTCTTTGTTGGTGTCAGTGATCCTCTAGGCTGTGAAGCAAGAAGAAACTTATCTCTTCTGCAACAGACAGCCCAGGTATTCACATCCACTCATCAGACTCCTCCAGCTGAGCAAAACACACCCCTAAGTGCAGATACCAACTTGGCCATTGGGTGCATTTTCTAACCAATCCTGTCTTCTCTGACTGAAGTAATTTCCCCATCTCCCTTTTTTCCAGGTTGGAGTGTGCCACCTATTCATTTCAAAGGCTCCTTTGAATGGTGTAAATCAACCCACTTGTCTCATTTCCAGCTTCCAGACATTTCATCCATCAGTCACAGGCCTAGAGCACCAGATAGCTGCCATGAGAAATTTCAGATCAGGTAACGTTTCTTCTGGCTTAACACGTGTTTGTTAAATGTTAAAAATCTCTGAATGTTATTTTAGCCAGTTTTGCCATTTGCCCATAACCACCTCTACCATGTTTTCGAGCAGGCTTTTTTAGGACTCCAGGAAAAACAGACACTGTTCAGCACGCACTCTGTGCTTTTGCAAGGCATGTAAGCATCAGGACCCAGTTCCTGAAGGAAGGTTTGTGCTATGTAGGTTCTGCTAGACTGATTCAATGTAGAATACCCTAAATCACATGTCACCACACCATCCACAAGCTGTAGTTTCTTCTGAGCCTACGACAATGTTGTGCCCAGAGCAACTTGCCATTTGAAGACACGTGTGTACGTTAAGGAGTTGGACCCAAAGATCTTTATAGTTCCACTCCCTCTCAAGATATCCTATTATCCGAAGTGTGGGACACAGCGGGACATGGCCAGCCCCTTTTCAGTATCTGTGGAGACAGGACAAGGGGCAATGGCTGCAAGTTAGAGCATAGGAAGTTCCACAGCAACATGGGGAAGAACCTTTCCCCAGTGAGGGTGCCAGAGCCCTGGGACAGGCTGCCCAGGGGGGTGTGGATTCTCCGTCTCTGGAGATATTCCAGCCCCATCTGGATGCTGACCTGTTCAGTATGTCC
Organism: Laterallus jamaicensis coturniculus; assembly: GCA_022605575.1. Classification (NCBI taxonomy): domain Eukaryota; kingdom Metazoa; phylum Chordata; class Aves; order Gruiformes; family Rallidae; genus Laterallus; species Laterallus jamaicensis. Next base: position 45,831,540 of record JAKCOX010000004.1, on the reverse strand, counting down.
TAAGGAACCTGCTTTGGCAGGGGGGTTGGACTCAATGATCTCTCAAGGTCCCTTCCAACCCCTGTGATTCTGTGATTTGGTGATTCTATGACTCTGTGACATACAGACAGTCATTGACCAAGGGATGTTTTTATACCCTAGCAAGATTTTGCCATTTAATAGAAAATGCTCCACATCAGGATGAACAAGAGAGCATTCAGAGCAGCAGGAAGCCGCACCTTATCTGCAGAATAAGCCTTAACCTTGCATAAGAGTGCTGTTATGGGCTGTGGGATCCCAGCACACAAAATCTGCCTGATTTCACCGAAGGTGTATAAGCTACTCCCACATATTTCCTGTCATCTCCCTAACTACCTGGCTACTGGGAGTTTACAATAGATGAGCTATTGTGCTTGTCACAGAAGTGTCCAAATATTCACTGGACAAGAGTAAAAATGTTTCCAAAGCCCCAAACCAGAGCATTCAACACAGGATGGGAGGTTGAGATCAAGACCTTTGTCTATAATTTGGCAGAGAAGACTTGAATGAAGGTTGCTGCATCTTATATGGATGCTAAATGGCTAGGCAACTGTTTGAGGCATATTTGTCTCATGGTATTCTAGCATAGGTGAAAGTATCACCCTTTTGCCTCTGACCCACAATTCCATCTTTGTAGGAACATGTGTATGTTCATGAAAAGCTTCAACAATCTGACATTTTCATATAGAAAGGGATCTGAGGCTGTCAAGTAAGCCCCATTAAAAACCTTTAAAAGTAAGTAAATTGGAACTGTCAGTGCTCAGGATTTGATATTCCACTTCCTGGCTGCAAATAAGTTTGTTTGCAAAATGTAGAATATGGTTTCTGGAATTTTGTTTGCTGTGTTCTCTTCCTCTTTTAAGTGTAGAGTGCTGTTTCAAAGAAAGCATCTTTTTGACTTTTCTACCTGTTAGAGCCAGAGGGCAGTAAGAAGAAAAAAAAATTAAAAAGTATCATCTTTTCAATCTCCTGACCATACAGGCATGGTCAGAGTCATTGAATCATAGAATGGTTTGGGTTGGAAGAGACCTTAGAGATTATCTTGTTCCAACCCCTCTGCTATGGTCAAGGACACCTCCCACTAGCCCAGGTTGCTCAAAGCCCCATCCAGCCTAACCCTGAACACGGCCTGTGAGGGGGCAGCCACAGCTTCCCTAGGCAACCTGTGTCAGTTCCTCACCACTCTCACAGTGAAAAACTTCTTCCTTATATCTAGTCTAAATCTACCCTCTTCCAGCTTATTGCCATCACCCCTCATCCTATCATTACATGCACTTGTAAAAAGTCCCTCCTCATCTTTCCTGTAGTCCCTTCAGGTACGGGAAGGCTACTCTAAGGTCTCCCTGGAGCCTTCTCTTCTCCAGGCAGAACAACCTCAATTCTCTCATCCTGAGAGATGGTGATCATTATATGGTGATCAAAACAATTATGTCATTATTGTAATTGTTTCTATTGAAGGAAAATCACAAACTACTTTAGACTGTTCTCACCATTGCCTATGTTTATGAGGCAGAGAAGCTGAGGCAAAGGAGGAAAATGTGACTTATCCCGGGCTGCCCAAAAGAAACAGCTGCCAGTAATGTCCATGTCTTCTAAGTCTTGCATTAACAATTCCCTTAACCAACAGGAGTAGATTTGTCCACTCCTTTGAGTGCCAAGGACTCAACAGCCACACTTCTCTCTGTTTGAGGAGGATGCACTCTGGAGTAGCTCCAGCCTGAGGACTGAATTCTCCTTGGTTGCTGGAGCTCATGAAGGGCATTCATGACCCACAGCTTTCCAAGCCATGCCCAGCATTTACATGGAGAGCAGCTCATTGCCAGGACAGCATTACAGTTGCTATGATATATGAAGGCTGAGGCAGCATTTTGTGCTGTCTCCAATATGATATTTGCTTTTTTTTTTTCCTGTTGCTTTTTGCTTGTGCTTCCTGAGAGCTCTGCCTGTGCACTGTGGTAACTGTGAAAGTAATTTGTAATTTGGAGGCAGAGGGAGCTGCTAGGAAATCATGGCCTTTATGGTGGGTGTTAAGGAACGTCCTCCAGGTTAATGGGCACACCAATGCTCCTGTGCTGTGGCAAGGGAAGGGGGGGGGGGCAGCAGGAGTTTTCTTCACAAAACCCAAAGGAGACCATCCCAGCTTTGAGAAATAGCTGTTTCTTTTACATGGTGGTGAATATTGTATAGAAAAGGTTTAGTAGAGTCTGGACTGTGGTTTTTTTCCCCTGTTTTTTCGATAACTGTGCTATCTGAATTTGCAACCTCAGCTACCTGAGCATAACAAAAAATGTCCAAGACTGCCTACCCAGTAAATAAATAATCAATTAGACTAAACCCAACCTTGATGTACACAACAAAGGCCATTCGCTGGAGGTTTCTCTGTAGAAGTTACACGCTGCCATAACTACAGGCTAAACAAGTCTGAACCAAGAAGTGTTTTGTCCCAAGTCTGTATATTTTATGGGAAGCTGATGCTTATTTTCCATGGGAAACTAATTTTTCCAAAGGACAGTTTCAGCTTGGCAGCTCAGCACGGTGCTGCTGTGACAAGCTGCTCTTTTAGCAGCCCTGACAGATTTTTTTGAGAAAGATTTATTTTTTCAGCTAAGTCATGAGGCCAGTGACAGGTACATAGTGGAATGAAACAGAATGCAGGGAAGCACGCAAGGAAACGTGGAAGTTGGATCAGACTTTTTTACCAACATAGCCAGCTAGGACACAGTTTGAAGCCTCCTTTGTGTAGCACTCAGCAGAAAGACATTAATGATGGAGTAGTACAAGTTTGCTGACCAAATTAAAGAACTTGAATGGAAAATTTTGTGTCAGGTAGACTCAGAAATTATTTTTGGTTTTTCTTGCCAATAAGTAAGATGTAAATAATTTTGCTTGATCCAGACTGGCATTTTTGGGGTAAAAAACATAAATCAAAAGAAAAATACCTTCCAGCTCCAATCCTGACCTCGGTGAGAAAGAAAAAATTGATGCCAGTGAAAAAGGTTTCTGTTGAGCTCTGTTGTGGTTTAACCCAGCCAGCAGCTAGAACAACCACACAGCCTCCCTAGTGAAATGGGGGAGAAGGAAAAATGCAACAAAGAACTCTTGGGTTAAGACAAAGATAGTTTAATAGGACAGAAAAGGAAGCTGCTGCTGATGATGAAGTACAAGCAATGTACAACGCAATTGTTCACCAGCCGAAGCTGATGTTCAGCTAGTTACCGAGCTGTGCACCCTCCCATCCAACTCCCCCAGTTACATACAGAACATGACATTGTAAGGCATGGAATATCCCTTTGTCCAGTTTGGGTCAGCTGTCCTGGCTGTGTCCCCTACCACATTCTAGTGCATCTCCAGCCTTCTCAATTGTTAGAGAATGAGAAGCTGAAAAGTCCTTGACTGCTCAGCAGCAGCTAAAAACATCAGTGTGGTAGCACTGGCTATTGGTTACTGAGAGCTGTCCAAAATCAACAGAAAAAGGGCACAAAGTGTGCCCACTCATAAAGATCAGCTTCAGAATATCATCTCCAGAATATCAGTTCATCCCAAATCTCTTCCCATAAGCCATCAGTGACCTAAATCATTATTCTCCAAAGTGCTTCCTCGTGGATGAAAACTGGCATATACTTTATCTTCCTTGCTTTTGTTACTGAATACAACCAGGTCACCCAGAAATCTCTCCATGGGCATAATAAACTAATTGCATCCAATGTCATACTTTCTTCATGCACTGAGGATTATTTCTGCATGGAAAAGAGTTCAGCCATAACCACAAATCCTCAGGGAACAGAAAACAAGAGATACCAAATGATCATGAATGTCTAGAAATGGAGCTGGGTTTTGAATTACTGGCTTGTAAGCAGATGGTCTGTTTAAAGAAAAAAGGAAACTTTTAAAAACTTTTAATGGAAACTAATATTTATTAATATTAGTTTGGCTCTGCAGTCTTCCTTAATCAGAAATTTCCTTACATTTCTAGAAGTTATGCAAAAGCAGTTACTTGCCAAAATAGGCAAACACTTGCATTTTGGACTGCACATTCTATAAGAGCTGGCAATTTTAACAGATTAAAGTGGTAATCATGTCAAGTGGTAAATTGGTTCATACCACACTCTATTGACTTCATACCACTGTTATTTGGAAGGTCAGTCAAGCACATTGGAAAAGCAATGAAGTCAAGGGTTGAAGACAATTCAAGGTTTACAAGACACATTGATTCTGAATGGGCAGTTCTGCTGGTTGTTCTGTCAGCAAAGTATCTGAAGCAATTGAGCCCTGACACATGAATACAGACCTCATCACTTAAGAAGACTAATGTGCCCAGCATGGTCAAACTCTATTGGTACAAGCACAGAAATGGTGGGAGGAAGGTTCTCATGCCTTTCTATTGAATCTGTCTTGCAGATAGGACTCTTCACTCTGACCTGTGACTGTGCCCATGCTAGTAGTTCAAACGAAGCGCAATTCCACCCCAAAGGAGTAGTCAAAGGAATAGTCCTTGGCCAACTTTCACTCAGTGCCAAATAAAACTCTCTCAGCAATGCCCCAGCAGGGCCAGGGAGACAGAGCATTCCAGGACCTGTTCCCATCAATCCCAGGTCCCAGGGCCAGGGACATTCCCACAGTCATTTATTTTACTGGTATAAGCAGAGCTTCAGCACACAAATTTCCAGATGGTGTAGAAATGTCATGCTGAGGCATGCAGGATCCTGGAACTGTAAAAAAATACATTTTCTGCAGAACAACTTCCCCTCCTTCTCCAAGCTCATCAGATTGTACCAGAGTGCACAACAGGTAGTCCCTTGCAGTGACCCCCTTGAAAGCCCTGAAGTGCACAGCACTCTGCAAACACCTCATCAAAAGAATATCCCCAACACCAAAAAATGTATCATGTAAGCAGGACAAGAGCCAACAGGGGTATAGATAGGTAGGAATCAATGAAATGAGCTTGGGAGGCACTGCAGATAGCTGCTCAGCTGTAAGCACTGCTGCTTTTTTTGTAGGTATGACTGGATATTTTTGAAAGCATAGAGAGACATTTTCACATCTGGAAAAGAGTATCAGGATGCTGCAGATCAATCTTCACACATTGTTCCAAATAAAGCAAAGCCTGCTGAGATGCATACAGGGAAGATCTGCTAATGCAAAACCCAGGTCTCCTTCAAATGACAGCTATCAGGGCACCTCTCCTGGGACTCCATGGTCATAGTCTTCACTCACATTTTGTAGCAAATGCTTTACGTTTACACATTTTTTTTTTCCCTTTCCTGGCAGCCTGGCCAACTCTCTGCTGGATCCTTCCCTTTTTTGCCTCATCACCACCAGTAAAGGACACCAAGCATTCTTCATTATGTGCAACTTCATCATGGCCAGATATGGTTCTTGCTGACATCTTTGCAGCTCCATTACTTCAGATGGGCTTACACAAGTCCAGTGAAACATAACTGCCTCTAAGAATGGAATCATGACTCACAGTATTTGAGAGGACAGGAGGACTCAGAGCCACAGATCTTCAAAACATATAATGAGATCAGGTTTTTCAGTATAATCCTAACTCTCACATTTGCAGAGTAGGGTAAACCCTTTAGTTTCAAGAAGTTATTTCTTCTGAGCCAAGTTAATAATATTTGATGCCCAACTGTGAGCTTTTCATAGTTTAATAGAAACTTTTGAACCATTAAAGTTGTAAATTTTGCTGGTATGTCTGTCACAGGAACCATTTGGCAATTGCAATTCAGACAAAGCCCTCTGATTTAACTCCAGTATAGCTATTCTCCCTCAGCTCATTTTATGGTCCATGGAGAAAAATTGGAGCTTCTACAGTTCAGATCATTAAACTTCATCTGGTGCTTTCTAGCAAAATGTATCTTGCCCTAGAAAAACCTGTTTCATTTCATAAGAGGAGCCCAGGACAACTTGCCATGTAGCCAACACCTAACACTAGGTGAAATTAAGCTTATTCAGGAAGTAGCACAAACTATTTTTGTGATTAACTTTCAGCTTTATTTCTTTAAAGAGCATCCCAAGTTTGTTGGCTAGGGACATGTCTATACTGGTAGACACACTAGTGGGTACAAACAGAAACTTGCCACCCAACAATGTCATCTGTGCTCCTGCACTGTGTGATCACATACTTTGTCATAGTTTTCCAGACTTGTAACTCCATTTGCCTCAATCTGAGAAAAGGCCTAGGACCAGGCACACTCTGTAAGAAGAAGTCTTCTTTACCAGGGAACATATCAGAGTGCAACAGCTTTTTAGATTAACTATCTAGTCAGTCCTCTAGAAAATTGATTTGTATCTGTTTCTCCAGGACTTTGGCTGCTGTCTAGATGCAAAGAGTTTCAGGGTTCTCATTTCATGGGCAGTAGTTAGAGCTGTGAGGCACCACTGAAGTTATTATCAACCTTCCTCGCATGGGGACTCACCACTGCCTTCCATTGGACCCTGGTTCTGGTATGAAAACCCCAATAAACAATGTGGACAGAGAACACTCAAAGACTTGAGTTAACCAGGATCACTTGATTCACAGCAAAAATAGATCACCCTGCCAATTTCAAGTTCTGGATGAGATACTGCCTAACATATTTCTTCCTTTACCAGAGCAACTACACCTCATGCCAGGGTTTATTGCATGGCTGGTTTCCACCACCAAGAAGCAAAGAGTAGTCTGATATCTTGTGGCCCTTCTCCCTCTCTGCATTTGTGCTCTTCACCCGAAAATATTCCCTCCTTTCTCCCATTCCCTTCTCTTTCTTCTGTTCAAAAACAAGAGATCTGTTATGGTGTTTATCCTGGTTAAACCAGGAATAACCACATACATAGATTTCCAAAAGATTTGTACTCTTTTTCACAACTTCTCATTTGAATTCCTGACAAATTTCACAAACTGCCTCTCAGGAGCTAAGAGATAACTCTGGACAAGCAGGAGCTGTGAAAGCAGGTAAAACATGCCAAAGAAACATGGTGAGTGCTCTTTATAGAAGGGGTTAGCTCTTCCTCTGTGCACCTTTCCCTCTCCTTCAGGGGACAGAGTAGATCAAACACTGTAGCTCAATTTATTATTGAACCGTGCAATGACATAACAGAAGGCCTGAGGACCCACCTTTGAGATATCTCTTTAAATCTTTTCTACACTCTTCCAAAACAGCCATTGAAGAGTTCAGTGAGGGCATGTGGGGAAAATGAATGAAAATAAGATGAACCTCAACAAGCTGGGGCCATCAATGCTTAAGCACATTGAGAGGGAATCACTCTGCCCCCAAGCATGTTGGCTTCCGTGGTGGCTGACCTTGTGCTAGACACTTGCACAGAGGGGAAGCAGTGCACCATTGTGGCAACTACAGCATCTTGTTTTGGCCATGGTGACAGGCAGTGCTGTGCTCATCCCAAATTACAGGGCAAGTCAAAGGTTTTTTCACTGAAATATAATATAGGAACCCAACCATCTCCTGCTGCAATACTCGCTAATCTAAAGATTGAGTCTTCTTTATTTGAAGTTAGAAATAATGTTGGCCTGAAAACAATTGATAAATACACAACTTTTAAATAGAGATCACGGTTTCATAATAAAAATGCATGTGATCAGAAAACACTAAAATCTTTCTACCCTTGCATATTTTATATGCTGAATTTTATACATAAGATTGCATTTTGTTATTAGCTTTTTTCCTAAGTCTTCATCCTACTTTTATTCCAAAATAACTTTTCTAAGTGACATCTTTAATGTGTAATAACATATGTTGACTTCCTTCTGAATATAAGCCAGGATGCATGATGCCTTCATCTGGTTTTCCCCCAAACTCCCTTAAAGCCCAATAAATCTGCGACTATTTCCTCTCTGAAGCCTTGGAGAATATAGAATTACTTCAGAACTCCTCAAGCCCAGAGCCCTCAGCATGGCTGATAGAGAGCCAAAATCAAAATGGAGTTGCTGAAATTGGGAAGTGAAACACATGTAGTCCCCCAGAAAGCAGGAGAGCGCAATGACAAAAGCAAGTCCCATTTAGAATTCCATCACAATGGTTGTAAGATATCATGGTGAAGCGTGTGCTTGCCTCCACAAACTGCTAACACAGTAGCAACTGTCATATGGCCACAATCAGACCATCATTAACAAAAACTCTGACACAGCACTTGGTGTAGTCACTGGCCAATGCAATATAGTTTTGTCATTGTACAGTCATCAGTTCCTTACTATTCCTCTAGAGGGATGAAATTATGTTTCAGCTTTAATTTTACATAGTGTCATTTAGAGCCAAGGGGATCCTGGGGTGCATCAGGAGGAGTGTGGCCGGCAGGTACACTGGAGGGCATCCTTCCCCTCTACTCTGCCCTGGTCAGGCCCCACCTGGATTATTGTGTCCAGTGCTGGGCTCCCTGGCATAAAAAAGACAGGGATCTCCTGAAGAGAGTCCAGAGAAGAGCCACAAAGATGATGAAGGGTCTGGAGCATCTCCCCTGTGAGGAAAGGCTGGGTGAGCTGGGGCTGTTCAGCCTGGAGAAATGAAGACTCAGGGGGGACCTTATGAATGTCTATCAATATCTGAAGGATGGGATGCAGGGGGAAATGGCCAGCCCCTTTTCGGTGTCTGTGGGGACAGGACAAGGGACAATGGCTGCAAGTCAGAGCATAGGAAGTTCCACACAAACATGGGGAAGAACTTCTCCCCAGTGAGGGTGCCAGAGCCCTGGGACAGGCTGCCCAGGGGGGGTGTGGAGTCTCCATCTCTGGAGAGATTCCAGCCCAGTCTGGATGCCGCCCTGTGCACTATGAGCTGGGGAGCTGCTTTGGCAGGGAGGTTGGACCCCATGAGCTCTGGAGGTCCCTTCCAACCCCTGTGATTCTATGATTAAAAAGAAAAAAAAAAGTGCTACTTACTCTCCCCACGCTGGTATTTTACTGCACAATCCATGTTATGCTCCACCTTTGGCATAAGTATTATCTACCACTATATTACTGGCTTTGAGTTACGATTTCATATGCACTTACAGGCTCAGGCTAAGAGGAGGAACGAACTGCTCACGCCTGTGTGGCTCTGTGACTGCAATACACCGTGCAGCAAGAAGAGCTGCTGTTTCCAGCACTGAAAGAACAAGGGGTTTACTGCTTTCTCTCACACCTTTCCAAGGAGGGAGAAATAAAAGCAGCATGTTTGGTCACTCTTTTCTTTGAGAGCAATGGTGAGGATCAACGTGCATTTGCATAGTTATGAAATCTCTGCAAATCTACCTGCTCCAGTTCTCCCATGCAGGGAATTTCCAAGGGCAAGGGCTGTGACTTTAAGGTATGTCTGTGCATAGGAGCTCAGGTGAAGCATGGGGCAAAAGTTCCCATGTATGTGCCCTAATATTCTGGGTTTGTTACAGGACAATACTGGGTTTGTTACTGGGTTGATGCAGGACAATAGTCCTGCATCTAGTTCCATATAGACTATTGACAGCACAGAAGGTTATCATGGCATGGTAAACAGTTGATACTTCTGACTCATGCCAGAAAGCAATGTAGGTGATTCAGTTTCATCAAGACTGTAAATCATGATAGAGGTGGGCAGGGAGAGCTCTGATGTTGCAGAAATGCAGGTAATGGCTCCACCAATATCAGAATCTACCAATATCTACCTGCATCATCCCTGAAAATCCTGATCAGTTACCCTGATCTGTGGTTAGATCTGTGGCTATGTCACACTAGGGTCTTTTCAGACATTTCAAGATGTCACTGAATGCCCAGAAAATGCTGCACTGATACCCTGCATCCCACAGTCCTGCTCACTACATTTGGCTCTGCATTCTCTGAAGAGAATGACAGAAAACTGATCAGTTTGAGAGCATCCTCATTAAAATAACCTTCTTTAATCTCCTTGTTGGTTCAAAGCAGGATTTGTAGGCATATCACTGTAGTTTAATGATTCCCGTCTTTTTTGCTGTGTGCTCCTAGCTTTACAGAAGCTAAACCACTAAAATATGTGTTTCTCACAGCATGGACACTTGGCTCTAAGTATTACTTAGAGGACATGGGTAAACACAGGAAAAGATGTCCCAGCAGGAGGGAAGTGATTGTGAGGACGGTGTGTTCTGACAGCAATTCAGAGTTACCAGTAGGTTACAGAGTCGGAAGCCCCAGATAATGAGTTGTTTCATTTAAATAGCCAGCGGGTCTCAGCCCTGAGAACAATGGAATCTGCTCCTAAAGCTGGTGCTGTACACATGCAGGGAACTTCATTTGATCAAACCAATAAAGGCAAGAAGAAGGAAGATAACATCTCTGAGGGATGTACCAGGCTGAGACTGAGATTGCATGAGGCTTGATTCTCCTTTTGCCCACAGCAGAGAAAGTCATTTAAGGTAAGCAGCAGTGCTCCACAGCAAAGCTGGAAAGCAGCAAGGCATGTCTGGGCTTCTCCAGCCTCAAGGTGGTTTCTATTTTTCATTTAAACACCTGTGAGGTTCTCAGGCCAAGAACCATAGCTATGCTGGGTTGGAAGGGGGACATGGCACTTGAATTGGAAAGGGCAGTGAAGCACCCAAACCTTAATAGGCTCCCAGCCCTCAGCTGTGCAGGGGTACAAAACAGGGCATTCCTGTGGGATGATTTTGCTTTAAATAGACCTTTTTCTTGCTGTGTTTTCATTTCTCTGATGATCCCACCTTTCCTAAGTCCCCATCTTCACCTCTAACCTCTAGTCACACCCCTCTGCACTCACTGTGAGCAGCCCACAACCTCTACCCACACTCTTCTCTATCTTCTTGAAGCAATTCACAGTATCTCTGGCTCTGCCCAAACTGTAGATGAGTGTGCACCTTAGCCTGGGCTCTGATTCCTGGTACTCCTTTGGCAACAGCATACTCCACCAGTGATGTGTTTCTTGGACTCTAGGTCTCATTTATGCTAATTTGGAAGATGATCAGTCTATCCATTAACTACTCTTTAAAGAGAAATTGGGTTATTGTGGGACACAGAAACCTCTACGAGACCTTGGAAAAAGCACGTACACCTGTGGACACACAAGTACTTCTTCAGGTCTTTAGAAGACTGAACAGCACCCTCCAAACTAAGTAGGGGCCAGAAGCAGGTTGTCTTCCTCCATCCAGTTTAGCTTAATTACACTGCACAGGGAAGAAATTTGAGAAAAGAGGGTAGTTAGTAGCTGTGGTCATTGGCCAGTGAGGTAGCAAGTTCACAACCCTTTTGTGGAATAGACAAAATCACCTGTGAATTGAAGAGGATAAACTGGAGAAGGATTGCAGGAGAAAGTGAAGTGTGTCAGAGTCTCCACCTCTCTGATTTTCAGTATCCAGTGCAGTCGTTAACGTACTTTACATAAATGACCTCCTGTATTGATTACATTTGCTCATAGCAGTAGTGCGGCCATGCCCGTTGTCTAGGAAGACATTATATAGACATTATATAGACTATATAGAGTGTGGTAAATAATTTCTTAGCATTGAGTTGACGTCACACTCAAAAAATACTACTTGAGGAAAGCAATAAGTCATTCTTCATGTCTCCCCATGGACAAGAAGAAGAGTGCTCGTCCTTCAAGAAAAAAGACCTCAGTTAGTTAAGCAATAGGAAAAAAGCTAGTGCCTGTGTCTGGGCAAGTCATGTAGTGCCCATCATGAAAAGAGACTAGACCAATGTCTGTACCAGGTCGGACAGGTCTAACTGATCTTGCCTTGTGGCAGGAAAAGGATGAAAGGCCTTCTAAAGCTCACTTCCAACCTTATTTTCCATTTCTCCGCCTATGCAATATTTTCAGACAACTACGATGTCATTGGTTTTTATTTTCCCTCAAGAAGCAGTAGGGAAGCTGTCTGTCCACTCAGCAGAAAGCCTGCCATTTAAACCCCTTGAATGCATGAGCTGGCTGCTATCCATTTTGACTAAGTCTCTCAAAGAGAAGCTGGGTAAGTTGAAGTCCAATGAGATTACTGGTCAGTAATGGTGTTCTTGGATGTGGTGAGTATGCTCCTTCACTTGGGGAATGGGAAACCTTCATGAATTTCACATACACCACCAAAAAACCCTCCTGAGGGTAACAACTATGATGTTTATGATTGGGTGATGCTTATGATCAGCAATGATTGGGGTGGTTCTCAGAGCAGAAAACCCAATGTGAAAGATTCCTTATCATATTACCAACCACCTAACCCAATTGGGTGTGCTAACAGAATTAACAGAAACCCTTTGGAAACATATAGAATTCAATTATTTTGGCTAAGTTACCACATCCATAGCAAATTACAGGCTGTCTATTGGAAAATATCTCCTCTCAGTCCTGCCATTTTTTGTTCTTCGGTTCTGTTTATGTTCCCATCTTTTTCCCCTACTGGCAAAGGCCCAGTGTTTTTTGGGAAAGACTAAAGATAGGCTTCTGCTCCACAGAACACTATTGAGTGGTTGAACAAGGTTGCAATTAGATGGTATGGTCTTCGATTCCTCTGCAGGCCCATGCTATCAAGCTTGTGGTAGGACCTAAAATATTATATCCAGATCTGAGCCTTGCCAGACCAAAGTGGTGCAGAAAATCTGTCTGATGTTTAGAGGGGAGTGATAAGGGATAGGCAGTCGCAGGCTATCAAAAGCTCCTTCTTATCTGGAGTGTCTTCAAGGGGTTTGGAGAGGGATAGAGGAATTCACTGACTTCAAAGTCCATTTCTGCCCACTGATGTACAAGAAGCCTCAGAAGAGAAGGCTGCACATGCCCACACCTAAGAGAGGACTGTGCTTTTCTGAAAGCAGGAACGCACTGCCCAGAGGCACCAGCTTGGCCCAGCAGCCAGCAACCTTTCTTGTGCAGAATTCAGGGAGATTCAAAACACTCCGACCTTTCCAAAGAGCATAGAGAGGATGGAGAAGGAGCCAAGATTCCTCCACAAATTTTTTAAGCCGAGATTTAACGATCTGCTTCTGTTCTTACTTCTCTTGCAAGTTTGAGTTTTGATTTTTGGGCTTATCGTGCAACCACATGCCCAAGGTCGCAACAGGCAGTGGGGAGGGAGCTCACTTAAAACCAGCGCTTGGCATCATATGCATCCCACTGTAAATGGTTCACAGGCTGGAGAAATGAGCTAGGAACTTACATTCATGGTTTGAAATCATAAGCCTTGTTGGGCAAAATAGGGGCATTTCTGACTAAACGATGTTCCACTAACTGAGCGTCTCTGGTGTCTTTGCTGAGAGTTATTTTGTGACTTGTGTGGGAAAAAAAACCATATCACTCCCAGGACTGTGCTGACACTGTACTCTGAGATATGGGATTAGAGGTGGAAAATTTGAAGCACAAAGTCTAGGGTCAGGTTTTGAAAAGGTTACGATAGGCATCTTATTAGCATTTTAAAAATCTAGTCCACAAAAAGATCTAAAATTACCAGGGCAGAGCTGTGATTTTTCTCTCCCAAACTCCTCTCTAAAAGCACAGTGCTAATCCTGGCTTTAAGAGGTTATTTCATAATTTCAATTTAGTCCTTTAGAGGGTCTAAAGAGAAATTATAGCCCTAGACTTACTAACAAATAGCTACAAAATCACATAAATATGAAACCTAGTGACACCTATAATCAAATTAAATGAAGTTTAAGTTTCCGTAAGTTAAATTTCCTTAGCCCACGTCACTATGGTATCTGTCTTGCTGCATATGGAAAGGTCTGGGAAGGGAAACAGAGAAGAGAGTGAAAATCAGACAAATTAAATGAGCACCACAGAATTATTTGGTTAATATTTAAACTCAGTTATTATATAATGAGAAACTGTTCCTTCTTTTTCCTTATGCACAAGTAACTCGGTTCTCTAACATCCTAACATGGGTTGCTATAAATCATCACAGCTGCCTTTCACAATACTGCCCACTGTGAAACAAGAAAATAAAAAGAAAAAAAAGAACAAAGTTATTAAGAATGATAAACTTTTGACTCCATAATCTGTGCAGGCTGTATTATTTCTTGATGGCTGTGGGTTTATCTGGAGGCATAGAAAAGGGATGAATGAACCCTGTAGAAAAGTTTCAGTTCAATCAGTTCAGCTTTCAAAGCCAGATGAAATCTGAAAAAGTTTCATTTACCCCAGGGAATTTGTGAAGAGAGAGATTCTCACCAAAGATGCCGATTTTACATTAACCTGCAGGTCAGACCAGTGCTGCATTATTAGCATTATTTAATTAACAAAATTCACGCTTTGAAACTTTAAATATTTGCAAATTCATCCCCTGTAATGACTTCCATTCATTATTATTTATCTAGGGCTGGAGTCAACCTGTAGCAGCCCTCCTTTCGCGCAGCAGGAACAGCTGGGGGAGACAACCCAGTCACTCTCTTGAGGTGTTTAAATGGAAGCAGGGCTCCTCCAGAAATCTGGCTCCAATTATGAGCACTACACGCTTTGAGAATCTGACCCTCGCCTTCAGTGTCGGCTAGACACTTTACAAACAAGTCTGGTGATAATAGCATAGTCATCCAGGCAAAGTGCTCGCAGCGTAGGCCCAGCCCAGCCCTGGGGCTCTGCCAAGGCAGCTATTCTGGGCTGGGATCACACCTCTTGGCCACAGCACCAGCTAATGTGTGGTGGGGGCTCAGCAGCCCCAGCCGGCTCAACCTGGAGGAGCAACCGGCCAAGGATCCCCAGCTGACTATCAAATCTACATAAATTTGCCACAAAAACTACTTTGTTGTGAAAAACCCCAGGACTGTGTTGGGAGAAGAATGCATTTGCATTCACTGCTAATTAAAGAAAAAAACCCAAACCCAACACATTTTATTTCACTGTTTTGAAGACATCCTAATTTTTTTTTTTCATAATTCTTATTCCATCAATTTTTTTGTTGGATTGGGTTCTTTTTGAATTTTATTTCATATTTTAAAATCCCAACACTGCTCAAAATCTTTCATTTAACCTAAAGAATTTTTTTGTTTCACTTTTGCCAAAGACTTCTCCACCTTTGTCATCAGCCCTCTGGATGCCCTGAAGGAAAACACTTTACCTCTTTCCACCTCTGTTCTGTTGATGGTTAAAGGGGAAAGTGATGCTGACATGCTTTGTAAGTGCTTGGAGATTAAAATGCTCAGGCTCCTGACAGCTGGAGAGAGCCTATGGTTATGTACACAGGAGCTAATCAAGCTTTCAGTACTGCACCCTGCCACCCTGTGCCTACAAGGTTTGTGAAAATATCCACTGGTGGTTTTTAAACGTATTTGCCAGGTCTTCCTGACCATGAGAAAGTAATTGAAATGTGCGTGGCTGGCACCTGTAAGTACAGCAGCCTCAGGGAATTAATCTGAGTAATGAAATTTCCTAAATACTGTTCTAGGCATCAGGCTCAAAAATCACCATTCTTCTGTCCTTTTTCTCTGGCTCTTCCTCATGTTCAGGAAGCCCATGGCAAATCTGGACATGAGTTTCATCCTTCTCCATGGTGCAAGTGTGGCCAGGCTTTAGAACCAGAGGAGGGGAGCAGAAGGCTTAGCTCATGGGTGTGCCATATGACGGGGCCAAAAGCAAGGCCAGGAAGGGATTGGTGAGTTTTGCATGTACTCAGTGTGAGAAATGACTATTAAATGTGGTGGCAAATGCAGCTGATATCTGGGCACATGACACTTTCTCTGGGAAAAAACACTCTTCTGCTGTGGGTTTCAATGAAGGACTTCTAGACTTGGCACCCCTGAGGTGGGACTGCACTTGCTCCTGCCACTGCCAGAGCTCGCAGGAAAGCCTGCGTAGATATACATCTACATGCACCAGTCCTGCCTCAGGATGCCGGTGTGGTCACAGGCTCTGGTGGTCCTTGGTGTGTGGGCTGAACCCTGTCTCTTAAGAGCTGGTGGTGCCCAGCATTTTGGTGGGAAGTACAAGAAACCCTCTAGTGGACAATTAGAGGGAGCGAGATTAGGCTCCAGAGCATGAATATTTTTATTGCTTATTTAACTTATTTTATTGCTGGATTTGACACCAGTCTGATCTTGCAAAAAATGTTTTCTCTAGGGTGATACTTAGATCCTTCCTTTGTGTTTTCCTTCTGGTTTCATACATACCTCAAAGCAATGCCCTGGGCTGGGCACAGATGCTCATCTTGCCAGGGTTGGAGTCTGTGCCATGGCTAGTAAGGCCAAGAGGTTGCCCACTGGCCAATGTCTGGGGTTGTAACGCTGTGCGTGGTGCAGCCTGAACTGCTCTACTCTAACTGCAACTGAGTGGTGGATTTTAGAGGTAGTCAGGCATGTAACTGTGTAAGTACCTAAGATTTCCCCTTTGCATCCCTGCAAATCCAAATACTTTGGAGAACTTCCTGACAATATTTTGGTAGTTTAAGCCTTGGGTATTAGGTAAGAGACTTGCCAGGGTCCCAGGGCAGAGCACTATCTCTCAGAGGCTAATGGTAAGGCCTGGGTAGGATAGGGATTCCCTCACATGAAGTTTCTACAGTTGCAAAGTTCAGCTTTTCTGGTCCTTGGTATTCCTGAAGATTTTATTTTTGACTGAACAGGATATAATTTACTGCAAGATTTATTTATCTCAGCTACTCCATCTTCAGCCTAAAATCCTCCTAGAAAAGCTGTAGCTCTCAGGGCAGCTTCACACTGGGAAGGCAAATGCAAATCCTTCTTGGCTCTGTGACTGCCCTTCTCAAGCTTGTCCCCAAAGAGCTGTCAGTGAACATTACCACAGCTTGGCCCTCTTGCCTCGCAGAAGGGATACTGCAAAGAGCCACAGATTTGGATGCTGCAGGGGCTGTGGTATGCATAAAGATGTCCAGGTCAGTTTTAGCTTGGGCTGACTTGGCCTCTGAGATAGTTGCACAGCCTCCTCATGGTGGTTGCTGTATTGCAGCATCAGACAAACCAGCTGAAAGTTTCTGTGGCTGTTCATGTGAGGGATATACAATAAACACTTCTTTGGACATAGGCAGAATCAGAGGCATCCAGATAGATGGAGCATTGATAGAACCTCGATAGGGCCCAGAGGTGTTTGTAGTGCTGCACTGGAGATGCTGCTGGAGGCAGGAGAGGTCAAAGCAGAAGAAACTATATGTAAATTGGTCAGAGATGGATCTGATGTGTGGACTGGTTAGTGGATGAGGAATTTGTTGGATGGTCACATCCAGAGGGAAGTAGTCAACAGCTCAATGTCTAGATGGAAGTAGTGTCAAGTGATGGCCCTCAGGGGACCAGTACTGTTTAATGTCTTCATCAGTGATATGGGCAGTAGGATCAAGTGCACCTTCAGCAAGTTTTCAGATGACACCAAACTGAGTCATGTGGTTGACATGTGTGTCATGTCATATGGGTGACATGACTTGAGGCAGAAGTGCAAGCACTCCTCAGAGACCATGGAGCCATGCTTTGTGATGTGCGGAACCTCATCCTCCTCTTGCCCATTAAAACCAAACCCCCAAAACACAGAGAGGAATCCTTTTTTTGGATGGTCATCCCTTGATCCCTGCCCTTGCTGCCCATCATTTGTACATCAGCTGAACCCTTTCCCAGGAGTTGGGACACCTGCATGCTTCTTTGGCTTAAAGAGTACAGACACCCCTTTTCCCATCTCGGGGGGCAGTGCCATGGGGGGACAAGCACCTCTTTCAGCTCTTCTGAATAAAATTGCTCCAGTGTGGGTGAAGTATTTAAACTCCATTACAGGTAGTGAGTCAGGCGCCGCATGGCAACACACCTTTGTGCTCTGATGGCTGGGGCTCCTCTAGAGGAAGCAGAGCATGTTTTCTCCTCTTTGAGTTTGTTCCTGAATTTTATCCTATTCCTATTTTAAGCAAATACATCTGCTAGTTCAAGTAGATGTGGCAGTCTGTGCACCAGCACAGACTTCAACAGGCGTCTCTTAGTTTCTCAATGGTATTAAGGTGGTGAGTGAACTGCCATGGCTCAGTGAGCACCTTAGAAAGGATGCTTGTAAAGTATAAAATAATGTTAACAAATTAAAGCAATTAAATTTAGGATGTGGTATGTCAGAATCCAAAGAAAAATGCAGCTGCTGGCATCGCATTGGGGTGCTTTTATCACATCATGTCAAAGGGAATCCCAATAAATAGAGGCACCTTTCACTGTGCACAGAAAATTAAATTCTCCTGGTTATCATAGGTTATAAATGGGACCGTTGTTGCCTTCCTTCATGCGAAGGCTGCTTGTTCCCCAGCAAAACATCAATGGTCACAGAGAAAAAAAAATCACCCAAGCAGGTTTTCTCCCCATTGAGAAAATACACCTTTCAGGTGCAGCCATGTTCGCTCCCAGGCTGGACCTCAGCTCAGCCATCAAAGTGCCTTTTGTACATCCCTCCAAAATAGCTTATTCTTCTCTGGCAAACAACATCATTTAGCACTAGCTGGAGAAGCTGAACCGAGCTCAAGTTAGGAAAACCAGATGTATTTGAATCATCTGTCAAAATCAGAGGCCAGCACTTGATCTATGGCAAGGTAATGAAAAGAGTCCCTCATACATTAATAGTGCTGAGCCATAGGAGTGCCACAAATCAGGGGCTGGGATATTGTATGAATGTGTCAATGTTACTGATATCCAGGGGCCCATTACTGATGAAAGGCTCCGTGTGTATGCTCAGAAACAAGCCAATAAAGTCTCACTCCTTGCAGGAAAACAAAAACAAGACCTGAAAAGGCAGCGCAGCTTTAAAACAACAGTCTCCTGTTACCCTTTTTGCTATCACTGGAGCAAGACACTGGGCTTGAGAGGCCTTTTTATTATTTTTTCTAAACTTTTTTTACAGACTTAACAGCCTACCTCCAAGGTCATGCCATCGAGAGGCAGGAGTGATGACTCAGATGCCATCAGTGAATTTAACACCCTGCTCTGTGCCACCGTTATTTATAGCTGCTTTTATAGACATATTTTTGAGGCCCCAGCTGAGGTAGAGCCTCAGTGCATGAAGTCTTGTACAAACACACGGTGAGGACAGTCCTGGCCAAGGGCTTGCAGTCTGTAAAAGGGGGCTGCAGGGTGCATCTCATGTATGGCTAGTGGTATGCAGACCATCTCCAGGAGGTACACAGGAGCATCTCTCTGCAATCTGGAGATGACACTTCCTTGTTTAGCCAAGAAATCCCCACCAGTGACAAATTAGGTTGCCAATGAGAAGAAACACAATTAGTGAAGCACTTGGAGGCATCAGTCAGGAGTCTGCATTTGG
This sequence comes from Laterallus jamaicensis coturniculus, assembly GCA_022605575.1. Classification (NCBI taxonomy): domain Eukaryota; kingdom Metazoa; phylum Chordata; class Aves; order Gruiformes; family Rallidae; genus Laterallus; species Laterallus jamaicensis. Next base: position 45,812,383 of record JAKCOX010000004.1, on the reverse strand, counting down.
AGGTTATGATACATGTGTCAGGGACATGTAGGGTTGAGCACAATCTTGTATTTGTGTGATGGCTTGCCTTGATCTAGGGCATGTCCTGCTCCCTCGTGCTCTGAAGCTTGATGTCTCTAGTCTGAATGTTATGACAGTGACAAAGGTGATGAAGTTCACATGCTCAGGTTCACACAGAATATTAGAGGCCATCAGCCCCATCTACATGCTAGGGCCAACTAGCTGTTGGAGGATGACGGCACCTAATAAACAGCAGCCTTGTGATATTCTCGTAAGATTTGAATCTTCTGGTGAATAGATTAGAAAGTGTACAGAATCAGATTTGCAGCTAGCACCCATCAGGAAAGCAAGCTTCTTTTGACTTGATTGAACTGTCAAAATTTGACATCAGCCTACACCAACTGAAGATTTAGTCCTCTGTTCTTGGCAAGTGATTTACAGTGAAAGAATGTGCATACACTTAGGCAGCTTGCTCTTTTTTTTATTTTAAGATCATGATTCATTCCAGATTGGTAATTAAGTTTAGCTCTTTCAGTGATAGGAACTGCTCTGGCAGCTGCAAATCATAATAATATGCATTTGTGTACATTTGTACCTACGTGTTTGTGCATTTTTGCTGTTACAGCTAAGAGTACAGTCAGTAACATATGTACATTACACCATATCTTTAACTTGTTCTTGCATCAGCCAGTGCTTGCATGGTCAGGGAAGCTCTGCTGTGCTAAAGACACCTTCACCCACCTCCCAGAAAGACCTGTCTCCAGATAGGAACATCACCACCAAGGATGTTGGTGGTGATCAGGCCATGTGTGGATCAGGTGTGGATCAGGCCCAACCCAGAATTAGGTAGTTATTTCTTCTGATGTACTGCCTTCGTGCTGCAGTGCATGCCCCACGCTGCTCTCTGGGGACTTGTCCCGGTGAAGAGAGACTGTTCTTCTGGGCACAGGATGGAGCCTGGGGAAGGGATCAGAGAGTCGTTAGCAGCTGAATAGTGTACTCCAATTCTTCCCACAAGTAGTGGCAGATTGGTAAATGAAAACCAAAGAAATGCCCAAGGCAATGCATCCTCCTGGGGCAGCTTGTCCCAGCTCAGAGCGCAAAGGAACCGGGACAGCATTCTCAGTAGGGAAAAGGTTCAGAGCAGCTCCAGACCTAGGGTTAGTGCTCATCCTAACATGAAGATGCGCCTGAAAAAGCCCACCTCCTTTCTCAAACATGTGCTGCAGGGCTTACATTTGTGTTTGGATGGTAATCTCAAGTAGAAATGCCGTCAAAATGTCGCTTGGGTTCTGGATATTCAGCATAACTCAGTGCTGGTTATAGGATGCTGCCAGACCTGTTTCCATTGATGGAAACTAGGTTTCCTGAAAACCAAATGGAGGAGTGACAGCATGCCAGTTTTAGTTCTCTTAGGTGGTGACACTGGTTGCTGAATCAAGTACCAGGGCATGCAGCAGAGATTCTCAACAGCCTCCCATCTGGCCTAGGTGCCTGATGACCATATTCCTGAACCCCACATAACCCAGTCTGCTAGCAGCTGATAGATCTGTATGATAAAATCCAGCTCTGGTGGGATTTATTTTCATGCCTCTAATGAAAGCATTTTGATTCAGTTTGCAGTATGGTTTGGAGAGCAGGAAATTTAAAAGCAGCTCAATGTGTCATAGGCTTGAATGCAGTGGTTTGCTGTCAGCCCACCCAAATGGGGTGCAGGCTGGTGAGTGATGGAAAAGGCAGTTTGGGGGCTTTGGAAATGTTTTCCTCACTATACCAGTGATTCCATCCTCAAAGACCGGAGAGCAATCTATGATTCCTCTCTTGGAATGTGGGCAAAAGCCTGTCAGACAGTTCAGTAATCCCCAAAACTTGACTGAGATATTATTACAGGCTCAGGAAACACAATTAAAATGCAGCATTAGAGTGAGAGAGGAATTATCAGCTACGGTTGCTCAAGTAGGAAAGCTGCAGCATTTACAAAATTACTCAAACTGGGTTGTTTTTTTTTAACTTGTGTTATTGTCTCAAGAATCTCTAGTCAGACCCTACATGTTACTCTTAAAGGACTGGTCTCAACAAGCTGAGGGCATAGAGCCGAGCCACAGAGCTGAGCGGTGGTAGATGAAGGAGGAAGGGTGGGAGCTGCATCTTCAAAGGGAGATGTATCTATGCATTAGACATGGACATGGGTGCTGGTGCTGGGCTGTTGGAAAGCTAAGGTCAGCCTGCTTGACAAACAAGAGACTTTTCCTTACCTGGGAATTCTGTTCTGAATGTGTCCTGCCAGACCCAACTGTGCCCAGTGAACAGCTGGTGAAGAGAGACCAGCATGCTCCCAAATCAGGTGGTCACGGAGGGGAGCACAGCACAAATCCTGCTCCGGATGTGCTAGAAGAAGGATTTGGATCTGAACCCAAAACCATGGGAACCAGCATGCTGTCAAGTGTAAAGCAAGGGGCGAGGTCACCTGGTGAGGAGCATGTTCCCCTGCTTCTTCTGGGGTGGGAAAGGCCATATGCAGGCCTCCCCACAACAGGATCTGCTGCTGTGAGTTTCAGCTGCTGTCAGGTATCTCCCTTCAGCCCAGAATTAAAATGCTTTCACTCCCTGAGGAGGTCAGTGGTGGTACTGCACCAAGGTCACCAGCACATCCTGTGGCTGGTCCAGGCAAGTCTCTCTCCAACAAAATTGCACTGTAGTCATTGTTTTAAGGAATCCAGGGCTGTCAGTGCCTTATGCTTGTTTCTGGGGCAAACACATCCCTTAGTTCATTCTGAGCCCGGGGGGAAAGGTGGTGTAAGCATTTCTTACTCTCCCATGCCCTCGTCCCCATCTCCTGGCCAATTGTCAATGCTGGTAAATGTGAAATAGCTTTTGAAATCCTGTTTTTCCCTGTCAGAGAATCAGCTGAATTTGGATGGAGTTTAGAAAGCTAACAGGAGCACTGGTTTTAATTTTAGGGGAGAAAAAACAACCCTCCTAAGCTTGAATTTGTTTTCCAACGTCCAGGACAGTGACCACATCCTCCCTGTTTTACCGCTTCTCTTTATCTGACAGACAGGGTCATGCTGCAGGGATAAAACAATATACTTTTAATGCAGACGTCTCACATGCTTATTATGATCAACTACACCCTTAGCTTACTCAAAAAACATTTCTCCTTCTTTAGAGCTTCTTTGATGGCTGGTATTGGGGTTGGGTCCCTTACTTCTTCAGAGAAAAAGTGACCTTTAAGTCTCCAGTTTTGAAAGCCGTTCCAAACCATGGAGCTTCGAGTGCCAAAACCTTTTCACATTCAAATCTCTTTCAAGCAGAATAGGGAGAGGAAGACCAGAGTTAATGCACTCAAATGACCTCATTTGCCACATCAGAGCACAGAGCGTTTATTCTACAAAGAGCACCAGTATGTGTGCAGTATCCAGGATGTCTTGTTAGCCAGCTTTTTCAATATTACTACTAATAAGACAGCTTCTATATGGTATGGTTTGGCCAGGCACAAATGTATAAATAAATTCTACAACATGCAAAATTTGGATGTCCCCATCAGCAAAGCCACTTCAGCACATACGTAGGTTTAAGTACACAAATACAGAGATCAGTAAAACTTTCCACAAAAGAAGTTTTCCAGCAGAAAATTAGCTGTTAGATATTTGGGTGGGTGAGGGGTCTTTTTTTTTTTTTTCCTTCCAGAATGAATTTATTTGTGAAAGTTCTGCTTTTTGAGGAAAATGCCAACTATTCCTCCATAATTCAAATACTTCCTTTGAAAATCAAATGTTTAGATTCAGTTTGCTTTCCACAGCAAATGCGGGGGGGTGTGTTCATATCACTTTATGTTCCCATTTTCTTTTATGGCCTTGGCCACGTTTTATCTTCCAGAACACAACTGAGTTTTTTTCATGAGAGAAGACTGTGGTGTATCACAGTAAAGAGAATCTGAGTGAGTCTTGTCGACTGAGGCAAATATGAATAATTAAATGACAATTCCTGCAGGGTAGCACATTAGCATTTCTCACTTAAAAAAAAATAACAAAAGAAAAAGAAAAAAAGAAGAAGAAGAAGAAAAAAACCCTAAAACTTTCAGCTACTGAAAAATTTGTCCTTTGCTGAGAAAAGCATAAACTTTTCTGTGGAAAATACTGAGGAATACTAAGGAAAACAGTGCTGCTTTTATTTTGGTGACAACTCACAAGAGAAAAAAGAATACATTTCTGAAAAAAAGATCTCTGAAGAAGCAACTTCTGAGCAAAATATAATTGGATCAAAGAAAAGGCAAAATATTCCATGTTTAAAACATGTGTCAAGCAGGGGCTTTGCCTCACAAAGTCACTCTAGCAAAAGCGCCTCACGAGAAATAAACACCTTTCTAATCCTTGGACTGTACAAGTTCATTCTCAAGAGCATCAGTGGAGGAAGGCTTAACTAATGAAAGTAGCAATTCCTCACAGAATAATGCATCATGCACTTTGGGACCATCAACACTCATCAACAGCAGAGGTTGCAGGGCTATTAAATACGATCACATGTTCACTTGCTGGTTGCACACAATAGGGCACTCTAAGGGTAAATCAGTATCTGCACAGGATGGGGCTGTACTATGGGACCTGCTACAGCAATAGCTGTCTCACTTTTGGTTAAATGCTGGCAGGCTGCTCAGCTCTGGCCAGGATGCTGTACCAGAGACACTGCTGTCTCCCAGGACTTGCACTCTGCATGCTGGGACTCAGAAAGGCAGGATATGGCCTTTCTGGAGGAGGGATTTGTTTGGAATTCTTCTAATTATAAGTAAGCCCTTACTCATGTGCATTGCTCTGTGAAGCATTTCACTCACAAGCAGGGCTCATTTCAGCACAGAGCTCTGAAAAGCTCTGATTCACCTCACACTGCCCTGAAACATACAACTAAGGGTAAATGACATGATCAGCTTCTACCTGCAGCTGTCCAAAGGTTTCTGTAGGATTCTTTCACCCTGTAATTGGTGAAGGGTCCACAGCAGTGACCTCAGTACATAAGAGACCTCACAGTCTACCCAGGAACAGAAGCACAAAAGAAGAGAGAATGCAGTGCCATATGTGAGTGCTCAAAAGGTAAAGGCTGTGTCTGGCCATAACTCACTGCTTTGCCTGATCAAGAAGAACGCAAGGGAAAAGCAAGGCACTAAGGAAGGGGAGCAAAAGTATCAGCACCTGTTTGTATTTGAGGAGAGGGAGAGGAAACAGATGGATGGAGATGCCTTTCCTGGAGACATGCATTAGCAAGTCTGCACTGGACACAGCACAGGCAGGACCAGTCCTATTTCAGCCACCCACATCCCCCATTTGTCTCTGAGGAAGGGGCAGTAAGGATGGCAAATGTTTCCCTCTAGGGACAAAGGAAAACCTGGCCACCCCTCACTCTTAACACAGGATTTCCATTGTGCTTGAGCCTTTATGATGACTTGCCCTCATTTCCACTAGTCAGGACTTGGTAAATAGGAACAACAGAAAATTATGGCACCGATGTCTAGGCTTGTACAGCTGGCAAGTTGGGTGCAGATTGCTCTAGGGGAAGAAAGTACTGCTGGAAAACGTTTTCCTTTAATGTAAGAACATCTTACTGCCAGATCAGGCTTGCAGCATGCTCAGCAATGTCCACTGAGCTTACCTGTGCTGGTGCTTAGCCAGTGTGTTTGATATGAAGTCAAAAGAAAAGGAAATAGTTTGGCACTGTGCAGGTGGATAATGGGGTGCTTTGGTTGGGTTTTTTTTTCATGTTTCAGGTAAAAGAAAAATAACTATTACTGGCCAGTAACTATCAATATTTGGAGCCTGCTGCCCTGGGAGCAGATGCACTGTAGAGCTTTCCAGCTCTTCTGCCAGGGAGTCAGCTTACAACAAGAAAATGAAGTTTATAGAATAGCTGATATTTATCCCAAGCAATGCTATTCTGTCTCTTCTTTAAAAGTTCAGGACATCTTATCTAACCTAAACTCCCACTCCACCTGGACACAGGAGTCAAGGAGACAATGCCGTCCTTCATTGGTTGTATCTTACTTCGCTGTAAGCTCTCTCCTATTCTTCTGCAACTATTGTTCTGTCACAAAGCACTTGATTTAATCACACCGTGAAACACAGATGTGCATAAGAAAAGTTCTTCATCCCTTCAACAAGGCAGGTGTGATGGGAACAGCAGATAGAGCCCCTCAGCCCAACCCAGAGCACTTGCTGCCTCTTCTCCCCCTTGGAGATTGCTGGGAAATATGAAAGAAAAAATACAGAATGCCAGGACCAAAAACACCCCACACCTCATTCCCATGGTGTACAATGTACCTAACAACTGGCTCTTTCAGAGCGCAGCCATGAAAATAGAAAAAACCCTCTTCAGATTTGCTGGCACCAAACACAGTGTTTTCCAAGGCATCATTGATAGCCAACTGACATTTTAGCTCTCTGTGCTTCTGAGAGGGGAAACACTGGACTCTTTTTTCTTTTAATTGGAACTGCTGAAAGTTTTTTTTGTTGTTGTTATCACTTTCTGCTAAGTGTCGAGCGAAAGGACATGGAGCCAAACAGAGGGGTTCCTGGAGAGAAGCGAGGACCCTAAATATCTTCCTCCTCTTCTGCTTTGAACCACACTGAGCAGGGGATGAGGGGAGTTATGGGGTGGGAGGGGGTAGAGGTCAAGCAGGTCACTAAACCTGCTGGGAGGAGGCAGTCATCTCCCAGACACCGAGCTTGGAGTAATGGCTCATCAGGTAAAATTTAACGAAGTCTTTTTATCACTTATAAAAGCACAAGTGAGCACAGACATTCTTGCAGCATCACATCCTAACATGTAACATGCTAAATAGCTTGTATATCATAGTAAAATGTAACAGCTTTGTGTTAAATATCCCACTGCAGCCCCACTCAATTCTTCCCACAGCCTGCTCTTCCCCTCGCCTGCGGATCGCTGGGAGCTCCCTCCAAACAGGTGCAGCCCCACAGTGGCTCAGTGTCCACTTCTGCATCTATTTCACAGACACCACAGGGCCCATGGTCTGCGCTCCTCTCCCTCCCCTTCCAGACGATGGGTAGGAAATGCTGCAGCCTTAGGGACGAAGTTGGTCACCTTTGTTCCTCTCTGTTACCCCTTTGCTGTAGGTAGGTTCCTTCCTGCATGAGTGGCCGGTTCCCAGGGGAGCCATGGCAAGTGCAGGGAGGGAGGAGATGCTGGGGCAGGACTGGGTAAGGCTGTGGGAACTGTGACCATCCCCTTGTAGGCAGCCACCATCCTGCCTTCAGTAGCCAGACAGTCCTATCCCACACACCCTCACTGCAAATACTTCAGGGTAAGTGTTTTCAGATATTTATCCTTGCCAACAATCTGCAAAACAGGAGCAAGTGTAAAAAATGAGGCTTCTCTGCAGTACATCTCATTCAGGTGACAGGCTGGATTATCCCTTCAAGGTTTTAGAGAAGCACTTTCTTCCCATCTTTGACTATATAGGGAGACATACTTTCAGTTCCCAAGTGTGTCAGGTTGGACCCAGGCTTTGGATTCCAGCGGTATGTATATATATATATATGTATTTGGTATATGCTGAGCTTAAAATACGTGCATGAGACCCTGCAAAATTCATAGCACTTAATCATGTATCCAGAGGTAAGTGGTTACTTAAAGATTTTGCTAGATCAAAGCCTCGACATTGGGAGCAGCCAGCTACAGATCTGTAGTGCTCTTAGGGAAGTTTCCTCTCACTCTCTCCCAGGGAAGGCTCACTCAGAAGGAAAAGTGGTATTTCACTCAATTCCTCTATTTGTCTTCTGTCTCAGCCTCACCTGAGACCGTCCTGAGAGGAGTGCGACTGTCTCTGAGAGACACGTGGATATCACGACCAAGAAGGAAGCCTGACTCATTAAGGAGGGTGGGGGGAAATAAAAGCAGAGAATAAATTTTCAGCATTTGGGAACAGAAACATAGTATCTAAGGAAAAATAGTCTGTTTCCACAGAGAGAAGATTCATTTTGGCTTCTGAAATTAATTTCAGTGTAATATATGTTCACTTCTTTATCTAGCACTACAACAGTTAGTAGCCTGATGATAATGATCCCTAGCATCATCCAGGGGGGTTGATTTGTGCAACTTACCACAGAATCACAGAATTGTAGGGGTTGGAAGGGACCTCAAGAGATCATCAGGTCCAACCCCCCTAAAAGCAGGGAGTTATTGGTATTTTCCTCAGAATCAGCATGATATAGTAAACAGCACTAAATCTTATCTTTTTTTAATTTAGAAAGAAGGTATCTCTTAGGCCAAAATTATTTACAGAGGAAGGAGATAAAAGGGAGCTTTGGGGGGGTTCTCTATTCTATCAAGGACAAAACAAGGACAGTCAGAAGAGGTGGTGTGGTTTAGCCCCAGCCAGAACCTAAGCAGCACACACTCACTCGCCTCTCCTGTTCCAGTGGGGTGGGGAGGAGAATGGAAAAAAAACCTAGCTTGTGGCTTAAGATAAAGAAAGTTTAATAGGACAACAAAGGAAAAATGATGATGATGATAGTAAAAACACAATAATAGAATATGAAACAAGTGGTGCACAAATGTAATTTCTTACCACCTGCAGAACAAAAATTCCAATGTCCAGCCTGGTTTTGAGCAGCAATCCCGACTCCCTTCCCATTTCCGCAGCTACATAGAGAGCATGACACTCTATGGTGGAGAATACCCCTTTGGCCAGTTTGGGTCAGCTGTCCTTAACTAGGGGAGATACTACAACTATCTAGCAACAACTAAAAGCATCTGTTAACTTTACTGTCATCGTAAATCCCAAACACAGTGCTGTATCAGCTGCTAGAAGGAAAATTAACTCTATTCCAGCCAAAATCAGGGCAATAGGATAGAGGCAAACAATTGCAAAGAAATGTGTGCTCTGGAAAGTCCTGTATTGCAGTATGTACTGGATTTTCAGAGTCTGGCATAAACTTCAGTGCCCTGCCAGAGGGGTCTTCCACAGAGATTGAATGGTCTTTGCAAAGATCCTTTAGTTCAGATTTTCACAGTGTTCGCTTCTGTTGTCCAAACGAACAGCACAGAAGCATGCCCATACAAAGGCACAAGGACTCACTGGGTTAAGTTCTCAGACTTGTTTTAATGGGAGATCAATTCACCACCTTCTGGAGGCACCTTCCTCCTCCTCACTCCAATGGGAACTCAAGTTAGGTTCCTTTTATTTTTCCCCCAAGTAGTAATCAACAAAACCAAAACAGACCACCATGACCTATTGGAAATCTTGCAATACCTCTTGTTCCCCCAGTTCCTAGGTGGGAGTTCCCATTAGGACTGGATTAGGCTAAATCAGATTATGCACCACAGACAATGATGCACACAAAAGGTGTCAGGGCAAATCTCTCCTCAGACCCACTAACATTGTACTGCAGCCAGACTCTGAAATAAATCCCCTAAATCAATGCTCCTCTTGTGGAGGACATTAGTGTAATGGATCAGAAGCAGGCTGTGCATATTTATCTTTCATTGAAACAAACTTTTGCCAATGCACCTCCATCTATCTCAGGTGAAAATGAAGGGCAAGGTCTAACCAGCATCTCTCCCTGGTTACTTTCCTTCTGTTGGCAGCTATGGAGCAAATGTGCAGGGCAAATGCACATTTTAGGAAAAGTACTAAAGCAAGCCCCATCAAGACTGACCCCAGCCTTTCAATCTTTGAAGGCATGGATGTGCAGTCCTGGACCATCAGGAGCCATGCAGGAGGAGCATTTCAAGCCCCTTTCTGTGAAGGGTTCTGTGGGGTTTGGTGATGTTGAAACACTTTGAACCACCCATGACTGGAGAGTTTCTGTGTCTCTGTGTGTGTAAGTGTGTCTCTGTGTGTGCTGTGTGCATGTAGTCAATTTTCTGAAGCTCCTTTATATAACTGCAAAAAGTGTGAAGCTTCACAGGCCTTGCTCAATTAAAACTTCACGACCTCCCCACTGCCCCCTGTTAAAGCATAGCTGTGGGTTTAGTAATTTATAGTTTCACATTAAGATACTCAGGAGCAACCTGGGCTGGGTTTTATGACTAAAGCCATTTATATATGTTTCTCCACTTTATATCTTCTTCTCCTTAACAAACGACACTCCTGAGCAGGCATGGGCTACTAGATTAAGTGATTGAAAACTCTGTAGAAAATCCCATGTGATTTAAACACCTGTAGTTGCCTAGTCATAACTGTTAGCATAAGAGCAGTTACTTTAGACTAACCCTCTCTTTTAAAGAAGATGCCCTTATTAAGGCATTTGGAAGCCAGTACAGTCTTTTATGTCCTGTCTCAGGTTTTGCACAACTGAATCCTGACCTACATTACATCACCTCACCTTGAATTTGATGTAAACCAGGGTGAAATCTGGCTTATCACTTGTCTTATAAACATAGAAGGCCTGAGAGCATTTTCCCCACTCAAAGCTGGGCTGATGTCACTGTACTGCGTGTACATTACTCATGTCAGAGACTTTTGCAAAGAAGCTTGATGCCCAAGAAAAACTACAGGGCACAATCTACTAAATCCATTCTTTGGTGAACAGTGCTAACAAAGTTCATGAGTGAAATGGAGAGATCACTGTTAATGTCACTATCAATCAGTCAATCAATCAATCACTATCAATCACTCAATCAATCAATCAATCAATCACTATCACTGCCACAATGCAATCAATCCCCCAGTGGAAAAATGGTCCTCCATCTTGGATTCTTGTATTGAAAAAAATAAGATCCAAACAATCTTTTGCAGCAGAGTGGTTTTATATACTCCAGACCAAATGGGATTCACATACAATATATTTTTATTAGCAGATGCCAGATTTTAGTTGCCTCTGGGATGATGATGACGAGATCATAGAATCATAGAATCATAGGGGTTGGAAGGGCCCTCCAGAGTTCATGGGGTCCAACCCCCCTGCCAAAGCAGCTCCCCAGCTCATAGTGCACAGGCGGCGTCCAGACGGGGCTGGAATCTCTCCAGAGAAGGAGACTCCACACCCCCCTGGGCAGCCTGTCCCAGGGCTCTGGCACCCTCACTAGGGAAAAGTGCTTCCCCAGGTTGCTGTGGAACTTCCTATGCTCTGACTTGCAGCCATTGCCCCTTGTCCTGTCTCCACAGAGCACTGAAAAGGGGCTGGCCATTTCCCCCTGCATCCCATCCTTCAGATATTGATAGACATTAATAAGGTCCCCCCTGAGTCTTCTTTTCTCCAGGCTGAACAGTCCCAGCTCACCCAGCCTTTCCTCACAGGGGAGATTGCTCCAGGCCCTTCATCATCTTTGTGGCTCTTCTCTGGACTCTCTCCAGGAGATCCCTGTCTTTTTTATGCCAGGGAGCCCAGCACTGGACACAACACTCCAGGTGGGGCCTGACCAGGGCATTGCAGAGGGGGAGGATCCCCTCCTGTGACCTGCTGGCCACACTCCTCCTGATGCCCCCCAGAATCCCCTTGGCTCTCTTAGCCCCCAGGGCACACTGCTGGCTCATGGCCACCCTGTCACCCACCAGGACGCCCAGGTCCTTCTCCACAGAGCTCTTCTCCAGCAGGTCACCCCCAGCCTGTACTGATACAAGTGGTTATTCCTTCCCAGGTGCCAGACTCTGCACTTGCTTTTGTTGAACCTCATCTGGTTTCTCCCTGCCCAGCTTTCCAGCCTGTCTAGGTCTCTCTGGATGGCAACGCAGTCTGACCCTTCAGTGGCAAAAATAGCTGAAGCAACTTGGCAAGGTTTTCTTCAGTCTTCTTTCTGAGATGGGATGAGGTGAAGACACCACAGAAGAGACAAGGACATGGTTCTGTAACCCCAGAGAACTTATTCCTAGAGATCCTCACATTCAAAAGCCCAGTGGATGACAAATCTCTGGGGGTGGCTGAGGTAACATGTTTCATGGTTATTGCTGACAAGTCTGGCTCAAACCGACGTGAATTAGGGTAATTATCTCACCTCTAGGCTTCTTCCTCTGGATACAGCTGGAGGCCTGCAGGAGCGGCGTGGAAAACTCAGTGAAGAGAATCTTTTGATCTCCCCCAGGTGGTCAGAACAGCACTACTGAAGAGGGATATGGTCTAAAAGCAAAATGCAACAAAGCAAAAACATGTATGTCCTGATCCAGCAAAGTTATGTTTCTCATAACGTTTCCAAGGAAGGCTGTCCCAGTAAGGCCAACCATGCCTCAGGCCTTGCAGACTGTGACAGTGGGGCTGTGCCCTACCACCAGTGTAGCACAGGGCAGAAGCACCCCCATCTGAGGAGGAAAATGCGGGCTGCTGCCAGCCCAGTGCCATCTCTCCAGCTCATGGTCCCCTTTGAGCTCCTCTGAACAGCTTCACCATCACTGTCCCTGACCCTCATCGTTTGGACATTCCCACTGTGGGAGTCCTCTGGGCATTAATGCAAAATCCTGCGCTTTGGCAAACAAAACACCACATATTTTTTCATCATTATTTACTTCAATACATGTGTTTTGGCATGGACATTCATTTTATTTCTGTGAAATCCAACTGAAGAAACAAGATAAATGACCATGTCTAATACTGACTGCAGCACAGTTTAGAAATATGGTCCAGTCTACCCTCTGATGCAAGACTGCACCATTTTTAAACCTTGGCTAGAGATGTTATATTGTCAAATACACATACACAAAGGTCATTAGAGTTCAGTCTGATTTTTTTTTCTCCTTTCTGGCAGTTATTTAGATTGGTACTTGAAAAAAATTTAGTGCTTTACTGTTTTATGCTGAAATTATATTTACATTTGAGCATAGAATTTCAGCATGGGCAGGGGAGGAGAATGTTTTTCCCTTCATTGCCAGCCTTCAATGGTTTTTCAAAATGCTTGTTTCTCAGAAAATTTCCACAAACTTTCCATTGTGATCAAGGGACACTTATCTTAAACCACTTAGAAGTTGACATAACTGCAGAGTAGGTCACTCTGACCACATAAGCTGATGTAGCCAGGAAGAATAAGGGGGAGGATTATGACTCCATCTTCAATACTCCTGACATGCCAGCCCTGAGAGGTGTGCCTGTATAATCTGTCCTTCAGTGTATTTACATTCCTGAAAATGCAGGCATTTTTAAGATGTGTTTTAAGCAATTTGTTGGAATCTAGTAAAAGGAAAATCTTTTAATGGATCTGCTGCAGTAATTCCTATTTATTTTATCTTCCATTTTCTTTGTTTTGCAGAACTGTGAATGTTGATGTTGAGACAGAAACAGGACTTTATTGGGACTGCCAGTGGTTCAAAGATGAAAAGGCCTCGAGAGGCTTTTTGTTATCAAATTCCACTTACCCTCCTTATTGTAACTTTCATCACAGATGAAGGGACAGTGCCAAAATCTGACTTCACTTCGGAAAGTGCCAGGATACGCCACTGGAGTTGCAACAGAAGAAAGAAAGTGGGAAGGAGATGATATTCAATGCAGGCTATGGCCTGGGAGAAGGGGAAAAGGCTGAGGGAGAAAGAAAATGGCTTAGTGTTGCTTCCCAGATCTTCCCTGAAGTTGCTAGGCAGGTGGGGAAGATGAGGCCAGACCAGTTTTTCTGCCAAATGGGGAAAAAGGAAGAGTTCCCACCAAATCAGTGCAAAGTCTGCCTTGTGTTTCCTTGCCAGCTTCCTCTTCTTCAATAAAGTAGGCAAGAAAATTCAGCCCAAAACGGCTGAGCAGGTAGCGTGCCTCTTTCTCCCCAGACATCATGGAGCTGGACAAACACTATTTTTCTTCACCTCATTTTCAGGCCACTGTCTCTCCCACTGATTGTGTGTCACTGCTTGGTGAATAAGTTTTGCAGCCAAGGACCATTATTTGCCATATGCTTCACAAGTGTATAGAGCAATGAAAACACCCAAATCTATATTTGTGTGTAACCTCAATAACGATGTTAATAAGAACAATATCTGCAGGACCATTTTAAAAGCCAACACCTTCAGGACTGACAAGAAAATTTTGTTGCCTCCAGACCTGGCTACCAAGAGGAGACCCTTCAGAAGGTCTGGTTTTCAAAGTGCTTACCCTTATCTCAAGGTCAGACTCTTCTTTCTGTCTACTTAGGTTTTGCCCAAGATTTCAGAAAATCATGCCTTATTGTGTGTGTTTCTCAGTTTTTCCTGGTTGTGCAATGGAAATAGGACTGCTTACTCCACCATGATTTCTCAAAGTACTTTCAGCGACTCCAGCAAAGGCCATTTGCAAACAAAACATTATTAATATTGTGAAATGATGAATAATCAACATATGCCAGCTGTTACCACATAAATTTCTGTGCTTGGGCCTCTTTATACTTGATAGGTCTCTCAAGTTAAAGGTAAGGTGAATTCAGAGAGCAGCTATTAAGAGGTGAAAGAAAAACTCTTGTTTGGTAAAAAAAGAGACCTTTTAGATTAGTCCACCAGCAGAAAATTCTGGTGAGGGAATAAGCAACTACACATGGAGTTACTCAGGGAACAACTACTCCTTCAGGGCTATTCTGGAATAACTTGATGTCTACAGCAGGGGAAGCCCCTGATTAATGTAAGACACCACAATGTAGATCATCCTGAAAACGGCTATCTAGCAGGCATCCAGCCAGTAGAGAATACTGCGCTCCATTCCATTGAAAAGAAAGCTATTCTTCTTCTTTTCTATTGAAAAATCATGGACAATTTTGCAAGACATTTTCTGCTTCTATTTTTGGATTCTGTAAGAATGGAGATAGAATAAATGTTCAGCTCTTCTGGTATCCTTCTTTAGGGGTGGCCAGGAGCACAGGTTGAGTGAAGGAGCCTCAAGCAGACAACTCCTGCGGCATGTGCCTGAATCTCCTGCTGACGGTAGAATCATAGAATGGCAAGGGTTGAAAGGGACCCCAAGGATCATAAAGCTCCAACCCCCCTGCCACAGGCAGGGCCACCAACCTCAGGCCCGGATCTACACAAGGTTGCCCAGGGCCCCATCCAACCTGGCCTTGAAAGGGATTTCCTCAGGGATTTCTTGATCCCTTGCAGACACTTTTTGTGTCTCTGTTTACTAGCTTTTGAAGGAATTTGGATAAATTTCTACTTTTGGCATAACACCACATGCTGGTGAGAAGCACAATGTCTGCATTACCACTTCATTTCATAGAATCATCAAATTATTGAACGGTTTGGGTTGGAAGAACCTTTAAAGGCCCTCTAGTCCAACTCCCTGCAATAAAAAGGCACACCTTCAGCTAGATCAGGTTTATCCCAGAGCCCCACCCAAACTCACCTTGAAAGTTTCCAGGGTCAGGGCATCTACCACCTCTCTGGCAAACTGTTTCAGTGTTTCACTGCCTTAATTGTAAAAAATTCCATCCCAATATCTAGTCTGATCTTCCTTATATCTAGTCTGATGTCCTCTTCTTTGCAGGTAGTGGAAACAGTGGGTAAAAATGCCCAGCTCACTCCTTCAAAATGCTCACGTAAACCAGACTTTTCTCATCACCTTCACTGAGAGGTGGATAGCTATAAGCTGATCAGGACAGGTTCCTGCAGGCCCTAGAACAAAGCCTCCACCTGCATTTGCATGCCTGCCAGCTTTGGGACTCAGCTGTAAAAGGACCCAACTCTCAGCTGACCCAGACTTACTCGAAATCGCTGGGAATCTTTCTCTGCACTTTAAAACAATCTTCTACCTGCTAGCAGCATTGATCCCACCAACTGCATGGAACTAGCCATACAGTTTGTCAATGAGCATAAATAACACAAGACATATCTGGTGCCTAAAACTTTCCTCTTGCTCCCTGCTTTAAAATTCATGTGCTACTTCATATTTCAGTACCTGACAGACGGAGCTTGTTTAAGGCAGCACCCAGGGAGAGACAAACATCTTTTGTTTGGTGCTTATCTTCTCTTTTGCTCGCTCTCCACCCCTCTCTCTTGCTTGAGATAAGTTCACAGCTAATCATGAGAGATGTCAGATAAACTTACTGTGAATTGAAATCCTGCAAGGCTGAAAGGAGCACTGTTGTTCCTTTCTCAAGCAGGTATTGTATTTATACAGTCAAGCGAACAGGCGATGCAAAAAAGATAATTCCCTCAAAACTTGGTCCATAAACTCCCCAGAGAAAGATAAATTATATTTAATTTTTTTTTCTCTTGATGTAGAGCCAGCAACATGCCCCTGGTGCAAAGCAGCCATTATAATCTGCTTTTCCTGCTTCAAGTTTTGGTCTGAAGCATCCAAACATCCCCAGTCCACACTGGACAAGCAGTCCTGATAGTCCTGTGCCTTTTTCACTACGGGCAGCTCACTAAGTTAACCAACACCTGCTTGTGAGCGATTTATCTTAAATAAATGGGATCCCAACCTTACCACCGATAGAGTAACGCACTTCTACACCATGCTGGGAATGAAATATATCTCTGTCTTTTATATAAGAAACAGATTTCTGCTAGGTACACAAACAGTTAAAGGGATGTTGCTAATGTTTGACTCATTGATATCTCTATAAACAGCCCTGCTCCATTGAAACTGATGAGTTTTGATATTATTGTTTGGATCTCTGGTTAATTAGTAATGCATGTGTTTTTTCCTCCTACAGTTTCCACAGTTTGACTAAACAGTGAGTAATCACTTAAATTGAAGACTACAGGATGAAAGACAGCCCCACTTCTGTGGGAATCCATGGGTATGCCAGCAGCGATTCAGTGTTCGTAATGAATAGTGCTGGGGTGTTGTTACACCTAAGCCCTCCCTGTACCAGCCACCATGCACAGTAACACTGACTCAGATCTGCACGGCCAGTGAGAAGAACTATATGGTAAAAGCAGAAATGCTGGGGGAAAGGTAAAACTCAAAGCAGATTTGCGTTTGCCCTGAGCTGGCATTTGCTCCGGCTTTGCTGCGCTACATCGTACCATGGCAGTTTCCAGCTTTGCATGTTATGCCTTGTCATTTCTTTACGGCCTTGTCTGCCTTTCAGCAGCCACTTATTTTGCAATGCCAAAGTCAAAGCAGGTTTTTCCAGCATAAAATGATGCCAAGTCTCTACTCAGCTGCAGACAGGGATTCAGACCCTCCTTGATTTCAAACTGTCCTTATCTCTGTACTTCTTTGAGTGTTGGAAAAAGCTGCAGGCTGTTGTTTTCTGACAGTAGATGGAGATACTGCCTGGCCAAATACTGTCCACAGCCTGCATTACAAAGCTTCCCTAGGATCAAAGCAAACATCAGGACTGAAAATATAAATATGGTCATATTAAGCAATGTGAGGAAGGACTGCTGAGATCAAATCTAGCCCTGCCTTGAACACAACACCCGCTCCCTTCACAGGCAGACCTTAGACAGGTACCAACTGCTGCTCCACATCCTGCAGCATGGTTGGAACTGGAGCTGCTCTGTGAGCAGAGGCTGCATGGGCCACGTGTGGCGATGTCTTTCTACAGAGCTCAGAAAGCAGCAGTTTCAACATGCACAAGCTGTCTGTAATAACCACCACCCAGCCAGCTCCTGGAGTTACTACACTAAGTCACTGTACTGAGGATGCTGTACCGCACCCAAGTGAGAAAGCAGGGTATAAATGTGGGATCTATTTTTGATACAACTGGAAAATCCCCTCTTACTGGACTGACTTACTATTCCCAGCTGATGCAGAGTGATGGGGTGAGGCACCTGGGTTAAAAAGCTCAGATTGGGTTGGAGTATGGACAGTTAATAATTATTTGAAAATTATCTTTATCAGTCAGTTCCTGCAAGGTGCAGAGCACCTGCCCATCCCATCCTAGCCAGAGTGCATGGAGGCTCTCTGCACCCCCAGGGGTTCCTATCCGCTTCTTTCCCCTGATGTGTACGCGCCAACTGATATCAGCCTGAATCTGCCCCTAGATTTGCAATACCAACAAGTTTTCAGTCAAGCAATACTCATTAAGGACCCGTCCCTTCTCTTTCTGACCACACTCAAGACACGGAGCTAATGCACAGAGAGGGATCCTATTTATAGGACATTGTGTGACACAGCCAATTTAAAAATGGCATTTCTCAGTGAAAGTAGTAATTTTTTCAAGATGCTCACAGAGGGCTCCTGAGCAAAAAGCCTCCAAAATTACAGGCCTATAAACCTCACTTTGACTAAAGTAACTTGACAATGCTCGCTGCACAACTATTTGGGGATGGCTATTTAAACACAGAGAGAGCAGTTCATTATCATTTGTGTTTTCCTGCTAAGCTTTCACTCTTTTGTTAAACCCACTTCAGTCCCGGATTGAGACATTCACAAACCTGCCAGGTCACTCCTGCTTATCTTTCCCATGACACCCCCAGTCTCCCAAAGAGCCGAGGGCCACGTCAGTGCATTTCCACATAAAGCAATTTTTCTGGCTGAGCGGAGGCATTTCCCCCGTGCCTCTTTTCGGGGCTGGTAGCCCGGTTTCAGCGCAGACAGTGTGACAGATGCGGGGTGCATTTCCCAAGCAGAAAAGAGAGATGGAGGCTGCGGGCTGAATGTTAAATGTACCATACGCCCGACATAAAAACAGACCAAACATGCTTAGGAGATTTATACCAACGCTCACTTTCCCCAGCTGGTCAAAGGTTCAAGCGCTTATAAGTTTCCCAAGGCACGTTGACTGTGACAGATTTTAAAGAAGAGACTCCTGAAGGAGTTCAAGGCATAAATTGAATTACAGTATGCTTGGCCTGCGGTTGCTAGGGAGATCCCAGAGCTGAGGAGAAAGTTCCTGGTGATTTTTCACTGTTGTTTGAAGGCTGTGAAATTAAGGCTTTGTGCAGCACTCACCAAGACAAGGCTGTGGTTGGCGTTCACCATTGACATCAAGTTAGATTGGCACAGAGGGGGCAAATTTTTATGAAACAGATATGACAAAGCAGCATTTTGATCAAGTCATTGCTCTCTTTTAACAGGGCCACTTTCACTTTTATTCACACTGAGTGATAGACATCCCTATTTAAACACTTTCAGCTGCAGAGGCCTGAACCTCCGCCTGGGAACCCAGGCTGCCCTGAGCTTTGGGCAGAGTGTGGAGAGCAATGAGGGCTTCACAGCTAATCCCTTTACCTCTGGCATGGGTGGAAGCAAATTCCCAGCATTGAATACATTGAACTTAAAGAGAATTCAAGGCTGGGGCTGTGTTTTGCAGCCAGAGTCTAATATCAGCTCTTTGCATGGGTTTGGGTTTTTGCAGGATTCAAGAGAGATGAGTTTCAGCTTTTTGGGGTTACACAGGCAGAGGGAAGCTCTCAAAGAGGACAGTGATTTTTTTTCTTCCAAGGGAGCCAGGGGCCAAACAGAGACAAGTAGTTTTTTTGAGAGATCATGCAGAGCCACCTGCAGTGCCCTGAACATTCCTCCACTGGCACCTAGCCACATGTGGCCACCGCTTGGACTTAGATAAGCTTTCCCTGGTCTGTGCTGCCAACAGCATCATTAAAGACCAGATTTGGCCAGAGGCAACCTAGGCAGTGGCCAAGCATGGCCAAGGGCAGCTTGACATCTGTTTTCCCCCTTTAGACTGCTGAAATGGTCTGAAGTTGTCAGGCGGTGTTAGGTCTGCACTAGGTTTTTGGTAGCTCCTCCCAACAGTGGGGCAATTGCCATTCTACCCCAGGACTGCAGAAATGTATCTCCATGCTACAGAAAAGCCAGAGACTGAACAGATAAAACCAAATGAAGGAAATGGTGTACTCTTGTAGGGGGTACAGAAAGCTGGACTCATGTCCTACCTCTGCTGTGGGTTTCCTACATGAACTCAAGCTGATGACTTGAACTGCACAGAGCTAAATAACACAGGGTTGCATGACAAACTCAGGCCCTGAACATTAGCTACATGGCTTCATGGTTAAGATGCTCCCCAGTTCAGTGTGGACCAAGCCCAACCTTCGTTCTTGGGACATTTACTTCCCTGGACCATGCTGGAAAGCAGCACTGTGCATAAGTGTGATGGCAGCAGGTTTGGACAGCACAGCATGGCACAGTCCTCCAAGCACTCTTTGTTCCCTCAAATACATCCCCATGTTACACCCCCAGGACTTGCACCGCACTCAGTACTATGTTATAAGCAACACTACTGTTGTGAGCTCAGCTCTCATGTATTTGAACACCATGATCTGGTAACCATGTGCCACCCATGCCCAAACCAGGACTATCTGAAGCACCTGTCTATGCAGAAATCAAAGAGAAGGTACCATATTCACAGCTGCTTTAGACACGATGTTCTCAGACTGTGGCTATGCTTATACTGCCAAACAAAAAACCAAAAAGAAAACAAAAGATGTATGAGTAACGGTCCCTGTTCTTGAGGCCAAGTTGGATAGACAGGTTTCCATCCATTCTGCTAAAGTCTAACTATGTTTTTTAACCCTTTGCCATAGCTTTCCTCTAAACCCCATGTGGCAGCTTTTCAGGGCAAGTAGCAATGGATGATCATGTTTGCAAAGCACGTGCTGAAGGGAGGTCAACACTAAACAACAGGTGAGGGACATAAATCCCAGAGATACCCCCAGTAAACCTTAGCTAGTTCCAATATCCTGTGCTTAACAGGACATGCTGAAGGTTTCTCAACCCTATATGCAAAGCTGCATGTTGCCAGATCACAGATGCCAAGACCCCGCCTTGTGATGTTCTCATAAGAAGGTAAAAAGGAGAAAAGGGTAAAAGTGGAATAGGAGACTTGCAGAGCTGGGTCTGCTGCTCCTGCTCTCACTGGAGGGATGCTATTTGGGAGAAGGAGTGGCTGTCCCACAAGCATCAAGGTTGCCCTTTCCCTTCTCTTCCCAGCCAGCTTTGTGTCTCCTCACAGCCCTGGGATGCTTTTAATGCCAGCAGGTCTTTTGTCATCTGGGTGGCATCAAGACCCTTTTTCTTGGAAAGGTGGCACCTTAACTAGGAAGCAGTCCCTCCTTTCAGGTAACATAACTCCCACCCAGAGCCATACCAGGCAATTTCCAGGATTGTGAACCCACAGGTATCAGACCAGTTATACGACAGATGACTTTCACCAGCTATCAATTGAGCTTAAGCATCACCAGTCAGCAGAGTAGGTAGCAGCTAGGAATACTGGGGAGAGAGAAAGAAGGTAAAACACCAGGATTAAAGTAAAGGAGGAATAATTTTAATAGGTTCTAGTTAGAAACTTTGTTTGCTATAAGGTCTCCTAAATCAATTTTCTCTGTCCTCTGACCCATCCCAGAGGGTTTGATGCTGTTCCTTAGCTAACAAGTCATTTGGCATTTGAGGCCCAGCTGAATCTGTCTTCATTTTCTAAAATAGTAGGAGAACTTCACAAACACAAAACCCCTCCCAGATTAACCCCTCAATTTCTTGTGTTGGCCTATCGTGCACAAAAATGTCATCTATGTTTGCTTGGGAGGAGTGAAGTGAGTAAAATACAGACAGGGATAGCTTGTTTCACTCCTGCACTGTTTGCTGTGAAACATTATTCAATGCAGATTAATGATTTAGCACAAGAGAGTTCAGACAAGGTCCTGAGATTATGCCTTCTGGGGGAAAAAATTCTTTAAAAAGAAAAAAAAATGTAAAAAACCCAAAAAAACCCAACCAAAGGAGGAATCTTGGATGAGAAACCCCTGAAAAAACCCAACAAAAGCTACAATTTGAGAAGTTGAACCTGCAGTGAAAGGAAGGATGCTTAGGAGGAATAAAGGAAGCTCCCTCAGCGTTAAAACCACATAACATTGGTGGTACACAGGGAAGTGATGGACACACCACGGACAAACAGAATTTGGGTTTCACTTAGGTCTTGGTTTGCCAGCAATGACAGCCCTGTTGTTGGTGCAAGGCCAACAGAATTAAATAGACACAATAATGCAGGCATTCCTCTTGACCAGAAGTCCAGACTGTCCAACAGAGCCCAGCACTGAGGATTCACACATCCTGCTGAGGATGCAGGCAAAAGCAGGGCAAACATCTTCAGATGCTGCTTTTAAAATAAAGCATAAGCAGGTGTAACACAGTAGTCCCCATTTCTTCCTTAAGATCCTTCATGCTCAGAGATTTCTTCCTAGGATAGGTTAATCTTGGTAACATGAATTCCACCAGCAAATTCATAATAACCCTTTGATTCTTTATCTCTCTGTGGCCACATGCATACTGCTGGCTGTAACGCCTCTATCAGCACCAAACTGGGTCAAACAATCCTGCACTCCTGACCTTGCTCCTGAGCTTCCTTGATTGCCCTGTGATGCTTATAAGTTATCAGCTGCAGATATGAAAAGCAAGTGCACCTTACACTGGAGAGTGGTTAAAAATTTCCTCTGGAAGTGTTTGTTTTCTTTGGAGGGGAAGAGTAGTCCCTAAGTAGTGAGGTTTTATTAGGAAAATATATAGGTACACATTATCTATGTATTGTATGTCGTTATATATGTTATTATATATACATCATATGTGTATATATATATATGTGTATATATATATATACATGGCTGACAGGCAGGAACACTGTGCTGCCATCCAGCAAGACCTGGACAGGCTGGACAGGGAGAAACCAGATGAGATTCAACAAAAGCAAGTGGAGAGTCTGGCACCTGGGAAGGAATAACCACTTGTATCAGTACAGGCTGGGGATGACCTGCTGGAGAAGAGCTCTGTGGAGAAGAACCTGGGGGTCCTGGTGGGTGACAGGTTGGCCATGAGCCAGCAGTGTGCCCTGGGGGCTGAGAGAGACAATGGGATCCTGGGGGGCATCAGGAGGAGTGTGGCCAGCAGGTCACAGGAGGTGATCCTCCCCCTCTACTCTGCCCTGGTCAGGCCCTACCTGGAGTGTTGTGTCCAGTGCTGGGATCCCTGGGATAAAAAGGACAGGGATCTCCTGGAGAGAGTCCAGAGAATTGCCACAAAGATGATGAAGGGTCTGGAGCATCTCCTCTCTGAGGAAAGGGTGGGTGAGCTGGGGCTGTTCAGTCTGGACAAGAGAAGACTCAGCGGGGACCTTATGAATGTCTATCAATATCTGAAGGATGGGATGCAGGGGGAAATGGCCAGCCCCTTTTCAGTGCTCTGTGGGGTTAGGACAAGGGGCAATGGCTGTAAGTTAGAGCATAGGAAGTTCCACAGCAACATGGGGAAGAACTATTTCCCAGTGAGGGTGCCAGAGCCCTGGGACAGGCTGCCCAGGGGGGTGTGGAGTCTCCATCTCTGGAGAGATTCCAGTCCCATCTGGACACCACCCTGTGCAATATGAGCTGGGGAGCTGCTTTGGCAGGGAGGTTGGACCCCATGAGCTCCTGAGGTCCCTTCCAACCCCTACGATTCTATGACTCTATGATATGTATATATGTGGATGTTCAAGGTTTATAAACACTGTCAATGGTTTTCATCTTTTTTTTTTTTTAATTGATAATCAATGCCCCAGAAAAAGGCAGTGAACCTTTCTAGGGAAAGTTCTTTCCCAGGATCATGGCTCTGCTGGCGAGCAATTCCCAGCCACAGCATATTCCTCACCTCCCATCAGAGGAATCCCAGGCAGGGAGAGGACAAGCAAAGAGCCTAAAACAGGAGCTGTAGCCTATGGCCAGCACCACCTTGGCACCTCAGTCCTCAAGCCATGCTCATTTTCTAGGGAAGACCTTGCCCGGGAGGGTTCATGCATGGTGACCTCCACTGGTTGCTCCAGCAAAACACACATTGACCATTTTGATATGTAGTGCTACCCATCCCATTGCTCTATGCTCTGAACAAATCTCTGGTTTTTGCCTCCTCATTTCACAGCTGGAGAGAGATCCTGTTGCCTGCTGCTGGGTATAACTTGTGGCTGAGTTTTTTGGTGCTGCAACACCTTTATCCCTCTTTCATTAACTTCTAATCTACCCCTTTGCCTTCTCCATATAGCTCTGGATGGGGAAACATCTGCAAATGAAGAAGGTATCTGCTCTTGTCTCTTAAAAGACAACCCCTCAGTCATATTGACTTTGGTTGTTATTGTTGTTGTTAAATGGGACGGATCTCACATATTTATGTTTTTTGATCCAAACCACACTGGGGACAACAGAATGACGTCCATTCATTCCCTTGCACACTGGACAAGTGGTAATACCTACAAACTTCATCACCTTATACACTTTTAAACTTACATGCTTGGGGTTTTTTCCAAATCAAGCTGGTCCATGCAAAAAAGTGAACAATATACAGTGCACCAGGGTCTCTGTATTTTCCCTTTGGGTATCTTTATCTAGAATTTAAAAGCCATTATTAAGTAATGCTTTCACTTTTTTTATGTTTTAAAATAATGAAGTCTAATAAAATTGATTTCCAAAGCCATTCAGTTTTAAAGGTAATAAATCAAGCTGCAGAGAGATACTGTGTGTGCGTGTCTATGGATGCCAAATGCAACTCAAATTAATACCTTGATGTTTTACACTATTATAAAATGTGGGGTTTTGTTTTTTAAATGCCAGCTTGATGAATTGGCCCCCTAACTGAACATTCAGGCTGCTACTGTGACAAAATGTTTTGTGGGTTGACTGGGGAATGGATTATTTTAAAGAGCTGAGTAATTAACTCTATTGGGAGTCTTATATCCGGCACTGGGGTTCAAACTAAGCCATGATGACTTGGTGTTAGAAATGAACCAAGTGCCAGGGGGTAAATTCATACCTGGTGTAATCCTCCACATAGTCCACTGGAGTTACAGCAGGAAGGGGGTTTATATATGCCTTATGTTTTCACTTGCATGGTGCAAAGGTTAAGGCCAACAGGCCAGGCTGTTTGAAAGCTTAAGGATTAAGTATTATCACTGTTTGCAGAGTCATTCTTCAAATGTTTTCAACATCAAACTGTTTATTAAATGTCTGGCAGACTTTCACTGAGAAATGCCAAGCTGGGATTTCTCCCCTTGCTTCCTCACTGTTATTTTAATGCTTAGCACCCCTGCAAGCAGGGGGAAAGAAAAGAGATGAAACCCCCCAAAATAAATAAAGCCTGATGCTCAAAATGCAGCTACTCAGAACTCCAGGAGGTATCCAGGCCCCACCAGAGGTTTGGGTGGACCAGGATTCATCAGTTGGTGCCCCCAGCCTGCAAGAGACAGACAGATCCCATGCAATGCATCCTTCCTCCAGGCTCTTTCTAGTAACCACCCATGAGTTTTCCAGTGGGTCATTGCTTCTTTGCATTACTTTTCTTGACATCTTCATCACTTATTTCAAACCTAAGGACAACTCTACCCTGTGTGATGCCCTGCCTGGTCCAACACCTTGGGCTGAGGACACCAATGGAGCCAGCCTTGCCCCCACCATGCAGTGGGACTGCTGCATTCTTTACACAGCATAGCTAAAAAGGCTTTTAAAATGATGTCTGAGCCTCTGAAATGCCAGCAACCTGAACCTCTTCCTTTCTTAATGTGGAGCATGAGATAACATTACATTTTTTCAGTATGTAGGTCCTCCAGTGACATTGTCAGGATCCTTCAGGAAGCTGAGCAAAGCAAGAGCTCCAGGAATTAAAATAGTTTTATCTTCGTCCAGAAAGAATAGTTTGGAAAAAGGCTTTTAGATACAGGATGGGAGCAGTAATGAACAATATATGTTTCCAGACACGTTGTGTAGTTTCCTCTTCCCTACAGAGTACTGTGCAACAACTAGAGGCATGCATTGGCATGAGTTGTCTTTAAGGAGTTCTCTACACTAAGTTCCAAATCACAACACTTTACATGACAGCTTGCAGCAGGAGATAAAACAACTTTACAGAGCCCAGTAAATAAACTAAAATTCTTCCAGGCTAACCTCCCTTATCATTCCCTGTCACCAAAAGTACAAGTGAAATGCTGGATGCTATAAGGAGAAGAGGTTATTACTATGTTTATTGAGAACACAGAGAATTTTACTAACTTCTTTGGGTCTGTCTGAGACAGATTAAAGAACAGAATGATTTCTCATCCAAAAAACCTATGCTTGTAAATGGAGAAATGCTTCATCTTTTCTCAGAAGTATGTGTCATTGGGGAAATACCATCTTCCTCCCTCAGAAGAAATTACTATGCAGCAAACAAATGCCTCTGCTAATTGTGCTGGAAAAGAAGAAAGCATCTAGTGCCTTCCACAGTTAACAAGTTAAAATGGATAAGGAAAAGTAATTAGCTACTCTCTCAGTTATGGCCTGAAAGCATAGATATCTATGTTGGATTTTCAAAAAGAGAAGAGAAATTTAATTTAGAAACATCATTTAATAATTCCGCCAATGCCTGAGCAGCAAGGAATAATGCAGAAGGTAGGATAATTGATTACTAGCCTAGCCAGCTAGAATATTTTTATCAGTCCCTCAAGTCAAAATCTATGGACATACACTGATGTAAGTCAAAAAGAAGTCTGAGAGGCACATGGATTTTCCCCCAACGTTCATGACTGTCAATAACAACAGACTCCTCACATAGCTTCACTGGCAGAGTTATAGTGCAGTGTCCATGTTCCCCTCTGCACATGGGTGGAAGAAGACAAAGCACACAGGAGGGCCTAAAACCAAAGCCCTAAAAACTGCTGGGTTGTCCATGGTTGGGGCATCTACAGGGATGACACAGATCACAGTGCCCTTTGAGTAACCACCAGTAATGCCACGAGCAGAGAAAAGCTTTGGTTTCTGCCACTCAGGGAGAGGAAGAAGAAGCACATGGCAACTTCCTTTCCTTCCAGTGGGTCCCATGGATGCACCTTCCCTTGAACAAGGAGATTTTTCCTTAAAATAATCCTCAAATTTCAGAGAAGTAGTAATAATAAAAAAGTAAAAATAATAAAAGGAAAAGTAAAGCTAATAAAAAAGTACAAATAAAAAGTAAAAATGATAATCATGTTGGCCATGAGCCAGCAGTGTGCCCTGGGGGCTGAGACAGCCAATGGGATCCTGGGGGGCATCAGGAGTGTGGCCAGCAGGTCACAGGAGGGGATCCTCCCCCTCTGCTCTGCCCTGGTCAGGCCCTACCTGGAGTGTTGTGTCCAGTGCTGGGCTCCCTGGCATAAAAAAGACAGGGATCTCCTGGAGAGAGTCCAGAGAAGAGCTACAAAGATGATGAAGGGCATCTCCACTATGAGGAAAGGCTGGGTGAGCTGGGGCTGTTCAGCCTGGAGAAAAGAAGACTCAGGGGGGACCTTATTAATGTCTATCAATATCTGAAGGATGGGATGCAGGGGGAAATGGCCAGCCCCTTTTCAGTGCTCTGTGGAGACAGGACAAGGGGCAATGGCTGCAAGTCAGAGCATAGGAAGTTCCACAGCAACCTGGGGAAGCACTTTTCCCTAGTGAGGGTGCCAGAGCCCTGGGACAGGCTGCCCAGGGGGGTGTGGAGTCTCCATCTCTGGAGAGATTCCAGCCCCGTCTGGACGCCGCCCTGTGCACTATGAGCTGGGGAGCTGCTTTGGCAGGGAGGTTGGACCCCATGAGCTCTTGAGGTCCCTTCCAACCCCTGTCACTCTATGATTCTATGATAACAGTCCCTCCCTTCATATCCTGTGTCTGTGGGTTAAACCTCTGAGGTAAAGAAGGGACATTCTCTACAACTCTATCTAGGACAGCTTAAAAAAAAATAAAATAAGGGGAGGATGTTCACTTCACCTGTCAGAGCCAAACCCCTGAACTATTGCAAATGTTGCTATTTGGAAAATCACTTTGGTACCTAAATCCCAAGGAGTTACCAGAGACTGCTTGTGAAAACCTGGGTTTACGTGACTATCAGACTTTTGTTATCTAAGCAGCACCAAGCCATTAGTAACAAATTTACTCTCAGACAGACCAAAGCACATATAAACTTATTGGTCTATCTCCCATTTTGCTTTCAAAATATGCAAAAAATTCAATATGCAAATATAAGACAAGCATTCATATGTATACATACAAATTACTGTGAGTAGCAAGCACAGATGTTTGACTTACAAATTTAGAGGTTGATGTTATTATCTCATGTCAAATGAGCATAATTCAGAAGTGGAACAGAGTACCATCCCCATCCCAAGTATGAGAGTTTATGTTTGGAGTCACTCCCGTGAAACTGAGGCATCTTCTCTTATTTACAACACTGTAGCCAAGAGCAGAATCTGACCCTTCCATAGTGTGGAGGAGTAAAAAATGAGATGCAGATCTTAGCTCCTTTCACTGCTGCATAAATGCAAATGCCACGTACTATGTTATGTGAAGTAAAAGTGCCCAGACATTGCCCTGCTTTATCAGACCTCCCTACAAACACTGGATTTATGAGCTGCACATTAAGTCCCGTGATTTATGCCACTTTCTTCACTCAGGTTTGCTGCCTTCCCCAAGGGATCATATCTGTGTCCATAGGCACTTTCTAAGATTTCTGTGCACTACCTTAAACAAAATGCTCTTTCAGGAGGCTAAATACATCACATCACGAAAGCAACTGGATTTCTTTCCTAATGGTTTAAGCTCCATCAGCTATATGAGGCTTGGTAGCCAGCTTCTGGAAAATAGTTAGCCCTGTGTGTACCAGAGCGATAGATTAATACAGAAATGTTCTTTTAATGTAGAACTGCTGTGTTTCTGTCACTTGCTGTAAGGCACCATGACAGGCGTACAAGGCCCCTCTGTTTGTGTCACCATCCTTAATGTAAAGTAGGTAAACTCTGACGCAGGCTCTTTTCCAGCAACGTAGCAGACTTTTCCTTTTTTTACACTCCTGAAGTGGCATTTTGATCTACTCAAAATGTACTCAGTGCAGGCCCAGGAAAAGAAATAAAATAAAATCAAATCAAGGAAATACTAACTCACACAGTTTCTTCTGTTTTTCAGAAGAGTAGCACACTCTAAATGAACCTAGGAATTAATCAGCATCTCCAGGACAACTAAACCTCACTTGAGTCTCCTTGGACAGAAACCATATAGCTGGCAAAGAGGAGAGCCTCTATCACATTTTCAACCACCAGTATCACAGAATCACAAGGTTGGAAAAGACCTTTGAAGATCATCAAGTCCAACCAATCCCATCCTAAGCTAAACCATATCCCTGAGCACCTTATCTACCCTTTTTTTGAACACACCCAGGGAAGGTGACTCAGCCCCTCCCTGGGC
The DNA here is from genome assembly GCA_022605575.1 of Laterallus jamaicensis coturniculus. NCBI lineage: Eukaryota > Metazoa > Chordata > Aves > Gruiformes > Rallidae > Laterallus > Laterallus jamaicensis. Next base: position 45,783,402 of record JAKCOX010000004.1, on the reverse strand, counting down.
AGCCTGTGCCAGGCCCTCACAACTCTTTCAGGGAAAAATTTTTTTCTAATGTCTAATCTGCCCCTGCCCTGGCCCAGCTTCTTGCCATTTCCCCTTGTCCCATCTCCTGTCCCCTGGCTGAAGAGACCATCACCCACCTCTCCACAACCTCCCTTCAGGTAGTTGGAGGTGGTGATAAGGTCTCCCCTCAGCCTCCTCTTCTCTATATATAAGCAGGATTTTATTGGCATATGTGGTTGCTGGGGCTTTGTTGCAACAAGATGTCTGGGAAGTCAGCATTTTAACATGAACAGCCAGGCTCTGCTGCTTTGAAATACTTCTGTGTGTGATACAGGATGTGCAGGACGTATCCAAAGGTAGAAGAACCTCAGAAAAAAATATGTAGCAGAAAAAAAGATAATGACAAAGAAAGTTCAGCTGTCTCTAAGCACTGACACACCTTTTTGGTTGAAAGGGAGAAATATAAACACATTTGTTTTAAAAAAATAAACATCCATCTGGGCACTAGCCCAGTTTTCCAGTCTCTCGTATTTATAGCTTGCCTTACAGGCTATTTGTCTCTTTTGCATTACAAATGCCCCTGCTTCTGGGGGCCAAAACCTTGACTAATAAAAATAACAATGATGATAAAAAGTTAATGATGTGCTCATTTTATTTGTAGATTGCATGCCTATTCCCTACCACTTGTTCATTCTGGGCAGCATCCAGAATTGCACTCAGAGACCCAAAATGTAGCTTGGGAAGAGTTTAAGCTGCAATATTAGGAAGAACAATCCAAAATCAACTCTCTGAAAGGCTTTAGTCACTTTAAAAGCCTTTGTTTTCTGATGAAAATGTTCTCAAGCTGTTTATTCAAGGTGAGGGGTGGTCTAGACATTGTCTTTCAGTCTTCATAGCATGAGTACTCTCACTGATAGTCACAACAAAACTGTGAGCAGAGGTGAAAGGACCAGAGGTCTTTCAACAAAAAAATAGGGATCCTGTCAGTTCCTTGATTAATGGTGCCTGCCTAAAGAACAAATTCAGACTCTGAACCTTCTTTTGTGTAGGGGCATGATGGTGGCCCTCAATTATGAGTTCCTTTTCTGATTTTCAGAGGGCTCAGATATTCCCCCATTGCTCCCAGTAAATCTCTCAGCTCTACAAACATGAGGCTCTCTCAGTCTTCTGTGTTTTATCATTTTCAGGTGTTCCAGCTCTAAATACCACAAACACGTACAGCTCTTCTTTGGATATAATGTCTACAATGGGGGAATTTGTTTGGTTTGGCTTTTTATATTGTCAAGTGAGAAACACAAATAACTCCTCAGGCATAGGCAAAGTGCTCATTCTTAAGGACACAATAATTTACATAATAACATAATGAAAGAGGAGCTGGTAGGTTTTGCTTGCAGCACTTCTGCTGGAGAGACAAAGCAAAGTAGGTAACAGAGTTTGTCTCCAATATGTGGTCACCATTCATGAAGGCCAAGCAAGCTCTTCTGGAAGAGGATGAGCAGTAACATGTTCATCACACAAAGTCCAGATCAGGTAAATTTGTTGTATTTTTCCCACTTTGCAGCTGTGGCACATGCAAAGCCCTTGGGTTTGGTATGAACTCTGTCTGTCCAGAAGGATGCTTTTCTCCCTGCTGTTCAGAGATTCTGGAGGATCAGTCCAGGTATGGATTCAGTATGCACATGTGCAGGTTATTGAGGTGAATCCTCTGCACCGTGCCTTTGAAATACTCAGTGTTCACCTGCAGCAGAAAGCAATGTGCAGCTGCACTGCACTTCACTGGACACCTTGAGTTAATGTGCTTGTCCTCTTTCAAAGCAGTGTGATATAAAACCTCTGGGCAAGCTTCTTCCCTCTTTGCTGCCAGGGGAGTCCATGGCAGCAGTGGCAGTCATTTACACTAGCACAACCACCCATGTTTGCTGCAGGGAGGCAGTTTACAGGAGGAAAAGCTCTTCTGTGGCTGTAGAAACACCTGCAGTAAAACAGAGGCCTGGGAAGGTGAGATCCACCTGTCTGTGGCAGGGGGGTTGGAGCTCTATGGTCCTTGGGGTCCCTTCCAACCCATGCCATTCTATGATCCTATGATCCAGTGATCCATCTGTGCTGCACAAATCCCAGCCAGGTACAAGTCAGGCCTGCACTGTGTTAACTATAACAAATAAACAAGCTTTTCCTTCTCCAACAGACAGAAAGCTCTTGTTCTAGTCCAGCAAGAAGAACAAGGAATTCCCATAATTGTTTCATGTTTCCCCCCCCTGCCTCTTTTTTTTTTAAAGTCCATTTTTCAAAAAGTAATTTTGAAATGTTCTGGGAAATGCAGAGGGTAGTGGTGTTAATCTATCATCCTCTTCTGATAACATTTAATTAAAAGCCACAGCTATTAGTCATCTGCTACCCTACCACCAGGGCTGACCTGACAATATCTTAACACACTGGTGAAAGAAAAATTGAGGAGATTCTATTTCATTTTATTTTATCATAGCAGCAGGAGTGCATAAGCATATAATTTAGAGGAGGGCAAAGACAGCTTCTTCTGCCCGTTTCTCAGGAGGTTAATCCAGGGTTTTTTTCTAACATGATGGTAATTTTTTCTGCCATTGTAGCCAATGTGTTTTTTGGTTTTTTTAAACATAGAAAAAGCTACAATGGAAGAAAGCTCTTGTGTGACCAAAGCTATCCTTCTCCCAACAGAACCTCTATAACTTGCATTTTCAGCCTGCACAGATTTAGACTTTTCCCCCAATAAAATGGGAAGCCAGAAAAATCAGGTTTAAATGTAATAGAGAATATTTTACAGACCCCAGTTGTTGAGTTGGCCACAGACTGATGAGATTCAGGTTCAGCTTGGCCCATCTGCACTCCAATGTGTTTCTTCGTATACTTGCTGTCTGGACACATACCATAGTGGAGAAAGCCCTAAAGCCACAGTACCAGGAAATGGGCAAAAGGCAAGTCAAGATGGATTTAATTTACATTTATTTGTCTTTTCTGTGGTTTAGCTAAAAATTACCTAAGCTGAAAGGTTCAGAATCACATTTCAGAGGCTGGTGGGAGAAAACAACACAGATGATCTTGAGACTTAAACTCAGGACAAGGATAAAGGCCAATCATGACATTTAGGTTAGGACCACGGTTACATAGTAGGAGAGAGATGCAGGTATAATTGGTATAATTTTCCAGCTAGTTTTGACTAATAATGAACTTAGTCTGAAGTTGGAGAATGTCAGAAAACCACCTAAAATAAGCAGTAAACTTGATGAAGAATTAAGGTCCCCATCACCAGATTGCAGAGGTCAAAATTGACAAAATACTGAGCAGAAGATAGAATTCCAGAAAATGTGACCTATATTGTAAAGTAATTTAATGTGCCTTAAAAAAAATCACTCGCTCATTTCAGCCTTCTGAGCAAGAATGAAGAGACAGGAGAGTAACCACGCAATCCCAGACCAAAGCTGTTCTATGCCATCAGTTCTTTCCCAGGCAGCGGCCATTTGCAGGTAGGTGATTCCAGTCTCAGAGGCTGTGTCCAGACTGGTGTGTTTAGCAGCCTTGGTGGACTCACCTTCACATTCCTTGAGAGAGTCCAGAGAAGGGCTACAAAGATGATGAAGGGCCTGGAGGATCTCCCCTGTGAGGAAAGGCTGGGTGAGCTGGGACTGTTCAGTCTGGAGAAAAGAAGACTCAGGGGGGACCTTATGAATGTCTATCAATATCTGAAGGATGGGATGCAGGGGGAAATGGCCAGCCCCTTTTCAGTGTCTGTGGCAACAGGACAAGGGGCAATGGCTGCAAGTCAGAGCACAGGAAGCTCCACAGCAACATGAGGAAGCACTTTTCCCCAGTGAGGGTGCCAGAGCCCTGGGACAGGCTGCCCAGGGGGTGTGGAGTCTCCATCTCTGGAGAGATTCCAGCCCTGTCTGGACGCCGCCCTGTGCACTATGAGCTGGGGAGCTGCTTTGGCAAGGGGGTTGGACCCCATGAGCTCTTGAGGTCCCTTCCAACCCCTGTGATTCTGTGATTAATGTGATAAATTGTTCAGTTCACTTAATCTATCTGGCATTTGCAATTTTGTGTGGAAAGGTTCCACAGCTCAATTCTTTGTTCTTTGTGGCTTGTTCCTGATGTTTCTTCCTGTTACATATGTGTGTGGCTATGCTCTGTGAGGAACATCTTCTCTGCTTTCTGTGCTGAGATATGGGAAGGGGAATATCCTTCCTACTTTTACCATGCAAAACCTTTTCCCAGCTACTTCATGGGTGAAGTTTGTGAGCCAAAGGTGGTCTTTGTAATAGGTGGGCAATTGTACTATTGTAAACCTTGGTGCCTTGGGATGGATGGAAGGATAAACAGGGAAGAGGGGACTTGCAAGACAAATATGTCTCTGTGTCTAAGCAAAACACGTATTAGTTCAGGTTTCCAGGAGTGCAAGTGCCTCAGTCTCATGTAAGTAATGGGTGGAGCTTCCTCTTCCTGGGCATGTGGAATAAACATTTGGATGTGGGAGAACGTTCAAATGGAAAGAAGAGGAATGAATCACTGAAACCAATATTGTAATTCCTTTTTTGGGGTGACTCTTAAGCCTCCAGTGCCACAGAGAACTGAAACATTTCCTTCCTTCAAGCCTAGATCAGAAGTTACTTGCTGTCATTTTTCTTCTATTTCCATTCTTCGTCAACAGGTTAGGCTATCTCTCCATGGCAGAGGAGGTGTGCTCTCAGGTCACATTAAACTAATTAAGGTTACAGGAGCAGCGAAGAGAAGACCTTTGCCAATCCACATTTTTAAGTTTGAGCCTGAGGTTAATTGTGAACCATGAAACCATATTAAAACTCAAACCACCTTATCTTAAACTTGCAGCCACTGTGTCCATTTACTTTCTTGTCACCCTTTTTGCTGAAAAACTACTGAAATTCTTGCACAAAGTAGAAGTTTAATACTAAGGCTCAGATGCTCAAAGGCATGTTAGATGCCTAATTTGCCTTGCACCTAATGGGAAGATGCCTGTGTTAAACCAGAGTTGAATGGCTGATGGTGGAAACAGCTGAACCCTTCAAGACAGACTCACTGGTCCCCTCTTTGTAGTATTTGATGAGGTACTGAGGCTTGTGTTTTATGTCACCTAGGCCGGTATGTGGGTCTAGCTTGAGACTTCTATAAAAAGAAGCTATAGTTTTACTTTGCTCACGTAATTGCCAAATCAACACAGCACTCCGCTTTCAAGAAGCCAAACCAGTCAGCAAAGTGTGGCCACAACCAGGCATCCCCTGAAGACTATCACTGCAACAGCAAAAATGAGAGTGTGCAGCTACCTATCATTATTTTTATTATGACTCAAACTTGGGTTCAGGCTACTCACAGCCATTACAGCACTAACGTGTAACCTATCATTACGAACAGATTTCAAAGCCTTCACTCTCTACAGCATTCAGACCTTACAAAAACACATGATGAAAAGTCCTGACAGTGGCGGTGCTTTTGTTCATATCACGAGGCTCCATAAACAAATGGCAAAGCCCCTTGTTCCCAATGCACTGCAGAAATGTACTGGGCCGGAGTCTGAAGTGTACCTTACCCAAATTATCAGAGTAGTTTCATGAGCAACAGAACATGGTTTTCTGGTGTACTGTCATCAGCTAACCACTGCATCTAAGAAAATGTGAGCTCTGACTAATGTTTCTCTGGTGTTTGGAGCAATCCCAGTCTTTCTTCTCTCTAAGGTGAGGATGCCCTGGTGTGCAATAGAATTATATGCATGATACCAGCTTCTCCTCTGATGGGAAGATGATGAGGTTTCTCTCTTTCTTCTCTACAGAAGCATCGCTTTTTGTGAAATTTCTAAGAACTTGGTATCTTCAAGACCTTTACAACCCTTGTCAGCTTAGTCAAAAACAGGCAAAAGGATTAAAAAGTTATAATTGATGAAAAGGGAGTTCAAGAGGGCCTGTAAAAACAGGCAAGCTAAATATCAAAAAATCATCAGAGAAGGGGATGGTGGTGGCATTGCAGGGTTTCCCAGAGGTCCAGAAATAGTCATCTTTGTGTTCTAATTTTTTACCAAGTTTAAAATCCCAGTAATGGGCATTTCAACTAGTGTGAGAGAGCTACTAACCCACAAACCAATGTCCCCCCTTCCCTCTACCGCTGCTGCAAAGAGCAAGGCAAGATTACAGCACGAGCAGCCTTCCCGATGCCAAATGGGACTAAAATGCCGACACTCCCAACACTGAGCTTAGGCAACTTGTGCATTTCCACACACTGAGGTTTTTTGCAGCTCAGTGCCCACCTGCATGCTGCTGTAGCCACATCGCTGTCAGCAATGCCACGTAAAGCTGCCTCAGGTATGTGTCTCTGAGCTCTAGTCAAAACTTTGGCTCCAGTGGAGACACACCTGAAAAGGCTTTTGAAGCCTGAGGCTCTTGTAGGCTGTTGTTGGTCCAGCCCACTGTGTGAGGAATGCAGGGCAGCAACAGGGATGAAAAGCAACCCCTGCACATCACAAATGAGGCCTCACCTCACTTTGTCCGGGACTCCAAGATCTTAGGAAGACATTACTCCTGGGACCCTAAGGTTTTCTTTCTGCAAATACAAAATGGTAAGATTTGTATGTGCAAATCAATTTGCCATGTGGAAAAGACATCATTACACATCAATATTTGCAATTTGTGGTCTCCAGTTGCCAGTGTATCAAACCTTTCCAGACCTAGCAGATGCAAGAAATGAGGGCTTAAAGCTCAAAGATATGGGCACAATTCTGCAAACACACTGGTTTTCAGAGAGACTTCCTTACTGTTTAACCAACTCCAAGTTTTAAATGTGAAAAAGGTGAATTGACAATCTATGTTTACTTCTCTTCTTCATTTGTTAGACTGTGTGGTTTGGTTAAGAAAGTAGCTATAATGAGATGACACCACAGCCCACTGGTTAAAAAGCTAAGAATAATCATGCTAATGTTTTATTCATGTGGGACTGTTAATTAAGATGCAGCTGTAATTACAGTACCATCAGCATCTAGTGGCCTGAAGTGCAAATGTTCTTCCTGACATATGGAATAATAGGAACCAGTTCTGTACAAATGCTGCTAACCAATACACGGACAAACACTCAGCTACACATGTCTCCTGGCCCCCTGGGTGCTCTTCCAAAAGGCATCAGTCACTGCCACTCACACAAACTGTTGAAGACAAAGCTGCATTTTGCATCTCTGGGCTTAAAAAAGATCCCACAGTATTCCATGATAGAAAACAAATAAACAGGCAGCTAACCTCAAAGTCCTCACTGACACCAAAACAAATGCTGGGAGCAAAAGTTAGACGTTGGGAAGGTTTCTTTATGCCCACCTCTGCTTGGGGAGAGTCTGTGGTGATGCTAAAGACACCAGGCAGCAGGAGCTGTGCTTTCATGGCTATATGGGGTGCCCTGTGGCCAGACCATGCGGGCACCCCAATTTTGGCTGAAGGGCAGTGCTGATAGCTGCACCTGGTATAACTTCTCCTCCCTCTAGAGCAGCCCTGAGCTGCACAACAGGCAGGAGCTGCTTAGCATTGTTCTCCTCAAGTTTTCCCTTTCAATAAACAGCAAGAAAGCAAGGAGCAGAAAATGCTTCATTACTTACTCCTCTCTTGGCATTAAACTGAGAATAAAATGAAATTGTACATTAGCCTACAGTGGTTCTGTGGATGTGATTCTACTTTCCTGAAGAGCTGGCTTACACAGTGGCTCAAGTCTAGAAAGGCCTGTGTGATGAAGTACATACCTAGCTCCTATCTCTCTATCAAACTTCCTTTTGCCATAGGTGCTAAATAACCCCTGGAGATGTTCTGTTTTTTGGCAAGCTTAATTTGCTATCCACTGCTCTGACTGAAGCATTTTCATCTCTACACATATACTCTGCCTTACAACACATAGATCAAAAAAATTTCATATAGAGATTGTCTTTTTAGTCCATGTCCATGCCTGGGATTACCATCCTTTCATGAAAAATGTTTACAGTATTTCAGGAGCAAAGATCCATAGTTTTGACTTTGTCCATCACAAAAGGTGGGAGCCAGGCACAGAGTTTAGGTTTACACTGGAACATCTTTCAAGGTCACAGCTCACACTGGCTTAAAAAACCTATTTTCATTCTTCTAGATATGTCAGCAGTACTAAAGAAAAAACCAAATTCCCAAACAAAATGTCAGTTCAGGGGTATAAAAACAAATAAACAAGCAAAAGCTTTAAATACAACAAAAGATTGCTTTCCATTTTCTGAAATGAGAAACAGTATTTTGTGGCAAATGGCAAGCCCAAACGAAATTTTTGTTTAAAATTCAGAAACCCGAAGATGTTATTTGAAATAGAATTCCCTGAAGAAAAACACGTATGCTCACAACACTCTCTAGTGTTTCCTCCACAACATACCAGCCCAACACTGCCATGTGGTCCAGTAGAAATATTTTGGTGAAAGACTTTTGCGCCAGTTTAACCAAGTGTATGAGGGAAGGACTCCTCTGTGCACTGGCTGCTTCATTAGTATTTGTTGATCACCTACTGTGCCTGGAGACTTTGTTCTCTGGGTGGACAGGAAAACCATGGTCATTCAGTTGTCACTGCAAATTTCCAGTCTAATGGTTGCAGTGCTTAATTGTCTTAATTTCTCAGCAGTAGAAGGCCAATACTTAATGCAACCGGTTAAAGGAAGCAATTAGTTTAACACTTGTCAATCATGAGGTGTGTGAAATATTAACTATAGCTCCTGCCATAACAAACAGAGAGCTGCCTACCAGCTGTCTAGAAAGACCTATCAGTTTCCATAACTGAAGCTCTTGAGCTTACAGACCCGTTCCTAAAAACTGCTGGTATTGAGGGGTGGGAGAGTGTCTCTGGCCTTTACTGCAATGAAAATAAGAACAAGAACCCCTGAAAAAGGTAACAAACATGATACAACAGGATGGTAGTTTGGGGTGATCTCCCATGGGAAGGTGAAGATTTTTACTGTTTTCCTTACTCATCATTAGTGGGCAGCCTTTTTTTGGATGCCACAGGGAACTGCTAATTGTGCATCAGAATATTTGTTTAGGTGGAGAATATAGTGCTTCCTTCCACACTTCCAAGACACACTGGGATGTTCACTTCTTTAATTTAGTCCTCATCTCCATGCTGAAGGACATCCAGCAGCACCCCCTTCCCACTTGCTGCCTTAACCAACCCATTGACTGCCTCCTGAAATAGCCCTCTCCACTTTGAGGAAATTCTGTTTTCTGTTAAAAGATGCCACAGTCTTCAGGAGAGTCATCTGCCTGGTTATTTCTGAGGTGCTGAACTCTTCACCCACTGATACCAGTATACAGATAACCAATCATCAGCCACTTCCATAGCAACTCACTGTGAATATCTCCAGGTACCTACATATGTAAGTACTTACATCCATATGGACAGACCACACGGTGCTTGTGCACTGTGTCCTCATGATGTGCACCATTAATTACCTTGAGTTATCCCACCCAGCTCAACCTCTACAGTGTCTTGCCACAGGGAGCTCCCTCCCCACGCCAATTCTTCCCTGGCTCCAACCCTCCTTCAGCATCCCATCACTGCAGCTCCCATAACAAATGGCATTCCCATTTATCTCTCACACCAACAGAGCCAGTGTCAAACTCTCTCTGGCTATTCCCAGGCTCTTTCTACCCAACTAATATATTAACAAAAAATATTTCTTGCTGCTTTCATTTTCCCACTGTTACTTTCTCCACTGATTTTAATTAAACAGTCCCTGGTTGTGAGAGTGGGTCAGGGAGGGTTTCTTTCCTTCTGTAAAAAAGCCCACCAAGAAGGTTTCCTTAATCTCTCACCAGCGTAAAATAAGCTTTCATTATGCCAACGAGTAAGCTTCAAAGTTTTAATTAATTTCTCTGCTTACATAAGCATAACACTATTAGTCATGTTGGCCTATAAATTGTTCCAAACAGCCTGGATTTTTAATTAAATTAATGTAATTACATTCAGAGTGATTAAATATATTCCACCACATGCCCTATCCAGGCAACACTTTTCCTGCTTCTTGACTCTCCCTCAATTCTTTGTAGGACTACATAGGTGGGTTTATAGCTGGGCACACCAGATGAAATTACCAGCAAACCACTTATAATTAACAGCCACGTTTGGAAAAGATATTTCTTCAGAGAAGCAGGACCTCTTCACATATACTGGAAACCAAATAAAAGAGGGATACGGTTGTGGGGGAAGAATGTATATGCCCACACATAAAAGAGAATCCTCATCTGTAATTTGTGATATACTGTCCAAACATAACTTTAGTTTGCTATTGTAGCAATTTACTGCTGCCTAATAAAACATTCATTTGTGTGGTGACCTCTATAACAATTCATAGACTCATTTAATCATGGAAATGGATGGCTCAAAGAGAGATCAATTACGTCCTCTCTTGAGTTATAAATAATAGCAACAAGGAGAGCAAAACCAAAATGCATAAAGTAAGTGGGTACAGTTTAGAGTTTGGTCTTCTGTTGTGTTAGAGGTTATCACAGATAAATTGTCCTTGGAAAATGCCTCCCTTACTTGCAACATGTTTTAGCTCAATTGTAATTCGTACCAGATGCATCAAAGCTTGACTAACAATTCTGATGTTCTTACTGAGGCTTGAAGAGTGTATTTAATGACTAAAATGTGTTTATTTAGAAATTATATAGCACAGCAATGACAGTCTTTTGTAAATTTCAACAGCCACTCTGTTTTGCTGCCCGCAGTTCAAAAAAATTGCTTCCAAAACAGACAATAACCTTTGGTCTCTGCAGCCACATCCCACAGAACAAATGATTGTACATTACATACCCACAACACCACCACACCATGGACTCATTTAAATCACTAACTGCTGAGCTATTTCAGTCGGGGATGCTAAGGCCTAATGCAATTGTCCCCCTAAGTTTGTGCAGGAAGCACAAATCCTACGTGTGTCAGTTGTAAGCTTTTGAGGGCAGAGGTTTCTATATTGTCTAAGCATGGGGCATGTCCGTGCAAAGGTGGAGCGAGTGGTCTCCATAGTGTGGGCTTCAGTCCTTGCCCTGTCATCATCCCTCTCCTTCCCTGCTCCACATCTGAGGGGTGCAAGAGGTGGGCTTGTCATTGAAGCTGAAATAAAGTGGCAAAAGCCACACACAGAGTGCCTGGGGAGGACACAAACTGTGGACAGAGCCAATGAGGTCACCAGTCCTTGGGTGACACAGGTCTGTCCCAGTGCAAGATGTAGATACAGATGCAGAAGTAAACACATCTGGATACAGATACAGATATACTATCATATTGCAGTTTCTTTATTGTTATATGATGATTATTAAAATGACTTTTAATTGCTCAGCAGGGATCCAGAGCCAGCTGCAGTGCTGTGTGACCCCCTGGTCTCCCCATCAGTGTATGACTCCAGCCTGCAGGACTGCCCAGAAGGAGCACTGACTTGGGTTTAACCAGCTAGGGCAAGCCCATTAGGGTTTACCTTATGAGGTGTTTCTCACTGGAGAAGCAAGAAACTGCAAACAACAGCAGTTTTGCTTTCTGTCCAGGCAGGAACAGCTACTCCTCCAGACATCCTTCATACATTATTTTCTGAGAATTTTTTCCCAGCATCTGGTAGGGGGAATGACTGCTGAATCCTGTCAGTTGGGAGCCAGGAAATTTTTACTGACCAAGCTGGCAAAGTAAGTGGGTTCCAGCCCCTTCAGGAGATAAGCAAGGCTCAGAGTCTGAGGCTAGAAACTCCTTTATGGATAGGTGTAAGGCTAGAGGCTATTTCAGCTTTACTCCAGCTCCCTGCACATTAAAGTACGATATACACACTTCCCAGCCCAGGTGCATGGGGGTTCCTAGCTTTGGGGATCATCCACTGTGATGAAACCAATAAATAAAATATTCATTCAGTTGGAGAAAGGTTGACTCCCAGGATAGTAGTGACATCATCCACCTGGGTGTGGGTGGGGAATCACAGAATGATAGGGGTTGGAAGATCATCTAGTCCAACCCCCCTGACAGAGAAGGATCATCTAGGTCTGCCTCCTTTTGCATATTTAGACATTAAGAGATGAAGAAGTGGCTTCAGCAAAAGAAAACTTGGAAACAGCAAAAAACATGGTCTTAGAAGGCACAGCACTCATAAACAGAGGACTAGAGTTAAGATGTCATGTCAGCTGGATTTTCTCTTCAAACCACCATGCTATGAAGGCCAGATATCTTTGTATGACAAGATTAACCCAATAAACTATCTGGCAATCTTGGACACAACACAAATCTACACAGGATTTCAGTGGCAGAACTGTGAAGGAAAGGAGGGTTTGGTGAAATACCCCAGAGCTAGTCACAAGGTCAAACAAAATCAGGACAGAGCAAGACCAGGTCTAGAGTGAGGTGAAATAATTGCTGATCTAGCCTGTGTGTGATACATAAATCACCTATGACTAACAGTGAAAGTCATACAGTACTGTAGAGGTGAAAAAATCATACGTTATCTATGAGCAGAAGCTCTGAGCATCCTTGACACTACAGACTAGCTCTGTAAAGAGGTGATGGATGCTCAGTCCTTCTAAAGAGAGGTGGACACCATGAGCAGCTCAGGATTTTAACTTTCTTGTGTAAAAAAAAGAAAAATCAGAGTGGAATAAACAGGCACAGGGCTTAAACTGTCAGACTTGCAGGAGTATTACACTATTCATTTCCAAATGGTTATCTTTGAGGCCGTGACTCCTGCTATCCCTTTGGTCTAGAAGGATCAAATACAGTTGCAGACATGGAACTAGCTCACAGTACAGTAATTTTCCGACAAAATTATAAAATGCAGCCAGATTTTGCTTATGTTTTGAGGAACAAAACCATTGGACTGGATGAGCAAAGCATTAACCAGGGCAACACAATGCAACAAAACTATTCCAGTTCAACCCCATGGACAAGCTAGCTAAATGCACCTACAAAACACTACAAACAGTTAAACTGTCTAACTAGGAGTTATATTTGCAGAGTTGAGGTCAAATTATAAAACCATGTTCTGGACTTTGGCTGGAACTTCAGAGTTCAGGAATTTTCATAACAAAGGTTTTGCTTCATTTTGACATGAATTGTGGAGGTGACAACTCACTGAAGTGTGAAGCAGGAGATATTCTTGAGGAAACATTTGCACAACACAAATGTTTTCCAACCAAACAGCATCTTTTTTAAAAAAAATGGAGTAATCTTTTCAGACAAACATAAAAATGTGTCCTTTTAGGTGTTTTTAAACAGAATTTTAATGCAAGCATTTTAGAGAAAACAAAAGCTCTTCATAGTAATATTAATTTAAGGGAAAGTTCAAATTTTCAGTGGATAAAGAGGAATGTGAAATACCAAATGTGGTGGAGAAGCCTTGAGAGATCAGGAAGGATTTGTTGTCTGAAGGTATGTCTGCACTGTAGCACAGAAAGAAATAGGATGAGATTAAGGATAATTTATCTGCAAGATATCTAGATCTGATGAGAGAGGAATGCATTTGTGTCTACCAAGCAGAAAGGCAAAACAGGACCATAAATTAACTCAGGTACCATATCTAAATGCAAAAAATCCTTTGAATGTGTAGCTATTTTTTTTGGCCATGCAGCTTAGGCAGTATTTGTTTTGGCTGAGTAAAGACCTGAGATGACTACTGACAGAGCAAATAAATAAATCAACAGGGATCTGACACTGCTTTCAGATAGATCTAGTTAACACAAAAGCAGTTGTTCTGAAATTATTCAAACTCTTGCAACACACAAGCAAGATTGGATGGGTGTGATCAGGATTAGAGGATATAATATAATTTAAATTTATAATTAATTTATAATTAAAATAGAATTATCTCTTGCAGATAAATATAATGATTTTAATCCTTTGAGCAACCAGGAGGTAAACAGGGACACAGCTTGCTTATGTTCCTGAACAGAAAACAAGGCTCAAAGAAGCAGGTCCGTGGTGGCTTCTGGTATATGCTGTTGGGTAGACATTGGTAATAGTTAGAATTTGAGATTGTTAAAGGGGACTGTGGAAAAAGTTCCTGGCAGTGTGCAAGGCCAGGCTGGATGGGGCCTTGGGCAACCTGGGCTGGTGGAAGGTGTCCCTGCCCATGGCAGGGGTTGGAAATGGATGATCTTCAAGGTTCTTTCCAACCCAAACTATTTTATGCTTCTATGATTCAGTTTCTATGACTGCTGCAACAAGAGGTGCAGATTTGTATAAAAAATTTAGTAATATGATCTCACAGAGATGAGATTAGCTGCTGACATGGAAAATTATCTGTGAATTGCTGATATATGGTGAAGATAATGAAAAGAGAGTGGCTGCCAAAAGCAAAAGGTAATATATGCCCACACACCAGTGTAAGAGACACTGTGAGAGATAAAGGTAAAGGCTTCTGAGCACTTTGTTTCCAATGCTGCCTCGTTTAAACAGCACTTATCACAGTTACAAACCCATGAAGGACCTGGGCTTCTGGTGCAGGAGAGATAATAACTGAAAACCACTCAGAAGAAGGCATTTTCCCCTCCTCCCAGGAGGTATTTTGCAGCCTGACAATGTGAATTACATGCTCAGTCCTTGTTTATGTCCTCATGCTGCCAGATGATAGGAAGCATCCACACAACAAATGGGAAACTGGGCCTAAATACCAGAAAATAAAACTGTGGGCTTTTCTGAATGCCTCAGTAGTTAGAAATATGGAATTATGTAAATTTAGGCTAACTAGAAGGATATATCAGCATGTACATGTTTTCTGAATCTAGAAAATAACGTTTGAGAAATCTGAAGGCTGATTTTAATGGGGAAACAGGGAAAAAGGCCTGCAGAATCCAGCTCCACAGATATTTTGCCACAATGATATTTTGCAATCTTTCATGTGTTTTTCATGTGTTTTTCATGTGTTTTTCATGTAAGGAACTTTGCCTTTCATCTAAAAAAACCAAATTGTTCCCATGCTTTTCTTGTTTTCTTTTGCATCTTCTTTACCAAAAAATTTTCACTCAGACATACTACGTCCTTTGAATACACCAAAGAGTACCAGTGCATTCCTTAGAAAGTGTCTGTTTTGAAACTACCTGTCATCTTTTGCTTTTTGGCACAAAACACTTTTAATGGTGAGCTCCAACCACCTCTAGTCACCCTCCAGACCTGGTCAGGTCCTCATAGAATCATAGAATCACAGGAGTTGGAAGGGACCTCAAGAGCTCATGGGGTCCAACCCCCCTGCCAAAGCAACTCCCCAGCTCATATTGCACAGGGCGGCGTCCAGATGGGGCTGGAATCTCTCCAGAGAAGGAGACTCCACACCCCCCTGGGCAGCCTGTCCCAGGGCTCTGGCACCCTCACTGGGGAAAAGTTCTTCCCCAGGTTGCTGTGGAACTTCCTATGCTCTAACTTGCAGCCATTGCCCCTTGTCCTGTCCCCACAGAGCACTGAAAAGGGGCTGGCCATTTCCCCCTGCATCCCATCCTTCAGATATTGATAGACATTAATAAGGTCCCCCCTTGATCTTCTTTTCTCCAGGCTGAACAGTCCCAGCTCACCCAGCCTTTCCTCATAGGGGAGATACTCCAGGCCCTTCATCATCTTTGTAGCCCTTCTCAGGACTCTCTCCAGGAGATCCCAGTCTTTTTTATGCTTTCATTAGCCAGATATCCAAACAGCTGTTGCCTTGCCCCACACTCCCCCTTGATCTATTTCAGATTAAAAACTGAGCCACCAGCACCCATGCCTTAGATAGGTATAAAACTCATCCTCAACAGGAGTCTGCCTAGAGAATTAATTGTAAGGTGGGGGGCTTTCCACATTTCACAAAGTCTCCCCCAGTAACAAAGTACCTGTGGATTCTCAGTTAGGCCAATATGTTCATAAATCATTAACTTACCTGAGAAGATACTCGCTGAGGAGCCCTTTGACTTAAGTAGCAGAGGTCTGTTTCCCAAAGACATGGCTTTCCCATGTGCCCTCCAAAAGGCTTATGAAGATCCTTATATCTGAGGAAATGAGCCAAATGTGATTCATGCAGTAGGTCAGAGTTGAGTGGAGCCTTTAGGATCAAACACTAACCATTTCATTCCATTGAAAATGCTCTTAATGACAGAGAATTAGGTGACACTTAGCACAAGAAGTGGCTTTGTGGGGAGACAGCGATATGCCAGAATACGCAGTAGCACAGCTTGGGCTGCCTGGAAATCTTCTCCAAGAAAAAACCTTCCTTCCAGTGTGGAGGTTAGGTTGCTCTCCTGCCACAGTCGGAGTCACAGTGCAGCCATGAAAATTCAGGTTTTTCTTTAAGCAAAGCCCCAGGGTTCATAGCTGCCTGCTTCTGACTTCACAACCACCTGAGTTTCTCTCTTGGCACGAATGGGTTTTTTACCTATCACTCAATGTTCTCCAGAACCTCTACAACAAAACATTGGAGAAGTTTCAGCTATAGTGACTTCATTTGCAAGAGCTTTGAGGGTGATTTAATGACTTGACTTCTCCTTTGACTGCATGTGCTCATCCTGAATATCCAGTTACAGACTTCTAGAGAACATGAAGAAAACTGTGCTTCAGTTGGCCAATGTGGATTTTTTAGTAATTAAAAGGAAAAAAATATTAGAACAAAGAGTGGAACATTCAAAAAATCTAAGAAATTCCCAATCATGGGTTGATTGTGTGGGAAACGTCAACTGTGTAAAATAAAATCACAGTGTAGAGCCATTTTCTAATAACTAGAGCTGCCAGATATGATTCTTGTCTCAGTTTTTGCCCTGGTGGTGTTTTACACTACAGTCAGCACTGCTGTGATGCCAACAAGTATGTTATCTGACTGCCTGAAGATACCTGTGCATTTAGTGGTACAGATGGAACTGTAATTGTTATGACTTCATGAAATAGCAAGGATAAACACATAAAATCCCTGAGCTCCACCCTAGCTACAGAAAAACCTAAAAAAATTAATTTTTTTCCCTCCCCTTCTAACAGACAAAAACGTAACATCTGCTTCTGCCACCTCAGCAAAATGAGAGCTGAATGACTGCATTGGTTCTTATTCTGACACTCCCTCTTCTCACTGGGAGAGCAATGGCAGGCAGGACATAGGGGTGCAGAGCTCCTCAGCTAGTTCTCAGCTAAGAAGAAGCTGCGCCGAGAAGTTGCAGCCTTGTGTTACCTTCCCCAGCTACAAGACATTGATGCCAGTGTATCATTAATGCTGGAGAGGTGTGTGAGCCATGCATAACTGCTTGATAACAGCTTGTGTCAAAGATCCTTCAACTCTTAGGAGCACACAGGCAGATGCAAGGGAGGTTTTTGAAGCAGCTAGCAGAGGTTGATCCACTTCTTTGCTCAAGACGATGATGTGAGAGAGCACAGCATGGTTATACAGCTTTGAGATGCATAACACAGGCAATCAGAGCTTCCATCAGCTTGTAAATATCTCTGAAGGGGACTGTGGGTGTGCTTGTTCATTTGTGTCCTATGGCAGCCACATATTCCTGACAGTAGGACCATATATCAAACAGCAGTCATAAAACTTGCACCATTCACTGGAGCTTCTGTTTTTCCACCCAATAAAGCATTTACATGTACAGCATAGATTACTGCATAGGCAGATGTGAGCTTAATTATCTGTTGCGCATAAGCAAATACACTGCCTCTGCACAGGTGCATGCATTTACAGTCAGTTCCTGCTTAAAATATTCTCTTATCTGTCCTCAGCACGGGGAAGATGTCACATAATCATTGGAAGGGGGGGGGGAATCTATTTTCTTAATACTTTAGAGTTAGAGGAAATCTTTCTTCAGTAAGTTTTGCACGTCTTTTAGACTAGCCCAAAGATCTACTGGGAAAATTGCCTTTAATACCAGGAAAATAGAAGCTGTCATGCTTCAGAAGAAAAGTTGGTTACCAGCTGTGAATATGAATGCATTTTTCCTGGAGCTTTTCTGCTACAAGGTTGAACACTAAAGGTGTTATTGATACTATCTTTGACTCAGGTTTGATAAAATTAAAGAGACCGATAACTGTATGTAGTTAGCTGTCATATATTCAACTATTCAACTTCCGACCATGGATGAAGAGACAAGCCTGCACCATGGTAAGACACCTGAACAACCACTTGAACTTCAGCTTCCCAGTGCTCCCTGGGGGCTAAGAGAGCCAAAGGGATCCTGGGGGGCATCAGGAGGAGTGTGGCCAGCAGGTCACAGGAGGGGATCCTCCCCCTCTGCAATGCCCTGGTCAGGCCCCACCTGGAGTGTTGTGTCCAGTGCTGGGCTCCCTGGCATAAAAAAGACAGGGATCTCCTGGAGAGAGTCCAGAGAAGAGCTACAAAGATGATGAAGGGTCTGGAGCATCTCTCCTCTGAGGAAAGGGTGGGTGAGCTGGGACTGTTCAGCCTGGAGAAAAGAAGACTAAGGGGGGACCTAATTAATGTCTATCAATATCTGAAGGATGGGATGCAGGGGGAAATGGCCAGCCCCTTTTCAGTGCTCTGTGGGGACAGGACAAGGGGCAATGGCTGCAAGTCAGAGCATAGGAAGTTCCACAGCAACATGGGGAAGAACTTTTCCAATCCCTGTGATTCTATGATTCTGTGATTCCACAAATAACCTTTTAGCCTGAGAACTTTATAATGAGCTCTGCAGTGCTGAAGTTCTACTAGTTCTATATCAGAATTTCATCATCGCAAGCCAAAAATGGGTCTTTCTAATAAACTGGTCCCAGATTAGCTAATGTTCTCCAATAACATCTGAACCCATACTTACAGTAAGCCAAGGTTTGTGTAGATGCCATCATACAGCTAGTGTTGAAGATCATTAATTTTAAACGCAGAGTCAAAAGTCTTGGTAGGTTGTCCTACCAAGCTTGTTCTTGATCAAAATGATGAGCTGTCATACCTTAAAATGACTGTCCTAGGCCTCTAAGTTATGCTTGTGGCTTCCATTTTGCTGAGGGACACAAAGTGTCCTCTGGAGACCATCTGTGGAGTTAGGCAGTCATAACTGGATCAGCACCATCTCAGGAGGCAGTTAGTGTGCCAGAAAAGATACAGGGACTTCAGGATTCTACCTGAAGTTCATTTGGTCTACGCTTGAACATCAAAATCCTGGAGTGATATCAGGGAATTCCCCTGCCTATTGCATTTTTTTTCAAGTTTCCCCCAAATTTAAAATGTTCTTCCTGTAGGGTTTCTCAGGCATCTAATTTCACTCTTGATGAGGTCTTTGAGCTATAGATCATGTGGTTACCAATGCCTTTGTTGTATTCTGAATGGCCAGAAAAAACAACAGCAACAAAAAAAACTGAGTTAGTGTGTCTTAAGTGTTAAATTCCAGGATGTCTACTAATTATATTATAATCTCTTGAGATATATAGTCCACAGTGGAGAGGACAGTGTGTGCTGCTGATTTGGGTCAACCTCTAGAAAACTTTTGGGAGCTGTCTGTTAATGATTCACTTCCTTACATAAAAAGGAGGAATTGTAATTCATTTTTTAAAGGAGACAATTCCAAATAGAATCTGTGCTACCAGTGATAGGTCTCAGGTCAAAAATTTAAGGAAGATAAAATACTAGCTCTTGTCTGCCAGACAAGAGCTCATCCAGACTATTGAAGGCAAATCAGATGCTTCCAGGCTCATAGGAAAAGCAACAGGCCCAGTGAAGTAGCCTCGTTTTGCAGGAGTTTGATTAAGGAGATGCCCTGACTTACTGATGTGAAGTTCTCTAAATTTCAGTATGCCAGGAAAATCCTATAGAATACTGAAGGCACTGTCAATATGAAAAACAAAGCTCCAATAGCTCATCAACCTGCAATGAACAAATATAGCTGATGTTTTCAATACAGGAAGAAAAGCTCATATGCTCTCCAGTAAGCCATAAATCCTAAACCCTTCCTTCCCGTCATTTGTAGCTGTGTCTCAGCTGTAACTCAAAGCAAAGAGCATCATGTTAGTAGAGAAAGAGTTAACACTTTAACTATTTAATTTAAAAAAGGCAGTAAAACAAGAAGTGGTGAACGGTAATTGATGTATGACAAATTAGGCCACAAGCTAAAATAGTCCCTAACTGGAGGTCCTATGAGGACCAACCAGAGCAAAACAGAAACTAACAAACATTTACAGGGATTTGGTAAGGTTTTGATAAAGATTATATATGGCTGTTGTCTCTCAGTTTTCAGAGCTGAACTCCGCTAGGACACCTCCAGACCAGACTTACAAGAGGATGCATCTCACTTCTCCCCAAAAGCCATGTATGCTCCAGGCTCTTGACAGGTCTGTGTTGATCAACTCCTCTATTCCTCCTGTGTCATCTCTTTGAACTGTTCTTTGACAGAACATTTGTGGCTATGAAAGAAGCCAAGAAAAATAGACTCTTCATCTGTGCATATCAGTTTGCAGTTTACAACTGCATGCTGTGAAGCTTCTTCCCCACTTCCAAACTCAGACAGAGTTCAAATTTTCGGCTATCATCATGTTGTCATAAATAAATACACAATGAAAAGGAGTGATGGTAAAGACATTGTCCCTGGAATAAGGAGATAAGAACCTCTGTGAGGGATCTTTTACCTCTCAGAAACTCTTCTCTAGTTTTCTGGTCTGAGTTTCAGACAGACCCGTTTCAACCACAGCACCACATCGCTTCAACCTTTGCTTCTTCAGGAGTGTCAGAAGACAAAAAGCTTTTGCTTTGACACTGTATTCAAGAGCAAAGTTACAAGAGTAATATGTGACTGTGAGGACAATTTCATCACAACCTACCATGGAAGGATGAGATCAAACACAAGACCATAGTGGTAGCAGTATAGTCATGGAAAAGGCCAGTAATGTCATAGGCTGTTTAAAAATATAACTGGAGGCACATCTCAAAAAGCTTATTTTTAATGAATAGTTATGTAGTCAGATGATTACTCTGGTGTCATTGCCAACAGAGTGCTTACCAACTAGAATATCTACTGCAGCTGGTGCAGTACGAACAAGGGGTACAAAGACAGTCCTCTCCCCAAGCAATTTACTACTAAACATGGCAAACAAAAGACCAGCAGTGGATTAAGCTGTAAAAGGATGGAAACAAGCAGTAACATTATACAAATAGTAATTTAGGCACATTATCTTTGCTGGGTTTTGAGGTTCTCCTGGATGAATGCAGTGTGTCAAGAAAATGTTGGGTTTGAATGTCTGACTGTAAAAGGAAATATAAATAGAAGGAGAAAGTGACAAAAGGGGAGCCCAGGAGACATCCTCAGCACTGGTAGGACAATATGCTGAAGGACATGTGGAAGGATTTTAGAGACATAACTCCAATCTTCTTGAAAGATCTTTGTCAATGACACCAAGGAGAGTAATGTCCACCTACACACATGTCCATGAACCACCATGGAGTCGGGAACAGCTGGAGAGATCCATTAAAGGGGAGCTGTCATAGCTGGGACATCTCTCCTCATAGCTAGAAAGACTGGGCTTCCTAGGATGCTCATAGAGACTTGCCAGTGCCCTAAATACCATTTGGGATACCATTCTGGTCCTCTTAGTATGGCTTTAATTTGGACTAGCCGTAAATCCAGGGGAAACCCAAGGAGCTAAGCTAACTTTCCTTAGTCAAAGCAGTGTCCTGTCAAGTCCAGTTACAGAGACAAATAATTAAAAAGTTAATTGGACAGAGAGGATAAGTAATATGAATTCTTGGTCTGGACAAGATCTTCTGATGTGCTCCAGTTCAATAGGATTTGGAAGTGACACCATCATTGCTTTCCAGTCTCAGGCTTACATCATAGCCTGGTGTCATGTGAGAGGAAACAAAACTGTACTCAGAAGCAGCCCAGATCTCTCCTGCAGAGGGAACTGCTGAAAATAGTAGTTGAAACATCAGACACATCTGGATCTAATCCATATGTGAACTTTCCCTTGAATTTTAACTTGGAGGGAAGCTATTAACCCCCCTTATTAAGCAAGGGTTGTTCTCATTAAGGTGATGCTGTGCTTTTAATTAGATAATCACTTCATTGGCTCCAAAGTGTGAAGTATAATTAATACAACACTGATTACTCCATGGTAATCTTGTGAGTTGCATTTTTGGATTTTCATTCAACACCCACACACTGCCCTGATGGAAGTGGGATGGTCCTTTTGCTACCACTCCAGGTTCATCTCTAGTGTGTGTGCTTGTATCTTGTCCTACTGTTTATCTTTTCTTCCTTCACTGAGGAAGAAATTTCCTATCAAAGGCTTTTAAAAATTTTGTGTTAATACAAGACACTTGATTACACCAAGGATAGGCCAGACAACTAGGTTTCTATCTGCATATCCAGAAATGCAAACATTTACAGAGGTGGAGGGATGTCCTTTCAGAATGTGTACACACATGCACGCATACCATGGCACCTGCATGGTGCAATATCGTTACTGTAGTGAACCACAGCTGTATCCACTGCTGGGCATTCCTACTTGTGGCTCAAGAGAGTTTCATTGACATTTTTCTACACTACATTTTCTCAAATATGAGTCTTTTTTCCTCCTTCTTCCCAGAGGAGGCAAATAGTCGTTTCTTTCCTCTTGGAGAAAGACAGACATGCATGAATTCATGCTTTACCTCCTTTCACCACTATGTAGAGTTGTCTCCAGGTGTGTAATGAGATCTGGCTTTTGATTTTCCATCATAGAATCATAGAATGGCAAGGGTTAGAAGGGACCCTGAGGATCACACAGCTCCAACCCCCCTGCCACAGGCAGGGCCACCAACCTCAGGCCTGGAGCTACACAAGGTTGCCCAGGGCCACATCCAACCTGGCCTTGAACACTTCCAGGGATGGGGCATCCACCACCTCTCTGGGCAGCCTGTTCCAGGACCTCACCACTCTTTCTGTAAAAAACTTCCCCCTAATATTCAATCTAAACCTTCCCTCCTTCAGCTTTAAAGCATTCCCCCTTGTCCTGCCATTATCTGCCCTTTTAAAAAGTTGATTCCCCTCCTGTTTGTATGCTCCCTTCAGGTACTGGCAGGCTGCAATGAGGTCCCCCCGCAGCCTTCTCTTCTCCGTATAACAAGCCTTCCCTTCTCCGTATTCTCTCTCTCTCTTCCATCTCCATATAACATTCCCAGTCACTAAAATGGAATGTCATGACTGATCTTAACAGCCAGGTTTTGCTGTAGGTTTTCCAATGCCATCACTTTCTCATTGCATTGCTAGGTGGTGTGAGAAGATGTGGCACAGTATGGATCTGTCAGCAGATTGTTCCCATAGAAAGGATTCCTAACTGCATCGCGTTGTGGCCTTCTTGAGCTCCAGATCTCTCCAAGGAACTGTGGCGGTCTTTACACTTGCTCTCTGCCTGATTTTCTTCCTGTGATATTTGTTACCCAGCCTCTTAAGGACCCTGTCTCATTTCCCCCTCCTCTCGTTTCTTTTCCAGTGCTTCATAAACATAAATCCATGTTCAGTAAGTACTACCCGTGGAACTGTAGGGGATTACACAGCACGGGCCAACGCCATCGAAGAAACACCTTCGTAAACGGTTTATCAAGCACAACCAGCGTTCCCTGGCCGGCAGACCCAGACGCAGAGACCCAAGCCTTTCTTTCCACCCCAAGCCCCAGCTTTTGTCTTCTTTGCTCATCAGAGACCCCAAGCCCGGCAGAGACATCTAGTGACCGAACCCCATACTGCTGGCAGGCGCAGTCCCGCCGTAGGCCTCTTGGGCAAACCACGCGCTTCCTATTTGCTGGAGATATTTATTAAATCTAAATATTTTTGAAAGAAATAAGAAGAACTGAAGCTTCTCCTCCCAGTGTCACGGCAGGATGTTCTCTCACTGTTTATCCTGGTTGAGCACAGGAAGCGGTGTCGTGGGGAAGCACGGCTCAAGCCTGCTGCAGATACAGCTTGTTTAGTGCCTTGTATTTGCCCAAAATGTCTGGATAGGATTCAGGGTAATCTGCAGAAGTTCAGCCAGATAGATGTGTTCCTTTCGGCTGATATGAATCATGGAGCACTGAACTGCTGGGCGAAGGATAGAGATTAAATAATTTACAGTAAAAGCTGTTCTGGGCTTTGTAGCTATGCACGCATGCAGACCTGCCTCGTCTCAAAGCTCTTAGAAGATTTTGAGAGCTCCGGTTATGGCAGGCACTGAGGAGATCGTGGTGCTCCTCAGGGTTCAACAGGACTAAAAGTTTCCTGTTGAATCACAGGATTAGGACCAAAGGATACTGCTATTACTGCAGGCACAGGCACAGAAGCATGTTCCTCTGATTCAGTGGCAAATTGGCTGAGGTAGGCTGTCTTCACCCAGCAAATGTGAAATATAGCCACCTAGCTTAACCCACAGTGGAAGGAGTTGAAGATAAGTTACATTCTTTCACATTGACTACGGGCTGAGAGCACACACCCGAACTGTTACTACATCTCAGCTGACGCTCAGGCCTAAACAGGATTTAGGTTGAATGTAATGTAAATTGTCCATAGATCTTCAGGTAACCTAAAGACTCCAGATACCAGCTGGTGGGAGAAATGGTTACTCGCCATTCACTTATCATCTCCATTTTGTATAAACTGTCACAGATGCCTGAGATCGCTCAAGCTCATGCAAGCAATGCAGATGCATGACACACACCAAGCCGGTCTAGGAATTTGCAGTAGACCTGGGTAGTGCACCAGGACTTGAATTAGATGAGTATCATTGTTCATCACTTGTTCAACATCTCTTCTTTGAAATAAGAACGTATTGGGTCAGCATCCACGCAGTTTAGTGTTCCACCTCTGACTCAGCTCTGGGTGCTTGAATGACATAAAGCCACAGTGGAGCCAGAAGGGAGACCCTACAGAGGTTTAATTTCTAACATTTACAAAAAGCCCTGAAGCTCTAGGTTTAATATCCCTCCCAAAATCTTTTTTGTCATTAATTATAACTGGATAGCCTGGATGTGCATATATATTTAAGAGCTGGCTGGTGACCAGAGGAGCAGAGGCAAGAGAAGATGAAAAATAAGGAGGGAGAAATACTGAACAGATCTTTTTTTTTTATCTCTACATTTTTGACAGAAGCACGAGGATGGTTTTCATTTCATCCCAATTAGCTCAGCCTACCCTAGTTATGGAAAACTGGAAGCCGCCCAACTTTTTACCACAAGAACAATTTGGTAACATTAAGAAATATTTTTATTAATAGCTTTTGTGCCTCTGTGTGTGTAACGTCTGGGCACAAGTAAGTGCTAACGAACATTAATGTTTGCTCCTCTGCTGAAATAACTGAAACTGCACTCAACATGGCCAAACTATCTGACCTCACTTTTCTATCCCCACCCCAGTTTTGATACAAATGAAGTCGTTATCACTGCCAGCAACTGAGAAAAACAAATCAAAACAAAAAAAGTAGGCAACAGATTAAAAACCACCTCCTTTTCAGAATTCAAGGCCACAAGAGTCTAAACTAAGCTCATAAATAAGGCCCTGAGGACCATTTTTATCTGTTCAAACAACACAGTGTTTTGCGGTGATTTGCAGCCCTGTCTGGGTATCTTGTTTACCAGGAGATGGCTCTTTTTCTATTCAGCAGCAGGGCTAAGAATAGAAAGGAAATATCCATATAGCATAATAAGTGTGCTCTCAGCTGTCAAGTCCCCTACAGGCAAGGTCACCTGTGTCTGTCACCCGAACAACATGGCTCAGATGTATTGCCAGGGTCACATCACCAAAGATACTTGTCCAGCAGTGATATTTTACAGAAGGAAAGACCCTCCTAGTGGCTTAGTCACTGGTGCAACTTTTGAGTAACAGGCTCCAGTTTCAGAAAGTGTATCTGCGCTTTCAATGCTAACATGGGTGCACAGTTAAGGCTAACAACGGTGCTCACTGCTATATTCCAACTGGCAAAGGTTTGAACACCTTGCTGCAATCTGAACACATTGCTCACTCTTTCTCTATAGTGATTTTAATCAAACTTCAGCTGGAGACTCTGGCCTTCTCTGATTAGCCAGATGATTATAGGGAGCAAAGCTTCTGTTTAGAAGTAGAGCACCACGGATAGCACAAAAGCTTTCAACAGGTACTTCAGTAGAGGAACTCTTTAAAGAAGATGCCCACCTGAGAGCACAGGCTGCGCCTGCATGCAATGCAAATGCTCCCCAGCTCTAGTGGTTAAGCAGGTAGGTTCTCCTGAGTTCACCTGGGCAGTGATTTATTCCCTTCAGGATGTAGATAAGCCTCTTGGGATGTCCAAGTTAAGCAGTACTTTCCAGCAGTCACTGCTTGCTGACATCTCTCAGACACACAGACTGCTATTATACTTCTTCTCAGGTGTGTGAAGAATCAGTCGCTGAGTTATTGCACAGGTTGGGGCTCCTGAACCCATGTGCTGTGCTACAGAGCAGGGGCAGAGCAGACTCCGCTTCCTGTCCCTTAATTTATACAGAACAGATAAGGGATGTTGGTGCAGATAGTCTGTTTTACACATAAACTAATGTTGTGGGGCTCTGTCCTTGTGTCCACAGCTGAATACATGAACTGTAGTTCTATGAAGTTTTCAGCTTGTTCTGGGCTTCTTTAAGATGAAAACAAGATATACACATAACTTGGACATGACAGTGACAGAACCATTCAAAAATAAACATCTTAGCAAAACAGCCTGCAGTAAAACTCCATGCCACAAACCACCACCAAATAAAAGGGCAAGACGAAACAGCAAATGTGTTTCCTTCCAAATTCCCCTAAGTTTTCTGGTAATTCTTTGCCTTATGATCACCCAGCCATGAATTCCTCTTCTACTCACAAACCTTCAGAACCACCTTTGAGGAAGCCCTGCAATCTTCTCTGCAGGGAGATGACACAAGGTTTGGTATGTGAGAATGTTGTCCTCATCTCTACTCAATGGCTTCTCCACTTTCTTTTATTTTCCCTTCTATATGTCAAGCACACAATTGATTCTTTGAAAATACATTCTAATATTAATATTATTCTAAATCCTTGTGCAGGATCCCTCCATTCTCACAGGCAAGTGGGCTCACTAGCTTGCACGCAACTGGGTGGTAGCCTCTGGGTACAAGACCTCCTAACCACCATATACTGTCTTTGTAAACAAAGTTTACTGGATGTTCAGCATCCAGATCGCATCAAACTCTGCCAAGTCTGTGAGCACTAAATGTTGAACTAATTGTGAATTTCCATGAATTACTGTTGTAAGCTGCTATAAATTGCTCTGCAGCAGGTTCCAAGCAATGTTTTTACTGTCCTTTCAATAAATCTGCAGTAAATCCTTAGAAAGAAGAACCAAATAAGATGTGCTCTACCTCCCAACCTTGGAGCCTTGCAAGTTTTTAGCCCACCTTCAGTCACACAATGCAAAAAAGCGGAGCCACTCTTTGCAGTATTAATCATAGGAGTCTGTGTTAATCCTGTACACAAATAGGACCAAATCTTTGGTTGTTTTAGTGAGTCAAGATCTTTCTCTGAATAAAGTGGGGAAAATAGTCTTCTTTTTTTTTTTTAAATGCAAAGATCTTGACTTTAGACAGCTCTTGTTCACCTGCTGCAGTTGCAAGGAGTTCACAGCTTCTCTGAAAAGCAAGTCCAACAGTGCAAGGGACTTCTATAACATCCAACTCTATTATAAATTCAGCTGTGATGTTCCTTGTTCCTTGGCTCTCCCACCCTTTGATCAACCCCAGACTCAAAAGAAAGAAGAGATCTGAGAATTTAGAAGTCACTTTCTTTTTCTTTTCTCTCCTCACCTTTCTCTACCTTCCTGCCCTATCTCTCTCTGCCAAAAAGAGCTTCATGCCACAGCTAGTATGGCCTCCACCACTACCTTACCAGGATGTCTCCTCCAGAATAGTAAAACAGCAAGTTCTGTTTCCAGTTTATTTCAAAAATAAAATTATTATTTTACTATTAGCATCTTTCACTGGAAAAGGTTTCTGTGTTGCTACAGGCTAATGGATGAAGTATCCTGTGTCTTGTTTAAATATGGCCAGGAACCCCATCCTTGAAAGTGTTTATGGCCAGGTTGGATGACGCTTTGGGCAACGTGGTCTAGTGGAACGTGTCCCTGGCCATGGCAGGCAGATTGGAACTAGATCATCTTTGAGGTCCCTTCCAACTCAACACATAGGCATCAAGAGAAGAACCTGCCAATGAAGGCATGATGCTATAGTTTGGCGATTCAGCTGGCATAGCATCTAATCATGGTTCCCGAATTATTTCAGTCTTTTGTCCCAAACTAGTCAATATAAAATCCTAAAAAAGCAAAGCACATAAGAATGAAGTATCATGATGTGTAATTTTGAATGTGTAATCCTTTCCTGAACCTCTCATTAAAGATCCAGTCCTGCAAGATGCTGAGTTCTCCTGGTTTTCAGTAATGCCAGCAGAATTTGAAGGAATTTGGTGCTTTCTTGCAAAGATTAAGTATCCAGAAAGACCAGACTATAACATCTGGAATAGATGTCCCACCCCAACTATGTGTCATATCTGCTGCTCCTGTTATTAAAATTTTTCCTGAACAAAACCAAAAGAAAATCTCATCACAGCCAAAACTCTGTTTATCATTTTCCCCTTGCAAATTGCAGCCGTACTTTGATCATGACTACTATGGTCTCCCTACTCTTTTTTTTTCCCCCTTTGCTTGGGGATATCCAGTATCATCTGTTACAGGGAATATTGCTCTCCCTGTTTCTATTCAGAAGACATCCTTCTGTCTCAAGTATGAGGCTAAGAAATTTTGCAAAAGCACAGTTGTAATCTGTTGAGGAGGAAGTGAGATAGCTAGGAGCCAGGCAGGAGAGAGGACAGAATGTATTCATTCAGCAGGTCCCGCAGCAGCCAAGAGGAGAGTCCCTTTGAGGAACTCCATCCTGTTTCATATCTTTTCCAGGCAATTAATTTTTTTAGGCAGCTGCCAGGTAAAAGGTCATGAACACCAAAGTCCTTTGCTTATCCCTTGGAACGGAGCAAGATTTCCTCCCAGCACTGCGCCCAAGGACCCCGAACTTCTCCCACTGGAATCATCTCTACAGGAGAAGAGTTGCATGACTCCCCTCTCCACAGCCTCAGGGCATGCTGCCAGGTCTTCCTTGTGTGGAAGGCACCAGTCTAAGGGGACAAGACAAACATTAGCAAACTCCTTCCGTGCTGACCACTCAACAAGCAAGAAATCACAAGCAAGAAATAACTCTTCATTTATCCTCATTACACACTGGACAACTGGCATTGCATTTTCCAGGCTGTCAGACAAATTAATTCTTAGAATGAGTTTCATACACGAAGCATTTAGACAGTAGAGTACATATGGACATATAAACCTTTTCTTATGCATTTATGGGATGGTTGGCAGGAAAACCACAGTTCTTCAGTTGATCTGGAGAGATATAAGTGTAGCTCATGCAGTCATTACAGATCTAGTCTAGTTGGGAAAGTGGTGTAGGCAAATGAAATAGAGAAGTTTCTTATTTCAGTATCTCTGCAGTAAAGGAGTACGTATAGGTAATGAGTAGGACTGCAGCCTCACCATGAGAAAGATGAGATCACACACTTAGCTCAGGTCTTGGAAAGCAGCAAACAGAGGTGTAGGCATGCACTGAACAAGGACTGTGGCACTGAGCACAAGACATGCCAGGTGGCTACGCATGGCTTAGGAGAACTCACCACCACAACAGGACTCGTAGGCTGGGAGTAACAAAGAGCTGGGTTGTAAGTATGGTGAGCAATGATATCTTTGCTAACAGGGTCGAAGATAACGTATCAAATATATCATTTTCTAGGCCTTACTCATTTACACAGGTCTGTTCCAAAACTCCCTGAAATTGCTGGGACTTTCTCCACTGACACCAACAAGCTCCAGATCTGGCCCATAAAGAGCTGTAGCAAGACTGCAACCATATGGAATTATTTCTGAGTCACAGTAGTAAGAGATATAATGAAAATATGTTGGCTTGTTTAGCTGGTAAACATACAGTCTTGGCAGGCTCAGCAAGAGACCAGATGCTAAGTGGCCTGGAAACTAGCCTCTCTTCCTTAGAGGTGGCTACAGGGTGAAGACCATGAAGAGGGCAGTGTGGGCACATCAGCATTGCTACTGGCTGGTTTCTACCTGTCTTGTGCATGTACAGAGCTTTTCAAGACCGGCAGTCTGAAAGCTAAAAATTCCCTGTATCCAAATCAACCCATGGGAAAGGACATACTGAGCTAGATAAATTACAGTTGTGAAATACAAGTATTTAATTAAATCTTGTCTGGCTGTATTTTGTACCGCCCCCCAGAAAAAGTCCAACTTCAAAACTAATCTGGAACTGACTGCCTATATTATAATTTACTAGAAACTCTGTTGTCATCACTTCAGTTCATAGAAAGGAAAATAAGAACAGCAACAGCTTTCATCAGTTCCTATTTAAAAACAAACTGCTGCATTTTAAAGGAAAAAAAAACCCAGAGATGAAGCCAAGTCCAAATTTGTGGTAAGTGCAGGGAGGTTAGCCAGGCCAACCAGGGTGGAGAAAGGTGGGTCAGGTTAGCAGAGGGCAGACAGGTTTCCCCAGTGTCCTCCTGGTCTGGCCTCAAAGCCCTGGGGATACCCCTCCTGAGTCCAATTTTGGTAGTCCTGACTCTTCTGGCTCCATCTAAGACAGGACATTTCCTGACTCCCTGCCAGCAGCTGCATGTCTGCGCGATGGTGCATAAAACAGAGACTGCAGAGAAGGAAAAGGTTTCGGTGGATGGAGGACTGCACCATGGCAAAGGCTCTACCAGACATGATTTGGCCGGAGAGGGGACTGCCACCTCTGCCTTTGCTACCAACACCCGTTGGGGAACCTGACTGCTCCACATCCAGGCTCTTGACAGGAAGCTGAGTAACTCCTCTATTCCCCATCTGCTCTGTCTAGGAAGTTTATTTACTTTTCAGATCTCCCTCTTAACAGCTGTTTGTTCAGGACCTAGCAGAGCAGCACCCAAGGTTTGTGAGTGGAAGTAAAATAGATTTAAATAAGAAGGAAAAATGTCAAGGACAAACCAGCATCGCAGCTGTTTTTCAAAGCACTTTATAAAATCTGTAGTGCCCAGTGGATTTTCCCAAGCATCGGACTGACAGCTCAGGTGAAACAGAGACAGGGCAGCAGGGCTGTAATTTTGAAAAGGCAACGCCATCCCAGCTAACTTGCACAGAGCGGCTCTCTGGAGGCTAACGTTTTCCATGTCCAACTTCAGCCAACTGGTGAGCTGTTAAAGGAAAATGTCAGCACACAACATTCCCCCACCAGCTCTCCACTTGGCTTGGGGTGCATCAGGAAACCCCCCTCATAGCCTGTTGGGGAAGACAGCAGGCCTGCCAGTGGCCTAGCTCTCTTCTCACAAGACGACAATATTCTTCTGTTCCCATGAGAAAGGAGATGTTACTCACGCTGAGAGGACCCTAATAATCACATTCTGAAAACACAGCGGCCTTGCTGATAGGGGTACAGGCTGCCCTAAACCAAGAAGCAGTTATGGGAAGGGATTTGGGAGTAACAGAACATGTTAGGAGCCAACCATAACAAGAGGGTCAAAACAGCAGGTGTGCAGATGCTTTTAGGAATTAAAGGTAAACTAAGGATGTTTAGCTATAAGATAGGTTAAACAGCAGGTGTGCAGATGCTTTTAGGAATTAAAGGTAAACTAAGGATGTTTAGCTATAAGATAGGTTTATCAGAACTTGTTATAATTACTAACCAATTGATATGGTGTGAACAGTGTGTGTAACCAATTAGCAGTTTTTTAGCTTGCCACGTTTGCAGTAATATAGATATAGAATCTGTGTGATTTCACACAATAAATGGCTTCACCTAAAATTCATATCGAATTGCGTGTTGCTCCTGCCTGGCTCGCCACAAAAACCTCCTCTTGAAATGCTGCTCCTTTTTGAGTCATTCATGGATCGACTGAGTTTATCTAGACTGCTTGCTTTCATAAACATTGCCATGCAAAAATGTACAGTCCCTGTTTCATGGGTGTGTGGCCAATAGTTTGGTCAATAGATTGTTTATTTGAACCAAATGGTTCATGTGCAATAGGATTTTCTTAATTCTTTGTTTGTCCCTTGCATGCAAAAATAGCAGTACATATCGTGTCAGTTTTGTTGTTTCTTTTATTTTTTTCTCTGGAAATAGCAATGCCTTGAAGAAGAGCAAACACAAAGGGCATTTTTACAGATTTCACCCACGTAGGGAGCATGTGTTCTCTATGACTAGATACCTAATACTGAATATTTACACTAAAGACCTTTCCAAAAGGCTGGCATATATAGCAAGCCACAATTTGTGAAATAGGTATAGAACATTGTGGCAGGGCACATCTTTCCCTGTGGATGACTGCATGTGGAAGGAAATACGAGTTTAGCTAGATACTGAGATTTCAAGATGCTTTTACAATATAGAAGATGTCTCCCAACATTCTGATTTTTTCTTAAATGTATAATTTTTGGGCCCTATGTGTATAAATTTGGGGCCAAAAACATTCAGCAAAGAGTATTTTCTATTAAAAAAACACTTAATCTAAGTGGGGGAAAAAAATCCACTCTATTCAAAAGCTCAAGCTTTTACAATATAGAAGATGTCTCCCAACATTCTGATTTTTTCTTAAATGTATAATTTTGGGGCCTTAAATGTATAAATTTGGGGCCAAAAACATTCAGCAAAGAGTATTTTCTATTAAAAAAACACTTAATCTAAGTGGGGGGAAAAAATCTGCTCTATTCAAAAGCTTAAACCAAGTTTGAGGCCTCTTGCTCAAGACATCATGCAAATGAAAGCTCATGGTCCAAGAAGGTGATAATCTGAGGGAAGTAAATAGATGAGAGAGAAGCACCAGGACCATTGTCTATTAAAGAATGGAGATACAACAGGATTAATTGACTTACATAAGGTTACTCTGGAGAAAGAAGTGCTAAACCTCAGTCTCCTGACTCTAAGGCCAATGCCTTAACCACAAGACAGTCCTTCCACGCTAAGAGAAAGATTTTTATTTTACTGTTGGAAACTGTTCTTTTTATCCTATTGGTGTTTAAAAGCTGAATGCTTTGTTAACCATAATTTTTGGATGAGTTTGCCATCTGAAACCATATAGCACTTCCAGTAGTTTTTGGAGATTTCCCTTGTTGGACCATTCATACAAGCAGATATATCTTATTCTTTCCTTGGCTTCTTTCTGTGTTTGTTTTGGCTACCAACACTTTTTACTTACAAGAATAAGGGAAATGTTTCCAAAACATTAGCACACTTACTGATGAGAGGGCTGAAAACATACTGTGCCCTTGCAAACAGTGAGTGACAGAGAGAATCCCTCTTTTTAATTATTTTTTCTAAGCCCAGAGGAAGCAAAATATTTGAGAGAAAGTAAAATCCCTGTTTACTATACCGAAGATTTGGTGAATTTGAAACAGGAGGGCTGCACACACTTGTCTAAAGTGCCAGCCTCATGGTCAGTACCAAAACTCATTCAACATTTGAAAAAAACAAACTTCTTTAGTTGGAGGCCAAGCACAACAGCAATGAATTTCTCTACACACACACTCCCTTCCCTTTCATCTGACAAACACAAGTCAGTGAATTTACATTCTATTTTTTAGGAGAGACAGTACTTCTTTTTACTTTACTTATGGAAAAGCACATTAAAATATCCAATGGAGGAAGGTCTCCACAACTCCAAAGTGTTACTTAAAGCAAAATAATCTGTAGCCTGTAGAGACTTAATGATGGATATTTGTTTTATTTATTTTCTTCCATGTACAACACTGTGACATGTTGGAAGCTGGACTTGGGCCTTATTTGGAAGATCTATTTCATCTATTTCCCACCGGCTATGTATTTTGTCAACCCAGATGTCCCATCAGAGATCCTGGAGTGCTTCTCTCCAAGCCACCAGTCAGCACTGGCTGCAGCTTCTGGCTATGAGCCACCTTGTTGTAACCCAGAATTCTGAAGGCAAGGTCGAATGGGATGTGCCCCAGAAAACTGCCACCTGCCTTTTCAACTGTTTTATTAAATACACTGGCCCAAAGCTTCATTTCATTGTGAACATTCTGGGTTGATTCTGAGAACTTTGGAATGATTCAGCCCCTTGAGACGAGGTTGCAACAAAAGAGTCTTGGAGACCTGAAGACACAGAGTGATTCCCACCATGAGATGTTCCCTCATCCACAGAGCTACTGAAGTGCCATTGACCGCAGGATCCAGGCCACAAAAACTTTCCTCCTTCCTCCATCCCAACAGGACAAAGCAGTCACTGACAAGTTCTAGACAGCCTATGAGGCCTGGGTGCAAGTAGGCAATGCTCTTGGTGCAACTCCCTTCAATATTCAAATGGTTTCAGAGGCATCAAAGTTGTATAACAGCAGACAAAGGCTTAAGCTTCTTCAGGCATCTGCTTTGATATGCACCACCCCCCAATCTCCACACATAGCCTGTGGCCTCGGGGTGCACTGTCTCTAAGCACAGCAAATCTGGCCTTGAACTTCCCAGGCAGTCCTCAAATGACAGGGAAGACAAAAACATCCAGTTCTTGTGGTCTAGTGTTTATCAAGGGTTTGCCCATGAGTCCTGAACTTATTCCCACAGTAGCTCAGTTTTTCATGCGGTCACTCCACATATTGTACAGCTCCAATGCCACTGTCCTCCTTGGGACAAACAAGATGAGATGGGGTCAGGCTAGGATAGAAAACGGACAAAGCAGAACTGTTTCCAACCAGTGGAAATCTTGCCACTGTCCTTACAGGTAAAGTGGACCTAGAGTGCCCCTTCCTTTTCTGAAGGTTGAGTGTAGTACTGCAGTGTAGCCCAGAGCCAGAGGGTCAGGTTAGCTGGGATCAAACTCTCCACAAGGCATTAGTCATCCCTCCTTATTTTTATTTTTGATCTATGAGAGGCCAGTCCTAACTTTTTTCATACCCTATGAAAGTTCTCAGTATATTATTCCCATCAGAAACAGACTCTTTTACCAGTACTTTTAATTAATTTCAGGATCTTTAAATCAAGTCCATATGAATGGTATGTAGAGACTGATCTCCAAATGCCCATGTGTATTAATTAAGTTCTTATTTTAATAAAAAGAATCCTCATTTAATCTATGGGAAATTGCAGTGTGTGCATGAACGTGATCCTAGTATCCACACTGCTTTTTCAAAGTACATTTACCTTGCACTCACACTCATCCAAAATTAAGTTAATGGCCCCACATGGCCCCTCAGGACCCTGCAGATGGCAGAGACTGGTCATAAACAATTTCTTTGAGAAAGTACTAGGGGAGCGTAAAGAAGAGATCTCTTGAAAACAAGGAAGGATAAAAATATAATTAGGGTAAATTGTGTTATTCTGTGCTGCAGAAGGAGAGTAAAGGAACAAAAGTGGAAATAGCTCTGGTACAGGCTCTTTGCAGGTTACTTTCCCCAGCCAATGGAGCTCCTGTCATTTGCTTCCAGGGCACCTTGGCCCCACACCAGATTACTGCACAGAAAAGAGAGGTGCAAAAAGGAAAATAAATATCCTGATCCAGAGGAAATTCTGACAGCAAAGAGCATGGATCCTGAAATACTAGTGGAATGACAACTGCACTTACCAGCACATAATTTGGCTTTAGATACCCTCAGCTTTTCAAAGAACGGAGGGGGGATTTTCCACCTCATCATGACAAGTATCAAGTTAAAATAAATAGTTATATAAAAAATGAACACACAGAGAACATTTCTGTTACATTCCTGAGTGACATTTTTTGGCCCCAGTTGTGAGTCTTTGAGATCCCTGAAGCACTATGTAAATTTGTTGCTAAACAGATGAAGAGAACTGCTTTCTTTGATGTAGGCAACAATGTCTAGAGAAAGAAACAGAAGGGAACAGGGTTTGACTTCTGGAGCGTAGCACCTTCATACTGTCCAGTTTATTTAGGCTTTGTTTCACTCTGGAAGCAGGTACTTCCCAAGCAGCAAAAAGGCAGGTCCAGCTTTTAGGGAGGTCAATAGTTTGCAAAATTGCAAACTCCAGTTTTTCTTTAAGTATGTTTTATTTTTCAATTTATGAATCAAAGTCATAGTATTTACAATGTGGTGGTTAACCTCTACCACCTAGCTTTCTGATTCTGAATTCTGTGCTGGACCATGAATCCATCATGTTTTATTGAGAAGGAGACAGTCTTGCATTTTAAAATGTGCAACAACGATTCTTGACTTTGTCCTTTTGATTTGCATCAGCTAGCAAAACTGGAGGAATGTTTATGATTAAGAGAACTTATAAATCAGGGAGAAAGGAGTCAAATCCATTAGTTATTGGTTATGGCAACTCTGAAGTTTCTTTTTTTTTTTAAAAAAAAGTATTCAAATAAAATCTATAAGGGTGTCTAAATAAAAACTTCTCCAGAACAAATTCACCATGTAAGTTCTTTGAGATAAACTCCTTATCTGATTTAGCCACATTAACTTCAGCTGCCATTTATCTTTAGGAGATAGCCAAGGCTTGGCTTGTTTGTTTCTGCACTTATCTCAAGCATCTCTACCATTTGAGCCCTTCAACAGAAAGTAAACAGAAATAACAAACTACATAGTGATCATATAAATCCTTCCTCCCTGTGGAAAAGTCCTCAGCAACTCCTGTACTATGCAGCCTCTAAATTTTCCAAGAAGTTTTGTTTGGCTTAAACAACTCTTCCAGAAAGTCTTCTGTTTTAATTGAAGACATTGCAAAATGAAGAAATCTATCAATCTTGCCATGATTCATTGCAACAGTTAATCAACATCAGAGTTAAAATGTGCCTTATTTCCAGTTTGGAATTGACTTGTTCTAGCTTCCTGCCCTGGCTAGGGAGCACATTCTTCCTGAAGAAAAACAATGAATTACACACTACAGTGAAGTCCTCTTTCAACTCTCCTGATGAACTGAAATACACCAAGGGGCTCACTACACAACATTTCCTGCAGTCATTAAATCACTGGGGTGTGGGTTTTCTTTCCCCACACACACCTCCCTGCACCTGCTCCAATGTTTCAGGAAGATTTTGAGAGGGCAAACAGCAGAGCTGGATGAGTTTCTCTACCAGGCTGGGATGGAAGTATAGTATTCACCAATGCCATGTGGAGGATCAGTTATTTTCAGCATCATGGTCTCCTTCCGCTTCACATGACAGGTCTGATGGTGGCGTGCATCCTCTGTAAACACTGATACTGGCTTTCTGCTCTCCATTGAATGGATTTTCTTTAATCCTGTTGTGAAAAATCCCAACTCTCTACCTTTCCTTGGTGTCTGTGAGAAGCAGTCTGGACAAATGGCAGATGCATGACCTTAACATTACCTGTTTCCCCTTTCTTTAAGGACCACAATACCTGTTTCTCTGGCATAAAACTCTGAAAAACTTAGAGATGAGGACAGTCTCTGCTGTTGTGCTGTGGTGTTTTCTGCAAAGAGTATTTGCTGGTTTTGCAGCGCTCAGAAGCCTCAGCTAAGCACCAGCCCTCCATCTTCTCTCTTTAGGTTGGTGCAGTTTTTTGATATGGAACTGGGTTCTGAGGAGATTGAGTCTGTAGTGGAAACTCTTCCCACTCTGACTCAAGAGTATTTCACATCTGGAAAAAAAGAAACCATAACTTGGTTAGCTGTTTCCAAAGATGGTTCCAGCAGATACTTCATACTCAGTCACTCCCAAGGTGGGATATACCTCTCATCTCACCAACTTTAGGTGGCTTTTTGGTAGATGTCAACATCTGAGCTAGCCCCTTCGGGAGATGTCTTTATAGTCAGTGGACAAAAAGGCATCAAGCAAATAATTTGCAATAATTTTCTATTTGCACTCAGAAACAAATTATTCATTAAGCAAGTTAATTGGTTTAAACACACTAGTAGACATAGGTGTCACTGATTGTCAGTGGTAGCAGTAGTGGGAGAAAAGAGAAAGAAACCTTCAGCCCTGCACTGTATCCAAACACTGGAGTTCCCCTTCATATCTTGGGCACCTCTTAGCAGAGTATCAGGTTTTAGGATTTACATGGGCTGGGGTATATTGGAACATATGTTAGAGCTTTGTAAAGGGTAATTTGATATGGTGTCAGCCCCGTGTTATTCACCTCGCTGGCATGTTAAGCCTCATTCCTGTGGACCTATTAAAGAGAGAGATAAAAATCAAGATATCTGTACAGTAATGAAGATATCCAGCCAGAAACCATCAGCCATCAACATCCACTTTACAGGGAACTAACACTGCAAAGTGTGTGTGTGCCAGGATATTTGAAATACTCAGGGAAAACTTGCCATTATGCCTTATAGAGCCATCATCAGGAGGAGGAAGGAAAAAAAGAAAAAAAGACAAAAAGATCTCAATGGCTTTTGTGTTACTCAGTTAAGCACAGAAGCCAGGAGAGCTGCAGCAGACTTTGCTGTCTGGAGTGAAAGCTGATGGCTCTGGGATCACTGTAGAGTCACTCCTGCTGCCTCTGTACAACAAGGGTGAAAGTACTGGGTGGTCAATGGCCCAAGGGAGACAGAAATGGGGTTTCCACCCAGCTGCTCCCAGGCAAGGGCATTTGGCACAGTCTGAGCTGGGAGTTATGCTATACCTACTCCAGGAATTAAAGTTTGGATGATACTGGAGAACCACAGGAAAGGATCCTCTCCCTGGTCAAGGAAGGAAACAGATAGGATGGGGCACAATGCAGAAAATAGGGGGAAGAGTAGAAATCCCTCAAATTCAAGGTTTGGCACGCTCACTCCAAAAAGCTGCATCACAACTTGAGGGGGCTGACAGGAGAGCAGCCCAGATGTGTAAGTCTTCATTTCAGATTAATGTTGCTATAAAGCTATGATATTTTCCTTTTTTAAATAAACCTTTTTCTGGATAAACCTGGCATAGAGTTATGTCCTGATAAATTTACCTCTGCCTCATACATGCAAATATAAATACCTGTAAAGTCCCTGACCAAATCCAACTCAACCTTCCAACACTTGGATGGTGGGAAGTCACTTAGAAAGT
Organism: Laterallus jamaicensis coturniculus; assembly: GCA_022605575.1. Lineage (NCBI taxonomy): Eukaryota > Metazoa > Chordata > Aves > Gruiformes > Rallidae > Laterallus > Laterallus jamaicensis. The sequence goes on along the minus strand of JAKCOX010000004.1, from coordinate 45,744,445 downwards.
GAAACCCAAGGTTTAGTTCTTGTCCTTGCCCCAGAGAAATTAAATCTAAACTCCCTCCTCCTCCAAACAGTGCCCTAATTGCTAGTTACAGGCATGGGAAGCAGTGTCCTTTTATCCAGTAGGAATTCTGCCATTATGTACAAAAATGAAAGATTTCTCTGAACATGTGGGAATGAGTAAACATGACATTATAACCTAAGGGCTCTATGTGGGAGAGCAAGATCATGATGCTGACCTTGCTCAAAATATTGTTTCTGTGTTTTGCCAAATGTAATGGGAAATACTTGAAAACAACATCAAGCAAGTCTTGGAGCACTTACTCCACTGGTTACAGTCAGGCTCATCCATGTTGTCTCTGATCTCAAATCTTCTTCTTCTAATTATTCACCAACTGAGAAACCTTAATCTCTTTTCTCTCCAGAAAAGCTAGAGTCTTGAGAACTTGAACACCACAAGGAGGACTCTGAGGCTTGGGCACTGACAAATACAGACCACCTTTACACGCTGATCTTCTGAAAGAAAAGATGAGTCCCTTCTTAGTTCTTTGAAAGAGAGGACATAGGAGTCCCTTTTGGGGGAGAACTGGAGGCTATGTGTGGTGGTTCAGCCCCAGACAGTGGCTGAGCACCACAGGCCACTCGCTCACTCCCACAGATGAGACAGAGCCTCTTTGGGTTGGGATAAGGACAGTTTACTAACAAAAAGCACCGCGAATTTTGAACAATAATGGCCAATTACACTCACACCCAGTGCTAACAAAGAGTACCGTATTGACCCAAGGATTGCAGAGTGCTACCCTATGGCAAGGACCAACCAACTGACCAATTAACTAACCCTATGCCCCAACCACATTCAGACTGCCCTGGAGACAAGCCCCTACCCTTCCCCAGCCAGCTGCTTTTGTGAGGAGGTGGTGTCAGGTGGTGTGGAAAACAGCCCAGGCTGACTCAGCTCACCTGTGCTGGCTGCTTGAGGAGGGTAACTCTGGCCTGGCCAGAACCAGGACATTATGAATCTCAGAGGACAGACAGAACTTCCTGGGATCATGGACTCAAGTGCATAAACCTTAGAAAAGAGTGATGTTTAAAGTATATTTCTGCCAGTGTTATGCTGGTAACTCAACATCTACTCTAGTAACTCAGTTACTAGGTAACTCAGCATCTCCATCTGGGGAGCACAGTTTATATGCAAGGGCTATGATTTGTTCCCTCTTGGTCTACATGTAAGTTTAAGTACAGTCATAAACCCTGGAAAACCAAGACTGCCCTTAAAACAGAATTAATTAATGCCTAAATATAAAATGTTGCATATTGATTCCTATTTTCTTATACCATGTGGCAATCACAGTGTATTCTGAAACACCACACAAAGCCAGAGTCAGGCAAACTGACATTTTGAGAAGTAAAACTTTTGCTCACTGCTTTTTTGCAAGGATGCCTTGTGAAGCCTTTCCAAACCTTAAAGATGGAACAACCCCATGGTGGCTAACTGTGGCAAATTTAATAATAGTGTCTATCTTCCCTGCCTCCTCCTCCTCCACTATGCATTAGCTTGGGTGGGCATATCTGTATAAATAAATTCTTGCAGCAGCAACAGCGCAATGAGTCTGATCAAGAGCAAGCATGATAGGAAAAATGGCAATTATATTTTATTTTCCTAGAAAAATGTAATAAGAATAGTAATCTCCATGATAGCATTTCCTTTAGGGCTAAATACCAGTTGGGTCTTGGATCTTTGTCTCTTTCCTCTTCCATCTAGGCCATACCACTATGAAATACGATCTTCCTCAGTTGTTAATCCACTCGTTACTTATCCTTTCTCAAAGCCAGGCAACTTCTCTGTTGTGGAAAACTGAAAATACTGGCTACAGAATGGCTTTGACACCTTTAAAGGCAATTTGTTTGCAGCAAGGTCATCATTTCACTCTTCTGGACAAAAGGAAAAGTTCACTTCTGCAGAGAAAGTCTCTGGGACAGCTTTCAGCATGTGGGTGGTTTTCCACTACACACACACACACAAAACAACAGCATTTTGCACAGATAATTAGTAGAATAGTCAAAAAATAGTACCCACAAAACAGTCAACTCTCCAACATTTTTAAATTTGAGAAGAATGTATAAATTTTTTGGGGAGGAACCAAACGGAAAGAAAAGGGCCAAAATTTCTTATGTGCACTCAAAATAATGAATAACAAATAGTGATGTGTTCCACAATAAAGTTTACTTTTCAGTGAGAACAAGGTCCAGGAGACAGCATTTTAGCCTGTTTTCTTTCATATACCTTCGAAGTCTGCAGGGTGTAATCCTGAAAACCAGGACGAAAAGACAGTCTTTGGGGAACCAACAACACCCACATCCAGTCAATGTTATTGTATGATCTGTTTCATGGTTTGGAATTTATTGTAATTGGGGCATGGAAAAAAACCCCAAAAAAACCTGAAGCCTAAAGTGGTTTTTCAAATTCATAAGGAAGTATTTTTCCTTGAATAATAAGGTTATTATAAAGTTATGATCTTTTTCTTTTTTAAATAAACCCTTTATTTTCTTTCAAATTTCTGTTACTTGTGGTCAGAGGCTGTCTGGTGCTCTCATCTTGTGGGAAATTTCTGGCTGGAAGCAGTATCATTTCTGTAATTGCCACTTTCAATGAAATAATTCTGGGGACTTCAGAAATACCTTCAAGTATTTGGTCATAGGCATTAAAAGTTGGAGGGACAGCTGATGGTTGTTCCTAAATGCTAGAAAAGGGTAAGCTCATTTGAAAACTTCTTTTTTAACACTTCAGTATGTCTCCCATTTCCAAAACTGAGTGAGTTTGCTCTCTTGCCCATGGGTAACACAGAATGGTACTGACCTTTACTGCTTTGTAAATACTGATGGTGAACCTCAAAAAGGTCAGGTGAAGATTGTTATGCTCTACTTTTCACCATAAAACCCTGTCTGTAGAGATTCTTCAAGCATTTTATGCATGAATGAATCTTTCCCTCCTACCCCTGGGAAAACACACCACCCCTCCTCGCAGCTGTCTAAAAGTGAGGAATCCAGCCTGACATCAGGGTTTCCCTTATAGTCCCAGGGGATGGATGGGTACCTCCAGAGAGTGATTCGAGAGCCATAAGAAAAGTAGGTGTTTCACCTGTGGAGGTTCTTTGGCAGCACAGGGACCACAGCTCCTGTGTCCCACACACCTGGATGAACCCATCCCACCTTCAGGTCCAAACTGAGAATTGGCTTCTTCATTCAACTGGGGCAAACCAAAGAGTTTAGGAGGACAAATGCTCAGATCTGTGGACAAACTTACATACTCAAACAGCAGATTCCAAAGAGAGATGAGTTTGGATCATCCACCATGTGACTGGGGTGTTATCTACAGCCAGGGTTGCAACCACAAGTTTTCACTCTTAGAAACTCCTTCTTTTGCCACATTACTACAAAGTGTGGATAAAATTCAAGATTATGAGTCTTGCTTTTGGCTTCAATAATACCAATAGTTAATTGCACTTTTCATACTAAGCTGTACCCAAATATCCAAATCTGATTTCTGCCAAAAAAACCCATTTCAGCTAAATTGTTCTGTGGCCTCCTGCATCACATTTACTCACCCCAACCCTGTCCCATATTCCCTGAGATATGTCCAAGGATAAGAAGCAGGTCATGTTACGGGCACTGTTGAAGGTACCCATGTGCAGGTTGACCAGCAGCAGACATCAGCTGCTTCATTAGCTTGATTGAGCCACAAGACTAATCTTCTGTGCTTCCCCACAATAATAGACACAGGTTTGAGTTTCTCTTCCCTTCCTACATGCTGATTTTCCTGTTGTCTGTAGAAATATAGCTATCTTCAAAAACTCCCATCCTTCTGTCAAATTTGGTGGAAACAAGCTTAACAGTTACTGGAAAGGCTAAAGCGACAAGCAGGTATCAGTAGACAAAATTCACACTTCTCTACAAAACCACACTAAAAGGGAGTATTTGTCATTTACTGAACATCAAGAAAGAGCTGAGCCCCGCAAAACAGAAAGAAACCACAGCAACCACCAAAAAGCTTCACACTTTTTGCTAGACCACTCACTCAGAACAGCCACTTTCCACTGATCATTCAGGCATTAAGGTCCTGACCAGAACAGAGCCCAGTGGCAGACACAGGGTCATATGGTAACAACGAAACAGTTAAAGACGTAAAGTCCTTCAACTCAGTCTTTAGGCCAATAGGAAATTTTCCAGTGGGAAAACCTGACTTTTTTTTTTTTTTTTCCATGAATAGCAGCAAATGGGAAAAGTTAAGTGCTTAATAATAAGAATAACATTAATTCTTCACTGATGTAGTGTTCCTGTAACCTCACACCACTGGGACTGTGGACACTGATGGGGCGAGCAGAGGGACACTTCTGGTTTGTGCTAAGCAAATTTACCCATCACTAGCAATGGATGCAGAAGACCTGATGGGTATCATGGTCGTTTAATCCTGTTTTCTTGGGCACAATGCTTGAGATTAACCCTGTTTTAAACAGGAAATATTTCTTCTTTAGGTAAGGGAAACTGCTGTTTGCCTGGATTCTCCCATAAGTAGTAGTAAGCATAGGGCTGTTTTCCATCTCTGGGTATTAGGGTTAGTCAGGACTAGCAGTAGATAAGAGTCCTCTTCCAGCCATATGCTAGCTATACACAGTACAGAAAATGTGTGGTCACACGCAAAAAGTATTTCCTAATTCCAGGCTTACTGAGGTTGAAAAGGAGACATAAATATTTTGACAGTTTTAACATGTAATCGTGCATCCTTTTTGTCCTTCTCCTGAACAAAGGCCACCCTCACATGAAGTCTGCAATCACTTGTTTTCCCCGGTGTTAGGAAACACTGAGACATTCCCACACACGGCATTTTGGGTGCCTCTATCATTCAAGCTGTGTACCTCTGCTGCTGTTGCTCCTTTAAGAGCCCTTGTCCTTGGAAGTCAAGATCATGAAGCTTAATTTGAGTTCTTCAATGTCTAAGTGGTGATACTCCAATTAACCAAGCAGCACTAATTGCAAAATGGTGCCAAGGCACTCAAGGGAGAACTGGGGAAGTACATGCCATGAATCAAGACTCTGTTCTCATTCTTTGAGATGCTGTTAGCTAGAAACAGGGAAAAAAAAAATCAGTGAAGGGCATCCCAGAGGTTAATGAAAAAAGCTAACAGCACATTTCTCCTCTTACTTGGAAGGCTTAATTGCTATTTAAAAAATAATAACAATAACAATACGCATTTAACATTCTGCATTAAATTGCACAGATTCCACAGGGGCCTAGTTTACTTCTCCAACAGCCTGTTTATCATTACAACTTTAAATAAGATGCAATTAGTACAAGATCTCTCTGGGACTGGATCATAAATGACTTTTTAACAGGAATATTCTTTACAGAAAAAAACTCTAACATTTTCCAAGAAGACATCTATCTATTTGGAATTCCATTTCCATCAGTGAAACTGAGGTAAGCACTTTCAATCCATCTACTTAAAAAACCCCCTTTCTTTAGTTTCAGACTTGTCTATCCTGACCTTCCAGAGAAGAATCCACTTTGATTCTCTACAAGTAAACTTCTTCAGAGGTTTTGCTGTAAAAAAAATAAATCTTTCTTTCTTTCTCTGCCTTGCCTTGCCTTATGAAACAGAACATTTTCCTCCTGCAATAGCTACCTTTGTCTCTGGAGTCTGGATTTCTATTTCCAGTCAAACTGGACTTTCTAATGTCACTGAATCTGAAAGTTCCTCAGCTTGACTTCTGAAGTTCCAACACTGTGTCTCAGATGCGTTGGAGGACCTGAGCACATGGCTTGGCTCTAGAAGAATCAAACCAGGGTGAATCCCTGCTTAGATTTCAAAGAGTCGAGCTTAAAATATTTCAGTGAAAGGTTTGTGCAAACTGGTCAGAAATTTACCATCTGGTTCTGACCTGAAGGCAGAAGAACTAGCACCAAAATCATTTAGTGCTTGAGGTGCTCACAGTTATGGGAATCTTGTAAAATCAACTCATGTCAGTAACATCCTGACCATTTGATCCCACATGTGTGAGTATTTCACTCTATTAATCCCAACTTCTGCAATTTTGATGGCAGTTCATGAAGCCTACTTTGGAAATAGACATAAACGCCTCAAAATCTCACACATGACTTTGAGCACTGACATGCTCTCAGAAGGGCATTTTGTGTGAGAGTGAAACCCACATCCAGATCCCCCTCCTCACACACAGGCATTTTCTGTCTGAAGAATTCTAAGTTCATGGTGACATGGGGGACTCCAGTTTATGCATCAGTTTTCCCTTTGCTGAGAGGGATCTCTCTGATGAAAAAGGGATGCACCACTCAAGTAACATTTAGAAGATTGGTCCCACATGCACTGGTGGTTGGAAAACACAGCTGTATCATGAGCAGCAACAAGAAGTGCATGAACCCATTTTGAAGCAACCCACTGACATCCCCAGATTACTGGTGATGGTGAGGAAATAAGGAATTGCTAATTGTGAAACTTTGTTTAAACGTGCTGATAGCCAAAGGGGCTAATGCACTAGCTACCTCTGGCACTGCAGAGATAGCTGTCTCCCTGGCTGGGAGATCACAGTGCTCTGAAATGTCTTTCCTTCCTATGGAGATGAAAGGCAGTCTGGATGCACATCTAATTTATCAAGCAGGAGGTGCTCAAATATAGCCCATTTATCTCCTTCTAAGTGTTTTGCTTCTCCCACCACTCAGCTTAGCAAGATAATGTTGGTGGTCAGGGGGATGCTACAGTAGGTGCAAGAAAGCATCCAATTATCCATTGTGAATCATTTCTAAGCACACCCTATTTCTGTCCACAGACTCAAAGTTGTGTTTTTCTAGAATATCTTGGAAATAAATAGGATTTGCACACTTAAAACATTTCAGTGCTTAGGAAACCCCCATAGGATGTGTCTGATTTTCTTTTCCTTGCTCCCCATCCTGGTACCAGTGTGGGTCCTGCTAGTGCACACAGGGACAAGGGGAGGATCTAGGGCTGCACTCTGTGTGTGTATGCATAAAAGGGAAGGTGGATCAACACTCCTGGGCGGTGTCTGTACTTTTAGCCCATTGCTAAAGTTGCATCACATCCAGCAACCAAAGGAAGGTTTATTTCCCATTTTCTGCTAGGCATGTGCAACTGGCTACTCTGCACCCTGATCATAAGTGCACTTGCTTGTCCACACATCCAAACCCTGACAGTGGTACATTCACAATCCCACACAGCTGCTTTTGCACATCATTTTATATAAAGTCTGCACACATCTGTAACTACACATACCCAAATAAATTCATGTTTCCAACCAAATGTGTGTGAGAATAAAAGGCAACCACACTGCTCATGCAGAGCACAGAGAAGCAAAGATGGTCATGAATGACTTAAGATCTTGCTTTAGGCATGGTGGGCATCAGGAATAAAAGAAGTCTACAACTTTTCCTTTCCTAGCAATCTTTTACATGTTGAAGATGGGCCAGGACTGGACACAGCTCCCTAAGAGAGGTTTTGCCAGTGTTAAGCTGAATGGAAGAATTCCTCCATGGTTGTTTCATGCATATATATATATACACACACAGCCCTTTTTGGGACAGCTTGATGTTGCTGACTCTGATCAGCTTGTGCATCACAGCCCCAAGATCCTTTGCTGTCTAACCAGTTACTCTTATATTTGTTTGGATGATTATCTATGCACAAGTGGAGGGTCTTGTGTTCCTTGAGTGGTTCCCTTCCTTTTTGAGTCTTTGTCACCAATTTGTAAGGATAATTTAAAATTCTAACACTGCCCTCCAAAGAAAATATTAATTCTTTCTTCCAAGCCCGAATCTTGGTGTGCTCTCAGCATTTAAAATGTCTGTATTCTGTTGCCCTGGGAAGCCACTTAGTACATCCTCCAGTTTCAGTGCAAGTCTTTTGGATTATTTGTCTTCCAATTAAATATTTCCAATTCACTTTTGTCCAGTGCCTAGCATTTTCATCTAGATCATGCTTTTATGGTTTCTCGATGAGAATGTCATATTCTGGCATTACCAGACAGACTACTTCTCCCCTTCCCAGAAACCCTGTTGCCCTCTTACCAAGGGGAATAAACACTGGAACCTGAATGGAAATTGACCATGATCAGCTGATGTTGTTAATTTTTAATATAAAGCCTGCAACCGAGCATGAAGACTAAAGTCATCATGAAATATAAGTGGGGAACTTACAGTCCAAAAGATTCTGACAGAAATTAAAAAAACTTCCCACACCCCAAAGCAAAATATATCCTATTATAGACTTCCATGGACTTTAAAGAAGTCACTGAGAGTGTTCTCACACAAGTCAGAGAAGACAGGCTGATTAAATTACCCAGCAAAAAAGAGGCAAGTAGTGATCCCTTGAACTACCAGGTCCCCATGCCATCGTGTTGTGTCCTTATAGAATCGTAGAGGTTGGAAGGGGTTGCATCCCATCCTGAATATATTTATAGACATTAATAAAGTCCCCTCTTGATGCATACCACCTTTTTGACTCACCAAGGGCAAGATATGCTTTTGCATCTGGTCTCCATTAGATAGTAGGTGTCAGAAGGAGGTGAGGTTTGCTATGGCTTCTTATTTGGAGCCTCTGTTGCTTGGTAGTACAAACAGGGGGCTATTAAAAGAGCCAAATGCTGATATTTCCCTGGGGCTTGTAACACAGGCTTCAGTTTGCTTCAGTTTGGTTACAGTGGTTTACACACAGAGCCACATACATTTAAATATAATATTTATTAAGCTTACTTAAGTTTATTCTGAGGTATGACTGGAACCCAGTTTATTCTGGCTGGGGTGGGGAGCTGTGTCAGGTTTGGAAGTGTGATGTCCTCCACGTGCACCAGCGCTGCTGCAGAGCCAGTGCAATATGCTTCGAATTACCAGCCCAGCTTATTTTATTGTGCTTGGCCTGGCCCTGCTACCCATTGACCCTAAGCACGATTGCTCTTAAAGAGATAATATGGTTCAATAAAACATAAGAACCTTCAGGAAGAGGGAAGATGTATCAGTCATCAGGGCCTAATTTCAGCCCACGGTGTATTTCTTTCATTTCTTGGATGTCTGTCACATGTAGGCTGCAAAGCAGCTCTATGCACCTGTATTTTGGCTGGCAGTAACCTCCTCTTCTTCCCACACACCAATAATCTGCTGGCAGTGCATGCACAGCAACCATTGCCCCAATCTAGGTGCACACTGATGCTTCCCTCAGCCTCTCTGCAGCTCAAAAAGCAAAGCCAGGCTTTCTGTGGGATACAGACTGATCCAGAGTTGAAGCCAAAACCTTGCAAACATTTTCCAAAGGATATCTAGATATAGTGCCCAGCTGGAAAATGGCCCTTTGTGTAGACTTGCTGAGTAAAGAGATTGCCTTGGGATGTGCTAAGCACACATAACTTTGATTATGGCATTATGATATGAGAGGCTATCTATATTCCATGGTAGAAATCCACAAACAGTTGCTAACTTGTAACTGAATCTATGCATATAGAGCATTTCTTCCAAACAGGATTCATTGGCCTTGTTTCCAGCAGCTACAGCATCATCCCTTATGATGTTCTTTCCATAGACAAACCCCAGTCTGTTGGAAAGCTCCCATAAAGCTATTAGCAGGGAAGTCTTTACAACATTAGCTTTTGTGATCCTCTGCTACTTCAAGCTCCCAAATCAGTGAAGATAAAGACTGAGGAAGAGAAAAACAGAGGAAAGCCATTTCCTAGACACTTTCCAAACTTAAAGAAAAGGTAGATTGACTGCCTTTTTGAATTATGAAAACCTACTTAGAATTTCATCACTAATACAAAATGATTGAGAAGAGCTATAGCTAAGCTCTAGACACACACATTTTCTTTTAGTTAAGTTCATTTAACTCCAGATATTTTACTTCATTGCCTGTGATGAAGTTGGGGGACAGGAGTGCCATTGAAATGTTGGGAGGGGGGGTGTTCTAAAGCCTCCAGATACTGTTCTTACACAGAACAGCTCTTAACACATCAGTACAGGACACTGAGGATCTCATTTAGCAAATTGTTGAAACACTGTTATTTAAGTTATATTTAACCTGACCATATTTTGCTCTAATTATGTTTAACTTGTTTCCAAAATAATGTAGTTGTGAAACATTTTTGTTTTAATCCAAAAAAAGTTCCTGTCATTACAGAAAATTTCCATTTTGGTTTTGTTTCCTTCACTATTTCTCTGGCTTTTACCCTCTTCCTCCTCACTCCATAAAAAATGGAAACACTTTTAATTCAGACACAGTACTACTCCAAACAAAGGATTCTATATGGTTTTCATTCCATATGAAATCACATTTCTCACTACAGTTTTGCCAAACAACCAGAAGGGTCCCAAGGAAATTTAAAATTCATTTCATTCTTTTCTCTGAATGATTCAGTCTCAGTTTGAAGGCAGAAAAATTGTCGCCCTGGGTAAAATAAAGGACCCCCAAAAAAGTTTGGAAACTTTTTTGTCTGTTTAAAAGACAATGCCATGTATGGTTTTAAGTTAGTGTGAAACAAGTAGTGTGGAAATTACACAGTGTAGAAACCAATGTTCATCACAGAACTCCCCCATAGGGTCAGGAAAACTGCCTTTCCCTCCAGTCTCTGACCCCCACACTCCACCAGCTCACACTGGGACCTGAATAGTCTCTCATGGTTCATGGTACATAGGTTCCTTGTCCACATTTTCACTTACTTTGAGAAGAAAAAGAAAATGAGGTGCTTGTGAGCTTGTGTGGAATAGTCTAGCGGGACCTTGTAAGCTGCAAACCTGCAAGAAAGGCAGGAAGTCCCTCAGATCCATTCTATTCAGAACTTTCTTGTACCTCTTTTTTACATTTAGGAATTTCTTGTAGCAACGCATTTCCAGACATCACCCTATCCCCAGAATAGTGCAGTCCCTGGCAAGAGACACTCCTTCCTTTCCAGGGGTAAGTGGAATGGGGCAGGGGCTGCAGACCCTGCTGAAGGCAAGGATCGTGTCCCGTGTACCCTTGAAGCGACAGGACTTTGTGTTTTTCCTCTTGTCCATCTTCCCTCTACCCTTTTCTCCAACAGACAAGGATGATCCTCACCAGCTGCATCCCACTGGAGGGAGAGGAATGTTGAAGATCATAGAATCATAGAATCACAGAATCACAGGGGTTGGAAGGGACCTGGAGAGCTCATGGGGTCCAACCCCCCTGCCAAAGCAGCTCCCCAGCTCATAGTGCACAGGGCGGCGTCCAGACGGGGCTGGAATCTCTCCAGAGATGGAGACTCCACACCCCCCTGGGCAGCCTGTCCCAGGGCTCTGGCACCCTCACTGGGGAAAAGTGCTTCCCCATGTTGCTGTGGAACTTCCTATGCTCTGACTTGCAGCCATTGCCCCTTGTCCTGTCGCCACAGACACTGAAAAGGGGCTGGCCATTTCCCCCTGCATCCCATCCTTCAGATATTGATAGACATTCATAAGGTCCCCCCTGAGTCTTCTCTTGTCCAGACTGAACAGTCCCAGCTCACCCAGCCTTTCCTCATAGGGGAGATGCTCCAGGTCCTTAATCATCTTTGTAGCTCTTCTCTGGACTCCAGGAGATCCCTGTCTTTTCAGCCCTATGCTGCCAAACCACAAGGGACAGCCTAGGGCACAGGGGAGCAGGATACAGGGCCTGGTCTCCAGCTGACATCCTGGGGTTCATCTCACCTAATAGGAGATGATGAAAAACTAGACCCTGGGCGGAATGCTTTGTCTTCTGCAGGTACCTGTTGCCGTATGCTATAGTAATGCTAGTCCCTTCAAAAGGTGTGAGGACCTGTGTAGCCTCATGGGTCTTACGGATAATGGATATATTTTCTCCTTATGCTTCACAAGCATAATCTGTAAGAGGAAGGGCTAGCTCAAGCTAGAAAGTGCAATCTTGCCTCTCCATGCTCTTGCTCCTGGAATAAAGGTTGTACAAATAAAGACAAGGGAAATATTGCCCTTCTGCCAACACTGCTAATTGTCAACATCTATCAGCAGAAGATAGCTGACATGCTCTGCTGGGAGAGATTGCTTCAGCAACACAAAACTAGCTGCTCCTGCTCTTGTTAAAGCATGCAATTTTCTTGTCAAGTGTTTTGTCACTGCTGTAGTCTCAGAGGCAGGGATATCTCTGCCCAGCCCTACTGCCTCCACATCAAAAACAGTCCCAACAGAGGGTTGTGGGGTAGGATTCCTGTGGGATTACTCCTATATCCAAGGAAAAACAAGTGACAACCTTTGCTGTGCACTTCCTCTCACAGTCCTAGCATGAAGGAAGAGAGCCCAGTCCTCACTTAAGTCTAGAGGTCCAAGCCCAGATTTACCAGTATGCTGTTTTAAGGTGAAATCCACAGAAGTGCCCCAGTTCCCATTGCTCTCAGGACCTTTGTGTATTGTGGCCTCATTTCCTCCAGCTCTCTGACGGGGTTTTCCTTACAGTTTTGCACCAGATGTAAAGTGTTTCCCTATTTTGCCCTGTTGTAATGTTAAGGGGCTGGCAATGAAAGCAGGGGGCTTTGCCAGAGAGGGGAGGGCAGCCAGCACTGCCCCTGAACGGCAGCCCCAGGGAAGGGAGAGGAGGGCAGAGCAGAGGGGGCTGGTTTCAGTATGTCAGCACAGCTCAGGGACAGGACTGATGCTTCTGCCAACAGCAGCACAGGATGATGGTGAAGGAAAACTGTTCTCTCCCAAAAAACAGGCCCTGCAATGTCCCAGAGCCTCTGGGGAAGGAAGGGATGAGGGGGTCTCTCCTATCCTTGTGCTCTCAGAATGCCAGCTTGAGCTCCACTGCATTCACCAGGAAGTTGTGGAAATAAGGGAAAATAATGGGAGTCCCAGACTGTGGACAAAAAGTCCTTGAAATAATGGGAGCCCCAGAGTACGAACAGAGGCTGGGGCACCCTGGGATGGGAACAACTTAGTCACAAAGGGCTTTTGATTATGAACAAAGTACCACGATCAAGCAGTTCCAGGTCCACAAGGTCCAAAACTCCACAGAAAAAAATCCCAGGTGACAAATCGCCAGGACACTGCCCTGAGTGGGAAAGCTTCCCAGAGGAGATAACTGTCTGGAATTAGGGTTTTTTTCCTTGTCTCTTTTTTTCTTTTTTCTTTTTCTTTTTTTTTTTTTTAATCTCATGGAAAATATTCACAGTTCATCACCACCCCAGAGTTTAGGCAACCTTGCCTGAGGCAACTTCTCAAGCCGCTGGGGTGATATGGGCTGTAAGGCTGCGAGGAGGCACTGCCAAACCTCCTTTGGAAGCAGCTCTTGTAGGTTTTCCCTTTCAAGCTCTTTTGTTGAAAACCCTTAAAGAGCTGAGAAAAAGGCCCTTTCTCACGACAGCTTCTCTGGGCAGCCAGAATTGCTGGGAGCTCAGCCCATGGGTGTCAGCAGGCTGCTGGAGGGGACCGTTGCTGCCCAAGCAGGATCCATGGGCAAGGAGCAGCCCTGAGCATGGGAGCTGTCTCAGCCCCTCCCCAGAGAATTCAACCTTTCTCTTCTAACACCTCCCACCCCAGGCTGAGAGGATGTGCCCTTATCACCCTTGTACTTAACAGCGGGGCCTGCTAGTGTCAGACCCACGATGCCTCCTGCATTGAACACCTTCCTTGGAAGCCTGATGCCTGGCAGACTTGTTACCACAGCAGCTCAATGAGAAGGGCAATTCCCACTGCCCTCCACCTGGAAAATGATGTGGTGTTCAAGGTCTGCCTGCTCTGCTGCCTTTCTTACTGCGAAGGCATCCGTTTTTCATTCTTGGGCTTGCTTAAATGACAACTTTAATAATGGCAACCCAAACTGGCGTGTTCTCCCCTTGCTTTGAGTCCCTGGTGCAACACCTGCTGGGACAAGTCTCTGCCAAACTTCTGTGACAAAGCTGTAAAGCAAAACATGCCTCCATGTGGATAAATGGCAGCATAGCCCAACACCAGCATGAGAGGCAGTGAACTACATCTCTTTCTGTCTTGCATGGATATGGAGTGTGCTCTTGCCAACATTTCTTTTGGTTTCAAGGTACTTAGCAAGGGTAGAGAAAAACCCAACAGTAATAAATGAGTTGTTGCAACCTGCCCTTTCTGCTCCAGCGATTTCCTGTTGTTGTAAACAGGAAACACTGTGCAACTTGGCAAGGACTTGATGTGATATTGCTGAAGAGTGATCAGACAGTCAACTATGAAACCACTATGGTGTCAGTTGAGGAAAACCTACAAGCTGTCAAGAAAGCTGCTGGATGTTTCGTGACACAATCTATCAATTATCTGAGGTGAATGCCTCGATTTATAAAGGGAATTTATTTCACCCCCCCCATCGTAACCGCCTGCCACCTCAGTCTTACAGTAAGCCACCTGGTCTGTGTGGATACATAGGTTAATTTCAAAGTAATATATTACTCTATATAATAAAAACAACCTGTCTGGTTGTTTTTTAGTGAAGTTATCTAAGCCTGTTCCCATGTGCTTCCCACCTCCCAGGGAGAAATTGCAATCTGCTCTGTTTCATCATCGCTTTTGTGGCATTTCCTACTGAGATGAGTGGCACTGAGACAATTTCCAGACGTGGTTATTTGTTCTCCTTGACCTGAGTGACTGCTGTTTTCTAAACCATTTGCAGTGTCAGTCCTGGGATCTGACACTTAGACTTCTCCAGTTGGGGATTAAAATATTGTATCTATCTTTCGGGTTCCTTATTAATTTTCTGGAACCAGTTTCAATAGAGCTATTCCAAGGATTTGTTCACTACCAACACTTAATTCTGCAAATCAGGCCAGTTTCACTAGTCTCAGATAAGCTGATGAGCCAGTTTATGGCAAGCTAAAAACCTTTTCCCAGACCTCCAACCCTGATTCTGTATGAAAATTTTAATGATAATGATTACTAGGTTTGTCTTTCCCCCCACACTTAAGGAAGATTTAACACAATCTGTTCCCAACTATGCCTACAACCTGTACAGGCAGACCAAGAACAGCTTGCAGCTCCAAATATTTCCTTCCTTTGAATTCTTTCTATTGTTTGTCAGTTCTCCTCCTAGAGTAAACAGTTTCATGAAAATTTAAGCAATCTGAAATGTGTTATTTGCAGTGAGTTAATGTCTTACAAACAGATGAACCCAGAGCTCATTGGGCAATAATTTCCTATTGTTCATATGCAATCTCAGCCCAAAAATAGGATGCACGCCCCTAAAGCCACCTTCTGTTGTGGTTGGGCAATGTGTTGTCAGCCCCCTTCTTTAAGCAGCTGTTGTCTGTGAGCCAAAGAATAAGCTAAGACGACCTGAGTGGTTCAGGTCACTAGTTCTTCTGGGCTACCAGGAAGAGTCCCACAGCCTAAATAAGGCACCACAGAATGGGCTGAAAGTGGGTGTAGAGTAGTTTTGAAACCTTACCTTGCCTGGATGGCTGCTGTGCCATCCTTGTTCTCTAGGGAACCTTGCACCTTCATGTGCCTGGCTATATTACACCCCAGCTGGGGCCTCCCAAACATCAGATAAAAGGCCTTTGCATAAGATTAAAGCACTCCACTTATATCACTACTGTTCCATTGATGACCCTTCAGGGCTGTGTCCTCTAGTCCTCTACTCCAGCCTCTGTAGAGGAGACTTTTGGGTGGAGCAGAGTAGGATGGGGATCCTGAAGGAAGAGTGTAATGAATCAGAAGATTTTGTTGAATTAGTCATTAAAAGACAATTCCCCAGGGCAAACCCCTGTTTTGAAAAGAACAACAGGAGAGCAACAGTCTTCCCACCACCACATTCATCTCTCATTTTCATCCAAAGATATTGCCCCAGTTCACCAGGGCCAAGGTGGAGGAGCAGAAAAAGGTGGGGAAATCTCTTCTTGTTGCCAGCAGGAAAATTCAAGCCAGTACTTTTTGTCACCACTTCCTTCCTAATCCCCACTTTTTTTCTCCTCCTCTCTGTCCTTGAGGAGGCGATCTTGTGTTTGCCAAGGAAGCTCAGCCTCAAAGGAAAAGCAGCCTCTGAAGGCAAACCACATCACTTGGCAAAGCACAGATGGCCTGCGGCAAGAGGTGAGCCCAAAGTAAACGTCTCGGTGCTGCAGCACGTCGACAACGTTAAGCTAGGAGGCGTTTGGCTTTGGGTCAGGAGACAAGCTTTCCTGGCACTGTTTGAGCAAACACACCTACTCAACGCCAGGTGTGCTCCCTCATAAACACTTCCGCTGGATGCACCCCGACAGTCGCTGGCTTGATTGACAAGCCTGCTACAGCCGGCAGCAGCCAGCAGGGTCTGATGGAGCTGATAAGGATGTCCAGGCATTTCACCAAAGGAAAAAGCCCAAGTGAGTCAGCAGAAAGGTACGATTCCATGTAGGGCCTCTGGACATGATTTCTTGGACTCCCACCCACTGAATGAGTACAAGTGTTTTCTTATTGTCTCTAATGAGTTTTGGATCAAGGTTTTATCACAAGGAAAAGAAAATAAATAATGTCAATTATAAAATGCTCTCCTCCCCTTTGCTTTGTTTTTTGACATGATTTAAGAGTGCCCAAGGGAAAACATTTAATCTAAAACCCATTTGGGATTTGTATTTTAGGAACATGCAGGAAAGTTATGAGATGTGGCATGTTTTGAGCTTCTAGCAATCCAAAGATAAATTTTCAAAGGCAGAGTGGAGCTGGGCATGTGGATTCCTTTAAGCAGTGCAAGAGGAGTGCTTGTACATGATGTGCACCTCTATATGAAGTCAACAAGTTGTCAAAGAAAGTAAAGCCATTGTCCAGTAATATGCATGAGAATCACAGTCATAGAATCACAGGGGTTGGAAGGGCCCTCCAGAGTTCATGGGGTCCAGCCCCCCTGCCAAAGCAGCTCCCCAGCTCATATTGCACAGGGCGGCGTCCAGATGGGGCTGGAATCTCTCCAGAGATGGAGACTCCACACCCCCTGGGCAGCCTGTCCCAGGGCTCTGGCACCCTCACTGGGGAAAAGTTCTTCCCCATGTTGCTGTGGAACTTCCTATGCTCTGACTTGCAGCCATTGTCCCCACAGAGCACTGAAAAGGGGCTGGCCATTTCCCCCTGCATCCCATCCTTCAGATATTTACAGACATTAATAAGGTCCCCCCGAGTCTTCTTTTCTCCAGGCTGAACAGTCCCAGCTCACCCAGCCTTTCCTCAGAGGGGAGATGCTCCAGGCCCTTCATCATCTTTGTAGCTCTTCTCTGGACTCCAGGAGATCCCTGTCTTTTTTATGCCAGGGAGCCCAGCACTGGACACAACACTCCAGGTGGGGCCTGACCAGGGCAGAGTAGAGGGGGAGGTTCACCTCCTGTGACCTGCTGACCACACTCCTCCTGATGCCCCCCAGGATCCCATTGTCTCTCTCAGCCCCCTGGGCACACTGCTGGCTCATGGCGAAGCTGTCATGCACCAGGACCCCCAGGTCCTTCTCCACAGAGCTCCTCTCCAGCAGGTCACCCCCAGCCTGTACTGATTCAAGTGGTTATTCCTACCCAGGTGCCAGACTCAGCACTTGCTTTTGTTGAACCTCATCTGGTCTCTCCCTGCCCAGCTCTCCAGCCTGTCCAGGTCTCTCTGGATGGCAGTGCAGTGTTCCTGTGTGTCAGCCACTCCTCCCAGCTCTGGATCATCGGGCACTTGCTGAGGGTGGATGCTGTTCCCTCATCAAGGTTGTCAGTGAAGATACTGAACAGGACTGGACCCAACACTGAGCCCTGGGGAACACCACTGGTCACAGGCCTCCAGTCAGACTCTGCTCCACTGATCATGACCGTCTGAGCTCGGCAATGAGAATACACTTCCAGCACAGATCTATCAATGACAGTTACTTAATTCTCTGGAAGTTGACTTGTAGAAATTTCCACACAGAACTATCAAGAATGGGAATATTGAAAATCATCACGCTTCCCAAGAAATTGTCACATACTTGCAATTTCAGTCCACCCAAAATGATTGTGATAAATTAATTTAAAATATAGCCATCTAGTATAACTGTATGGCCTAAACAAATGACTTGGTGTGCTCCCAAAGCAGCAAGGTCTATTGAGTGTTGCAAATTTTTATGATGCAAAGGAAATTGAAAACAAAAGCAAGCTGGAGATCACAGATGACCCTGAGGTTGATGGACTCTAACATCCATACACAACAGGGCTCCAAACGCCCTAGAGGGGTCATGTAGTCCATCTGCCTTCTCTAGAACAGAGTCCGTCTCCTCTAAACTGTCCTACAGGGGCTGCAGAGTAGAAATCCCTTGAGTCACACAGAGCTCTTTTTTACTCTGGCAAGATTGCTTTAACAGAATACAACACTGCAGACCCCAAAGGACTCCTGGCCACATGTGCAAAAACAGAGCTTTGTGGGAGGAGGAGGCAGGTACAATTCTCATTGCTTACCTTGCCCTTTGCATAAGGAGGTCATTCAGGTTTGAACCCAAAAACACAAGAGACAGACAGGAACACAACCAGTGTTGCAAACAAAAGATCAGATGACAAAGACTGAAAGACATTGAGGTGTTGCTGGTGGAATGGTTTAGGAATTCACAGAGACACATCGACATCAGTAGAAATGAAGAGACACAGAATTTTTGATGGGCCCAATTTAAAACCCAGTGCTCTGGATGAGGAATTCTGTTGCTGATCTCAGCTGGGTTTGGGTGAAGCCCTCCACAAAGAGTCCTGAGCTTTGGTTAGCAGGGGAAGTCCAGCTGCACAAGACTGAGATCAATATGACAAAAAGACCCCCAACTTTACTTTCAGCATGCCATATCTCTCCCATCCTGAACTTTGGTGGTTCTGGTCTCACTAACATGCTGTGGTCTGCAAGCTAGAAAACATTTTTGTATTAGCATAATTTTAGCAACACCCTTCATATGACAACCCTCAGCAGGAGCAGAGAGAATGACAGCCTCACTGAAACCAGGGACAAAGATCCCATTGACTTCCCTGTTATCTGCCTGACACCACAGTCCACCCCCAGCTGTGGGATCCCACAGCACCTCCTGGACTGATGCAGATAATCCCCCCTTATCATTTTTATTATTTCTGGGCTTTTTTTTCTTCCATGCTGACACATGCTATATTGACAAAGGAAAAGAGCTAAAGAGGGTATGTTTTTAAATACCCTAGAGGGACAGGCTGTATATTTATGTGGAGTTTATGTGGTTTGGATCAAAAATCAATGAGGCAAGTGGTTTAGAAATCAGGAAAATTACTATGTTGTCTTAAAAAGTGTATCTTTCCCTTCTTTAAAAATGTGCTTGTTTCTCTTTATTGTTTTCCTGTTTTTCTCTTCTGCCTGTATAATAAGAATTGACTTGAGATTTCTAGCTAATACAAAGATTCATTGGAAGGAGAATCTTTATCTTGGTGTTTTTTCCTTGGTCTATATTTGCCTCTTGGGTCAATATGGATGAGCACTGACCTCAAGCACAAGTCAGTATGGGTTTATGCTGGCAACTCACTTAATTCTACTGTCTTGAATTAAGTTTCTGAAGTACTTTATTTTTACCCTGCAGTGCAGATGCAGGGGGAGGGGTGGGTAAAGCAGAACACTGAAGTTAGAGCCTGAAATCACCACAAAACCAAACAAAAACCACTTCATGGCAGAAACAACCTCAAATTGATTCACTACCTGTAGGCTCTTTTGCAGAGAGCTGGTCCTACCCATTAATGGCCCTAGGAGTAAGAATGGGACATGGGACAATACTTTGGGAGGGTGCAATCATAATTCAGCGCAGTAAAGAAAGATAAATCCTATTTCTTGGCATCAGCTATTAGACATAGTGGCAGAGTAGGAACACTCTTAAAGTTCAAGGGTGATCTGCAGAGGGGTGGGGCAGAAGTGCATGCAGAGACCTGACTGCTCTGGGGTTGGCATTTTTGCATCGATGCTTGGGGAACACAGCCCATCCCAGGGGAAGGACAGCAGGCTATGCTGAATGAGGCAGCTGGGATTAGAACAAAACCTGGCTGGTGGGAACGGTGTTGGTATGAAGTGGATGTAGAGTGACTCCAAAGGTCACCTGCCCAAATAGGCACAGCTCTGGGCTTGCTTGGGCTTGCTGACCCATGGAGTCCTCCTAGTCCTGTGGTCCAGAGTCATCATCACTGTAATGCCATCAGTGCAGTCAGATACTCTATGGTAGTGATTCAACCTCAAAAGCCCATGACAGTAGTTAGAATAAAAGCTGGGATTATTTTTAACATCAGCTTTTTTAGTTTATACCTTTGGGCACTTTCTGTTTCTTTCTGAGTGGGTTGTTTTGGTTTTTTTCAATATCTTTCTCAGGAAGCAATGGCATTTTTTTAAGTGTTGAGATTTTCATGTAATTGTTTGCCCCCTTTTATTGAAGCTTTAAAGGAAACAATGAATGTTACATGATTCATAAGAAAGGCACGAGGGCTGGCAAGACCAGAATGTCAGACACATTAATTGACCTATCATATATATGGTTTTTATCAGCAAGATCAGGGCACAAAAAGCAGTGACAGACCATGACAAGCAGGAGCTGGGGGTGAAAGTGGACTCACAACTCAAAATGCAGTGAGAAGAGAAATGATATGACATAAACACCCCGTTTGTGGTTGTAAATATGCAGCAATCACTTCCATTAACATAGTAACAGTTTCCAGCCCCAGGAGGACAGGAGCACTTGCTAGCTGGATTCATTTCTCCCCAAAACTTCAGTCAGCTCTTGCCAAACACCTCTGGCTGTACAGGGCCCCTGAAAAGATACAATCAGAACAGGCCCTTGTTGTGTCCCAGGGCTGAAAGGCCAACTCCTGCTCCAGAGATGAAAAGCAATTCATCTTGAATGACTGTTTGTACAGTTACTCTTTCCCTCCCACCTCCTGGCCCTGATAAATAGCTTTGTGCCAAGTGGACAGGAACACCTTTCACATAGCCCATCAGTCCCCAGGTCCCTACTGGCTGCTCTTGGACAGTGAAAAAGAGTTATTTAGCATTAAATCGGCATGGGCTGCATGACATTTGCCTTCACACTCAGTGGGAAGAGTAGGGGCACGATGGCGAGGGTCTACTGGCCGCTGCTGGCGTTGGCGAGGATCTCTATGGTCCCTCCGGCATGGCCAGCAAAACATGTCCTTTCTTGCAGCAAAGGGCTCCTGGCACTCTTTCAAGCCCCAACTATTGCAGATGGTGATTCAGACACCTAAGCAATTGTTGAGCCCAACAACGCACGCTCAGGTCAGCAGAATTCCCTCTGTGATTGCATGTGTGAGCATCTGTATTTTCTCATTAGCTTTTGTTCTCACTTGGGGCCAAAAACTCCCTGTAGACACACACACAGAGATACTGAGTGAAAGATCTTGCAGTCTCAAAGAGGGTGGAAGAAAAAAAACTTCTCTCCTAAAGTAGATGTGTCCTCTGGGCCCCTCTCCATCATGCACTACATTGTGCATACTGCTGCTAATACCATGTTTTGGCTGGAGAAACACCGTCAGTCCAGACCTAAGCCACTCTTTCATACTTCTCCAGGATCAAAAGTTAAATCCCTTTCCATGTTTCTCTCTGGATCCATGTTACTTTTGCTCAGGATTTCAGGTGTTTGGTGACATAGGGACAGACCCGTCCTAAAGAGGAACACGTCTGGCCTCTTGCTATCCAGTAATAGCCTTTCATAAAGCAAGAAAGGGAACCATGTTAAAAGAACACGTTTTAAGTCTTCAATCTTCATCACCCTGTTTCTGAGGCTTTTGGGCCCAAGAAGAAAGGAGAGCTGGAACTGGCAAATGTGTGTGTCTCACACCTGGGAGCAAGAAACCCAGTTAGAGTTAGGGATTTCACAGCTCAGATTTTCTATAAATATTTCTCATTTTTCTAGTTCTCTGCATTTTATCTTAGATACCCAACCTGAGTCCCCCAGTCCTCCTCCCCACAGTCTCCAGCTAACACTTACACCAAGCCCCATGCTCATGTGATGGGAGGGCACAAGATAGCATTGTCAATGGGCCATCCCACTCATTAGGGCAGCCAGAAGTCGTGCAGGATATGTTATTTGGGGTTACCACATTTGTTTCCATGGAGCCAAGGCCTGGGAACTACTAAACACCAGTTTGGTGCCTGAAATTTCCTATGACTTCCACATGCACTCAGTACATGTCAGCATTTAGACCTCATATACTCAAAGGAGGCCATTCCTATTGCTTTAACCAGCATTTAAGTAGTGCTATGGGTCCCCAGAAGAAAACATCAACATTGAATAGTCATGAGGATAGAGGACAGTAGGGCTAGCCATGCCAAAAGCTCTTTAACGCACTGATAGGACTGTACCAAAATTTTTAAAATGTAATTTAAAAAATATATACCCTTGCTAGAGGAGTTCTTTTTGGCCAATTACAGGGATCCAAGTCAGCAGCATTCAACTAACAACCTCCTTGAAGACCCTGCAAATTCTTCACCCTTCAGCAACAATAAATCTTAATGGACTTGTGCATTTTGTCACCTTTCTATCTGACAATGACAATTTTCTAGAGGCAAGTCATTTTGCCACTGCCTGAATCTAAAGGGACGTGAGTGCAAACTGGATAAAGCTTGGTATTCCTGGAAGATTAAATCTCCATCTCTCCTTTTCTCTCCAGATTTCTTCTCTTTGCATAAAAGAAAGCCAGACACATGAAGGTGGGAAGTCCCAGATTGGACTCCTCTGTGTCTAGCTTTCAAGAAATTGTATTTAGAAAGGAATCAACAGCCAGCCAGTGATAGGAATTGGGCTACCTCCAAACCCATTTATTTCCAATTAGTTCATCATGCTGTGTGGTGGTGCTCACTGTTGTGTAAAACCAGTTATTTTTCATGTCTTTAGACTGAGCTCTCTTAACCACCCCAAATGCATGTGCCATCAGACCC
Organism: Laterallus jamaicensis coturniculus; assembly: GCA_022605575.1. NCBI lineage: Eukaryota > Metazoa > Chordata > Aves > Gruiformes > Rallidae > Laterallus > Laterallus jamaicensis. The sequence goes on along the minus strand of JAKCOX010000004.1, from coordinate 45,721,567 downwards.
TGCATTAGCTCTCCCACAGAGACTGAGGACCCTGTACCTCTTGGGCTTTGTGCTTGGAGATGGCCTTGGCCAAGGATGTGATCTGTGATGACAGGATCTTATTCACGTACAGCCTGGGAACAGGAAGGGGGGGTTCTCCGCTTGCTGCTGATTTAAACTGAAAAATATTAAATACCCCTCAAAAAAGCATGTCCCTTCCTGCACTATATGCTCCTCAGGCTATGCCTTTTCCAGTGTACACTCCCCTTTACATTTTTCTTCTATTTATACCACGTTTTCAGTAAAACATTATGAATTCACAGAAATAAGAGATCCAGAAATTCTCAAAGATAAATCTCTTTTCAGGGTCAGACGGCTTCCTATGACATCATCACCATGGCTATATTATCTCTGATTTCTAATTCCTACAGCACTGCTCTGGGATGTGGTTCAGCAGAGTCACTTCCACGCTGTGCTGATAAAACTTAGAGGAAGTGACTGGAACCCAAACGAGGAGGAATGGGGTAAATCTGGGAGGAATGTTTTCTGCTTACCTTAGCAGCTGTGCATTTCATGTACTAAGTGAACTAAGCTTCCTATAAAACACCAACTATTTGTACTTCTCCCTGGGGAGAGAGAGGAAGGTACTTTTGAAGTCTTCAATGTGAGGGTCTGCCCAGCTAAGAGGTAACTGTCTTCATTGACAGTGCAGAGACAGTTCACCCAGTGTGGGAGGATTTTTCCCCAGCATGTCTTAGGCAGGTGGACTGGATTCATCCACCAGCATTTCAAATTAACATGAAATTAATTACATGTGTGAATCCTTACAGCCGACAATTCTTACCAAGAATCACAAATTTCCATTTTATTTCTGTCCCCAAGATATATCAATGGGAACCTTTCCATCAGCTTCAACATATCCCGAGTCTTTTATATCCCCCTAACAATCACAGTTCCTTCTCTGAGATTTTGAACTAGATCATTGCTTGCTGTCAGCTCTCCAAAGTTTTACTACCACCTGCAAGCCCCTGCAAATCCCAGCCACAACTGTCTTTCACAACATCCGTCTACGCATCAGTGAAAGCTACAGCTTGTAAAGAGCAGATGCAGCTCCATAAAGGCAGCTGAGACATCTGAGCAGTGCCCCAGAGGCTCTGCCATTTCCAGAATGCCTGGTTTCCCTTTCCAAGAACTTGCCTCTTCTGCATGCTCCCTCCCTCCACGCGGGACAGCTTTGGGGTGGATAGCTTCCAACTCCTGCAGAAAACAAAGGGCAGGCACATCTGGCAGAGGAGCTGCAAGACGTTGAATCAATAAATTATTACTGATCATGGTGTTGCTGTGATGTGCTGGCAAGGATGCCTTTGAAGAGCTGTACCCAGCTAGAATTTGATAAACCTGGCACTGCTCTGCTGCTTGCAAGTGGCGCGAGGGCTGCTTCGGCACACTGCAAGAACTGCAGCTTGCACAGGGCTGAGTGACTGAATCACAGAATCACAAGGTTGGAAAAGACCTTTGAAGATCATCAAGTCCAACCAATCCCATCCTAAGCTAAACCATATCCCTAAGTACCTCATCTACCCTTTTTCTGAACACATCCAGGGAAGGTGACTCAGCCCCTCCCTGGGCAGCCTGGGCCAGGCCCCAAACTCTGTCAGTACAAAATTTTTTTCTAATGTCTAATCTGCCCCTGCCCTGGCCCAGCTTCTTGTCATTTCCCCTTGTCCTATCTCCTGTCCCCTGGCTGAAGAGACCATCACCCACCTCTCCACAACCTCCCTTCAGTTAGTTGGAGGTGGTGAGAAGGTTCTCCCCTCAGCCTCCTCTTCTCCAGGCTGAACACCCCCAGCTCCTCAAGCTGCTCCTCATAGGATTTGCCCTCCAGCCCCTTCCCCAGCCTTTCTGCCCTTCTCTGGACTCACTCCAGGACCTCAATGTCCTTCTGATGGTGAGGAGCCCAGAACTGGACCCAGCACGCGAGGTGCAGCCTCACCAATGCCCAGTACAGGGGCACTATTACTTCCCCAGACCTACTGGCCACACTCTTTCTGATACAAGCCAGGATGCCATTGGCCTTCCTGGCCACCTGGGCACACTGCTGGCTCATATTCAGCCTGCAGTCACCCAACACCCCCAGGTCCTTCTCTTCCTGACAACTCTCCAGCCAGTCTCCCCCAAGCCTGTAGCGCTGCATGGGGTTGTTATGTCCCATGTGCAGCCCTCTACACTTGGCCTTGTTAAACCTCATCCCACTGGTCTCAGCCCATGGGTCCAGTGTGTTTTGATCCTTCTGAAGAGCCTCCCTACCCTCAGGCAGATCAACACTTCCTCCCAGTTTAGTGTCATCTGCAAACATACTGAGGGAGCATTCAATCCCTTCATCCAAGGCATTGATACAGATGTTGAACAAAACTGGACCCAGGACTGAGCCCTGGGGAACACCGCTGTGACCGGCCTCCAGCTGGATTTTGTTCCATTTACCACCACCCTTTGGGCCCAGCCATCCAGCCAGTAAACTGCTCTTTCCTCATTTTCCCTCTCTTTGGATTAACTCCCCACAAGGAAGGAAAGGCACCCTCCCCATCCACCACCACAAAAACATATGAGGTATTAAAAGAAATCAAGACGTCAGCCACACTAATAAACACTGGGGCCTCCTGGTGTCTCTGTAACCCTCCTAGACTGACACTCATTTTTTCTGATACACAGACACCCTCAGGAGACAAGCCACACTTGAGATTGCTGCTCAAAATCAAGGGCCTACTCTGCCAAATACTGAAAGGTATGATGTATATCAACAAGACATTCCCACCAGGAGTTCTGAGCCAGGGCTGTCTCAGGATAGTCCAAAGGGTTGAAGGCAGGAGGTGATCCATGTTTAGCACAAAGCTTTTAAAACTTGAAATACTCGGGGGGGGGGGGAGGGGGGGAATTGAATACATCTGAAGTGTCACTTTTGCACAAATATTAAGTACAATCTGCCTGCCTTTTGTCACCTGAAGTCAAAGATTTCTCTTTAAATGGTGCTGACATCTCTCCGTCTTTTCCCCCAACCACATCCTGTGGAAGACCGGTCAAAAATGGAGAGGAATTCTATGAAAATATGTCCAATTGCCTGGGGTTTCCTGGAAGGAAATTCAAAATGCCAGTGATAAATGTTATCAATACTTGGAAATCTGAAATGTTTCAAGCAAGTGTCACACCAACACACTTTTCTTTGTCTGAAATTGAAACATTTTTGTTGTGCATACTAGTGAGAATGGAGGGTAAATAGATAATAAAATAAGGGTAAGTAAAGATCAGTGAATAAAAGGTAAGTGAAGATCATTCTTGTGATTCAGGCATTGAAATGGGCACAAAAAAGTGTGGTGCAGTGTCCAACTCTGCCAAAGTTTTAATGAGTAACTCAAAAACACCATCATCCTTTTGCCAGGGACTCCACCATTTGTGGCCTTTAGGAACATATTTTGTGCTTCCTTTCCTTAAGGAAGTACTATGTGAATAAATGTATTTATTGATTACAGATTCTTGGTCCTTGCAAAAGGAAGACTCATAAATACTTCCTAAGGCTGGATGCTGATATTAACACCATTGAGATGGCCCTAAGAACAGAACTGGTGCAAAAATCAACTCTTCATTCATGGGAAACAATGTCCCTCACCTCACATTTAGCAAGTGCTGGGATGTTGCACTCTCCCATCAGCTTTATTTTTCAGTGGTCTACAAAAACAGATCTAAAATTCAGAGTCAGTTCTCTTCTTCACCTCCACCGTTTGTATCAGTACAGACTGGGGGTGAAAATCTCACAGATGGTGATAACTGCTGCTACTTGTTTTCTCTCACTGTGCCTGGCAGCATCCCACATGTTTGGGAAGGAATAACTGCTTGTATCAGTACAGACTGGTGGTGACCTGCTGGAGAGGAGCTCTGTGGAGAAGGACCTGGGGGTCCTGGTGCATGACAGCTTCGCCATGAGCCAGCAGTGTGCCCTGGGGGCTGAGAGAGACAATGGGATCCTGGGGGGCATCAGGAGGAGTGTGACCAGCAGGTCACAGGAGGGGATCCTCCCCCTCTGCTCTGCCCTGGTCAGGCCCCACCTGGAGTGTTGTGTCCAGTGCTGGGCTCCCTGGGATAAAAAAGACAGGGATCTCCTGGAGAGAGTCCAGAGAAGAGCTACAAAGATGATGAAGGGCCTGGAGCATCTCCCCTCTGAGGAAAGGCTGGGTGAGCTGGGACTGTTCAGCCTGGAGAAAAGAAGATCAAGGGGGGACCTTATGAATGTCTATCAATATCTGAAGGATGGGATGCAGGGGGAAATGGCCAGCCCCTTTTCAGTGTCTGTGGGGACAGGACAAGGGGCAATGGCTGCAAGTTAGAGCATAGGAAGTTCCACAGCAACATGAGGAAGAACTTTTCCCCAGTGAGGGTGCCAGAGCCCTGGGACAGGCTGCCCAGGGGGGTGTGGAGTCTCCATCTCTGGAGAGATTCCAGCCCTGCCTGGACTCCGCCCTGTGCAATATGAGCTGGGGAGCTGCTTTGGCAGGGGGGTTGAACCCCATGAGCTCTGGAGGTCCCTTCCAACCCCTGTGATTCTGTGATTCTGTGATCTCTGCTGATATAATCCTGCTGACTTCAGAGATGTTGCTCAGGATCACATCCAGAGCAGAGAGAACTGAAAACAGCCCGTGTTTTAGCTGAAACAAGCAGATGTGGTTATTGCTCTTCACAGCTCTTGCCCTTCTCTGAGCAGTAACACAGTCCATGTTTTGGGGTGACTCCCAGACCTTCCCTCCACACATGAGCTTTCTACTCCATTTAATTACTTGACTTGTTTATATTTTTGTTCAGAGTCTGTTAAGCAAATATGTATGGATAAACAACATTTCCCTCCATGCCAATAACTGTATTTGGGTCATTGTTGTTCAGGAGAAGAATGTTAAAAATACATATATATTAAGAATGGTTGCTCTGTTCTGAGATGAGAGTGGCTGTGCCAGTACTTCAGCTTTCCAAGTTTTATAGATAATGTGGGCTGTGGTTGAGATCAAAGATATAAATGTATTTTCCCCCAGAAAGCAAATAATGGGAGGTTTCCATAGTAATGGAAATGATAATTCTATCAAAAAAAAAATTTAAAAGTGGAAAACCTCCGTGTTTCATCCAACCCTTCCACTCATTTTGGCTGCTGCAATAGTGAGGTTGGTAGACTCTGCTGAGTGGCAACAGAGGAACCGCTCAGCCATATGGTCTAATTATGGCTTTTTTGTGTTCTTTCCATGTATAAATTACTCTTGGGATTGCTGTCAGAAATAAGAAGCGCATTACACCGTAGTGGTGCCAATTCTCATCATTTCATTATGTTTTGTCACAAGTGGCACTATTCCTAAACATCAGCTCTTCAGCTCAGACAATTAATCGAGGATCTCAGCTTTCGCTAAAGACACACATCTCCGGTCTTCAGTCTTGCAGATCAAAGCTTGCAAACATGATCTAAAAGGACCTCTTTAGGGCTCAAAACCTTAAACATGAGCAAAAAAATGTCATTCTTTTTCCCAAGTGACATATTATCCACACCTGTCTTCTTGTAGCAAGACACATGGCTCTGCATGCCCAGGTGAGCAGTGCTGCTGCACACACACGTGTGGTTACAGGAAAATGCCCCATTCAGGCCCCATGCAGGGCTGCAATCACATGTGTGCACACACATCCCATCCACCCTGGTCCTGAAGTTTCAGTGTTCACATCGCCCGCCTTCCCAGCTGCTGAAAGCACCTCTTAAATACCACTGAGGAAGGGTTTTCCATTGTACTGTTTTTAATTGAAAATGCTGATTCCAATCAACCAGGTAATTTGGGAATGTTTTTTCAGTGTGTTGCGTTCACAAAGCTACTGAAAATCTGAGTTAGACACAAAAATATTTTATTTAGATGTTGTCAAAGACGTTTGTACAGTTTTTGTCTTCAATGCTTTACAACAGATGATTTGTTTCATCCTTTGGGGCTGCTTATCTCTAGACGGACTGGAAGGAGAGCTTGTCTTTAAACATAAAGTTAAATGAAATTATTCTGACACTGTCACTACATTTAGATAGTTCTGAACATATTTTAAAGCCTAAACCATCATCACAGAATCATTTAGGTTGGAAAATACCTTAAGATGGAGTCCAACTGTTAATCTAATGCTGCCCAGGTTAGTCCCCCCATAACTCAAGTCCCTAAGCACCAATAAAGAGTACCGAGTAAATGGGTTGGATGTTAACAGACTATGAGCTCCATTTCTGATAGCAGACAAGCCTGATACCCATTTGTCTTTTCCAGGGACTTCTGACTCACAGGAAAAGAGTCTGAAGAGGCCAGTGGTGTTTTGAACAACCCAGGGAACCTCTGGCCTGCACAATGCATCCATAGAGCAGTTGGCTCAGAATCAGGGGGCTCAAATCAAAACAATGCAGTTGGAAAGCTTGCAGAGCACATATCCCACACAACAAGATCTGCCAGCTGAAATGGAATTCAAGTTTGATGCAAGGCCTGAGGTGAAGCAGATAAAGGGCATAGGTCACATGTGGTACTGCAAGGTGGACGGAGAGCTACCCTTGCTCCCTTCATCACGACTGTAGACGGATGGCATATCCTGAACAGACAGACACATCACCCTTCACAGGAATTGCCCACAGGAGAGAGAAGGACAAAAATTTCTGTGCCACATGCAATGTGGACTCACACATTTCACTCCAGAGGTTGCCTTGAATGCTATGGATGCAAAGCAGCCTGCTCTGACTTACTTTGGGGCCAGAGGTTGCTCTGGTCTGAGTACCACTGACAGATTAGTCTTATTTTTTTTTAGTAGAGATTTAGGGTTTTTTTCAGTCTTTTTTTCTTTTTTTTAGTAGAGATAAGTCTTTTTTGAAAGACTGACATCGATCCTTTTAGGAGATGGTTTAAAGGTTACAATGGTGTAGGGCTGACAGTTGGACTTGATGACCTTGAAGTTCTTTTCCAACCTTGATGATTCTATGATTCATGCTGTGGTAAAATATTTCCTCCCTTTCTACCACTCAGTAAATGGAGAAATTGTCTTTGATGGAAGAAATAGCATTTAAGGTTGATTGCACAGTGTCAGTTGTTTCACTGGGTTTCTTATTTGCAAATCTGTAATTTTAAAAATCCCATACAAAACATGATTTACAAACAGCAACAATAATGTTTAATTCTGGGTTTTTTGAGGTTCAGTTTGATACTATGACAATTTATTTTCCCTCCAGCACAGGATTTTTAAAGATACCTGCTTGACTTAGTGAAGTACTTGCATTTCAACAGGATTATATTTCCCAGTGAGAACTTTGTTGGCAATTGTCCAGCCAGCTCTAATTACTTCTGGTCTATGTGACTAAGGAGGAATTCAAGCCTGTATATCCTATCTGTGATGTCTGTCATTACCAGAGTTTAATCCTATATAGCTTTCTACTGCTTGCTATTTATTTGCAGCCTATGCTGAATAAACAGCAGTGAACAGATCTGAGGAAGAGGCCTGTTGTCTTTGGCATTCCTTGGTATGAGCATTTTATTATTCAAGGCAATTGCCACTGTACTTGCTGTTTGCTCTGCTTCAAAGATACATTACAGGACTGTCATTTCTTCTGTCAAGTGTTAGGTATGCCATTGCTCTGGAACTGAATTGCCAGGCTAAGAGCTGTAACAAACCTTAGCATGGTTGTAAACCTTAGCATAGTTGTTCACCCTTAGCATGGTTCTAGCAGTGTTGCAAGATTCTTCTGCTTTTGTTAGCATTTATGTTAAAATTTTTAGGATCTGAGATGGATGGCATATAGCTTCCTTTCCCCTTACCCCCTGTTAAATCATGCATAGAAACAGCTTTGCTTCCAGTTCCTCCGTGAAACTCCTGAGTTAGCAATTTGCAAGCTGTTTCTTACCCTTCAGTAAGGTCTGAGCTTGGTTTTGAAGCATAAAGAGGGGAAACAGAACTCAGCCTATTTTCTGCCCAGGGTTTGTCCTCTGATGCAAACCAAGTATCTGTACCTTGGTTTCCAAGTGTCTAACACCAGGATAAGTATTAAATCAAAAGAAGGAGGAAACATTTGATAGTCTTCCCTGGCTCGTTCCGAAGCAGAAACTTCATCATTTCAGTGATATGGGAACACCTGAAGCATATCTAATACTCAGTGATGTCATAAGACTCTGTAAACTTCAATACATTTGTGTCAATATGGTGCTCTATGAGCTGTGAAAGACCTGCTGAGGAGATTTACAGTCCCATTTCAAATCACAGACCGACATGTTTCTATCATATAAAAGGCACTTCAAGGACACTTAATACTGACTTAGTTGCTGCACAGTAAAGCAGTTTCTCACACTGCAGGTCCAGACCCATGGGGAGGCTGGAAGAGGCGGGAAATGGATAGCAAAGGATTTGGAGAGTCATAACATGATGGCTGATCTACATTTTAAAGCATTTAATTGTGTGTTAGCTGTGTTAACCACTAAAAAGAAACATTTTAGGAGGAGAAAAGCAAGAAAGTAAACAGCAACAACTCAGACCTCCTGCAGTTGTGGGACAAATGAATTCATGAGCTGCTGGTCTCTCCAGCAACTAAGCTACAAGAGACAAGTCAGGAGGTGCTTCTGAGCTGAGGAGTGGTATATGGCATCCCTCCTGATGAAAGAACAGTTAAGCATCACACAAAAATAGCAGGTTCAAACACTAGAAAATATCTTTGGTAAACTATGGGTCTCCTTACACTGGATGCTCTGGATATCAGACATTTGTGTGGGTTCAAAAAGCCAGTAGGCAAATTCACACAAGAGGAAGTAACAGAGCTGCTAAATACAAGAGGTACCTTGTAGTTCAGCTACAGATCACTGATGGGAAGGAACATCTTCCAGAGAAACAACATCTTCACGTGCTCTTCTCTGGATCACAAAGATAGGGGCTCCTAACTTGAGTGGACGTTCTCTCTGATCATCTCTTCTATCACTGACAACCTTTTTTTATCAGAAGCCACTCCATCCTTCCTTAGTATGGGGCTGAGTTTGCTCCTGCAGACCAAAATTACCCAGCTCACGTCCTGCATCCTGAGATTATTATACTGCTGCTGGCAATTGCAGGTATTTAGCAGTTCTTGGGTATTATAAAGACTTTCCTACCAGCAGAGGAAACAGCTGTTGCTTCTCTGGAGGCAATGAGCCAAATGATGCTAGCAGCAAACAGATAAGCTTATGTTACTAAAAGGCAGAGTGCATCTGAGTAATGTTTAGATAGAGGCTGCACTGTTCAGAAGGGCTGTCTGAAGGCAGATGTGTGTATGGGGAGAGGCTGGAGCAAGAACTGCCTGTACAAACCACCCACCCTCCCTGTGTTGGAGGTAAGGGCTCATGGAGGAGTTAGTGTGGGGAACCAGGAAGGCAAGTGTGCAGAGTTGTGCTTTTTAGATGGATACAAAGCTATAGGAGCTGCTGATCACTGTGATTTGCTTGGGTGGCTGCGCACCCTCACTGGGGTGAAACAGCTGATGCAGTGAGCGCTGGGTCAGGATTCAGCACAGTGGCACTGAATTCCTGACTTTAGCATAGCTTTTTGGGTTTGTGTCAGTGAGTTGCTTCATCTTTGGAGGCCACAAAAATTTCCAATGTCAATGAGTCTAACAGTGAGGCACCCTGACTATTAAGGCTGTATGTTCCTTGTAATGCATTTTGGCTATCTCTGTAACTCTGTGCAGTGCCCAGCAACACAGCAGGGGCTAAAATTTATCTGGCATAGCTAGGCAGTGTTGCAATAATACATCAAATTTTCTGCCATGGGTTGTTAATTGTCGGGAGTCGTTTGGGTTGGTTTAATTATCCCCTTTCATTTTCATTGTGGGAGATGTGTTTTGATTGATTTTTATATGAACCTCTCTGCAGAACCTAGCATCCAAAGGCGTGATAGGCAAATGATACCTATTTCTTGTCTGTGTTTTAAACATTCCTGTTCCCACTTGAAAACCTTTACAAAACCTCCTCCACACAGGAAATAGGAGTTTTCAGCTCCTCAGAGGCTCAGGCTTCTCAAGAGCTGTGCACCTGGGAAAGTTTCCATATAGCACAAGCATTTCCAGCATCTCCCCAGAGCCTTTTCCCTGTGGTCATCAGAGATCTCTTAAGAAACGTACATGTGTGTGCTCTGAGCTGCCAACAGACTGAGCATGAGGGGATAAACTGCAAGAGAAATTAAAGTGTTCCTTCAGGAGACCACAGGGTTGTGCTTGGGTTATGCTGAGCTAAATCGGGATGTGCCCCTGTGAAATCACTCCCTGGGAAATTTATGAACAAGTTGGAGAAAAATTAAGGCCTGACAATGGTGCTGGCTAATGGATTTAAGAAAAATGTGGTGGAGTTGTGTTAATGACCTGTTTGTGCCTTGTGGCTCTCTGCGATTTCATGAATCACACTGAAGAGGCACCATATCCCAAACCTTTCTGTAGATGGCAACTCCTGCCAATCAAGTGTTGTATTCATCCTACAGCCAACTCATTAACTGCTACTTCTTGTTGTTTGGTTTGGTTTGTTTTGTTTCAAGGGAAATTTGCCTTGAGCTGATCTGATTCTAATCTCCTGTCAGTGCAACTTTCTTTGCTCCAGTAAGGCTACTCCTGATGGATGTGGGGTAAGGGAACACAGAATCAGCTCCTACATGGGTTGGGTGAAATTCCAGGTTCTTGGCAGCTGAGAGATTTATAATCAGGGGAGGCAAAAAGTTAGAAACCACGTGTTGGAACAAGAAGTAAACATCCTGGGTTGTATCTGATCACATAGACATTGTAGGAGTCTGGTCCATGAGGGACTTGAGATCAGGGACAAAAAATGAGCCCTTAAATCCACAAAGCACTGACATTCTCTACCTATTAAATTAAACAGGAAATTAGTGTTGAAGGGAACTTGCAGAATCATTAATAACTATTTTGTTTTGTGGGAAACCAAGTGGATATCCATCTCCCTCACTGTGCACAGTTCTCCTGCTTGCATGAAAATGTTCATGCTGTGGTCATGTCAAGAGCTCAGCACATACATTCCTGTCTAGTGCTGTCTAGTCTGTGATGAGATGGTCTGGTAGGTGTTAGAATAGGGTAAATATTTTGAGGAATAAAGTAAATGGCAACCTGTTCTCCCCACAAGGGTTTCTGTCTGCATTTGCATGCACCAGAGAGCAACTCTGTAAAGAAGACACGGAGAGCTGCCATCTCTGTTTCTTTCCCAGAGCTGCCATCTCTGTTTCTTTCCCAAATCCCATGTCAAGAGTTGGGTCCTTCCACCCCTGCTCTTGGAGCAACATCTTGCTCTGGAAATAGTCCCCAGATTTCACTGGTCCTATTCACATAGGGTAAGAGGGCAACATCTAGCCTTATGTTTTACAAGGTGATTTTTTTCCCCAAGTTTGCAAATAGCCCAACTGCTGAGAAGTCAGTCTCCTACAGCAACAATTCTCCAGTTTCTGTTAAAATATCTACATTATAAATAACATTTGCTTATTCTCAAGCAGTCTCTGTAATGTTAATGATTCATATAGTTACTTGGAGGAGAAAGGGGGTTTGAATGACTCTGCTCTTTGGCCTGGGAGTAAGCACAAATTGCTATTCCCTGTGGTGAAGCCAGTGATATCAGGCCCAAAGAGACTGGGAAAACACAGGAGATAGGGTTATAGTTGTACTAGTGAATGGACATTGTGGGTGCTGTGACACTACCCCAGGTATTTACCTACCTATGAAGAACTGCAAAACCATCCCGTAGAAAGAAAAATAATTTTTAATATTATTCTGCTTCTCTGACCATAAAAGTGCTATAAGACTTGCGAACTTGACCTGCAGAGTGGAGAAAACTGATAGCAAGAGTCCCTACATAATTGCATGCCATTGTGACAACATTATTTCTCCAAGTATTTTGGAGAGGGTTTTTGTAGGGATGAAAGTTTGGTTCTATCCCTTCCTTTAGTTACACAACTCCAGTGACTTAATATCAGCCTTTAGCTCTGGGAAAGTGCCTGCTTTAAATGGCTCTAGCTGAGCCTTATTAACACTCCATTCATAGAATCATAGAATCATAGAATCATAGAATCATAGAACCATAGAATCATAGAACCATAGAATCATAGAACCATAGAATCATAGAATCATAGAATGGCGTGGGTTGGAAGGGACCCCAAGGGTCATAGAGCTCCAACCACCCTGCCACAGGCAGAGCCACCAACCTCCAGGCCTGGAGCTACACAAGGTTGCCCAGGGCCCCATCCAACCTGGCCTTGAACACTTCCAGGGATGGGGCACCCACCACCTCTCTGGGCAGCCTGTTCCAGCCCCTCACCACTCTCTCTGGAAAAAACTTCCCCCTAATATCCAATCTAAACCTTCCCTCCTTTAGCTTTAATCCATTCCCCCTTGTCTTACCATTGTCTACCCTTGTAAAAAGTTGATTCCCCTCCTGTTTGTATGCTCCCTTCAGGTACTGGCAGGCTGCAATGAGGTCTCCCCGCAGCCTTCTCTTCTCCAGGCTGAACCAGCCCAGCTCCCTCAGCCTCTCTTTGTAGCAGAGCTGCTCCTGCACTCTGATCATCTTTGTGGCTCCTCTGACCCCTCTCCAACTGTTGTTCTACATCTTTCCTGTATTGGAGGCCCCAGCTCTGGACACAGGACTCCAGCTGGGACCTCCCGAGGGCAGAGTAGAGAGGGACAATCCCCTCCCTGTCCCTGCTGCCACCCCTCTGCTGATGGAGTCATGGATCCCATTGGCCTTGCGAGCTGCAAGAGCCACTGCTGGCTCATGTGAAGTTTCTCATCCACCAGAATCCCCAAGTCCTTCTCAGCAGGGCTGCTCTCCAGGAGCTCTTCTCCCAGTCTGTATCTATGTCTGGGATTCCTCTGGCCCAAGTGCAACACCTGACACTTGGCAGTGTTGAACCTCAGTAGGTTCACCCAGGCCCACCTTTCCAGCCTGTCAAGATCCCTCTGGATGGCTTCCTTTCCTTCTGTTGTGTTAACGACACCACTCAGCTTGGTGTCATCTGCAAGCTTGCTGAGAGTGCACTCAATCCCATCATTGATGTCATTGATAAAGATGTTAAAGAGAACTGCTCCCAAGACAGACCCCTGGGGGACCCTGCTTGTCACCGGCCTCTGCCTGGACATAGACCCATTGACCACCACCCTTTGGCTACATTCTGTCAACCAGTTTTTTATCCACTGGATGGTCCACCCATCAAATCCACATCTCTCCAGTTTAGAGATAAGGATGTGGTGGGGGACTGTGTCAAAGGCCTTGCACAAGTCCAGGTAGGTGACATTGGTCGCCTTCCCTTTATCTACCGATGCTGTCACTCCATGGTCATTTTCTTTGTGCCAAATGTCACTATTAGTCAGCTGCTGCTGCAGACACAGGACATTCATCAGGTTCAAGTAGGCAGAAGAAAATGGGTTTGTTATATCAAACCTGGCTCTTTGAAGCTCTGTGAAATGAGCTTGTTGCCACCTTGAGGATCTTGGAGCAGCCACATCAACACCCTCAAGTGCAACAGAGCCTGCCCAAGCTACCGTGGCTGGCTGCTTGCTGAGGTCTTGCAATACAAACCATGCTCCTGGCCATGGCAAGGTAACATCATCTCCTCCAGGTTCACAGCTGTGCAGAGCAATCAGTGCTGTGTCTACAACTTCTAATCCCTTCCTGGCCACAGCAGGTCACCTGTAGTCTCTAGGGCAGTGAGCCCGGCCCTGCCTCAGCAAGGAGCTGAAATGTCCCACAGCAACAGTGACCTTTCACTGGGCAGACTTTCCCTTGAGTCAAACGGACTTTGAAAGATGGGAAACACATGACTGCAGAAGTTTACTGTGTGCATCACCAGCCCGCTCTGATTCTGGTGTCTCTCTCCTGTTCAGTGAATATAATTGGAGCTCTGTAAATAGCAGCACTGGGCTAGCTACCACTCTAATTTATTCCTAACCTTAGGTTTCCTTGCCCTGATGATTAGATGTACCAAGGCAATAGCAATAGCCTGCAAATGTAAGTAAGGCTTGCCAGCTGAAGGAAAAAGTAACATCTCTTTCCCTCTCAAGCCACCCAACTGACCAATTAGTTCAGCAGCTGTTTTAAAGGTCTGGTGAAAGCATAAAGGTCCCAGCAGTAAGGTGATGTAAGGAACTGGATTTAATGTGCAGTTGCTTACCTCTGCTTGCATCTTTGTGGTATCATCTGGGCTAGGGCAAAACGTCAGCCAAGAGTAGAGGCAATGTCAGATGGTCAGAGTACTAACTCCTTACAGCACTGGTCAGGAAGAACAGCAATGTGGGATTGATTAGAGTGTAAATCCTCCAGCAGAACTGGCCAGGAAGAGGAGCAATAGCAGATGGGTCCTTAAATTCACTGCTTAATCCCTGCTGCTATGCAGAACTCATCTCTTGGTTGCTGCCAACATCTCTGCAGACAGCAGGGTCTGCACAGACCTTACAGGTATCTGTCTTACAGAGCTGGCAAGAGGCGATGTGATCCATACAGCACACAAACATCTATCTCACCCAGCAAACTCTGCATCAAGTAGCCCCCTAAACAAAGGGTAATCTGGTTTCTTGTCTTAATTCCCAAGGAAAGAGAAGTGGTAGAATTTGGATAGGAATCCCATAGAGTGAACCCCAGAAACTGTAGAAAATAGCAAGAGGAATCTCTTCTTTGAGTATATGCTCCTGCAGTCACCATGCACAGCATTAACGTGGAGACCAGCAGGCTGCCAGAAGTGACAGCTTTCCTGGGAGATTTAAAACCAAAGTTGCCTCTGACAGTTTAATCCCCTGCGTGTACATAGCACTTCCCATGCCCAAATATTAACAGATTCATGGTTAATTAACTCGTGGTTATAAATTTTCCCTGGCACTTTTTGCAAGGCTCAGGATGTGAATGTTAAACTGAGTGTCCCAGGCAAATTGCAGCACTGTAAGAAAAATAATGGGGCAGATCATCACCTGGTCTAGTGCAGCTATGTGGATTTACTTGAGCCCAGGGCCTGACCTAATGGCTCTTAAATTCATTAAAGGCAACTGCAATGAATGAACTGCAGAGTTCCATCCTATACCTAACTCCAGTTATTCTTTCTCTGCTAAGGCAGGGATGTGGTGTAGCATAGTATGTTCACATTTATTCAGATGAGTATTATGGCATAGTAATAGAGGAGCTAAAGGAGACAAGGCAGTTCAAGACAGTGGAATTGAAGGAGACCTCTCTGTATGAAGGCTGGTGTTCATAGCAAGACCTAGCCCATTATTTGAACAGGATGCAAAGCAAAGGGAATATTTTACCCCCAAAAAACACTACAAGGTGTGCTCATTCACCTCCGCACAATTCCTGGAGTTGCTGAGACATATCATTGACACTCAGATCAGCTCCCTAATGGCCTCTGAGAGGGAATGTGTATGTCCTTAGCTGCCTCCCTGGGGGGACTGTGAGCGTAACTCCTCCCCCTTCTGCCTTGCTTCATGTCAAGGTCTTTGGAGACACTCAGGAATTTTCCAGAGCACTAGTTTCCTTTTGACAAGTGCCAATCCAGTGAAACCAAAATTATTCATAAAGATTTGCAATCCATAATTTTTGACTTGGGGAGGAACGTTTTTGGAAGTATTAGGTAGCTACATGCACACATACACCCTCTGGATTTCTGTGTGCGTATCAGCCCCATTTTGGCTTCTACCTCTGCATTATTAAGCCTAATATTTCACCTGATAAATACTTTGCAAAAGTATAGTGGTTTCCCTTGCAAGCACAATTTGTGGAGGGCTCTGAAAAGCGCCTCTGGCTTTCCCAGCCATTCTACAGAGTGCTGCTGCACTAAACTGACATAGTTATGTGCAACCACAGCGCTGCTGAATTTGATTGCTGGGTACAGTCTCCTTTCTTTGCTGTGATTTCAGTACAGCTCTGAGGCTGAGGCACCCTTTGGGTAGCCATCCTGACATCAGGACACAGCTCTGGCTTCACACCAATTGGTGTCACAAGGGAAGAGTTTGAAGCCTATCAGGTGCCATCAAGGACTTGAGGTTCCTTTAGTGCAGTTTCCAAAATCATGGCAATCATTTCTCAAGGCCACGTGGCAGACTGGATGCTGTTGTTCTTAATTATGGTTAATTCCCTTTGCACAGTAGGCTTTGCATGGTATTTCCATCTAAAGTCTCCCCTTGAAGTAGCCTTCTTTCTTCCATGCCAGCCTCCTGGAGATCTCTGCAAAGCCCATGCTTACTGAGAACTGCTTACTGGGGATGGAAGTAAGGATGGAAACACAGGAACTAGAGGGCTTCAGACCTGAATAAATTACTAGAAAAACAGAGAAACTTTTTAAAGATAAGCGAAAAGATTTGGGTTGCATATCTTAGAGGGCAGATGCATGGAGTCTGGTGAAAAAACCAGCTTCCATAGTTGGGTAGATGGGGATGGATGAGAATTTTGTTGCTCTATCAGGACAAGACTCATTTCAAGTGCAATTATGCTGGTATAAAGATGCTTTAAGGCAGAGATGTATGTTTGCTGGGGGAGGAATGGAGCCTGTTTAAGATGCTACTTTCTTTCATCTGCTCTCTATCCCTCCTTTTATGAAGATCATATCAATAGGAGATCTAGCAAAAAGGCCACCTGGACACTGCTCATCTGCTCTGTCTGCAACAGTTTAAA
Organism: Laterallus jamaicensis coturniculus; assembly: GCA_022605575.1. Taxonomy (NCBI): domain Eukaryota; kingdom Metazoa; phylum Chordata; class Aves; order Gruiformes; family Rallidae; genus Laterallus; species Laterallus jamaicensis. The sequence goes on along the minus strand of JAKCOX010000004.1, from coordinate 45,704,900 downwards.
TAACTGGTAGAAGTGAGCTGAACTAACCATGCCAATTTTGCATTTTGATCCAATGAAGGGCCTTCATATGCTGATTTACACCAGTTTTGTTAATGGAAACACCTGTCAAAAGGTCTCAAAAATAGTAGTGTTGCCATGGATGAGCCCTAAATTTCGACTTGGACCTTATGCTAGTCACTGTAGAAAAAAAAATGACCCAGTGTAGATGATTTCTAGTCTAATTGCTGGCATTGGTGTGGCTGCACCTCGAGTACTGTGTTCAGTTTTGGGCCCCTCACTACAAGAAAGACATTGAGGTAATTGTTTAGCCTGGAGGAGGCTGAGGGGGGACCTTATCACTGCCTACAACTACCTGAAAGGAGGTTGTAGATCATATCAATAGGAGAAGGGTGTTGGTGTCTTTGCCCAAGCAACAGGTGATAGGATGAGCTCAACTCAAGCTGTGTCAGGGCAGGGTCACATTAGACATTAGGAAAAAATTCTTCACCAAAAGGGTTATGGGGCATTGGAACAGGCTGCCCAGGGTGGGGGCTGAGAAACCAACCCTGGATGTGTTTAAAAGACAGGTAGATGAGGTGCTCAGGGGTGGTTTAGTAGAAGACGGGTATGGTTGGACTTGATCTCAAAGGTCTTTTCCAACCCGGTGATTCTGTGATCCAAATATGTTGTAAGCCTAAAGTGAGAGGCAACAAAAAAGGATTCTGGTGTTTTTACTGCACAAGGGAGCATTTGCTGAGAAATTAAATGGTATCAGCTAAGATATGTCATGAAGAACTGTATCCTCAGGGCAGTTTGTTCCATCAGGAGCTGTCTAGTCCCATGTAAAAGAAAAATGCCTCTTACTGGACATGGGAGAAGGGTAAACACTCTAATATATCATAAATTGGAATGGAAATGCTTTCTGCAATTAATGCACTTAATGGAGTGTGTGTGTGTGTGTGTGTGTGTGTGTGTGTGTTCTCAAGTATCTAATAAAGCCTGAGGTCCCAGTGCAGGCTTTCAGTAAGGACATTTAACAGAACCTCCCTTCTCCACTCAACAGCTTATTTACACTTGTAAGACTCATGCAGGCAAAGGCTGGATGGCTTCTAATGTCCCAAACCACGGGGCTGGAGGCATGAGAGAAACACTCATCTCCCTCCATCCACACCAGAGTGTTTCTTTGTGCAGAACAATTTTGGGATGAGGGCCTTCAGACATCTCTCAGATCCCCAAGAAGAATATTTTGGCACTGTGTGCTTGGGGGACCTGTGCTGGAGGACACAGACTACAATTACCAACCCCCTAGCCCCGGGTGGGCACCAGCACTCCCCAAGCAATCACTATTTCCATGCTGCACACACCAGCCTTTGCATCTTCCAGGAAGTGTTGGCGCATTTCCCCACCACTTTCACAACAGGCCTCACCAACCTCCACTACGATCTATGCTGGAGCCATCACTCAGTGATTTGTGATATACTGAAACACAGTTTACATTGCAAAAAGCCTTAATATGTCCCTGGAAAGCAATTAAGAGCGAGTTTCATATGAGTGTTAAGGGTTTTGCTTCATGAGCAGATGTCATCTTGGCAGCACCGACCTCTCACTCCGGCGAGCTTTGCTCCACCTCAGAGCCACAGCAAGGAGAGGGGCCATCTTGCTCCTGCTCAGCCAGGCTCATTTTTATAAGGCCTTTCTCCGGAAATAAGAAGTACAGTAAAGCGAGATGATCTTCCCCCATGGCTGCTGGTGTGGATTATAGAGCTGGCAGCAGGAGGAATGCATTAAGGAAAGGTCCCAGCAACGGGTAAGTTTTAAACTGAAAGCTGGCTCAGTGTTAATGTGCAAGTAATGTGTCCCAGCTGTCTTCAATAAAACAGCCAGCTGAAACTCAGCATCACAATAAATGGAGGAGGGATTTCACAAACATCCTGGCTGGTCAGAAAGAGACATTTTTCCCTTTTTTTTTCCTCTTTTTTTTTTTCTTTTTTTTTTCTTAGAACATGATTAAACATTTCCTGTTTTCAGCTTTCCAGAAAGGTCCTCAGAAGCTTCACCCTGCTGCTTACATGCTGGCAAGCCTCATTTTTAAAGGAGAATTTGTGTGGACCTGGTGCCTGGACAAGAAATTCCTCTGCTGCAGCTGCAGCCCTGACAAGTTTGGTGCCATCTCCACAGGCATGGTGTGGCATGATGCTGATGGCAGTCCAAAGCATCAGGTAGCCTTGCAACACCCCAAATGACCCATCACATCCTATTTTTAGGCAAGGCGCAGAGGAAGTTGTCTACAGCTGGAAAATTAACCTTGCAGGACCAGTAATTTCTGATTTTGGTGCAGATTCATGCAGTCACCCTAAGGCTGGGCCATCAGAGCTGATTAGGCATTCAATAAATCATATAGAAGAAGCCCCTGAAACTGAACCTGCCAAAGCAGCTGGCCTGAGTTTTATTCCATTATGCTCAGGTCAGCCTTTAGACTGTGTCCCAGCCAATGGAGCAAAACAGAATCACAGAATCACAAGGTTGGAAAAGAACTATGAAGCTAGTAAAATTAAGTTTCACCAATTAACTTCCAGTAGTGGAGGGTCTGGCTAGAAGTACTCAACTCTAATCGTAGATAATGTGAGACAACTTTCAGTGCACCCATTCCAAGTGTTTAAAGGGCTTCAATATTTCCCATAAGTCTGCAATATCTCCCACAAACATACAAATCATTTCTGTGGTACAGAAGAGAGAAAAGGCTCAAAATGCTGACTAGGAGAAGTAAAAACATCTCCTCGTCATCTTCTGGTTTCAGTGGTATGTGTCCAAATATGCCTAGAATTCAAGCTTTGCCTATTGTTTAGAAATGCCTGTGATTTCTATGTTATTATATTGAGAGTAAACTAGAGAACCCTTCAGGATTTGGAATTTAACTTCTTCTTGCCTTTACTCTGCACAGCTGATAAGGGTGTTGCAAGGATTAGTTAATATTGTAAGGTGGTGATTCATGAACGGATCTTTCAAAAACATAAAGTGCTTGTTGCCTGATGCTGAGCATTTTCAGTGATGCTTGGAGAGTGGCATTCCTAAGGAGCTAGTCTGAACTTGACCTCTCTAGATCATAAAATTATCATACAACCCAACATTAAATGGAAATAATCTTTAATGTTTTCAGTAACAGGCTGGTGAATAGTGAGGGCTTCAGTTGATGCTTCTGGCTACCCATAAATTTCTGTAGGGTTTGTAATATTCTGAGGGAAGTTCCAAGAAAACAGATTAATTTTCTTTCCCCCGCAGTCTTATTTTACTTTGAATCCTCAGCATTTTCTTTTCCTAAAACAAGGTATCAAAATATCTTGGATGGAATTATTCAATGCATACCGTGAAACTTCTTGCCAAAAAACATTCACTTCAAACAGTATTTGTTTGGAGTACCTGAGCTTTCCTTCAGCCTCAGGAATTCTGCTTAGCACAACTCTATAATATTTTAAAATGGAAACAAAACAACATTAAAATTAATCAGCCACATACAGTGCTTTTTTGGTCTTTGCACATTGATCTTGGGTGACTGAAAATAAGATTTTCTGGAGTTTTATAATTTATTTTTTTAATGTGTATGCATCCTTTTTTCTCTTTGTGCTGGTTTTGGCCAGGATAGAGTTAATTTTTTTCACAGTAGTAAGTGTGGGGCTACAGTTTGGATTTGTGCTGGAAACTACATTGCTAACACAGGGATGTTTTAGTCACTGCTCAGCAGGTTTTACACAGAGCCAAGGGTGTTTCTGCTCCTCACCCTCACCTTCTGCTACCTGTGAGTAGCTGGGAGTGCACAAGGAGTTGGGAAGGGACACAGCCAGAGCAGGTGACCCCAGTGACCAAAAGGAAATTCCATACCCAGCATATAAGGCTGGGGGAAGAAGAAAGATGAGACACTCAGAGTGGTGGCATTTGTCTTCCCAAGTAACTGTTATGTGTGATGGAGCCCTGCTGACCTGGGGATAGCGGAACACTTGCCTGCCTGCCCATAGGAGTGGGGAATGACTTCCCTGTTTTGATTGTCTTGCATGCACAGCTTTGGCTTTACCTATTAAATTGTCCTTCTCTCAGCCCATGAGTTTGCTCACCTTTCCAATTCTCCTTGCATCCCGCCAGAAGGGAGCAAGCAAGCGGCTGCCTGGCGCTGCACTGGCTGCCCCCCTGTTCTGGCTGGGGCAGAACCACAGCACTCTTCTACACAGTCTCCTTCTTATCCTCTTCCAAGCCTTTAGAAAGGTTACATTCAGGTAGTGAACATATTGAAGATAAAGTGTAAGCATGTAGCTCTCCTCAATAACACATGCCTTGCTGTTAGTACATTATTATATTAACATATTAAAACAATCCGTGAAATATTTCATATTTTCAGGTTTTTTTTCCAAACACTAGTATGGCCATCCCACAGAGGGTGATTTAGAGTAGCTCATACTCTTTATTGTTTTGTACTCCATACAATAGACTGACCCCCAAATGGAGAAAAAAAAAGAGATATATTTCAACAACCAGTTAAAAATATTTTCCCAGGAAAGTTTCTAACCAAGAATGACTCTATGTCAAAGATGTGACACTCTTTAAGCAAAAGGGAAAAAAAAAACCCAAACAAGCTAACCCCAAAACTCCTTTGAGAAACTTTTCTATTTAAAAATTTAAAGACAATACCTTTTCTTATAGTTTGAGCCACTTCAATTTGAAGACTAACGAAAATAGCTATTTCTCCTGCTGAAAAAGCAGTGGGATTAAAAAAAAGTGAACTAATTTTTTATGTCTACCTTAATGCTCCCATTCTAACAAAAAAATACACCAAAATCAAGTACAAAGTCAAGAATCAGAATCCATCCTCTCTGTTTTCATTGTCACAAGTTTTAACTTATCTTCCCAAATATGAGAGCAGTTTTGATGAAAGCAAGTCCTAGACAAAAATGACTTTGCCTTAAAATGGAAGTTTCGATTTTGCTGAGCCCAAACTTTCTCTTTCAGAGATTTGCCAATCATGCTACTACTTCGCTCTGCAAATTGCCACGGAACTCACATCTCAGCCTGTAGACAAAGTGAAACATTACAGTGCAATCTACGAAATCAGCCTAGGAGCCTGCCCAGGACAGGTGGACAATTTGACCTTTGGAACAGTTGGGTCTTTTCATTTTCCATTTCTAAAGCCTAGAATTAAACACTGATCTCAACGAAATAACCTTGAAAGAGGCCTTCAGATAGCACAACCTGTGTCTATTGCACAGTAATGCTCTCAGGCCTGAAAAGGGAACAAGCGTATATTGTTTTTGATGCTGCCCCTTCCCCCAAGATTTCTGGACTGACACATACAAAGCCAGGATAAAGGAAAGGGACTGTTATTATCCTCCCTCACGTTCCATTTGATGGGCTGAGAAGCAGGGCAGAAGGTCCCATGACTTTTTCTTGGACACGCACTCAGAGTCTGTGCCAGCAATGGTATTTAACCCAGCTCTTTGTCCTAGGCCAATGTTTTATCAATAAGACCAACTTTCTCCCTCCATAGACTTTTTTTTTTCCAAACAAATACACATTTTTAGACTGTCCTTACACTTCTCCTATGGCATGTCAGCCCTGTCAGCCATTTCCTGGCACCTGCCCAACCAACGCAGCCATTGCTTGTTAGCAGCTTTGTCCCTCTGAGAACACTGTTACTCTCACGATGCTCTGCTGAGATCAAAGGTCCCAACCAAGACAGAGGCTTACATTTACATTTCTATAAAGTTAAAATTTCCATAAGTAAAAACTCTCCTATCAGAGCTGATGGATGTCAGCTTTAGGTACAGCATGCGATTGGCTGTGGAGGAGCAACTACTGCTCAAAGAACTCATCGTATCTGGGGATAGAGAGACAATTCCCCATGGTACCAAGCTGTCATTCTTGGACACTTAGAAAAACTGCTACTTGTGATTGGGACAGACAGGTTCCCTTTGCCAGGATGGGGACAGCACTGGTACAGGCACACCCAGCTAGTTCAAACCACTGTGAAGAGAAGCAGTACCTGTAGTGGAAACCAGCCAGAGATTAAGCTGGTGTCTCACAAACCTGTACTAAATAAACAAACATGAATGATGGGAGCAGTTGCTCAGGCTCTGTGATGATTGTAACATTGTTTCTATTGCAGGAAAGACTGCTAATTTATAACTCCATCCATACTAATTAAAAGTCAAACATACTTTTTCTAGATTCTCCAACAGTCTAAATGGGAAAGCTTATTATTATTTTCAGGAGATCAAAGAATGAATATTCACATTAAGTAATGGTTTAGAAACTTCTTCATACATTTGTGCATGTTGTCACAGTTAGTCTTGAACGCTGTCCTTCCTATTAGCCATAATGACATCAATAGCATATAAACCGATTTGGATCCTGCCACAGGGGTTGTGCTGTGATTATATCAGTGAATAAGTCCATATTTTATGAAGGGTTTTTTATATTAGTTTTTGTTCTACATCTGAATGAAAACCAAACTGTCTGAATTTGTTTCAGTCACAAGAAGAAAAAGACATGAGAGGCCATCCTGCACCACGGAAGTCTTCATAATAAGAAACAAAGCTCAAAACCCCAGCTTTTATTGACCTAAGAAAAGGAAGATGTAAAGAAGCAAAATGAAAGAAGAGCTGGTTGGAAGATTTCAAACCAGCTTGCAGAGGTAAGACCCTTCATGAGTATGGAGAGAGGATATGGTGCCATCACTGCATCATCACTCCAGTGGCACTTGTGACTTTTGAGACAGCATATTGGGGTACAGAGGAAAGCCCACCTCCATCAATAGGGGCAGAAGTCATGGAGAAGGCAATTTCCCCTGTACCACCCATATTAAGCCAGAGTCATGTTCTACATAGGTATGATGCCAGTACCATCCATAGCAGGGACAGGGTCTAATTTCAACACCGAGGACAAAGAGCTTCAAATAGAACTTCCTATAGATTCTCAGACTGATTTTGTCCAAAGTGTCTTGCTATGAGGGCTTTTTGTTGTTGTTGCTTGCTTGGTTGGTTGATTGGTTGATTGGGTTTTTCCATGGTTTTGCACTTCCTGAGAACTGGGCCAGAAGTGGGAGCGAGGAGTCATCACACACAATGCTGACCTCACAGCACTTCCAACCACCAGCATAAGAGAGGGCAGAAATACTCCCAAGGACAGTTTCTCACTGTAAAACTGGTCAGATAGCTTCAAGGCTTAACCACTCCAGTGCAGAATGGGGAAAACAAGAATGGAAAATGCCTCTAAGATCACTCAGGCTCATTGCCTGCTGGCATAGGATTATGCCTCTTTGCTCTGTCAGTGGCAGTATAAAATGTGTTACTGAGGAACCTGCACTCTCATTTTGGCTGGGCAGCAGAAGTCCTCATGCTGTCAAAGAAGGCAGCTGCTCAGAGCAAGGGGCTTTATGCCTTGGAGCAGAAATTAGCACTGGCAATCCAACCTCAAGGTCCCTTCACAGGGTTATTTTCTTCTGGAAAGGGACCCATGTTTTATTTGGTTTGCCCTGTGTTTCTTCATTTTATCCCCAAGCGAAGATGGTGCCCATTGAACTGAGCTGTTTTTTCTCTTACTTCAGCATTTCCATCTCCTTTCTCTTCTTGCATATTGCTGAGAAATTATCATCATGTCCTCATTGGAAAAAAATGAACAGCTTAGTTTACTAGCAGTTGCACCAAGTTTCCCTTTCCTCATTTTTTCTCATTGCTCCTCCATGTACCTTCACAGCTCCTGAGGGAAGTTGTAAAGAGAGAAATGTTCTTGTCTTTCCAGAAAGCAGCCCAAATGAACATTTTCTTTTGTCTGTATGACCCACTATCCAAAATCTAGGTCAGATTCTTAGCTGATACAAAGCTCACAAATTCATACTCTATCATTTCATGGCAGTTGAGGATTGATGTAAAATAGGTCTGAGCATAAAAATAAGCCTCTGGTTTTGGACTGCCCTGGCTGCAGAGAGCAGCCGTTTTCAATGATGCCAGCAGAAACCAGCTGTCAGGAAGGATGGGTAAAGAGTGTCCAATGCAGAAAACTGGGTACTGTACATGTTAATATACTCTCTAGACATCCAAAGTAAAACAAAATGCTATTGTAGCCAGCCTAAAAGTCTCTAGGGTTAAATGAACAAGTAATCAGTCTCTCAGAAATATTTTTTCTTTTCATAACAGTCTTTGTGGCCACATTTATCCTTACAAACTGTAAGGCCATTGACATCTACCAAAAGCATTTCCTGCCTTTCTGTCTCAAAGTACACACATTTCTGCCTGGAGTGGAAACCCTGCAATGAACATGTGTTGCCCGGCAGCAAATGTACTGAGGGATGCATAACACATATAAGCAACATGGAAGCCAAGAAACATGATGGGATAAAACAGTCTGGAATTTCATTGCTGGTGGCCATAACAACACACGATAGAGAGTGTAATAAGTAGAGTGTTTCCAAGAGGATGTGAGGTTGTGGATCCAGCAATATCGGTAAATGGCGTCTGCTCTTCACTTTGACCACATAATAGTTCAATTGCTGTATTTTCCACACTGCTCAGCTAAACAGCTTAAATTGGGCCCTCTCGAACACTAAAAGGAATCATTTTCATCCTAAACAATTCCAAGGCCAACCTGACCAAAGCCTTTAATTCATGCCAGTTAAAGAAAAAAGCTTTATGGCTCTGGCTATTGTTTCATATTCACCGGCGGGATGAAGTGCAACAGCCTCATTCCCCTTGACCTGCCACTGCAGAGGTGACCAGCAGCTGATAAATGGGAAGTGAGGGGCTCCCTGGGACAGTCCTCCCTTACCAAGTTCGTTCTGGTACAGCTCTGCACCCTTCTCATTGCCTGGAAGCTATTAACTCCCTGGTCTGCACTCCCCTTTTGGGGCCACTCTGCAGCACGTATTGCTGACCGGTTCCTGGTATGTTCTTTCCTCTGATGAAAGAGCTTATTTAAACAGAAATTTGAACATTACTTCTCTGCCAGGTACTGGCTGAAAATATGTTAGTAGATGCTTTGTCATGAGCAAATCCAGACCAGAGTTTCCTTCTAGGTTCCTCGAGTTCCAGTTATGAGGTCCTCAATTTTCAGCCAGGTAGGTAAAAATCTTTCACTTTTAACAGATGGGGAAACTGTGGTGGAGCAAAGAGTGTAAGAAACGCGCCCAAGATCAACAGTCATATTTTTTTTGTGGCAAAGTGAAGAGCCTAGCTCAGATCTCCTGCCACCCTGTGGGGTGCTTTCACCACACCACCCTCCTTTCTTTGCCTGCTAGAGCTGGGTTAATGGACAACACTTCAAACCCAGTGGCACCAGTCATCCCAGAGAGAGCAAAACAGTGCCCTGGGTCAGCAGCTAGATTACTAAAGTGCAGAAGTGATACACATCATACATCTCTTGCAGAAAGACAAGCATACAGTCAAGGCTGCAGTGTCCCACCACCATCTAAGGCATAAAATTTGTCTGCAAAGGAAACTACACAGACGGCTTGTGGAAACCACTTGCAAACAGCCCTGTCATCCAGCCCAGGACCTGATAGGAGTCAGACCACCCACTCAAGCACAGGCATTAGGTGCCATATACATGGTGATCAGTAGGGGAGGATCCATTTCACCTAATTTCAAATGCCTACAAGAGAGAGCTGGCTACCCTCATATACTTCTATAGAAGACTTTTAAGGAGATATTTGTTTGATCTACTTTAGAGGGCTGCTTAAGATAAGCAGAATTATTCCCTGGATATAAAAAGGGCAGCTGCAGAGTCCAGCTCAGATGGAAAAAATCTATGCTCTATGCATCTACTCTTGGTCTAATGTATCTCATGACAAATGGGAATGAATTCAACCTGAATTCATTCAAGAATTTTCTAAAAATGTGTGAAGTGATATCCAGAATGGCTTTTTTTTTTAATAAGGAAATATATATATATATATATATACACATTTATTAGTATATGTTTCTATCATTCACATAGATATAAATATAGTGCAATATTATTTGGCCACAATACAAGGCTGACACTTAGGATCATGGGGAATGTTTCCATTATTAAAGACAATAATTAGGTTGAGTATTTTTGATGCAGTCCTGCTTATGTGCAGAGAAGGCTCATGTTCTTTCCTCTGGGCACAATGTGAATCAAAGAGCAAAGAAGAGCCTTTCCGTATCTTCCCGGTCTCTTTTTCTGGTCAGCTCTATTCTCAAAGCACCCTCTTTGTGGTCAGCTGGGGTTACACACACAGCTGATTTGTGGCAGCTCTGGTCTTTCTGCTACCATCTCCTCTCTCCTTTCCTGGTGTTTCTGGCACATTTGCTTTTACACACACAAAATTCAACCAAAACAATATCCTGAGCCCAAGTTTGCCTTCTGCTGCCGGTGAAACACCTCAGGCAGTACAGCCTGGGTTTCTGAAGAGCTTCATCTTTCTGTTTTGGGAAAGAGCTTCTATTACTTGAACTCAGACCTATCTGTCTGGAGTGGAAGATGGCTGTAATAGCTAGCAATTCAGTGACATTTAGCAGAATGGGTAAAACAAATAGCAGAGCTTGTCCCATTCAGCTCTCAGTCTCCTCCTAAATGGTCCTGGAACGGACCCTACTTTCAATCACTTCCTATTTTGCCAGACTTTAACTGTGTGGGCTGAGATCTTATGCTCCAGATATCTGCTGCAGGCAAAATGCTTCAAGTCGATTTGAGATTTTTGTGCACAAGGCAAGGGAAAAATACATTCTTTTGCCCACATTAAGCAAGCTACTCCTTGAATAGTGAGCCTGAGGAAATGTGGTTTCACCTCAACACATGCTCTTTGGCTGCTAGCATAACCCCCCTGCATTCCCCCTCATTCTTCCCATGCCTTCTGATCAGCCCCGCCGGAGAAGCAACAAAATGCACCATGGTTTGTCCCAAGCCTTGTGCTTACAGACTGGATTTGGTGAAATTTGAGCTCAGGGCATTTACATGAATCTCTGGACCTACTTGGCCATCACGTTTCACAGAACTTGCAAAAACGTCATTGGATCGGAGATCTTTCTCATTCCCTCAAAACTGGTTTGAAATTAGCCAAGCAATTGAAAAAAGAGAAGGCAGATGGTCAGAGGGAATGACCACATAATCTTCCTTTTCACATAGGTTAAAATCATTGTTGGACCTTTATTAGCATTACTGATGCTGCTTACAGACTGTTTAATAGCATGTCTGTATATTACGATCTACCTAAATACTGAGGAGAAATGAAAATGAATAAAAGACCTAACCCAAAGCCTATTAGGCCAAGGCCAATTATTTCAGCACCTGTGTGGGTCTTTAGATGAGGCCCAGAAAGAGGAACAAGACTTGGCAGGTACCTTTAATTTGGGATTTATTTTGAAGAAACAACACAATTTTAAAAATCCCTACATTTTCTGTCAAACAGTTTTCACCAATGCTTCCAGACTCATCCTTGTCTCTTGGGTTCAAACTTTTTGCACAATTAAAATAAAAATCCAGCAAATTATTAGCATGATGAAGTTGCATTAAAGTAAGTAGTTATACACTGGGGTAATATGGGGAAGGTGTTGAGGTGAATGTATTTAGAGCAGCTGTAAGCAAAGATGCTAAAGGACTGTAACAGTTTCCATATTGATAGCTTTGCTGGCACCTACAAAGAAGTGGAAGGAGGTTCTGAACAGTGACAGAAGAGATGGTTCCAGGAGAAAATTAGTGCATTGCCTTCCAAGTTTAAGGATTGCAAGGAGTCCAGCGCAGGTATTCGTGGCAGGGGATTAATCCAACACATGAAATCCAAGCAGCCTCTGGTAGAATGCTCCACACGCTCCTGGTGACTTGGGGCAAGGCAAAAGAGCCAACAGTCTGGTACTCGGTTGCGCAGGGAAATGCTATGCTGGATGTCACAACTGAGGCCCAGAGAGTGCTGATGGGCTGAGGGAATGTCAGAGAAGACAGCTTTCCTTTGAGGTGAGGTATCTGCTTTGGCATTTTTGATGTTTGCAGCAGGGCAGTAGGAGCAAAGCATGTAAACGATGCCCTAATTGTCCACACAGGTGAGAACAAGGTACAAACACAACACCACCTTCTGCTTCCCTTCATTTTGAGGACAAGGTGGAGAGGCTGTCTCTTGCAGTCACAAGGTTTCTTAGCTTTAGCAGGCCATGTACCATTAGGAGTAACTGATTAAGTGTGGTTGTCATGTACATCACAGCACTGGAACTTTTCCCCAGAGCCCTGGGACAGGCTGCCCAGGGGGGTGTGGAGTCTCCATCTCTGGAGAGATTCCAGCCCCGTCTGGACGCCGCCCTGTGCAATATGAGCTGGGGAGCTGCTTTGGCAGGGGGGTTGGACCCCATGAGCTCTTGAGGTCCCTTTCAACCCCTATGATTCTATGACTTACATTGTGCTTTACCAATAGTGGGAAGGATGTGAAAAGGCAGAAGCAGAATTAGAGAGGAATCAAGGATTTTCTTGCTTATGATTCCTCAGTGTTTGAGTTTCACCAGGTGAAAAGCTCTTCACCAGAGCATCTAGAGGTGATTCAAAAGGAAACTCTTTCCCATTTCATCTCTGAATTTGGCCTGCATACTTCATATTTCCTTACGAATTTATTTTGAGCAGCAGCAGAAAAGAGGACATTGCTACCAAAGGGCTTATAATACAACACCATCCTGGGTTAAGGCCAGCAAAAACCTCCTCTAGTCACCTGGCTGCACCTGGAGTTTTCCAGCGGTGCATGAAAACAAAAAAATCAATGAGAGTCTAAGAACTTGTTTGAAGAAATGTTTCTCTAAAGTATGGAGTGTCTGGTATCTTTGAAGAGAGAGTTAATCATCACTGTGCAGAAATCCCCATGTAAGACAGTGGCTAGACACCAGCTAAATGATATCTTTGGGGCATTTATAGAGGAGGTACTGGTATGATAACCATTTTTGACCATTTCTCTGATGTGTCCCTTTGGGTTTAGTTAAAGCAGGGAGATGAAGTGCTGTGGGGAAAAAAAAAAAGTGTACTGACCACTCTTCCCTTTGTACTACTTGTAAGGGATGCCAAGAGGACAAAAAACCCCACCTGGTCACCCAACTTGGTTAGTAAGCCACAGAATCAAACCATGAAAACCCATTGCTTTGCACACATTTTTTTGGCTGATGAAATAGCAGCAAGTTTGTTCAGAAACTCTAGGAGAGCAGAACTGCAGTATTATTATCAATTCTCCTTCCACTAGCCATTCTGCCATCACAAAAGTGAACACACAGGCAGGCTTTTTCATACGCCCAAAAGTGTCTGAGATGCTCACCAAAACAAACAATTCATCGTTCCAGGCTTTCATGAAGAAGTCCCTGCTCCTTGGCGACTGCATCAACTTCCTGAATACAAGAACATGCATGTAATTACCAGCAGCCCTAAGGTTAGCATAAATCAAAGTGAGAAGTCAGCTGCCAGTGGCACTTCAGATGCAATGCCCATGTCTCGAATGGAGCTGGGCTAAAGCAATAACCCCATCCAAGTCCCTGAATGGGCCATGGCTTGTAATGGGCTGGCACAAAGCTACATTATGCCGCAAACTGCACCTGCTTCTAGAGCTGCCATAGCAGGAGCAAATAGCGATGCCACCTGGCAAGATGGCATTTCCTGAAGCCTGCAATGACCGAGTGAAAAAAAACAAGCCCAACAAACAGATGGTGCCTACAGAAATGGGAGCTATATGGTAACAACAAAGGGCGTTACAGCAACGACAAATACACTTGTTCTCAGTCCTCTCTAAACTGTCACACACATCCTTAGTGGGTGGTAAAGACAGGCCTAAATTCAGGTGCCTTCTTTCCCTAGAGAAAGGGATCTTGTTTTTCAAGCTCCTCAAACTGTATGAAAAAGATTAGAATCACAAAGACCTACTGAGCAGTGTCTGTCCCTGAGCATAAAGACAGCAAAAAAATAAAATCCAAGTCCTGACACTGCTAGAAACAAGCCATCTGCAAAGGGATGTAAATGTGACTGTGCCCCCAAGTCATGGCTCTAAGTGACTGTGCCCCCACAGTCTTGGAAAGCAGAAAGACTGAAAGCACAAAGTTACTGCCAAGAGGAATATAAAGTATGGGAATACAAGAAGTGGGGAGGTGGTCAAATTTGCAAGAGGAAAACAAAAGTTTGTTTATCTCAATGAATTCATTGCAAAACTTGGAAGTAGCACACAATCAGAGGTGCCTGTGCCATGGGCTATTGATTCTGTCAGTGTCCGGCTCCAGTTGCAGCCACCAGTCACAGAATAAATGGCCTGAAAGGACAGTTACTTCCTGACTCACAACAGTTATGCCCTGAAACATGAGAGTTTATGTCCTTCCCATAACTCTTGTTTATGTAGTCTTTAAAGTGTTATGATTATAGTTCTGGATAGTCTTGTCGTTTACTGAACTAGCTCGTCCTTATTTCCATATGGACAACTATTTCTTGAGTCATGACTCTTGAGATATCACAAGAGAGTTGAAATAGCAATTGTATCTCAAGGATCTGAAAGAGCTTTGCAACCCATGGACAAGATTTTGCCTCTGTTGGCAGGAGATGCCCCGGGTTCAAATGGGTGGAGCCTCCAAAGTATCAGTCTCCTAGGAGACTAAGGTTACCTTCCCATAGGAAGGGAGGGAGAAGGGGAGACTCAGCTCTCCAGGTACCTGAGGACCAAGAAGAAAGTCTCACATGTCAAAAATCATCCACAGAAAAGTCAGTATGGGCTCATAGGTGGCAATACACTCTAGAAATTATTTCTGGACCACCTTCATGAGGAACCCCAATTGTTGTCTTTGCCCTACAAACCCATGGGGTTGCCCTATCCCACACCACACCTGCAGGCTTATGGCCCCAGGAGCTTTACTCTGACAAAGCAAAAGCAGACACAACTCAGCTCTGCTCTCCTTTTGTTCCAGTTTCCTAAACTCTGCTAGATCATTTTGGAATATGGCATAGGGTTGCCTTCCTTTTTTGTCTGATGTTCTAGAGAAGGAAAACATCTTAAAAAAAACCAGCAAAAAAAAGGGTGGAAGGGGGAAAGGGAAAAGGGGAAGGGGGAAGGGGGAAGTGGGAAGGGAGAAGGGGGAAAGGGGAAGAGGGATGGGGAGGGGAGGGAAGGGGAGGGGAGGGAAGGGAAGGGAAGGGAAGGGAAGGGAAGGGAAGGGAAGGGAAGGGAAGGGAAGGGAAGGGAAGGGAAGGGAAGGGAAGGGAAGGGAAGGGAAGGGAAGGGAAGGGAAGGGAAGGGAAGGGAAGGGAAGGGAAGGGAAGGGAAGGGAAGGGAAGGGAAGGGAAGGGAAGGGAAGGGAAGGGAAGGGAAGGGACTTAAAACAAGAAACACTTGAAATGACAAGGATTCTATCTAGTACCTGGAGGGGAAAAAATGAAAGACTTGAAGACAGAAGAGTTAGCACAAGAGTAAACACAAAATTATTGCAGCCCCAAAAATGTATCCAGTCACAATGCCAGATACAACACAAGAATAGTTCAGATCCAGAACAGAGCTTTCCAGTTCCTATCTATTTCTGCAATAATCAGTACCATGGGGAAAGGGAAATAGAAACACTATAAAGTTTATCTAAGGGATGGAAACACACCCAGTATCTGATGTGAGAAAAACAAATGTGCTATCATCTAGCATGATGATACTGCAGGAAAGGCCACAGGCCCAGGATGGGATCAAGGCCTATTGCACTGAACTGCATGAGTGCACATGGAGCAGCTGAAATGAAAATACTCTCTCACCGTCTGCTCTGACAGCATTTGAACCAAATATGCAATGACTGATGTTTTTTGGTATTTTTTTTTATTTTCCCCAAACTACTCAGAAATGAATGAAAAACCTCCTATGATCCCTGAAACAAACTTCAGCAAACATTTTCATGTTTTCCCATCTTTGTTCAAAGCACATCACAGAAGACAAAAGGCTGCATTGAGCTCAGGTGAAACACACCAATTTAATGCCAGTGGAGAATTAGGTTCCTAAAACTTTATTTGCTTCAAAGCTGTTGGAAGTTAGGAAAAAGTGTCCTGGTAGAGTTGGACAAAGGCTATAATCAAAACAACTGAGCCAACAAGTGTAAGTAGGGAAGAGTATTGGAGAGAAAACCAAATAGAACAGGAATTCAAGAGTGGCTATGATTCAGTGAAAAGTAATCATGCTTGACATAGGTGATTTTGATATAGGTGTAGCTTACTATAAGAATTTTCGTAGTTTTAAGAATTAGAATGGTTTAAGAGCAAGCTGTAACTGTGTAAGCTGCTTGTGAGAGCAGATGCAAAACTTAACCATAACAGTGCAACAGTCACAGCTTTGAAGATAAAGAAGTAAGAATCTGTGTGTTTTTAGGAATAGATTAGTTTTGAATTTTAGCAGAATTTGGCTGTAATCACATCAGCTGTTTCATGAAAGCGGCTACAAAACTTAACCATAATAGTGCAACAGCCTTGAAACTAGAGGAAGTAAGAGATAGAGGAGTCATAAATAATGAGACTAATGACCAATTAAAGGACAGAGTATATCTTGTTTTCAGTGTAAAGCTAACTAGTCGGTGCAGGTGTTTGGAGCCCAGATAAGCATGGAGAAAACCATAAAGAGCATGCGCTGAGAGCGAGGAAGATGACCAGCCTTCATCCGTGAAGACCACCAGAAGACCCCCTGAGTGTCATTGAGCATGCTCTATGTGGGTGGAGTTAATATAAATGGCTTCCTGGAAATAATTTGCATAACCCTGCCTTTTCTTAGAAATTATAATGAATATGTATAGTTAATCTGTATAAATATGAGAAATTTGTCTTTAATGAGAGCACACATTTGGAGGAGCGATCCCCTGTGTGCCCAGTGCTGCAATAAAGGATACCTGCTTAATAGTCACCAAGGCTAGTGAGTTTTGATTCCGGCTTTCCGAGGCATCAGTTAATGGCTTTGGGTGATTGCCCCAGGTGTGAATCAGCAGAGATTCAGCTCTGGGAGCAGCAGCAGGGAAGTGGATAGCAAAGCAGATAGCAAACCTGAAGATCAACACAGATGGTACCAACTCCTGGCTCTGCTGCTAGTCTTAGCTAAATTTCACTGCCTCTGGTTTTCACTTCTCAGCACAAGCTGTCTTGACTATATTGCATGACCTCTTTGAAGAAGGAACTGTCTCCTAGTCTGATGGGACACCTCCTATCTAAATTTATACAGCAGTATCACAGGTGTCACTCCATGTCCCTTTTTGGTTGGTGAAAAGAAAAAGGTGTTCTCATTAGACCAGTTTTAGGTGACTATATCATGATGTCCCATACTCTAGTGACTGTTTGTACTGTTTCCGTTGCCTGTAGCTCTGATCTAGGCACTCACACTGTGGACTTCCACCCTTGGCCAGATAAATATCATAGGTCTCTGTCTCCATTCCAAGGAGCCCATATTCCAGCCAGGGCCTGAGTACTCAGCAATGACACAACTAATGTTACATAAATCTGAACACACTGAAGCACTGGGCTCACAGCCACTAGTTATTTAAGGACTCAGCTCCTAACCTGCACCATAGCTAGGAAACCACTGGGAATCAGGGACCTAAATGCCTCCATGGATCAAGATTCAAATTCCTGACTTACTGGAAGTGTAACAGCACCTTCAAAGTGGTGGAGTTGTGATTTCATACTCCCTCTAACATCCACTGCTACTGAGCTGCTGACCTCAGAGGTCCTGGGATGCAGCTCACATTTGGGGCAGGATAAGGATTGGTACTATGGCCTTTTTTCCATTCCCAAGAACCAGCCTATAATCAGAAACTGGCAAACCTCAGAAAGTTTGGCATGCCAGCCAAAAAAGTTCATATGAAAACTTTAGGGACAGGAACAGGATCCAAATCTGCTGAACGCAAACAGGACTGTTCAGTGTAACAACAGGCAATTTGTGGGGTTTCGTTTTGAGCCCCAACTGTAGCCAAGGAGTGCATACCATCTGTGGATGTATTTTAGACTGCAGTGAACCTTCTTTTTTCTACATACCAGAGCAAAGAAAAGGCTGGGAAAAGACTGTGGGTTATCACTTGCATCTATTCAAATATAGCTAGTGAGTCACTAATGACAACCTACATTGAGACATGTCCAAAACACAAACCAACCTTTTGATGGAGGTTTTAAAAAGTCTGAATAATAAGGATTTGGTGAGGTTTTTCTTTCCCTCTCCTCTTCTTTATTTTCTGCTCAGTTCTTCAAGGTCCCCAGATGAGAATCAGGGAAGCTAGAATGCAAAGAATCACAATCACACAATCACACAATCACAGAAACGCAGAATCATTGGGTTGGAAAAGACCTTTGAGATCATCAAGTCCAACCATACCTGCCCTCTACTAAACCATATCCCTGAGTACCTCATCTACCTGAGTATTTATCTTTTTTAGCTTTTTGTAATTGCTTTCATGCCCTGATGCAGATACAATTCAAAGAAACCAGACTTGTCATATTTGTTGAGAGGGTCTCAGATTAAAGGCGGCACACAGTGGTGGTGCTCCTGCCAATGGATCCAGAAGTCCCCCACTGAAGTCAATCAAAATCTTCCCCTCCGTGGGCCTCTAGAGAATAAAGATCACCTTCAAATCCCACCTGTCTTTAGAGGTGAAGACCAGAAGGCAGGCAAAGGGGAACTCCTGGCTCAGCCAGGGACTGTTTTTGCTAGGATCATCTCAGAATTCCCAGCACTCCAGCTGCTTCCTGTAATTGTCTAAGGGAGTACAGAGACAACAGAGACTGGCTGGCCTGATAAGATTAAGCAAAATTTTAAACAGCATCCTTACAAAAGACAAATCAAAACGCTCAAGTTTGTCTTCTTCCCCTGACACCTCCCTAAGGCTCAGTAGGAAAAGCAAAAAAAGAAAGTGTCAGATATTTCTAGTTAGTGTTTTAAACCTTTCCACCACAGGAGCTAGGAAATGCCACAAAACTGCTCTAGGAACTCAGAGTTAATTGAGTCACTGAGTGCAGTAGAGCTCATTGAACCAGATTGACCCAAGGAACAAATTATAGCTTGCATGAACTACTGAAAGTCTTTTCATCTTTACCATAATTTTAATTCCACACTTCCTTTTAAATAAACAGTTTATTTAAAAAAAAAAAAAAAAAGAGTAAATCCCCAATGCCATTACTTCGGAAATTATTGTCTTGCTAAGTCTCTCCCTGGACATCAAAGGATTTAGAATGACTCATGAATTGACCAATGAATATTTGTAGACCCATGTGTAGAACAAATGCAGATTTGTAGGAAGGTCCCACAGACCTGAAGGAAGGTCTGTGTGGACACCAGATCATTTGAATTTCATAATAAGTGAACTTCAGCAGGATCGGGATTAATCCCACTGCTTCTTTTCCTGAGAGATTTTCTCCTCCAGCCTTCCATAGCTGTCATGATCTCATGCTGCAAGAATATTGTGTTATCCCAGCAGGCAGTTAAAATGACAATTGGTTTCTATAATTAATAGCAACAGAACAAATAATTCTGATAGGTATCAGGTTATTCACAAGCTCCTAAAGACACCTCACAAGCAGGAAAACAACTTTCCACCAGCCAGGTTAAGACTAAGAAATGCTGTCTGTCTCTTTGTGGCAGATGCTCATTAATCCTGATAAACATGGAAAATGTGGTCTCGCTTTCCATCATGATCTGGGTAATGGCCATAAGTTCAGACAAGCAGAGCATCAATATAAAAACACACAGGAGTCCAGGCAATTCAAAAGGGTTTTTTTCTCCCACTCTCTATGCTTCTCAGGCTGCTGCTTTGCCTTGCCACTTCTATTTAGCATACTTAAAAGAACTGCAGAATAAGCTTTATTGATCTCCATAAAATACATCCAGAGGGAGTCTAAGGGCTGATGAAGAAACCTGCACAAGGTTGCAAAGGCAGCAGATCTCCTTGAACTTTCTGAATTGGAAGTTTGTTAGGAGCAGGTGATACATGGGCATAACATGAGAGAACTCCAGACAACTCCAGACAGAGAGTACAGTGGGACATCTCTGTGTTAGGCACGAAGGATAATAAGTCATAGCTGTACTCATATCATTATGACCATCCCAAAGGAATTCAGGATTCAGATTAACGTATGGAGATATTTTCACCTTTCTCAGAACAGAAAATGCCTCATCATTATGTCAAGAGAGACTAACAGAATTGTTGGGACCAGAAGTAGAGAAAAAAATTTTACCCAGCTGAAACTAGGAAAAACTTGGTACAGAATGATAGAAAAGGACTGAAAGCAATCCCAGGAGTCATGTGCCACTTCTTCTGCCCCAAGACAAAACCTAAATCCATTCCCACTGATGCACAGAACAGATCCCACAGCTAACACCCTCAGTGTTTCATTGCCTTTCTATGATTTCTAATGCCAAAATTGATTTTCTTACAATTGTAGAATGGCCTGGATTGGAAGGGACCTTAAAGATCATCTAGTCCCACCCCCTGTCATGGTCAGGGACACTCCCACTAGCCCGGGCTGCCCGAAGACCCATCCAAACTGGCCCTGAACACCACCTGGGACCCAGGGGTAGCCACAGCTGCTCGGGGCAGCCTGTGCCAGGGCCTCACCACCCTCAGAAGGAAGGATTTCTTCCTAATATCTAATCTAAATCTCCCCTCCCTCATTTTAAAGCATTACCTCACAAACACTCCAGAATTATTCTCCTCAGTCAATTCTCCTTAGCTGTGCTTGGGATTACCCTGACCCATGTGAAGGACTTTGCACTTGACCTTGTTGAACTTCATGTGGTTGACACAGGCCCACTTCTCCAGCCTGTCCAGGTCCCTCTGGATGGCATCCCTTCCCTCCAGTGTGTCAACTGCACCGCACAGCTTGGTGTCACTGGCAAACTTGCTGAGGATGCAATCAATCCCAATGTCCACGTTGCCGACAAAGATGTTGAATAGTGTCTGCACTTCAGGTGCTCCCATACTGACCTGTGATCCTTCCCCTGGCTCTGGGCATCTGTTGCTGGCACAGGCATCAAACTGGTAGGAATGGAATGGATTTAGGCTGCATTTTCCCTGGCATCTTTAGAGGCTGCCCTCTGCCAGCTTGGCAAGTCTGCACCTCTCAGAAGATTCACTCGTTACTGTCACCCATTGCCTTTTCTTAGTTGCTCTGGTTATTAGTAGGGGAGCAGGTTGGGCTTCTTTACACAGCTCCAGCATCTCTCCTGGTGTGCTGGGTCTTTCCTGTTTAGTCTGCAGACCGATCAAGTGGTTCTGCAAGGGCTTTGGGGGGGGAGTCTCTTCCTCCTGCTGGTCCTTGCCATTGCAAGCTTCCACTCTGCATTATCGCACCACCACCCCCTTCTCCTGTAATTTATGATGCTTTCTGTCTAGCCTCATAGGTAAGTACTGTGTAATTAAGACCCCAAACATATGGGTCTTGTAGTTCTGAATTCTGGAGTGACAGTCAGCTTAGATGTGATTGAAAAAAAAATAGCCACAAGATATTTGGGGGTCAGGGGTGTGTCTCAGGCTCATACCAAACCAGACTGGCAACTCTTACCTCTTTATTCTGTCAGGAACCACTGTGGAAACTTGAATAAATTGCATCTTTGGTTTTATATCACTTAAAAGGAGAAAAAATGTAGACTGGCTTAGAAGTAAAAGGCTTCAGAGGAATACTGCTGGGATACAGAGAACATATACCCAAGAAGGGGGAGATTGCTGGGAGGAACTGGGAGAGGGAGGCAGAAGAGGAGCTGAAACCTCTTCTGTGAGCCCTTCCCAACCCAGGCAAACTATCTTTTCTGTAAACATTTCAGGGCCTCAGGAAATGGATGATTTTAGTTTGTCCCTCTGTAAAAACAGCTGAAGCCAGAGGTAGGAAGAGAGGGCGCTGTGTTGTTTGTCTGTGCCTCTAACAATTACCTGGCACAGTCCTGGCCTGACCCTTCTGAGTCCATACCAGGATTTGGCTCTGAGGTCAGTGACAGCAAGTGACGTTTGGTTAACACTCCTCATCTTCTTTTCTTTCAAGGGTCTGTTACAGAAATCTACCCTTTTGCTGCTTCACTGGTTTAATTTCCCTATGAACTCCGAATCGCCAAATTATGAAACCGTAGACAACACAAAAGGAAGCTTATGAAACAGCAGCAGGATTTTGGCTGCTCCAGGAGGCATGCATTTGGACCAGCAGCTAATCCTCTTAATAATTTCTCACCACTTCTGCTGACACGAACAGTGTCTGTCTGATCCTCAGAGTAGGATCTCTCAGGCTGTGCACTTCAGAGAGCCTGGAAAAACACAGTGGTTTAATATGCTTAAATCCCGCCCCCCAGCTGAAAAGAGAGATAGAGAGACAGCCCATGTCACCACGAGAGCCTGTCTATTTTGATTTCAAACAAGAGCAGTGACTGTGCTGCACGAGTGCTCCTCGGTGCCTGTCTGGGAAAGCCTGGTAATGATTTCTAACCCACACAAAAACATTATTCATCTGTTTTCATGACAGATGCCTAGCACAAAAGTCAAGGCAAAGGTTCACTTCACTCATCTAATCCAAACTTCCCACCTTCCCATTTTTTTGTGGCCTCTGCCTCATCCCCTAAACTGGAGATGCTCCTTCAGGAATGCGGTAAGACTTGAAATAGGGATGACAGCCCCAGGGTTGTGAAGCTGTGTGGGTCAGATGGGGCAGGTTCTCTCCACTCCTGGTTTGAAGTTGTTTTGCAGCATGGAACAGCAATTGCAGGCAGAGCACAGGTCCCGAATCCATCTCAGCACACAGCCAAACTGGGAAAAGTTAATTAGGAGGGGAGGGGTTTGGAAAGAGGTAGGTGGAGGCTGGAACCAGCTCTGCACCTCTGTGTGCAAATGCTGCCACTTCAGTTGATTCATCAGGTACCAAAGCACCTCTCCTGTGCCTGCTCCTCCAACTCTATCACTCTGGCTGGGTCCAAATCTAAAAATTACATCAGCCAACTTTGCCCTCCAAGTTCCTGTCAGCAGTGCTCATGTCAGCAAGATGTCATACTTTTCCTCCTCAGGTACCTCCCTTGGAAGAAGTGACAGGACCCTGAGCAGGCATCGCTCCCTGATTGATTGATTCTTGGTTTCACTCTTCTTCTGATACTTCCATCAGTGAAAGCAGTTTGAACTGTGTGCAAACCAGGTTTAGTCCACAGTGCCCAGTGGGTGCCTGTATATCACCATGGCTGATCCTCAGCGAGTGATGGGTAATTCAGGGTGCTTCTTACCTAGCTTTTCTGCCCCAGAAGCTGCTGAGATGCTCAAGCTACATCCCACAGCTAGGCAGTTTGAATACAGCCCTTCATCATCAGTTTCTGGAAGATGTGATACTCCTTCAGTCTCTGAAATAGGAAAGACATTTTTGGGCTTCTCAACAGTGGCTTGTGTACCAACCCCCTTCGCATCAGGGCAGTAAAACGGAGCAACCTGCACCTTTCACCTCAGCCATCTGCTTTTCATTTTCTCCTTTAATCATTTTGAGCATACAAACAGGAGGGGAATCAACTTTTTAAAAGGGCAGATAATGGCAGGACAAGGGGGAATGGTTTAAAGCTGAAGGAGGGAAGGTTTAGATTGAATATTAGGGGGAAGTTTTTTACGGAAAGAGTGGTGAGGTTCTGGAATAGGCTGCCCAGAGAGGTGGTGGATGCCCCATCCCTGGAAGTGTTCAAGGCCAGGTTGGATGGGGCCCTGGGCAACCTTGTGTAGATCCAGGCCTGAGGTTGGTGGCCCTGCCTGTGGCAGGGGGGGTGGAGCTGTGTGATCCTCAGGGTCCCTTCCAACCCTTGCCATTCTATGATTCTATGAATCACAAGCAGATTTCATCCCAACTCAGTGAGAAATTCATTTTGTGCCTGCCAATATATCTGGTTTGAAAAAGGGGATTTGCTGAGTGTTTTACCCCCATAGAGAGAAAGAAAGAGGAAGATTTGCACTCCCGGGAAGGCAGTTAAGCAAATAGCAGCAGTGCTATAGACAGTCTCCCTCTGCTTCAGGAGCAATCCCCCCACCTTCTCTGAGATAGAAAGAAACACGAACCATGAAGAAAAATCTGGGTGGTTATTGATTCACCCAGCTCAGCACCAGCTGACCTCTGCTCATTCTCCTATATGTTCTGCATTCGCACAGCGCCTTGCACTATGAAACAATAACTTCATTCCAGGTCTTACAGGATGGATATCAGTGGCTTAAAGCCCACCAGCAGAAGGTGAGGGAGAAGCAGGGACAGATGCTGACTGCACAGGTGTTTCGGGTGTGTTCACAGGGAGGTTTCTCACAGGGAGATCTGTGAACCCAGGAAGTATCTCCAGCTGGAGAATTCAGGTGCAAGGTCAGCACAGACTTAAAGAGGAAGTGGATGGCTTCTAAAAGTCAAATCTAAGAGAGGGGACGATGCAGAGCTTTCCAGCCCAGCCCTGCATGGGACAGTCTTTCCTGGCATTTCCATCACCCCATGGATTGCTCAGTCCATCAGGTTGGAGTAGGGTGAAGCATACATGATGGGACAGGTCTGCTCTGAATCATGTACCAGAGCATAGCAGGGAAGCTGATGAAACAGGGAGCAAATTCCTCAGTGCCTGAGGGAGGAACAGATACATTAAAATACTTTTTTTCCTTTTTTTTTTTTTTTTAAAAAAAAGCTTCTTTTACAGTCATCAGTGTCAGCTTTGCTTTCTCCACTCTTACTTCTTTTAGTCAGTTTATACAGCTCATAGCTCCAAACACCACTCAGGTGGGCATGTCCATACACAGGGGAGGAAAACACATTTTCAGGGCAATGCATATGATCACAGCCCCCGACATGCACACCTCAGGCCTGTGCAAGCAAGACTTCAGGGACTCACCACTCACCTCTCAACCATCTGGTCCCCTTAGGAAAATCTCATAGACGGTGATAACTGCTGCTACTTGTTTTCTCTCATTGCACCTGGCAGCATCCCACACGTTTGGGAAGGAATAACTGCTTGTATCAGTACAGACTGGGAGTGACCTGCTGGAGAAGAGCTCTGTGGAGAAGGACCTGGGGGTCCTGGTGCATGACAGCTTTGCCATGAGCCAGCAGTGTGCCCTGGGGGCTGAGAGAGGCAGTGGGATCCTGGGGAGCATCAGGAGGAGTGTGGCCAGCAGGTCACAGGAGGGGATCCTCCCCCTCTACTCTGCCTTGGTCAGGCCCCACCTGGAGTGTTGTGTCCAGTGCTGGGCTCCCTGGCATAAAAAAGACAGGGATCTCCTGGAGAGAGTCCAGAGAAGAGCTACAAAGATGATGAAGGGCCTGGAGCATCTCCCCTCTGAGGAAAGGCTGGGTGAGCTGGGGCTGTTCAGCCTGGAGAAAAGAAGACTAAGGGGGGGACCTTATGAATGTCTATCAATATCTGAAGGATGGGATGCAGGGGGAAATGGCCAGCCCCTTCTCAGTGTCTGTGGGGACAGGACGAGGGGCAATGGCTGCAAGTTAGAGTATAGGAAGTTCCACAGCAACATGGGGAGGAACTTTTCCCCAGTGAGGGTGCCAGAGCCCTGGGACAGGCTGCCCAGGGGGGTGTGGAGTCTCCATCTCTGGAGAGATTCCAGCCCCATCTGGACGCCGCCCTGTGCAATATGAGCTGGGGAGCTGCTTTGGCAGGGGGCTTGGACCCCATGAGCTCTGGAGGTCCCTTCCAACCCCTGTGATTCTATGATTCTGTGGTTCACCTTTAGAAGTATGTTCCCAAACCTATGTTGGCCGTATCAGCCACTCCCCACCTCCAGACTCTTGGAATTTGCTGATGTGCTTTTCGTGCTCAGCGTACCAATACCTCACAAGTGCTATACAGCTTAAAAGCCACCTCTCCATTCCTCTTACTCCAGTAACATGTATGTTGCTCTGATGCTTAAGCCATTTGCGCTTTTTGTGTTTGGCAAGCATGTTGAATTCCAGCAGTCTCAAGAAAATCATGAAAACAAATACCTCCAGTAGTATGTCTATGTGATTTCTACTAATCTACAGTCATCTCCTCATCAGTGTGTCCCTTCTCTTAGCATCACGATTGTTGCTGTTAGCGTGATCTCTCCAGAATTCAATTAAGATGAGAGTCTTATCATGTTAGACACTGCTTTTTGCACAAAAGAGCAACTAGGTCTTGGACACTAAACAGAAAAATGTGGAAAAAAGTGAAGTGTTTTGAAAGGGATTTGGCACAGCTGCATCTCTCGCTGGCTGGACCACAGCAGCTATGAGCTCAGGGGGTGTGTGAAGGTGCTGTAAGCAGAAAGATGTTTGCTCAGATTTAGTCATTTACCAGGTCTATCCTCCTGGCTCTCCCACATGAGATGGGGATGAAAACTCCCTGTGAACAAGGGATTTTGGAGAAGTTTAATTATTCTGTAGTAAAGTTTTAATTAAATTGTGCTTAATCTAGCATTAAAGTTTTTTTGTACCATAACATTGATAGAGCATTGGTACCGAGGGTTAGTAGCTCATGTTGTATTAAAGTAACACCACATGTTGCATTTTAATGGGGATCAAGGGTGGAAGAGAAGTTCTAATAATTTGGTAAGTCTGTGCCTCGAGTTATTTGGCCATGCAGTGAAATAATCCCACATGACTGAATATTTTTTGCTGCCTGACATTTCCTACTGTTAAGTCCTCCTGAGAACTGAACAGACTGAAACAGGTAGGTATAGGCTCATCGCTGGTGTAGACAGGAAGGATTATTGCAGGGAGCTGAAGGGCCAACAAGGAGGGGGCATTCAGACTGCACTTGCTGCTCTGGCTGATAAAAGTGTTGAGGTGTCATGTCAGCTGTTGTCAAATTTACGCTGTTCCTTCAGTAACAGTCCCATGTGATTACACTTCCTAAATCAGCACCTCCTCTGCGCACAACAGCATTCATGAAGACTGCTTGTTTACTCTTCCCCAGACAAGACAAATGGCTTGTCTGCAATGAAACAGCTTTGTAAGCTGCTGTTGCGATGGTCCTGTGGGGACACTGCTCCTACCTGTCCAGGAGAACAGGAGGATGCTGTGAACCCTGTGAACGGCATCACCATGAGCCACCCACCGCTGCAGGCTGCACTGGTGGCAGGGGCTCTAGCTGGTGATAGGTGCTACCCCTGCAAAAGAGACTCTGTGGTTTCTCTTCACTCAAACATGTCACTTTCCCAGCTTTTCCCCTAAACAACTCGACTTTGCAACAGTCAGTTCGTCAGCAGCAGTAGCCATGAGAGGAGCAGCAGTCCTCTATCAGTCTACCGAGAAGGGCTCAGAGGTAGCTGAGCCCAGTTCCTTCAGAGAGCCATACACCCAAAACCACTTGCTCAAATTGCCACAGTATTGACCCAGTAATGCCAAATTAGATACACAGGAAGCAAAGCAATTTTCAAGAGAATCTGTGTCTGCAAGTGGATTCAAAGTCACTTGGGAACATCACCTCTCTGGACCTGTGCTGGTGCGGAGCCATGGCACCACCAAAATACAAAGAGCCTTAAGTTCACTTCCCTCATGTGTCTCCCCATGCTCACCACACTACTGTGCTTATACCCCACAGCTATTATGAACCCGGGTCTTTGTTCCCATAGTACCGTTTTCCTTTCAAAGGCCAAGCACAATGAGCAGGTTTCTAACAGGCTGAAAATGCTAGGGCATAGTCTGTACTCAAGAGAGAAGTCTGCTTGTGTTGAGTGACAACCATCCTAAACTGCTCCCTTAGATCCAGGCTAAGAAACACTCACCGATGCTGGGGAGATCCAACACTGGGAGAGTGACAAAGCAGGGGACCTGATAGCACAGATACCCCCACACTTACCCTGTTCAGAGGACCACCTGCAAACTCCAAACATGGCAAAGACACAGAGGCTTGAGCAGGATATTAAGAGACGGCGATGACAGAGACCCTCCCCACCCACGCGGCCTCTCAGTAAAGACATAATCAGCAGATGAGAGTATCTAGTGTACATAGAAAAGGGCTGGCCAGAAACAGCCGGGCTCCAGCTGCCAGGTAGCCATGCACTGCCTGCTATGACATGGCCAATGGTGTGCCCCTGTTATGTGCTTTGCTATCTTTGTTGAGTGAGACCTGGACAGGCTGTAGAGCTGGGCAGGGAGAAACCAGTTGAGATTCAACAGAAACAAGTGTAGAGTCTTGCACCTGGGAAGGAATAACCACTTGTATCAGTACAGGCTGGGGGTGACCTGCTGGAGAGGAGCTCTGTGGAGAAGGACCTGGGGGTCCTGGTGCATGACAGCTTCGCCATGAGCCAGCAGTGTGCCCTGGCGGCTAAGAAAGCCAATGGGATCCTGGGGGGCATCAGGAGGAGTGTGGCCAGCAGGTTGAAGGAGGTGAACCTCCCCCTCTACTCTGCCCTGGTCAGGCCCCACCTGGAGTGTTGTGTCCAGTGCTGGGCTCCCTGGGATGAAAAAGACAGGGATCTTCTGGAGAGAGTCGAGAGAAGAGCTACAAAGATGATGAAGGGTCTGGAGCATCTCCCCTGTGAGGAAAGGCTGAGAGAGCTGGGACTGTTCAGCCTGAAGAAGACTTAGGGGGGACCTTATTAATGTCTGTAAATATCTTCAGGATGGGATGCAAAGGGAAATGGCCAGCCCCTTCTCAGAGGTCTGTGGGGACAGGACAAGGGGCAATGGCTGCAAGTTAGAGTATAGGAAGTTCCACAGCAACATGGGGAAGAACTTTTCCCCAGTGAGGGTGCCAGAGCCCTGGGACAGGCTGCCCAGGGGGGTGTGGAGTCTCCATCTCTGGAGAGATTCCAGCCCCGTCTGGATGCCACCCTGTGCAATATGAGCTGGGGAGCTGCTTTGGCAGGGGGGTTGGACCCCATGAGCTCTGGAGGTCCCTTCCAACCCCTGTGATTCTATGATTCTATGATCTATTATAAGGAGTAAATGAGCAATGATCTTGCTGCTGAGTGCTAGAGAGGTTAAAGGTGACATCACAACTCACTAATGTTTGTAAACAACAAAGGAGAACAAAAATTAAAGTTTGGCTCTCAAACTTGGGATCTCAGGAGGTAGATGGACTTAACCTGCCAAAAATGACAGTTGCTTTGTAGAGCCCCAGTCTGGTGTTAAACATTCACCAAACAAGGTAGCAACGAATCCACCAGCCACCAGCACTTGAACCTGGTGATCGGGGAGGAGAAGGAAGAGGGCCACAGATGAACACTAAGGTTGGCGAGCACCTTGCTGGTCAGAGGAAGCCTTCCCTCAAACCTCATTGAAATGTGAATTCTGCACTCTGCAAGGCTTGAAATCTGAATGTTTCCTGACGTCCCACACTGCTATTAAAAATTAACCAAAAAGGTTTCCAACAAAGCAGCACATTTTATATATGCCAAGAAGGAAATGATTTAAAAATGCATATTTTTGTTTCTTCCTGACAGTATCCCATTGATGCAAAGCAGCAAGCAAACTCAAGTAACAATCAGTCCTCTGCAAAGAGGTGCCCATAACCACACAAGAGGGAGATTTTGCTCCCCACCCTTGAACTACACTCACTAATCTGGATTGCCACACGCATCTCCCTCCCCACCGTGGGGAAATCTCAAGGCCTCTTTGCATGCAGCAGCTCTTTGTCCTGGTTTTTGGCTGGGAGAAAAGTAATTTTCACAAGAATTTTCACAAACCAGTCAAAGGGGTATTACATACCATATGACATCATGCTCAGTATATATGGGGGGAGCCAGCCAGGGAGACGCTGCTCAGGAATGGGCTGGGCATCAGGTTTTGGGTAGTGAGCACATTTATTGTGCATCACCCATTCTGTACATTCTTTTATAAGTATCATTAATTTAATTTTCTTTTGCTGTTCTCTTCAACTCTCCTTATTGCAACACACAAATCTCACCTTTTCCTTCCAGTTCTCCATCCCACCAAGTTGGGGAGAGGTGAGCGAGTGGCCATGTGGCACTTAGTTGCCAGCTGGGGCTAAACCACAACACTCTCGAAGGGAGTAAGCTCTTCAAACTGTCCCTGTCACTGTGGAAAAATCAGGAAACTTTAATTAAGAGAGCAAAACCAGAAAAATACCCACAAGGCAACTTTGTATTTACTTTCACTAAGTGCAAAAATGACCTTTACAGGAATTTCATCCCACAGGAATCTCCAATATTTTAGCATTTGTTTCCATTATGATTTGGGACAAAATTTTGAAATATCAAAGCATTTTCACAGAATCAAGTGTTCTGGGAAGCAATATTTTGTACATCATTTTGATGTGTTTCAGACTTAAACTTGCACCTGGCTGAGCTGCTGAGAGGTCACCAGGCACATTGTCTCCTTTACAGACCAGCCTCAGAACATCCCAGACTTCCCACCCCAAAACACATCACAGCACCCAAAGGCAACAAGGCAGAAGGCAGTGGTGTATCACAGGCCACCAGATCTCCACCCTGTGTGAACTGAGCGTACGCAACTGTTGAAGACAGCTGAGCCCAAATGTTTCCTTGAAGTAATGTTTGCTTTGTTTAGCTTTTAGCATAAAATATGGACAATTCTCAGCCAGCTGTAACAGTGTATTGGTCTGTGAGCACTCCTGAGACATCCCCACCTCAAACTGCATTAGAACTGCACCCTTGCTGTCTTGTCCATGATTCAGATGGGCAGGAGAGGGAAACTGTGGTGGACAATGTTGGGAACACCTGCTCACACAATCCTGGCCTTGGCCTGGATCCATTCTGGGGACTCAATTTGTTCATCTCTTCCCTCCATCACCATCCTCAAGAGACCAAGCTTCTATCTTAAGCAGCAAGCTAAATCACAAAATCCATCCTCCTTCTGTGATCATTTGTCCCAGTTCTGCCTCACAGAGTTCCCCAGAGGACATCAGGGTCAGGGATCAGTGCAGAGTGTGGAGTCACCATGAAGAAAGTCACTTACGGAGGAAAGAGAGAAAACCTTATTCTCCACAGAGAGCTGCAACAAAAATCTCAGCAGTGCTCATGTCTGATACTTTCTCACATATTGTTTTGTGCTGTCCAACCACTGTCTTTCTGGGATTTCAGGTGACCTGTAGCTTGTGCAGGAATTTCCTTGCCAAACTTCATTCTTCCAGCCACTTTTGATATCAAGAAAAATAAGCCCCATTCCACACAGACAAACACTTTTTACCTTTTAAAATCTCATTTTATCCTGGAGCAAGCATGGATCAAGAGCTAGCCAGGACCACACACAGCTCTTCTAATATCCCAACTTGAATGAACAAGATGGGGGTGGAAGAGACAACGAGCACATTGTCCAGAAAGAAGGAAATTAAATCCAATCATCAACAGGAGCAAGCCATGAAGCCCTTGCTCAAATAAAAAAAACCTATGAAAATGACAGAAGAAGGACAGAGGCTCCTCAGCTGCCTCCTAGAGCTGTGCATACAAAATTCCTCAAAGTATGAGCCCCATTTTGGGCAGTCTGTGCCGGCTGCTTTGTCCATTGCTTCCTCTCAGACCCCATGCAAGTCTCTCCAGTGGCCAAAGTCTTATGGGCAGCCAGGGACAAAGGTGAGCATCTCGCCCGGTCCCAAGCCTGGTCCAAGCCCCTTGCAGAGCTCCTGTGGGCGGGGGGCAATCCCTAGGGCTTGGATAGAAGTAAACGTGTTGAATTCCAGAGGGTTTCCTGGCAGGCCAAGCAATCACACACTGCTGAGGTAGGATCACAACTGTTCCTTTCACAGAATCACAAGGTTGGAAAAGACCTTTGAAGATCATCAAGTCCAACCAGTCCCATCCTAAGCTAAACCAGATCCCTAAGTACCTCATCTACCCTTTTTTTGAACACACCCAGGGAAGGTGACTCAGCCCCTCCCTGGGCAGCCTGTGCCAGGCCCTCACAACTCTTTCAGGGAAGAATTTTTTCCTAATGTCTAATCTGCCCCTGCCCTGGCACAGCTTCTTGCCATTTCCCCTTGTCCCATCTCCTGTCCCCTGGCTGAAGAGACCATCACCCACCTCTCCACAATCTCCCTTCAGGTAGCTGTAGGTGGTGAGAAGGTCTCCCCTCAGCCTCCTCTTCTCCAGGCTGAACAACCCCAGCTCCTCAAGCTGCTCCTCATAGGATTTGCCCTCCAGCCCCTTCCCCAGCCCTTCTCTGGACTTGCTCGAGGATCTCAATGTCCTTCTTATGGTGAGGAGCCCAGAACTGGACCCAGCACTCGAGGTGCAGCCTCACCAGTGCCCAGTACAGGGGCACTATTACTTCCCCAGACCTACTGGCCACACTCTTTTTGATACAAGCCAGGATGCCATTGGCCTTCTTGGCTGCCCGGGCACACTGCTGGCTCATATTCAGCCTGCAGACACCCAACACCCCCAGGTCCTTCTCTTCCTGACAGCTCTCCAGCCAGTCTCCCCCTGCCTGTAGCACTGCATGGGGTTGCTATGTCCCATGTGCAGCACTCTGCACTTGGCCTTGTTAAACCTCATCCCAGATGATTTTCTGTCAACTTACCTTCTGATATAATGGAAGGCTTGATTTCCACTGTAACTCCTAAGTCAATATGTCCCAGGCTGTGACAATACATCTAGCCAAGGACTGGTGACAATACATTGGACAGAGTTCTTGCAGAAGGGGATGATTTTGTTCCAATGGCAGGTCTGCACCCAGTAAAAGGCATTGCCAGCAAATGCAATGCTTTCCTGGAGCCCACAGCCTTCCATACATCGGTTGCAGCCAGCACTTTCTCTGCTCACAAACAAGCCTTGCTCTTCCCAAGAAAGTGTTTTCAGGGTGTAAAAAGATGTTTGGTGCACAGCATCCATGGCCACCAACACATTGTGCATGTTGTCGGCTTAATAAACCAAGAGAGTTTGTTAGGCTTTCCATCAGATCATTTCCACCAAGGTGTGACACATTCTCAGGTGAAAGGTGGGAAAGTTGTCTTTTCTAGCAAATATCAGTTGATATTAATTGGGAGAGACCTCCTGTAGTGCTATGCTCATACAAACCACATGAGATTTCCGTGGACACTATGGTGGCAAGCTCGGACTGTTAGAAAGAGCCAGAGCTGTTCATACAATCAGACTCACCTGTCCAGATCTAAATCCTACAAATACTGTAAACTGGTCAGAAAGCACCTGACTTGCTGACAGGGTAGGTTCAACTGATCCCACTGTTGTGAGGTCTGCCTATTCAGATGTCTGATCCCATGTCAGGCTAGGACTTCATCTCTTTTTCCTTGCCATAGCACCAGGAGCACTCAGTCCTCTTCACTGCAAAAGGCTGGAGCATGTAGCTTGCTTTCCAGCCAACCATCAAGGAGGTGAACCTCCCCCTCTACTCTGCCTTGGTCAGGCCCCACCTGGAGTGTTGTGTCCAGTGCTGGGCTCCCTGGCATAAAAAAGACAGGGATCTCCTGGAGAGAGTCCAGAGAAGAGCTACAAAGATGATGAAGGGCCTGGAGCATCTCCCCTGTGAGGAAAGGCTGAGAGAGCTGGGACTGTTTAGCCTGGAGAAAAGAAGACTAAGGGGGGACCTTATTAATGCCTATCAATATCTGAAGGATGGGATGCAGGGGAAAATGGCCAGCCCCTTCTCAGTGCTCTGTGGGGACAGGACGAGGGGCAATGGCTGTAAGTTAGAGCATAGGAAGTTCCACAGCAACATGGGGAGGAACTTTTCCCCAGTGAGGGTGCCAGAGCCCTGGGACAGGCTGCCCAGGGGGGTGTGGAGTCTCCATCTCTGGAGAGATTCCAGCCCCATCTGGACGCCGCCCTGTGCAATATGAGCTGGGGAGCTGCTTTGGCAGGGGGGTTGGACCCCATGAACTCTGGAGGGCCCTTCCAACTCCTGTGATTCTATGATATCATGAATTCTCAACCTTCCCATGACCTTTAAAGTTACCAAAGTTGGTAGCTGCCATTTTGCATAACTGCAACTTCATACTCGAGCCACCCAGTAGGAAGTGATGAGGACTCACTCTGTGTGGAGAGTAACTTGCTAGGGTCAGAGTAGTAGAACTGATTCCTACCCATCCCTGCAGGGGTATACTTGATATATACATTTGTGGCATTGGGTTCAGGGATTGTGGCTCCATAACACCCACCTGTTTGTTTGAGACACAGGGAGTGAAGTGAAGACATCAGAGAGTCAAACAATACTTCTCAAAGCATGTGGTTCCTCTGGCCTGTAGGAATCAGGATTTCCAGATGCAAAATTACCTCACAAACTCCAGGAAAAAAAAAATTCCAAACACACTCACAGACAGGGACAACAGTAGCCTGAGGGGCCCAGCCCTCTAACTGCCAGCCCCAGTGTTAGGTAGGGGTCCCCTTTGGTACCCAGTCATGCTGAGAAGGGTACTGTGTTGGCTGACAGATCAGGTAAAATCACTCTCCTGATCTGCTCCCTGAATACACTTGTCCAGCATTATTTCATGTCTCCCTTTTCTATGTTCTCCCTAATTTGTTATCTACACAGCTGTTTCCTACTTCTGCTGTAGACCTTACCATAGCCTCTTTGTCAATGGTACTGAGTCCTTCTTTGATGTCCCATGCTAAACAAAACTTTTTCCTGCAGTCCTAAATGAGACCAGAAAAAAAAATAAATTTCCTTGTACTGTTTTTTAGGATTGCCACTTTTCAGATGTGCTGACTCCACCATTGTAGGGAGGGTCAGCCTGAAACAAGGAACACCTCCTTTGCAGAGGCAGCACTGGGAAGCAAGAGCAGCACAGATGGAGAAGGAACAGGGAGACCTTGCAGAAACACTGCCCAATGGTTGAAGCTGACAACACCAGCTTGTAGAAGCAAATTCCACAGGTCAAGGGCAACATTTGTAAGAAAACTCTGTTTCCTGTGTATTTGTCACCTCTGAGTTCAGGTATGTTGGAGATGGCCACAGTATTACAGCTAAACAGAACAGAGCATCACCCAATAACTTTAAAAGCAGAGCCCTTTGACTCAAACATCCTTTATCTGTCATGTCTTCCTATATCACCTGCAAAGCTGCGAGTCTGTATACAACAGCATCTATCTGCAGCTTCAGAAAATGAAAATAATAAAAAAACAACCAACCCACATTCACAGCACAGGCACAGAAGCACCAGAACTAATTTTCTGGCAGATGCAAGAGACCGTCGACTAATGTAGGAAATTAAATATTTAAGGAAATTATAGAATGAAAATATAAACTCTTGAATGGGAGCCAAAAAATACAAATTCCATCATTTATCAAAAACCCTCCAAAATGAGCCTGAAACAGTGTGGGGACAGCTGAATGAAAGACTATATTCAAGCAGCAGCACTGTTTAACTTAGTTTTTGGACCTTTTCCCTTTATTGATGCTGTTGGGAGGCCCTCATTCCAAAACCTCTAATGTCGTCTGTTCTAGGATGAGTTACTAAAAGCAACCGTTCTTCTGCATAGGAAAACATAGGGTTATTTGCATGTTTGGTGTCATTAATGGCTCATTTGTGCCTCTGGGTTTTTTTTGGAGGGGAGGTAGATGAGGGATCTTAAATTTCAGCAGCATTCTGATATAAACTTCCTCTGTGAGAGGGAAGGCAAAGAAGAAAAATCTTTGCAAGCCTGAAATGGAGTCAAGGACGGCTGGGTTTCTTGATTTACTTGGAGAGACTGATGAAGGTGTTTATTCAGGGTTTGTGGAGTAGTGCCAGCCCTGAAGTTTCAGCATTACCTAGCATTCCTTGAGCCATGTGACAAAAAGAAATGCCCAATCTGAACCATCCCAAACATTTGCTGCAGTGGCACAAATACCGGCACTGTGCACAAGAAAGATGAAGGGCTCAGAAAGCTGCTCCACAACTATCTCCACACAGTAAGGAGTGAAGGCATGCAGCGCTAGGCAAGCTTCCATGTGGTCATCTTGGCTGTCTTTTGCGTGGACTAGAAGGTTACAGGAAAGCTGAAGGCACCTGGCCAGCTGTAGACATGTTACCAGCATTAGGAAATACATTAAATACTGTCCAACTGACCTGTGAAACTCACTGCTACAAGGCATTACCAAGACTCTGGGTACAAGCAGATCATGGCATGGTCCCTAAAATGTTGGATGATGCTGTAACAAGTGATGCTGGGAGAAATCCCACCCTTCTGTAAACGCAGGTTAAATCGTAGTTAAACTGCTGCTGAGCTCCCTTGAGCAATCACAAGGGTGTAGGAGCTCACAGCCAGTAGCCACAGATCACTGGAGAAGTGGTAATTCATTATGCCATGATAATTCAATTGCCTGTGATTTTTCTTCCCATAACCAGCAAATCTACCAGGAATCCAAAAGAGAATGCTTGCATTTATGGCTAACGAGATTAGCTGGTCATAAGAGCCAATATTAAACAAACAGAAAATAAGAGGTTTGGAAGAAATAAAATTCCTCAGGGTTTAAACCAGTGAATGAGGATTATAAAGAAATTTCTCTGAGGTTCAGTTATTCCTAATCTCTTGCGGCTTGTTACATCTCCTGCCAGAGCCTCTGGCCTTTGCTCAGGAAGTGCTGGCCCAGGCAGAGCCCCATCCTGCCTCGCTGCAGGCAGGCACAGGTTTGCAGAGGGCAGCCGAAGGAGAACATGCAATCTCACGGGGGTCCTTGATCACTCGACGCCGTCTCTCTCCATCCCATTTTTGACTCATCGCTCTTTGGCGCCGGAGCTCAGGATTTACCCTCCGAGATGCTCCCACAGCTCTGAGCCGCCCTGATTTTCTCAGTCCCTCCGACTTGCTCGTTTAACACTATTTTTTTTATTTTTTTTTTGTATTCCCCGGGAACGGAGCTCCCAGCTCTGCTTTCCTGCTCCAGCAGCACCACCTACAGCCTGCCTCTTCCTGCGGGAACCAACCTTCTGCACCCCGCCACCCTCCCCTCCCCAAAAGCTAAGAAAAAGGAGACAAAAATGATGTCATGCGTGTCAGTGGAAGGGGAAGGTGGCAGACTGAACGGCACCTCTGAGGCTAGAGCAGCTGCCACACGGTCACATGCAGCCGGTGTGCTGTACCAGAGGAAAGGAGGGAGGCACTGCGCAGAGGCAAAAAGGATGTGATCTGTAGCTAAACATTGGCTGATGTTACCTTGTTCTGAGGTAGCACTGTACGTGTTTGGAGAAGAAAGCTCTTCAGCCAGGGGTGTATGAGCCTTGTATGTGGCTTCTGTGATGTAAAGCAGAGGAAACAACTTGGGCAGAGATACAGAAGCAGTTGGCAACAGAGTCAGGACTGGGACCTGCGGCCACCACTTGCCATTTCCTGGCCAACTGCAGAGTCGTGGCTAGTTTTCCGAAGGCAAGCAAAGAGAGTCACTGCCTTCAGTGTCCTCAAAACACCCACCCAGTTCAGAACAAGGGCTGATGGCACAGCCCTTCCATGCACCCTGGCATGCAGTGATGCCGTGCTTTGCTTTCAATCAGGCAAACTTAAAACCTGCAGCAGAAAATCACACGAAGTCACTCTAACGTGCCACTGAAGACCCAGGGCATTGCCTCTTGTGGCTCTCTGCAGTAGGAAGGGATTTGTAAGATAAAGCTTTGAGATGACTCTGGCAAGCAAAGCATGCCCCATGCTCACAGAGAGCAGAAGTGAGAAATACCCCCTCTTTCTCTCTATCTCCTGGTTGATGGAAAAACCTTTCCTCATGACCTGCTTTCCCAATAGGTAGTTTGGATGGAAGACCCTGCCACTCCTGAGGAATTGGGCATGGCTGCTCCATGCAGTAAAACTCCGCAGTCTTGGGTACCCAGGAGTAACAATGCCCAGATCCTAGAGCCACAGCTGCAAAGCAGAAGTTCCTGGCAGGAGGCAACACAGATTTCCCTGGAGATGCAGAAGTGCCAGGACCACGCATCTTTGATCTTGTTCACACTCTCTCTCTCTGAGTAACAAGGGAATATATGGAAATAAATCAGCATATTAATGGAAATGCTAATTGCAGCTGCATCTGGGCTGGACTGAAATCTGCACACATTCCTTTTAATTAGGAATTGTACAGCCCAGTTTGAACATATTTGAAAAATTTGTGAAAACAACTATTGTTTTACAGATCAACTGTCCTCTCAATGTATTGTCCTTTATTGAGATTAAAATAGAAAAACAGATAACAGGATAGATCCCAATCTCTATATTACAGCATAATCCAGACTAACTCCATTATAGCAGAGGAGCCATTCGGAGTAACTGAGGTCAGGCTAGCCCCCTGCCCTCAAAAGCATGTCTCCTTAACAAGCAGCAGAAATAACTTTCTGTTCCCATTTCTCCTTGGCTATGGTGTCTTGCAGCAATGAGTTCCATAAGTTACACCAGCACTCCTCACTCAGTCTACTGCTATATATGAATTATCCCAGACTTTTGTTATTTAGTGCATCCAGTCTGTCTTCTCAAGCCACCCTCCTCCCCTCCTTTGTCAGTTACAGTTGCCCTTCTCCAAAGTGTGGGTGTAGTCCACCAAAGACCAGTCAACCTGAAGCTTACCTGTCAATGCATAGTATCAGAATTGGTATCAACCAGTTCTTCAGCTTGAGATATTTCCAGTGACAGAGAACTTGTGATAGCTCTTAGGAAATCATTGTAATTAAGCACACAAACTGTGTGTATAGAAACCTGCTGGATGTTAGCATGTTTCTCCATGCTTTAGCTTCAACAAGGGCTGAAGAGCAACTCGCTCCTAACATCTCACCAAAGAAAAAATTTAGCTGCTAAAAATTGAAGCAGAAGTACCTCACCTCTAACCATGACTTCACGATCTTGCCCTGCCACAGGCACGGCTTTAAATGAAAGTCAATTCAATTTCTATCAGTTTGTGTGTCTGTCCCCTGTGATGATGATCTCCATGATGAAAATCAGCGCTTCCCTCTGGGCTTTCCACACTGCTATCATTTTACCACAGACACATGGGAGCGAGCAGCAATGATGCTGTTTGGACATGTGTCTTTCCTAACCACTGCTACTGGAAGCAGAAG
Source organism: Laterallus jamaicensis coturniculus (assembly GCA_022605575.1). Lineage (NCBI taxonomy): Eukaryota > Metazoa > Chordata > Aves > Gruiformes > Rallidae > Laterallus > Laterallus jamaicensis. The sequence continues at coordinate 45,666,079 of JAKCOX010000004.1, read as the reverse complement.
TGCCAATACAAAAAAATACCAGTCACTCAGGCTGGTGAAGCTGTTCTTATGGCTACTGGCATTTTTGCAAGAGGAAACAATAAATTCAGACAGGCTTCCATTTGTTGTAAAAGCAGAGCTTTTAACCAATGGCACTATGCACCACACAAAAATTCAGCCAAGCTAAAGATCCTAAGACATTTATCCAGGCCCAAGTCTATACAGGGAAGCACCATGGGTTTTTAGTTCCATTTAAACCTTTACCAAAGAGGCATAGCAGCAAGTGCCTAGATTATAGCACAGGCCAAAAGAAATATGACTAAAACACGTGAAAGTCAATGGAAACATGTTAGGAGTTGAAGGGCTCATGGCCCAATATTGGCTACTCCCTAAGAAAAGGTTTCTTCTGTTTTCAAACATGCTACAGAAGCAGCCAAAGAAAACCTGGGAGTTTTCATAAAGAAAACCGATGAAGAACAAACGTCCCTCCTCTCCTCAGTGCTCTCACACAAGAAGAATTCTCATTCAAAGCCTCATGATAAATTTTTCATGTGAGGTGCCTCCTTCAACTTTAGGCTGGCATATCTCAAGCCAGAATGTCCACAGGGACATCAAGCTGGCCAGACATTCACACTCTGTCTTCTCTAAATAAGCCCTAAGTGAAAGTTTAAAAGAAGCTGCTGCTCAAGCACAGAAATAAGGGGAGTCTGCTGAGCCATAAACAGCTAGTCCCAGTTCCTCTGCTATCCTGGCCAGGTATCATGACACAGTGACCTCATGAGAGGTGTCATGGGCTATCCTGGAGCCATACACTCACTGGCTTGCTGGTGGCTCTCATTCAATGTGTGTGGACACTGGGTGCTTCCTGCTTTCTTCTAGCCATGTCGCCTTGTTATCTGAGCACCCAGACATATAATGAATCTCCTTCACCAGATCTGCCAGATGCATTCATAGAGTGGGCTTACTGCAACAAGGACACCTCTGCATCTTCAGAGAAAACCCATTAGCTACCACACATGAAGATCTGGCTCTGTGCTATTGAAAAGAGGGCTGAATACTGTGTGGACTTACTGTCTGGAGTTTTGTGGGTGTCAGCAACATATTATGCAGCAATGGTATTGTGAAATGTGTACACCAGCACACTGTAAGCTTTCTAGCCTGACTGTCTCTGAGAACAAGAAAACTCAGGGCTACAAGGGGCCCCAAGACCAGTCCTGTGGCTCTGGTAAACAAGAGGTGGACAGTAAGGGCTGTAGTTCATGGCAAAAACGCAGTGATGAAGATGGGTGGATGAAGTAAACAACCACCAGGGTCCTTGAAGACCACCTAAAGACTGTACCATGCATACAGGGAAAGGTGGAAACCTATCACAGAATCATAGAATGGCGTGGGTTGGAAGGGACCCCAAGGGTCATAGAGCTCCAAGCCCCTGCCACAGGCAGGGCCACCAACCTCAGGCCTGGAGCTACACAAGGTTGCCCAGGGCCTCATCCAACCTGGCCTTGAACATCTCCAGGGGCGGGGCATCCACCCCCTCTCTGGGCAGCCTGTTCCAGCACCTCACCGCTCTCTCTGGAAAAAACTTCCCCCTAATATCCAATCTAAACCTTCCCTCCTTTAGCTTTAATCCATTCCCCCTTGTCTTACCATTGTCTACCCTTGTAAAAAGTTGATTCCCCTCCTGTTTGTATGTTCCCTTCAGGTACAGGCAGGCTGCAATGAGGTCCCCCCTGCAGCCTTCTCTTCTCCAGGCTGAACCAGCCCAGCTCCCTCAGCCTCTCTTTGTAGGGCAGGTGCTCAAGCCCTCTAATCATCTTTGTGGCTCCTCTGAACCCTTTCCAACAGTTCTACATCTTTCTTGTATTGGGGGCCCCAGCTCTGGACACAGGACTCCAGCTGGGGCCTCCTGAGGGCAGAGCAGAGAGGGACAATCCCCTCCCTGTCCCTGCTGCCACCCCTCTTCTGATGGAGCCCAGGATACCATTGGCCTTCTGAGCTGCAAGAGCAGCTATGATACTGAGTTCCCAGAAAAGTAATGAATATGTTCATAATTTCTGGGAAAGGTCATGAATATTTGTGCATAATCTGCATATAAGCTGTGCAACGAGCTCGTTCAGCACACACGTCAGGAGGAGCGATCCCCTGTGTGCTGTGTGCCCAGTGCTGCAATAGAGAGTCCGTGCTTAGTAGTCACCAAGGCCACTGAGCTTTGATTGCGGCTTTTCACAGTATCACTTTCTGGTGGCTCAGTAGACGCCACAAGTGACACAGAAACACACCTCTACAGTCTGCTCCTGCGGGCTGCTGGATTAGGTATGTTGCCGTTGACCTGGCAGGGAAAAGTACCAACTTCAGGCATCAATGTGGCAGATCTGAAGTCCGGGACCAAAACCCAGTAAGCAGTAGAATAGGAAGGAAGGAGGAGGAGAGCTGCTCATTGTGCAGCTGGAGACACCCCATGGAAGAGCTTGGAAGCTGTATGCTCACTGCAGCGCAGACAGACCCAAGTCAGAGGTCACCAGTCTGGCAACAGCGTTCTCTCTGTTCTGACAACATTGTAAGTAAGCAGGGAGAAGCAAGGAGTCTGCAATGAGTCTCTGAGGGGAGGTCTTACCTCAAAATAGCCCCCTTCCAGCCCGCAAGCAGTGGGTTTTGGAGACAACCAGGAAAGGTGATCTGACAGAACCGGGCCATTACTGCAGAAAAAGGTATCACCAAATGACTGCTGCAGCCACCTTGGGTAGCAAGCCAATGTTAAGATCCTGCTAGCAGCAGCTCTCTGCCCAGGAATGACAGGAGGAGCCCAGGTTTCCCAAAGGAAACTCAGATAAAGGCCAGGAACCCAGCATGTCCATGCCTTGAGTTGTAGCTACAACCAGAATTTTTATAATTAATTCTCCTTATAATTATTTGGCAGCATTTTTCATGACTCTGAGTCCTTTGATGATGTTGCCTACACTGACTGCATCATTGCAGAGCCCTGGAGACCGACCTGCTTGTCCTTGGGGCTGGAGCGGAGCTGGCTATCTCTCCACAGTGGGACTCCTGAAGCTTGGGGAATGCTTGGTCCCCCATGGATGGGAGCAAAGTGGAACAGGCTGAGCTGATGAATCTGATGTCAACAGAATCCTGGACTCTGAGGGAAAACCCTGCACCCTAAAGAAAATGAAAATATACTTAGGGATAACTCCTGAGGTATCACAGAGACAGTCAAGAACCAACAAAGGATATCCTAAGCAAGAAACCGTCCCTAAACTTCTGTGACAGTGCAGAGCAACCAAGGACCAGAGTGGGAAAGAGGCATAAGGATAGCGCTCAGTGCACAGCCAGCACCTCAGACAAGGACAGGGGACATGTCATGAATGGGTCTGAATCATTGGCTTCATGAACTTTAACCCATGTTAACTCTCCACCACCCCAAACATGAGACATGAGCCTGGCTGTCTCATGCACTGCTCCTCAGGCACACACAGATTACCACAGGAGTGGGTGGTGGTTCTCATCACTCAACTGTCTGCCTCCTCCCCTTCTCAGATGTGCCTGCTCAGGAGACCTCCCAACCCCCTCACATCTCCCAGCACACAAGGCCAGACTAGTAGGTGCCAATACCCCTATCATCCCACACTCAATAGCAGCACACGGCAGGGCAGCAGTAGCCACCATTACTCTAGTCATCCTGGCGGAAGAGTGCGGCTGTTCCCTTCGCCCACTTGCTCCTCATGACACAATGGCCGCAGCACTGAGGATCGTGGTTCTCAGCACTGCTCAGCCACTGGCTGGAAAGTCTAAGGCAGCCCCATCGTTGGATTGCAGGGAGGACTTTAAAGCATACACAGCTTTTTTATTTGACCGTGGCTTGCTAGGCACGTTACGGTATAAAGGTTTCTATTTGTTCTTCTTGTTGCAATGTTTATCCCCCAAACTCTTTTAATAGCAGGCTTCTGACAAAGTGTTTCCCCAGCAGTGGGAACTACGTATGCTGTGCTAAGCAAACACTTGCAAGGTAAACATCCTTCACATCCCATGCTGGTCCTAACCCCTCAGAGCTCGCCATTACCTCCCTTGGAGCCATTCAGCACAACTTAATCAAGGTTAAAAAATGATACTGTGTGATTTTATTTTTTGTACTTGCTCAGTGAGCTTTTATTGGCAGCTGCTGCCAGGATCTGGGACTCTGCCAATTTCCCTGGTTATTTTGCTCCAGTGTGGACAAACAAAGAAAGTCTATTTAAAATTTCTTGGACACAAAAAAGGTAAAAACATAAAAAAATTAAAAAACAATCTGTAATTATTTATTTCCTTTATGAAGGGCCTCCTTTGGACTTTGAAATCGATTCTGGTTTCCACCTATGAAAGTCACCCAAGTGAATTATTTAATAATTACAAGACATTCCTGAACCAGAATGTTACAACCAGAGGCACAAAATCCAGAAGGAACAGGCTACCTACCTTTGCCTTTCATGTTACTCTTCCCGAGCCAAAATAACAACTTTAGCTCTTTGCCTTTGTCAGTAACGTTTGTGGCTTCTAATCACAACCCAAACCAATTCTGTCTTTAAACTAGATACAAAAATATTAATTAAGAATTGCGTATTAGTGAAAGATACAGGTCCCCATCAACGATGCCTCCCATCAAGAGCACACGTTGCCCTCCTGACCCGTGGCATTTCTGCCACCTCCGCACGCCATCCTGCAGGCAATCATTGCTTGTGGGAGATACTGAGGGCCTTGTCACCTTGTCGAGGGCACTGCCACTGTGCTGGGCCCTTCAACAGTTCACAAGCCAGAAATGTAACGGCACTGCCGAATGCGCAGCCGGGAGTTCACCCCTTTACACAGAGCAGCCTCCCACCCCATATCCCATGGGGAGAAGGACAGAGAGAAAGGAGAGAAGGAGGAGGAGAAGGGAAAGGGAGAGGAAAAGCTCTCCCTGCTTAACAAGTCTGTTTGGCAGTATTTCGGAGCCAAAGTGCCTCCAGTCAACAACCCACACAATGTGCTTTTGAAAAAGCAGAAGCGTACACACAGTTCCTTGGCAATTAGAAATATCAGTCAATATATAAGCAAACAGGGCTTGGAGCATATTTTTTTTAAACTCCCAAGAAACTGCAGCTTTCCCAGCTTTTTTTCAGGTTGATTTATTATGCAGAGTCAGCCACTTGCTGGTGTGCATAGTCCCAAGTCATAATAAGCACAAGAAAAAAACCCAACACCCTCTCTCCTAGAAGAAAACTCTGACAGCAAAAAAGGGAAAAAAAAAGAAAAAGCTTCTTGTTTCCTCACCAGTGGCTGCAAGAAGGAGATTATGGAGGAAATAAATCCTTGCTTTGCTTCTCTCAGCTAGTCTTGGTCTGAGAGAGCCTCTCAGAAGTCATTTAAGAAGCTTGAAAATTCCAAGTCTAAGTAAAATTCAACCATTTTCAAGAACTTCTTGCACTTGGGAAATGCCTGAATTCTCACCTGCAACAGAAAGCAGGAGCTGGGATGCCTACCTTCCTTGCTAGATTACTCTCCACACCTTCATCCTGGCTCAGAAAGTCAGGCTGCATCAGGGCTTTGGTCTGATCCCTGCAGAGCTGTCCTGTGGCTCATCCAGGTTTATCGATTCCTTTTATGTCTGTGTGAGGTGTTAGCTCTTGGCAGCTTTTGACAGGATAGATGTGACCTGGGTTACAATGGAGGGAAAGAATTGTGACTTCATGGAGCTCATGGCTTGTGTGTCAGACCCTCAGTCAGGTAGACAATTTGGAGTTAAAAGTCCTGGGTGAGTTCTGCAGATGTTTAGTGTGGCCCTAACCTGTCAGTCTTTGAAAGCCACAGTCCTTAAAACCCACCAGTTCCTTCCTGCAATTCCTTCTCCACTCTTGTGTGACCTATCAGTGGCTCTAATCCAGGAGGATTCCCTGTGTCACCTCACTGGTTCGCTTTGTAAAGGGGAGATCATCCTAAAAAGCAAGCTGAGATTTGGAAGTTGTCTATCTATCCATTTGCAGAGCTGTGAAGAAGATGAAAAGGAAAGGGAAGGCAATTTGCTGTGACACCATCCCCCCAACCCCAGAGAAGTGGGGTTGACAGCTGGGAGGCAGGCTAGCTCTGGAGCATAGGAAATGCTCGAAGTGATGCCAGCTGGCTTCAGCCATCTATTTTTTAAAGATACCTCTGAAATCCTAAGTTACAGTAATGGGCATTGCAGCAGAAGGAACCCGCTGCAGAGTGCAGCTTCGTGGCAGGGATTTATCCCAAGTCTGCGCTCTCCCCCTGGGCAAAGCACAGCACAGGGAGGAGGGATAGTGCTCAGATCTTTGTCAGGAGCAGGTGCCTCGTTCCCACTGAAAACCAGGACAATGACATATCCAAACCCCTTTGAGGGCCTGGCCTTAGAGTACCAGGATATTTCTAGCTTTCCCCCATGCATGATAATAGTGCTGAAACATGAATTACAAGCACAGTATTACAAGCAGCCTGCTACTCTTTCCAAAGTAATACAGTGATTACTGGTGTAAAGCAGAGAGCTCCATTAGAGAAATCCAATCTTTTTAGCTACTGCTGAGAGCACAAACTTAACTTTTCAATTTGGTAAACAGTTGCTGATTACATTACCCAGGGAGCAAGAAAGCAATGATTTCTGTCAAATGAACATCTTGTGCCAGTCTAGTTCTGGGAAGCACCTGACTACCTGCAGCACTGCTGAGATTTTAGTAGTTAAACTTTCTAGGAAGAATACAACATCTCCCATTCTCACATAAGTTTTATGTGGTACCAAAAACCTGGCAATTTCAGCAACAGGCCTTTTTACTGGAGAGAGCATTCAGATACCAAGAACAGGCAAGGAAGAAACAGCACCTCCTCTGCCAAAGCTCCAAATCCTCATCTGAGGATTGTTTCCTCAGTGAGATCTTTGCTGCTACAACAGTCCTGGTTCCTGCCAGGCCAGAGTTACCCTTCCCAACCAGCCAGCACAGGTGAGCTGAGTTAGCCAGGGCTCTTTTCCACACACCTGACATCACTCCCACATAAAGGGGGCTGATTTGAGCACCAGGACATTTCTAGCTCCCCATGCGTGAGTGTAGTGCTGAAACTTGCCCTGGGTCTGTTTGTCACTATCATTGAGATGATGCTGGTTCCAGTTGGTGCTGACCCCCCAGCCCCATAAGTTCTGCAGGGGGAAGCAAACAAGAGAGAGCATACAGTTCTACAGCCAGGAAGAAATACTAACTCCTTCCCACACCTTGCCACAGGTGGTGTGCATACACTGCCTTGCAGTTTCATCTCTCTTGATTGCTCCAAGGGAGGAGAAGCAGCAACCTTGGTTTCAACTCTTCTTCTTTGCAGAGGATCACCAGCACACCAAAGCAGGCGTGAACTAGTAACTGGAGAGTCCAAACCCACTTGCAGCATGTACTGACCTCGCACGGAGCCCCCACCATTTGCAAACCACAGGCTGACAATCATTCTGGCTCATTATGCCCTGTGCCCAACAGACAGAATGCTGCCAGTGGCCATCCCTGAGCGCCAGGGCCTAGCACCATCATCTACCAGGAATTTACAACTCCGACCCCTCTCAGCACGCTTGTATAGACCTGGAGACAGACTTGCTGCTAGCACAGGGACCCACCACCCCACCTGAGCCATACCAGAAGACCTGGAACTCAAGTTGGCCCATCTAGTTAATTTCTCTCGCAATCTCTGGGTTACTGCCCTTTACTTTATATTTTGTTCATTGTTAATCAAACTAAAACCCACACTGCAGTTCACTGTACTTGTAAGAATCCAAGACTGTGAATCTATTTTTTCCATTTCTTAACATCCTCTGGATTTCACAGCCAGAAATCACAGCACAGTCTAACTGAAAGATGCAATCTGAAGTAATTACTTTGTTGGCTGCTAGAAGGATAAAGTTCCCGTAAATAATATTCCTTACAGAGCTGAGCAAAGCAAGCAATGTAGTGCACAGCTGTCAAGAAGCTTGGGCATCTGTACACAGAAGACAGTTGGACCCTGATGCTAATTGCAAAGTGCTAAGTTTTGTATCATCACTAGAGTCATCACAAGTTCCATCCTCCAGCCTCTGCTAGTACCAAAGCTGAAAGCACCAGTGCTTTCCCAGGGCTTCTCAGATGGGTTTCTTGGTGAAAGACTAGAGTGTAGCTTGAAGAAAATTAACTGCAAATCCCCATCAAACAAACTAATACTCATCCTTTATGTATTTATAGACATTGATGAGGTCAAATCTCAGTCTCCTCTCCTCCAGACTAAAGAGAACCAGCTCCCTCAGCCTGTCCTCATAAGGAAGATGGCACTATCATCAAAGACAGGACAAGTCTTGCAAGGAACTTCCTTTCCCTTCACTCCTGCTTAGTTTGTCTGCACCAGGCATGTCAGAAGGGAAATCTGATGAAGTAATGCTGTGACAGACACATTTAATGAAGTCAAAACCACACGTGTCTTTCAAAACCCAAAAAAGATTAGTCATGTCATGATCTAATGACTTCTGAAAAGACAGAGAGCCTCTCATGCAGCCAAAGACAGCATGCTGAAATTAAATGCATTATAAGATTGTTTCCTAGTGGAAAACCAGTATTAATTATCTTTTTCTACTTTAGAATCACAGAATCACAAGGTTGGAAAAGACCTTTAATAACATCAAGCCCAACCTGCCCTGGCACAGCTTCTTGCCATTTCCCCTTGTCCCATCTCCTGTCCCCTGGCTGAAGAGACCATCACCCACCTCTCCACAACCTCCCTACAGGTAGTTGGAGGTGGTGAGAAGGTCTCCCCTCAGCCTCCTCTTCTCCAGGCTGAACACCCCCAGCTCCCTCAGCTGCTCCTCATAGGATTTGCCCTCCAGCCCCTTCCCCAGCCTGGTTGCCCTTCTCTGGACTAACTCCAGGACCTCAATATCCTTCTGATGGTGAGGAGCCCAGAACTGGACCCAGCACTCGAGGTGCAGCCTCACCAATGCCCAGTACAGGGGCACTATTACTTCCCCAGACCTACTGGCCACACTGTTTCTGATACAAGCCAGGATGCCATTGGCCTTCCTGGCCACCTGGGCACACTGCTGGCTCATATTCAGCCTGCAGACACCCAACACCCCCAGGTCCTTCTCTTCCTGACAGCTCTCCAGCTGAGAAATCAAATACCACTGTGAGCAAAGCAAGCAATTTAGTGCACAGCTGTCAAAGACCATGCAGTCAAAGACAGCATGCTGAAATTGCTTTATAAGATTGTTTCCTAATGGAAAGCCAGCATTAATTACCTTTTTCTGCTTTAAAATGCTCTGTTGTTTTCTGATTCAGGTAATAAATCTGTGCTCCAAATGAAGGAAAACTAGAAGATGGTCCATTATGTCTCTAGTTTTATTAAGTGTAACTTAAATTCTTAAAATGGGGGTTGGGGGGTGGGGAAGATGAGCTATGGCTGCTTTGAAGGTATAACTTGCAACCTCGGAAGTGAAAGTGTATGTTTAGATTTCCATCTGAAGTCAAATTGATTCAGCCCTTGCCTGGTTCCAGTTTCACACAGAGAGGAAATTCCCTCATGTCAAGCTACAGCACTTCCGTAAAGAGTCTTTGCTGTCAGAGCAGCACATGAGGACAAGAAACGTGGTCAGATTCTGACCCACTGGCTCTAGAACCCAGCAGAGATTAAGCCTTGGCTTCTGAACCAAAGTCTTTGTGCAAGAGACTGGAGTCTGTGCCTGGACCATGAGAAGTGTTCTGCTGAATCACAGATTCACAAAATTGTAGGGGTTGGAAGGGACCTCGAGCTCATGGGGTCCAACCCCCTGCCAAAGCAGCTCCCCAGCTCATATTGCACAGGGCGGCGTCCAGACGGGGCTAGAATATCTCCAGGGAAGGAGACTCCACCACCTCCCTGGGCAGCCTATTCCAATGCTCTGTCACCCTTACTGTGAAAAAGCCTTAGCCACCAGGGCACACTGCTGGCTCATGGCCAACCTGTCATCAACCAGGACCCCCAGGTCCTTCTCCACAGAGCTCCTCTCCAGCAGGTCACCCCCAGCCTGTACCGATACAAGTGGTTATTCCTCCCCAGGTGCCAGACTCTCCACTTGCTTTTGTTGAACCTCATCTGGTCTCTCCCTGCCCAGCTCTCCAGCCTGTCCAGGTCTCTCTGGATGGCAGCGCAGTGTCCCGCCTGTCAGCCACTCCTCCCAGCTCTGGATCATCAGCACTTGCTGAGGGTGGATGCTGTTCCCTCATCAAGGTCGTCAATGAAGATACTGAACAGGACTGGACCCAACACCGAGCCCTGGGGAACACCGCTGGTCACAGGCCTCCAGTCAGACTCTGCTCCACTAATCATGACCCTCTGAGCTCGGTGCGACAGCCAGTTCTCAACCCACCTCACTGTCCACTCATCTATCCTATGCTCTCTCAGCTAATTGGTTCTGGTGGAACAGGAGTGGAAATGGATGGAAAGAAGGTGACTTAGCACATAGGCAAGGCTACCCGGTTCAGTTCACTTTGAAAGCTCAAGAGAAGAAAAAGCAAGACTGTGAAAAAAAGCCCATCCCACAAAAGAGATTGACCGACCAGTTTGGGTACATGGCACAGATAGTCTGGGTGGTAGGACAATCAGGAAGAGTGCAAGGACAGATACATCAAGACTTCCTAAAGTAGCCAAGAAATGCCATGAAAAGGTGTTAGAAGCACAGTACAGACCTGCGGAAGCCCTTGTCATAGATGCTCATGCTGTTTGGATCACACGAGCAGGTTCAGTGCCTTTGATCCACCCTGATCAGTTTTGAAATCCTCCCATATACTCAGTCCAGCAACAGGCTGGCTGGCTGGAGCAAGAACCCTCTGTTTGCACAGCATCTAGCAAGTGTTCACATAAATAAAAAGGAAAACCAAGCGATGCACTAGGCAGTATTGGTTTCCTTCCTATTAGCTGCTTGCACAGAGGCCAATTCCCTTCAGAAGAGGCTTGATAAGTAAACAGCAATAAGGTAACAAATCAGCCAGCTCGATTCTTATCTCAGGAAGCCTACATTAACTCACTGCACTGAAACACAGTGTACAACAGCTCACACAAGTTCATTGACATGTATCTCGCCACCTATATTGTGTGCTGTAAAGGTGAATCCTTCTGAAGGGGACTGCCCAGCATTAGAAGGATACTAACAAAACCAATTCTTTAAAATAAGGAAAGCTTGAAGTTAAGCCCTTGGGACTAACATATTTAAAAACTGCTTGCTCATCCTTCCCAGTTCCCAGGCATTCATAGCAATCTCCATTCAAGCACTGGTTTTCATGTACCATCTGTTTTTCTGTTAGTACTGACACAAGACCGGAGACCCCAAGCAGACGTCACAGGCCGTGGCCACAAATTACAGGAGGTGCATGGTATACCTTCCCACTGTGATGTAATTTCCATTACCTAGTATCAACAGGCAGTAACTAGCCAGAGAAAGTGCGCTTCTTGATAACACAGATGATAGTAGCCCAGATAAGAGTTGTCAGGCAGCAACACTACCATAGCACATGTGCCTGGCATACTGGGCTCTACTGCACCTCTTCCTCTACAAAGATGTAGAACTGTTGGAGAGGGGTCAGAGGAGCCACAAAGATGATTACAGGGCTTGAGCACCTGCCCTACAAAGAGAGGCTGGGGGAGCTGGGCTGGTTCAGCCTGGAGAAGAGAAGGCTGCGCAGGGGAGACCTCATTGCAGCCTGCCTGTACCTGAAGGGAACATACAAACAGGAGGGGAATCAACTTTTTACAAGGGTAGACAATGGCAGGACAAGGGGGAATGGATTAAAGCTAAAGGAGGGAAGGTTTAGATTGGATATTAGGGAGAAGTTTTTTTCCAGAGAGAGTGGTGAGGTGCTGGAACAGGCTGCCCAGAGAGGTGGTGGATGCCCCGCCCCTGGAGATGTTCAAGGCCAGGTTGGATGAGGCCCTGGGCAACCTTGTGTAGCTCCAGGCCTGAGGTTGGTGGCCCTGCCTGTGGCAGGGGGGTTGGAGCTGTATGATCCTTGGGGTCCCTTCCAACTCACACCATTCTATGATTCTATCATTCCTCCATACCCATCTCCATCAGCACACCCAGTACAGTGGCCTCTTTAAGGCCACTAAATTCAAGCCACAGAACCACTTCAGTATATATGCAGCACAAAACCTGCAGATAGCACTGTCGCTGTGGCCAGTGGTCCGCTGGCTGGCATACAATCTGTTAGCAGCTCCTCATCCTCTCCAACATGAATGTATCAGAACAATTGTCTTACTAACATGAAGTGCAACTGGAGAGGCACAATCTTTACCTCTGCACTGTGCTGGAGCACAGCCCGTGCTAGCACAGCAAGTATTTCAAAGAGCAGCAGCTACATCTTGTGGAAAGATTGAGCCTTGCAGGTCTATTTGCAATAGTGAGTTTAGTTATGCAAGTTCCATATTATGTTAATTTAGGCAGGGATGCTGCTGAAACGCTCTGCCTTTTCCCACCCCCTTTTGTGCAAGATGCACAGAGAAAACCCACACAGCACACCGATGCACTCTGTAGAAGAGCAGTTTCATTTAGACAACCGCTGGATCCAACACCAGGAGAGAAAAAGCAGGCCTACCCTTTGTGGCTGCATGCAGAACCTTATCAAGCCCTAGGCTACCACAGCCTATAACCTCAACATTCACTGAGGACTTGGGTAGTAATCGGTTTCTATAATTAGATACACAGGCAAGTTCAGCAATTAGACCCAGCACAACATTTCTCATCTGTATGGTTAAGCCTAGCACAAAGGGAACATTCCAATACACTGCCCTGAGGAACCCTTGTTACCTGAAGCTGAGGCAGGAGTAAATGTTGTTGTGCACTCTGGTTTAGGACTTGCTGTTTAGGAAAGTGCCAGATAGCAGCAGAGAAAAAGAAAGTCAAGGAAAACATACAGCAGAGCAACTTCTGCAGGAGCCAGGTATTCAACACTGTTGCTAGACTTCATACTGACTCTCAAATCATGAAGGAAATACCACATACTGTGAGTCTGAAGTGTGTTAACTGCCGACCTGCTCCGCTCCATAGGCAGCTCGTGCAACATACAGCTGCCAATAAACATAGCAATACTCATTAGTAGCTATGCCAACAAACAGCAGATCCCAGCTCTCCTGAGCACAGCTACTAACTCCCCACCTGCCCTGGCAGACCACCCCTACATTCAAGGGAAGGGCTTCAGGCACACCCAGCAGCAACAGCCCTCCTGAGGGGAAAACACAGCTCCTAATTAGGCCCTAGACTTGCCAGTACTGTCAGAAATAAAAAGCTGTAGCTTGCACTGAGACAATCATGTTAAGCATTTATTACCTAACACACATTAGCTGAGCTGTCTACCCACAGCGTACATCTCTCAGGGCTTTCCAGCGCAGGCAAGTGGCAGGGTGCTCTCAACTGGTGACTGGAGTCAATTGTCTGTCTGTCTGCTAATCACATGAGAAGCATCATGGAGATAAGTGCAGCAAGCAATCTGTCCTGCTATTCACTACTCAAATAGAATCATTCCAGCTCTTCTTTAAAAGAAACCTGAAGTTTTTACTTATTTTTTACATAACTCAATTTTTAAAAGTCACCCCCAGACAAACATAAGAGATTTTGCTGTTTATTCACTTCCAAGATTAGTAATTGCTTGGTGTACTGCAAACATCTAGAAAATCCTCTCACAATAATTAAATGGCTCTTACAAAGAGGGACAATACATGGGTGTTGACAGGATGGCATCTCTGGTGAAACTTGCAGGTTTACTTATAGGGCTGGTTTTATTACAATCTTACAACTCTGGAATGTTTTGATTTAAGGAGACAGCAATAAGTGCAAGATATACACACAGCTCACCAGCAAAGCCAGGTCATGAGTATAGAACCTCAGTTCTGTAGATCAGGAAGAGATCAAGGGCAAGATAACTGCAAATTTTTCCTTTGAGCAACATGTGAAAGTGTTACACATGACACTTACCTAGTGGAAGCATCAACTGAACTTCAGTATTCATGAGTTTGAGGGTTTATTGACATTCCCTACAGGAGTTACAGCAAATAGTAGGCGGGACAAGTGTAAATAAAGAATTTTATTTTTTCCCCACATTCATAATTAAAAAGCAAGTTAACACACAAGACAGGGAGTCAGAGAAACTGGTCATATTTACAAGACATTTAAGCTATCAAATGTTTTCCACCTTCAAGATCAAGTCATCACAGATTTTTTCATTAGTTCATCATTTTCTTTAGTCTGTTGAAGACAGGGGAAAGAAGAAGTAGTGAGTTTCAGTACAAACTGGAAGCTTGCCATATGTCAGTAGAAGTATAAACGCATGATCCTAAAGATCATAGAATCATAGGGGTTGGAAGGGACCTCAAGAGCTCATGGGGTCCAACCCCCCTGCCAAAGCAGCTCCCCAGCTCATATTGCACAGGGCGGCATCCAGACGGGGCTGGAATCTCTCCAGAGATGGAGACTCCCCCACCCCCCTGGGCAGCCTGTCCCAGGGCTCTGGCACCCTCACTGGGGAAAAGACCTTCCTATGCTCTGACTTGCAGCCATTGCCCCTTGTCCTGTCCCCACAGAGCACTGAAAAGGAGCTGACCATTTCCCCCTGCATCCCATCCTTAAGATATTTATAGACATTAATAAGGTCCCCCCTTAGTCTTTTTTTCTCCAGGCTGAACAGTCCCAGCTCACCCAGCCTTTCCTCATAGGGGAGATGCTCCAGGCCCTTCATCATCTTTGTAGCTCTTCTCTGGACTCTCTCCAGGAGATCCCTGTCTTTTCTATGCCAGGGAGCCCAGAACTGGACACAACACTCCAGGTGGGGCCTGACCAGGGCAGAGCAGAAGGGGAGGATCACCTCCTGTGACCTGCTGGCCACACTCCTCCTGATGCACCCCAAGATCCCATCGGCAAAATGTCTGTCTTGTGAAGATTAACATCTAAACCATCACAATTGTACATTTCAGTGTATCTAACGAAGACTTTGAGTCTGAAAAGTCTCATTTCCCTAGATCAGTTGGTCTCTGTGTATTATGGGAAAATTTGTGGAAGCAGCAGAGGTAGTATAGTGGATTGTGGCTCACTTCCCAAGGCTCTTCAGGTTGCTGTGTCACCTTTTACAAGGTAAACTGGCCTTTAGCGTAATCTTGTGTGAGTCACAAGCACACAAAAATCCTTTCTACTCCATGTGTTGGCAAATCTGACTTCTTGAAACTCTGCTTGCAGCACACATATACGGTCAAACCATTTTAATAAGCGTTCTTAATGTAAAATATCACTATTTGTAACAGGAATAAAACTCAGGGTAAACAGTTTGTCTCATATTTCAAGTTAGTAGGCCTACTGTTTCCACAGCTGTGCAAACCTAAGCCATAAGCCTGAAGGCTAACACAGTAACAGGGCTTTTCCCTAATAGGAATGTGTTGGCATTATCTATTTTTGATTCTTCCATACTGGCAAAGATAGGGCCATGATGCAGTAAAATAGCATGTATTTCCAGCTATGTGCCTTTTAACCCTCAAAAAGCCTTTTATTTTGAGGGGTTGTAAGACAGGAAACTGATGCACCTTTGAAAAACATTCTTTCTCTCTGAAATATGAAAGTGTCAACTACAAGGATTAGTCGCCCAAACAATATCAAAACAGCTCAGTCAGCAGAAAAAAGTCTGTATTAGTACTAATAGCTTACAAGTAATGTATTTATGAAGAAGCTGATCCAGACTGTTTTTCAAAGATAATTCCCAGATTCTGCTCTGGAACACATTTACATTTTAGATCACTGTCTCCTTCAGCAGTTCAGCTAACTTCCTGACACAGACTGGGTTGATGACTTCAGTGACCCATCTATGTGAACAAACCTTTTGCTCCAGAAAAACCTAGATATGCAAAAATGCATATTAGAGTTGTACCTCAAGTTTCAATGCCTATTTCCCAACTGGGAATCTGCCAGTGCAGCAACCATCAAAACCAGCACAGTTTGCCTGTAAATTTCTAGCCCTTGTACAAGGCAGTTCTTGACTCAGACACCTCACTTAATGGCATTTTGACTAACCTTTTGTTCAAGGTTCCTCTCTAAAGACTGGATCCCCATTTGTTCTTTGAGGAGACTGGCTTGTAGTGCTGCAGTCTCTGATTAAGCTTGTCTGGGCAATTTCCTCATTTGCTCTTGAAATGGAAGCAAGATGGTGTTACACATCCTTCAGGCATCACAGCAGCACTGTTCAGCGAACCAATTTACACTCTTGTACTGTGGACAAATCCTCAAATGAAAAGTGTTTTAAGCCATGTTTTGGCACTACTGAACCCCATTTTGCAGAATCTGTGAAAACTACATATTTTGTTCCAAATATTTGACTTGTTGACACAGTACTTACTGACACAGCTTTTCTTCAGCATGTGCCTTTAGTGCCTGGTATCTCTGCTCCTCTTTTTTAACTCTAGCCAAGTAATCTTCAGCACGTTTTTTTCAGAGCTTCTTCATTCTGTCCCAAGAACAAGCACTTAGTTAGCTTTTTATGTGATAGCAGATGGAAGGATCTCTCCACAAAGGGGCTATTTGACTACACCAAAGTAGCAGGATTTGCTCAGAGTAATAGGAGCAACTGTGAAGTCACACAGGGACTAAAGGTCCCACTTCCAACTCTTAACTGTGCAAACTAACATCTATTCACCCTATTTCCCTCCCAATGTACTCAATTTAGTAACAAACTTTGCTAAAACCACTAATCAGCTTTATGCATGGGTTTGCTTTTTTAAAGCCAGTTTTGTCTTAGCTTGCAATTGTCTTAAGAAAACCTAGAAATTCAGCTTGAAGAGATTCCATGAAGAGATTCAGGCTTTGGACACTTGATGTAAACGAATCTAACATTACCAGCAAGAAAGTTACCTAGGTAGGTCTAGACACTATGCCACCTTTTTGTTATCTATCAAATTGGAACTGTTTGAAAGAAGTGCTAAGACTTCCTACTAATTAATTCCAGCTCTTGAGTTTAGCAACTACATCTCCAAGTGGTGCTTTGAATTTTTTGCTAAGGAAAGCATTTCTGAATTTAGGGTGCAGAAATAGAAGGAGCACAAGATAAAGGAAGTCTGATGTGTTAATAAAGCAGAAACTAAAGTCTAAACAAAGACATGTTTCTCACACCTGGATATCATGAACCTTGTAACAGGCTAGCTCTAAGCTTGAGTAAATAGGGAACATGAAAGGATAAACTGAAGGAAAACTCTGAATGTGCTTTAAGCACCAATTGCATTTTTAAATACACTTCATGCAATAAAGAAAACATAGCTTATGCTCTCATTAGCCTCATTCCTCCAGTTGCTAAAGATGCTGTGCAGTGAACGCTTGAATTTACCAGGTTAGGGTGTGTGTATAAGCTAGAGAACACCAGATAAACTTATTTTCACTTGCAAATCTTAAGCATCAATTCAACATGATGTAGGGGAAGTAAGCTGCCCTTATGCAGCAGTTGCTCCATGAGAGTGTGGCTAAGATTAGGAGAAATTATACACATGCAGCAAGAAACAGATCATTCTTCTGTTTGAAGAAACTTTGGCTTCAAAATGATAATGATCTCCTAAGCCAGTCACTAAATACAACAAACAAGTAATTTTATTAATCTTTAAATAAACAACTTAGCACCTGGTTTTACAGGTAGTGCCTATACTAGTTAATTAATGTCTGCTCTAGAAATCCACCATTTCCTCTCCACTAAGTCTCATATCTCTTGGAAAGATATTATTTGCATTATAGTGTCTTATACTTTGTGGTAACCCTCTATCACTCCTTTCTGTTTCTCACATTGTTCAGAGAAAGGTTTCTCCGTGGAGTTCAGGTCTGAAAAACTTGTTGGTTCTCTTCCTCTGTATTTCTTTCTTTGAGAACTCTTTCTGCTTCTGAGCATCATCTAAATAGAGTTAACAGTGTTATACTTCTGAGAGTTACTGCATTAATATAAAACTATTTCCACTATATGAACAGATAAAACCCTCCCTTCAATTCTTAAGCAAAAAAAAAAAAATAATTCATAATGTAGCCTCTTCTCCAGAAAGGACATTGTAGTTTTGCTGTTAAGGAAGCAGTCATATTCTTTACTGCTACATGCTACTTCACACCAATCATAAGGCCACAAAAGACAGATTATAACATACTGGCCCAAAGCATTTGTTCTCCCTGCAATGTAGTCAAAATACTATAACCAAGTTTACCATAGCAGGAATCACAAATACTGTGATAGAAGCAAGAAATCCAAAAATATTTTTCATTAAATATACACAAGAGCTGGAACATTTGGAGGAGACTGAGATAACAAGCCAAACTAGCACAGCAAACTCATTCAGAACAGGTTTTTGTTAGCATACCTGAGCTGTATTACCCATATGCTTAGAGAAGGACAAAGAAGATGGCACAATATTCAGTGTTCTTAAATGTAAGCAAGGTACAGATTTGTGTGGTGGTTTTGCCCTGGCTAGAGGCCAAATACCCACCAAGCAGCTCGCTCACTCCCCCTGTCAGATGAAAAGGGGAGAAAATACATATTGGGAGGTTTAGGACTTGCGATGAGGACAGAGGGATCAATTTCCAATTAGTGCAATGGGCAAAACAGACTCAGCACAGAATAAAGGAAAGAAAAGTGATTTAATACTACTACAACCAATACACCCAGTGAACCAGAGTCGAGATAACAAGAAGCGGCCAGGTCTTACAGCACCTTCCTCCCACCCCTCCCTTCTTAGCAGACGTAAACCTCTGAGTCCAGCTTTTGGCTACTCTTTTTCATCCTATATATTGATCATTGTTCCTTGGCCAGTAATGTTCTTGAGGGAAGTAATATTCTCAAGTGATGTATGTTTTCCTTTTCTTTACAAGGCAGATAAAATAAGTCACACAAATCCACTAACCTTAACACAGGAAAAAACACACACTAGAAAGCTGTCAATATCAAATTGGTCTTTGGAGTCATTTGTATTTGACATGCAATCCTCCCCCTACCATGTTTGCAAATTTAAAAGACATCTGGGTTCTTTTAAGAATAGCCATACCTGTTTCACACCAGCTGAAATAAAGCAGAGCTCAGTAAAAGTATTAAGCAGTGTAAGTACTCTTTGCTAAATGCTTTGGCAAACTCCCTGAACTGAATTTTGTCCTGGGTTTTTTATTAAGAACTATTACACTGCAGTCAACTATCAGATCAGAGCCCTCCAATAGCAGAGGCTCGAAAATACCCAAAAACAGAAGGTGAGAGCACACAATTACTGCCGCTCTCCTATGAAAAGTTGTTGTGGTTTATCCCTCAGCGGAAAGCTGGGGCCACAAAGGTCAGAAAAAGAAGCCCCCCTACCTCTTTAAGAGGTGGAGGATGGGCGAACGGAGCTAATCGAGGAGCTGCAGAGCCAGAGGAAAAAAAACCACAGGCCTGCAAGGTTGAGATAAGGATAGTTTACTAAACAACAGGGAAAAGTATGAAAACAACTAACTACAGTGCTATTATATACAGTGCAAACCTCTCACCCCACTATGTAATTTGAGCCGTGCCCGAACCGATTCAGAGCCCCGAATGCAGCACTCCCCGAGCCCAGCACCCCCGAGCACCCCCCTCACCACGGCCTGCCACGCCGATCCCAGAGAGAGAGAGAGAGAGAGAGAGAAACCAGAACTCCCACACGCCTGCTCAGACCGGGCCTTCCCATGCCCGGAGCAGGTTCTGATAGGTCCGGAGTTGCCCCCGGAACTGGCACTGTGCCTGCCCAGACCGGAACCTCCCGTGCCTGGGTCCGGAGTCGCCCCTGCAAAGGGGGGGGGGCAGACTGTCTGATCATGATGCAATTGGTATGGAATACTCTCAGGGCTAACATAGCCTGCTGCTGGGCTGAACCCAGGACAAAAGTACATGGTATACTGAAGTATGCTGGTTTCAGTATTTAGAGTGAATGCATTTGAAGATTGAAACCAGTTTTAAAACACTTTCATCTGCAAACTTGAAAGAAATGGTTCACTAGACCCAAAGCAAAAGCATGCTTTCACAGAGTGCTGCATTCATCTGGAGGAAAACAAATGGTGTCTTCTGCTTCTCCCAATCTCAGGACATTTCACAAGATTCATCTTCAAATTTGGTCTGTTTTCCTTTCAGGTTAAATAAAAATGCTTGAAATTACTATATTAAGTGACACAAAGCTGTTTAGAGTCATCCAGTCACACCTGTTTCACTACAACTATGTTTGCATGTTTAACAGTTTCTTTGACACAGGATTAGAGCTCCAATTTTAAGCTATTACAAGCTTTACCTCCGTCTTATTATATAAATTCTTAATTTCAGATCAATGCTTTAACAGTTGTCCTCTGTCAAAGCTGCACTCACTTTCCTGTACTAGACAGTATGCTGGGTGACTTCATAAGTGACAGAAAACAAAAGTTACTCATAGAAAAGCTAAGATCTTTGTCCTCTAAAGGGAAAGAAAACTTAAGCAAGTAATCACAAGTCACATTCATTTAGTCACCCTGTTGCTGCCTGCAGCACAGCTAATCAGGAATTTTGAATGCTCCACTTTCTTCTGAAGTTAATTTTGACATGACACATTTAGATTTAAGGACATTTATACTTAAGTGCTCCTCTTATGTTTAGCATTTTTAGGGTTACATAACCCAGAAGCCATAATGAATCAAGTACATGAATTTTTGAAGTGAGTATGTATACAACTCTTCCTGCCTCAGTATGAAAATGTAGGTTCAAAAGCAATTTCTGTAGTAATATAATTACAGAATATGCTTGAAGTTCCACCAGCTACTTCTTCCCCTCACCCACTAATGTTTTTCTCCTCCAGAGCAAGCTTCAGATCTCAATTTTATTACCTGGACATACTGTTGTGCCTCCCCATCCTACAAAAAAGTAATCACTGCACTGAATTTGCATTACATTTTATCTTTCTTTAATGACATTATAACCAAAGTCTTTCCCTCCCACTAGAAAGAATAGCTATTTCCTACTTGAATAATCTTTATTAAACTAAGATTACCAATATTAAGCCTAACCATGCCATTTCACAACGGATGCTTTGTAAAACTGATACTTCTAGGCAAAATCTGACTATTACCTTAGTTATCAGCTCTGAAGACATCTATACCTACTGCTCCTCTCAAGTACACAACAAGCTGGTCAGAATGAGATGCTTATGTCAAGTATGACAGAAAGTTACCAAATACAGAGAATTACACCAGATAATCTAAGCAAAGGGAACATTCAAAACAATGCAAAGTTTTTGCTTTGGAAGGGTCACCATAACTCTCCCTTGACCAGTTCAACAGTTGCATCCATGTCTTTCTGGCTATATTTTAGCACATCTATAATAGCATCCACTGTAGTGCTTGTGGAAGAATCTAAAGGGAGAGAAGGAACAGAGTCTGGAACTGTGGGATGTGTTTCCTGTGAGAAGAAAAAGCCGACCTTCAATATATTCCTGTTTTCATGCCATTGATTATCTGTATGCAGATTATTTAATGGCAAGTCACCATTTTACTTAAACACCAAAATACTTCAATTAACTCTGTTACAACAGCTTTTTTTGCAGGTATCTTTTTGAATTTTGTAGCTATCAAAGTAGTAAGGAAACTGCTACCCACAATTACAGCTATCAAAAAACAAAGCAAATTACACTGAGCTGTTCCCCACCAGGGAGAAAGGCACCAGTTCAGGATGAACTGCCAGGTGCCAATCTGTTCATAAAAGACTATTTTTATTAAATTAAGCCTTGGACTGTACAGCATGAAGTTTAATCACAGAAATTATTTCCCTCCAAGCAACACAATTAAAATACAAGATTGTCTTATTTTTATGGGTTCAGCAGCACCAAAAAAGAATTACCTGATTAAAGCATTCTGAAAACCAGCTCAAATCCTCTTTGACCACATGCCGCACCACCAGTTCCCACAAAGAGAGACTTTTAATATTTAAGAACATGAAGTCCATCAAAAAGTTCAGTTTTGATATAAGTGAGCACCCAACCTGGTTTTTAAAGTATGACTTTAATAAGTATTCTGTGATAAAATATTGGCATAAGTATTTAAATCCAGAACCTAGCCAATCCCTTTCCCAAAATATCAACATGAATCTTGATACCACTTTGGACACCCTTACAGTAGCTGTAAATGTTCCCAGAAGATCTAGTCCTTTAGTTTTTTCTTCATTTTGAATGTTCACTGCAGGCTTTTCAGCTTCCACAAACAATATACTTAAGTTAGCAACAGGACTGAAAATGGACAAACATACATCATATATATTCAAGCACTGTCTTTCTTTGTAAAGCTAGAAGCTACAGCCTAGATCAAGTCAATACTTACCCAGAGTGAAGTGGAGCTGTCATGACATTCATGTTTGTTTCAGAGGTACCAGAAACTGGGTTTTTTTGGACCAGGGGGTCAAACTTACAGCAACTGCTTCCTCAGGGCAGACTCTTTGAACTGAGGGGAAGGAGGCATAAACGAGCAGCTATGCTGCTTCATAGCATAACACATGTTTCTAGCCCCCCTCACATACACATAAATAAACCTCTGGAGAGAGGGTGAGCCTATTCTTCAGTGGCTGAAGCATTGTTCTCAGGAGAAAAATTACATAAGAGAACTCAGTGCCCACATGCTTAAGTCCTTATGTAATAATGAGTGAACTCAACCTGCTCACACAGAACCAAAAGGGCAAACATTTATGAACTATTCATGCCAGGAGAAGACACTGAAAGGGAAAGATAGGATTGCAAGCCAAAAATGTAAGCAGTGTATGTCATTCCCTCCTTGCTTACAACACAAAGGACATGATCAAAAACCAATTTCAATTCAGTGTATTCAGTCTACATTCAGAGCCACTCCTACTCTGGACTAAAGTAGGAGAAAGAAAACTAAGCTGAACTACTGAAACATGACGTGTCCAATTTAGAGACAGATTTCCTGAAACTGCCCATAAAACAAAAGAGCTTAAAAAATATTTTCAGCAGAGTGACCCTGCACTTCAAAAGCATTATGTTCTTGCAGTTTTGGCAACCACAGGTAAAGCAACATCCATCATAGTATCACCACTATTAAAGACATACAGAACCTTTGCAAACTGAAATCATAAGGCCTCTGATCCTTAGCAGAATTGCTTATAACTTACATTTCTTTCCATTACCACCCCAACCCAAACTCACCGACTCACTCCTCTGGAATTGAGCCTGTATTTCCATGCACAAGTTCAAAGGGAGGTTATTTCATAGAAACATTTCAGGCTCAAGGTTTCATTTTCCTTTCCTCTCCCCATCAGGGAGGAAAACAAAACATTTCAGTGTCATACATACAGATGAAGTCCCAGATAGTCTATTTCTATGCCCATTCCTAGAACTGGAAAAGGAGAAAATGATACCTTGAAGGTGCAACATTGTCATCTTGTCTTACAGCAAAGCACCCACAGATAGAAAAAAATAGGTACAGATAATAACAAATTTCCAGTCCCAATTCATGGCCTCAAGTTTTTATCTGTTCCCTAACAATGTAAGCTTAGCAATCCCTTGTTAGAATTAGCATGCTGCTCAGATTTGAGCAACAAAGTTCAACAAAGAAGGACTACAAAGATGATTAGGGGCCTGGAGCATCTCCCCTATGAGGACAGGCTGAGTAAGTTGGGACTCTTCAGCCTTGAGAAGACTAAGGGGGGACCTAATTAATGTCTATAATTATCTGAAGCAGGGGATGCAGGGGGAATCAGCCAGCCCCTTTTCAGTGGTCTGTGGGGATAGGACAAGGGGCAATGGCTGTAAGTTGGAGCGCAGGAAGTTCCACACCAACATGGGGAGGAACTTTTTCACAGTGAGGGTGATAGAGCACTGGAATAGGCTGCCCAGGGAGGTGGTGGAGTCTCCTTCTCTGGAGATATTCAAGACCAGTCTGGACGCCTATCTGAGTGATATGTCCTAGGGAGCTGCTTTGGCAGGGGGGTGGGACCCGATGATCTCTCGAGGTCCCTTCCAACCCCTACAATTCTATGATTCTATGATTCTATCCATTTTTCAATATACTAATTCCAAAGTATTAAGTGACAGACTGCACTGCAGCCAAATCATCTGCTCATCCTTCCACATAATGTTCTAGAAGGATAACCCTTCCAGGTGGTTACATCACAAATACATATAGTAAGCTTTCAAGACAGGTATGCAAGTTCAGAAAACCTTCCATACTGCCGTATGAAATCAGTATTGAAGTAGTGCTAAGGCCACTGTAACCAACAAAACTCAAATACAGGCAGTTGCACAGCTCTAGTGCTCTCAATTTTGAGATTAATTATTAACACCAGAAGTGATTTTAAGGAAGTATATTTTCACCACAAAAAGCTGCCACTGGAAACTCTGAAGAGTCCTACCAGGACACATCTGAATTTAGCACTATGGTTCTGGGATCTCTTTGGGCACTGCTGGCAGCCAACATAATGGGGGGAAAAAAGGATCACTAAAAAGAAATCTGGGCACTCATACATTTCTGGGTCCCATTTTGCTTTTCTTTGAGGGCAACTCCAAATCCCGAGCCAAATCCGACTGAAAGCTGTGCAATTCTTTCCTGCCATTTATTGTTATGATTTCCTTCTCTATGCAGATGGATCCTGCAAAAGGAAATAAATATCTGCTATCCAAATAACAAAAAACCAAGCCAATGAAACATAAATCAGAGCAAGGCCCTTTCCAGCATCCACACAGACGCCAACTTTACCAACCCCAACGTTAGCATGGGTGTAAGCTGGAGCAGAGGAAGTTCTATGGGAATGTAAGGAGGAACTTTTTCCCTGTGAGGGTGACAGTTGTTGCATTTGCAGCAATATCAGAGAATGGGGGGTTTTTTTGAAGATGATTTAGGAAAAAAAATTACTATTTTTTCTAAATGAATGCTAAAAGCCCCTGGGTTTTTATCTCAGGGATATTTTACACAATGTGTTCATGGGGTGCAGTGATGGGGAGTTATGATATGCATACAGCATGAAAAGAGCTGAAGGTTGGGAAGAGTAAAGAAGACTGAATAATCTGAATAATGCTTCCAGTAACCAATAATTCAAACATGTATGGTTGTGCATTCTGTTTTCAACACAGAATCACAAGGATGGAAAAGTCCTTTGAAGATCATCAAGTCCAACCAATCCCATCCTAAGCTAAACCAGATCCTTAAGTACCTCATCTACACCCAGGGAAGGTGACTCAGCCCCTCCCTGGGCAGCCTGTGCCAGGCCCCAAACTCTTTCAGTACAAAATTTTTTTCTAATGTCTAATCTGACCCTGCCC
This sequence comes from Laterallus jamaicensis coturniculus, assembly GCA_022605575.1. Taxonomy (NCBI): domain Eukaryota; kingdom Metazoa; phylum Chordata; class Aves; order Gruiformes; family Rallidae; genus Laterallus; species Laterallus jamaicensis. The sequence continues at coordinate 45,640,825 of JAKCOX010000004.1, read as the reverse complement.
TGGCCCAGCTTCTTGTCATTTCCCCTTGTCCCATCTCCTGTCCCCTGGCTGGAGAGACCATCACCCACCTCTCCACAACCTCCCTTCAGGTAGCTGTAGGTGGTGCGAAGGTCTCCCGTCAGCCTCCTCTTCTCCAGGCTGAACACCCCCAGCTCCCTTAGCCGCTCCTCATAGGATTTGCCCTCCAGCCCCTTCCCCAGCCTGGTTGCCCTTCTCTGGACTCACTCCAGGACCTCAATGTCCTTCTTATGTGCTTCTTCATCTGACCATAAGAAACCAGGGTACCTCTTATTTCACTTAATCAGAGCAGATGCAATGCTGTTGAGCATCATCTACAAGAAACAATTGTATTCCCATCTCATTGACATACAGTCTATTTTGTTTGGCATGCATATGTCTTACAAAAAAATGCCCCAGAGATGCAGCAGTGGCATATTAAGAGCTGCCATAGGGAAAGATGGGGATTCCCACGTGTTCCCTCTCTTGCAGGGCTCAGTCTCACAAAGCCTTTGGGCTGCCTTCCCAAAGCCCTGCAGAATAAACCAATGTTTCTGTGTGGCAAAGCCAGGAACACACTTGGGTGCCTGGGTAATTTTCTCTGCTCCATTTGGTTTTAACTCAAAGCAGGGAGGTCACTATCAACACAAAAGATGGGAAGCAAACCCTTCCTTCCCAAACAAAGAAATAAGAAGCAACAGAACCCAGAAGGAACCACAGATTTGTGTCAGCTCGCGTTTAGGTCGATATTCACAGCAGTATCACTTGTGAAAGTTGTCTTTTTGTGTCATGAAATAATTGGTGCTTACTGAATTCTGTTCTAAGGTGATCTAAAGTAAACCCAGTCCTATCTCAAAACTATGAATTTGTCCTGATCTGTAAACGTGCAATTAATATTTTTCTCCACTGCAAAGAAAAAACAGTGTAGTTGTCTTAAAGGCAGCCAGGAATTCAGCCCAGAGTCCTACATGGGCCACTGCAGAGAGCTGAACTGGAGGGTCTCAACCACACACAGTGTGGGCTGCTAAAGCCACAGCGTGGCCTGATGGCCTCTTCCCCTCCTTGAAAAGTAGAAATACCTCTTCTTAGCTTTTCCTGTTTCTCATCAGAACCACCTACCCCTGCTCATCTGGCCAGGAAGAACATAAGAAGAGTGTAGTTGCTGCCCCTGCCTGTTTAGACCTGCAGAAGTGCTGCTGCATCCCTTAAGCCGTTAACAGGAACACAATTCTTCCAGACAAGAGTGTGTGATGCACACCCCACAGCTTCTTGCCTCCCTTCTGCAGCTAAGTCTTCTCTCCTTCCAAAGGAGAATGCACCAAGGTAGAGGAGACTAAGGGAATGTCATTCTTGGGTCAGCCCCTACAAACACAAAAGTGATGGGGTGGGGGGTGTGTAAAAAAATAAACAGATAAAGAGATCTGTTAAATCTTTTCAGAGAGCCATGGACCAGTAAATAAGTGGTGGGCTGCACAGGGTAGCAAGACAGTCACACACCTGGTGTGAGCACTTTCAGCTCTTCAAAGGAGTCTGTAATCAGGATGATTACAGGCTTAAAAAAGTAAATGCAAGTGGGGCACGGGGGAGATGTGGCAATTCAATGTTATTGAACCAAATGTCAGGCCTGACCGTTTCCAACTTTCCATTACACTTTCTCACTATGATTGTAATAACATTCTGATGCAGGTACTTGAGCATATGTATGTTATACAGCATCTACAAGTATTCAGAATTATCTGGACATATTTAACTATGTTAAAGGTTTTAATTACTTTCCTGCCTCAAAGATCAGGTTCCCCTAATGTCTCAGGTGCTTAGTTAACTGTACAGCCAAGCACCAATGAAATCAATCAATTATCAATGCTGGACCTTCTGTAATTTGCCCAATTACAGAATTTTCTGATGTGTGTATGTTATTGCTTCTGTCTTTTCGGCCAAAATATGGACATATATGGAGTCATTTTTAATAGGCTTGTGTATGATTTACATATTAAGGGCGTGCATATGTTGGGGCAAACACCCAGAAAGCCCACAGTTTACAGCGGGGTGAGCTGTTGCTCAACACTGAGCTGTCAAATGGCTATTAAATTTTTTGGGGGGTTGTTTTTAAAAATGCACTGGTGGCACCCTGATTTAGTCTTGCCACATCCAATTTGTCATGGCAATATGCATATGAACAGAGACTCTCCCTTTATATCAAACAAAGAACCACAAGGGAATCTGTTTTGTTCTAATTTTAAGGAAAAGCAAGCATTTCAATTAGTTTGTGGGTACCATTATTCTCAGACCACAGTTTAAAATGAAATTGCAACATCCTAACTTACCACAACACCCATTTTGGGGTACATTTCTGTACTGCCAATATCAGCTTCGCTGGACCTTAGCTCAGACCATACACTGCTCAAACACAAGCTTTGCCTTGCCTTCAGTGTTTCCCAAAAGGGACTTCACAGAGCTGTGACTGACAGATCAACTGTTTACACAAGATGGAAGCACCAGCAAGGTCAGGATAATGCTACAAGATACACAGTCCTGTCAACTGCCAGGTAAATTTGTTAAGCAGGGGATGGTGCACAGCAAATGGTGAGGGAGGAACCTGGATACATGGATCAGGGGACAGGTCAGGCACAATGCCCAAGGAGGGCTGCAGTTTGGTGGAGCCCCTAGCACAGGTCTAGGTCATAGTACACCCTTCTGATCACACGAGAAAGAAATCGTAACTCCACCAACCCAGAGAGCACTGATTTCTGCCAGGCATACGGATGCTGGCACCTTGGCAGAACGACCACCCAAGGACCATGCTTATGATAACGGAGAGGGAGAGCAGTGGTTGTCATCTACCTTGACTTCAGCAAGGCTTTCGATACTGTCTCCCATAACATCCTGATAGCAAAGCTGAGAGAGTATGGGATAGATGAGTGGACAGTGAGGTGGGTCGAGAACTGGCTGTCGGACCAGGCTCAGAGAGTCATGATTAGTGGAGCAGAGTCTGACTGGAGGCCTGTGACTAGCGGTGTTCCCCAGGGCTCAGTGTTGGGTCCAGTCCTGTTCAATATCTTCATTGATGACCTTGATGAGAGAACAGCACCCACCCTCAGCAAGTGCTGATGATCCAGAGCTGGGAGGAGTGGCTGACAGGCAGGACACTGCGCTGCCATGCACAGACCTGGACAGGCTGGAGAGCTGGGCAGGGAGAGACCAGATGAAATTCAACAAAATCAAGTGGAGAGTCTGGCACCTGGGGAGGAACAACCGCATGTATCAGTACAGGCTGGGGGTGACCTGCTGGAGAAGAGCTCTGTGGAGAAGGACCTGGGGGTCCTGGTGCATGACAGCTTCGCCATGAGCCAGCAGTGTGCCCTGGGGGCTGAGAGCGCCAATGGGATCCTGGGGGGCATCAGGAGGAGTGTGGCCAGCAGGTCACAGGAGGTGATCCTCCCCCTCTGCTCTGCCCTGGTCAGGCCCCACCTGGAGTGTTGTGTCCAGTGCTGGGCTCCCTGGCATAAAAAAAAGACAGGAATCTCCTGTAGAGAGTCCAGAGAAGGGCTACAAAGATGCTGAAGGGCCTGGAGCATTTCCCCATGAGGAAAGGCTGGGTGAGCTGGGGCTGTTCAGCCTGGAGAAAAGAAGATCAAGGGGGGACCTTATTAATGTCTATAAATATCTTAAGGATGGGATGCAGGGGGAAATGGCCAGCCCCTTTTCAGTGTCTGTGGGGACAGGACAAGGGGCAATGGCTGCAAGTTAGAGTATAGGAAGTTCCACAGCAACATGGGCAAGAACTTTTCCCCAGTGAGGGTGCCAGAGGGTAAGGTGTCCCCAGAGCCCTGGGGCAGGCTACCCAGGAGGGTGTGGAGTCTCCATCTCTGGAGAGATTCCAGCCCCATCTGGACGCCGCCCTGTGCAATATGAGCTGGGGAGCTGCTTTGGCAGGGAGGTTGGACCCCAGGAGCTCTGGAGGTCCCTTCCAACCCCTGTGATTCTATGATTCTGTGCTATCTTGCCAAGTCTTAGCCAAAGCTGTGGTCGTTCCTTGTTAGAGAACAGAAAGACTGAAGCCGTCTGGCTAAAGATGCGCTGGTGCTGAGTTCCTGTCAAGACTACTGCACTGACAAAAAAACTCGAGCTACCAAACATAGATGGCAGCAGCTCTTTACAATGCTTAAAGTAAGCAAGCTACAAAACAAAAAGAAACAATGTAGAGACATTTTAATGCATGTTTTTTTCCTGTATAAAAGAGATTAAAATAGTAAATTTAGAACAACTGTGATTCCAAGTTTCTTATCATGCATTAAGAGTATCTACATGTGAGACAAGGCATTGCTACTCCTCTGAGGGAAGCAGAGCCACTCAAGCTGGAGGAAGTCACAGACTAAGAATCTTGTAGAATTTGCCAAAGTGTTAAACTAGCTTTTTCCCCAGGAATTCCTTCTGTTGCCTAATTATTTCAGTTCAGTAACTTGTTTGCTCAAACTTGAAAAAATCAACTGGGTGGGTGAAAAAGGAGCAAGGCTTGTTTCCTTCATACAATCTACAGGGAAAACAATGAAAAAGAAAATATGTGATTGCTCCTTCTGAAGTGCTGGGTATATACTAATCCGAAATAGCCATTCCAGTCCATTAGTTGCATATAGCACTACATTTTATATACATTTTATAGTCTTCTTAAGTTTCAGACCAGTTTAAGATAAATTGAAATAACTAACAAAAGACATCTAACTCCTGAGCACTTTCATCCTACTCTTAATTTCTGTCCAAATGTATTCCTAAGTGAAATACCAAAAATAAGCTATAAACAAACGACACACTTTCTAATCACGGAGACAGAGATTGAAGTCACAACTGGCATAGTTGCTATATATCAATTCATTTCAGTAGAGATGCTCCCTGTTTTATTTCTAATCCAGAACCTAATCTAGAAGTCAAGCCCCCCCCCGAAAAATGTATGAGAAGCTGCTTTTTAAAAAAAATCATAGATGTAGTTTTTATCTTTTTCTCTACATCCTTCCTATCCCTTCCATGCCTGCAGCAGCTGATCACAGTATTCAGTTATTCTTACCCCAGCCAACACTGTTGGCTCTTCCACACATCATCTAGCATAAACCTGGGACACTGAGCTGGCTACCAGATCCCCTTTCCTGACATGCCCTCTGTCACTGCCTTCCCCACAGAAAATGACTGAAACATGAAAGACTGAAACCATGAACAGCAGGGCACCCAGGCCATTTGGAGTTCGCACAATACAGCCTCAAATGGAGAAGTGGGAAGTCCATGAGCCAGCAGTGTGCCGTGGGGGCTAAGAGAGCCAATGGGATCCTGGGGGGCATCAGGAGGAGTATGGCCAGCAGGTCACAGGAGGTGATCCTCTGAACTACCTGTTCAGCCTGGAGAAAAGAAGACTAAGGGGGGACCTTATTAATGTCTGTAATAAATATCTTAAGGATGGGATGCAGGGGGAAATGGCCAGACCCTTTTCAGTGCTCTGTGGAGACAGGACAAGGGGCAATGGCTGCAAGTTGGAGCATAGGAAGTTCCACAGCAACATGGGCAAGAACTTTTCCCCAGTGAGGGTGCCAGAGCCCTGGGACAGGCTGACCAGGGGGTGTGGAGTCTCCATCTCTGGAGAGATTCCAGCCCCATCTGGACGCCGCCCTGTGCAATATGAGCTGGGGAGCTGCTTTGGCAGGGGGGTTGGACCCCATGAGCTCTGGAGGGCCCTTCCAACCCCTATGACTTTATGAAGTCACTATCTTCCTTTTAGCTCTGTCTGCTTCAGAGATAACAATAAAAGCCTTCCCAGCTGAAAGCTGTCAGCATAGACAATAAAGTTACATAGGACACTGTGGCTCTGCAGATGTGCTGTAAGCCACAGTCACCGCTCGGGAAGTCGTATGTTCCTACATTATTTAAGCCCTGTGCAGGGCTGAGACAATTATTAATGTGTTTGTAGCAGCATTACACACTGGATTTTCATTCTGTGATTCTGTTATGAGCTGGGGAGCTGCTTTGGCAGGGGGGTTGGACCTGATGATCTCTCAAGGTCCCTTCCAACCCCTGTGATTCTGTGATTCTGTGATTTTGAGTTAAAGTGGTTACTGGTTGGAGAGGCAGAACTTTCCAACTCCTTTTGTACCTAGGTTATTAGCTGAAGAGGTGTTTGTAAAAAGAAAATGATGTCCCTCAGGCCACGGTTTATAAACTTGCACTTCAATCTACTATCCTGTTTACAAGATACATGAGAGAAATATTAGGGGACTGCAGTTATCTGAGAACTGCGGGGAAAGGCATTCTCAGGCGTTCATTACCTCAAGTAAAGGGATTTCCTTTTGATGAGCAGTTGTGTAGGATGCTTTGAGGCATCAAAGAAGGAAAGACACTGGAGAAAGTTGTAGAGCACTTCACTAGGATGACAAAAGCAATTTGCCTAAAGAGACAGCAACAATGCAGAAAAGTTAATCTGTGCTGAAGTTCTTGATTTGTTTAGAATGAGGAACACTTTTGAACAGCTAAATTCTTGCTTTATATCACTGGGGTTTTTTTACTGGCAAGACCTTTGCTCTATCTCTCTCTTCCTGTCTTCAGACATAGATGTGTCTGTCTGTTCTTCTCATACTCTGGAAGAAAATAATCAACTGAATTCCCACCCTGTCCCTGTATGAACATGAGCCAAGGTTGCTGCTCTGTGTGTAGGTGTAAACAGATGTTTAACTCAGTTAACTGATGTCCTTGAGTCTTGTAATTGATTTGCCTCTTCCTGTGGGGATGTGATTCATGACAGCCTCTCTCTCTTCCTTTCATATTAATCCAAATACATCAGAGCAGAAGCATCCCCACCAGCCACTGGCCAGCAGAGCTGAGGACTCCCTTCTTGCAGTCATCAGAGCCCAAAGGGCAAGGTGGAAATTATATTAAACTGAAAGTTAATCCATCTAAAGTCTCACTGTCTTCCTCACCAGAGGAAAAGGGAGTAATTTCTCTCAAGTAGGAACGTGGGGACAATATTTCCTCTTTCAATACTGGGCACCAACCCTACAATGTAATCCCAGAATGAGTGTATTTTCCCAGAAAACTCACTACTTTACATGATAGCAAATTGCAATTCATAAGCACAAATTCATTATCTCAACACATTAAAGCAAATATATGTAAGTTAATCATAAATCCCTTTAGACATTAGAATACCTCAGCTTGGAGACTAATGCCCAGGTCATAATGCCAGCAAAAGCAATGCTGCTAACAATGCTTTTTTTGGGTAAAGTCTGTTGACTGAAGTTGCTAATTCAATGCATGCATTAAGCTGCACTCCTACTGACCAAAATGGAAGATGGATATTATCTCCCTCAGTTTTCTCTTGTGAGTAAGAAATCTTTGGGTCCTTCCTGTATAGCCATTCAAATCCCTCTGTCACTGGAACTTGACTTTCTCCTCCTTACTTCCAAATTCAACAAAAGCAAGTGGAGAGTCTTGATTCTGGGAAGTAATAACCGCTTGCATCAGTACAGACTGGGGGATGACATGCTGGAAAAGAGCTCTGTGGAGAAGGACTGGAGGGTCCTGGTGGATGACATGTTGGCCATGAGCCAGCAGTGTGCCCTGGGGGCTGAGAGAGCCAATGGGATCCTGGGGGGCATCAGGAGGAGTGTGGCTAGCAGGTCACAGGAGGTGATCCTCCCCCTCTACTCTGCACTGGTCAGGCCCCACCAGAAATATTGTGCCCAGTTCTGGGCTCCCTGGCATAAAAAGGACAGGGATCTTCTGGAGAGAGTCCAGAGAAGAGCTACAAAGATGATGAAGGGCCTGGAGCATCTCCCCTATGAGGAAAGGCTGGGTGAGCTGGGACTGTTCAGCCTGGAGAAAAGAAGACTCAGGGGGGACCTTATGAATGTCTATCAATATCTGAAGGATGGGATGCAGGAGGAAATGGCCAGCCCCTTTTCAGTGTCTGTGGGGACAGGACAAGGGGCAATGGCTGCAAGTTAGAGTATAGGAAGTTCCACAGCAACATGGGCAAGAACTTTTCCCCAGTGAGGGTGCCAGAGGGTGAGGTGTCCCCAGAGCCCTGGGACAGGCTACTCAGGAGGGTGTGGAGTCTCCATCTCTGGAGAGATTCCAGCCCCATCTGGACGCCGCCCTGTGCAATATGAGCTGGGGAGCTGCTTTGGCAGGGAGGTTGGACCCCATGAGCTCTGGAGGTCCCTTCCAACCCCTGTGACTCTATGGTTCTATGCATCACTGCAGGTGTCGAATTACAGAAAGGGTAGGGGTGCAGACCTTCCACTCCTTCCCCTGACAGGTCGCTGACGCTCAAGGACGGCTGTAGTACAGGAGTGGATGTCCGGTGTGCGTGCCAGATGCAGAAAGGCAGCAAGGGACTGAAGCGATGCTGAGCAGCCAAACCACATCTTTGGTTTGAAAAAAGTCTCTTTTCGTTTTTGGCTTTGCCCAATGCAGCAAAAAGAGAAGGAGAGCTCAAGGCTGCATCAACCCCACTTGCTTCTTTCATCCATCATAACATGAGTGCCATTCCACTTCTCTCAGGATAATTATAGCAAGGCAGCCAGTAAAATAAGGTTATGTTTGAACAAAAAAGAAGTCCAAACCATTGCAATTCTGTAATGACAGCTTCTCACTTCGTCATTAATGCTGGAGGACTCTAACCAACCCTACCCTGCTCAGTCTTGTGTAGTCACAACCCTAATGCCTCACTTCTAAACACTGTCTGCATGTAGCCAATGGCACTCAAACACTTGCGTAAGTATTGTAAGGGATAGAACAGTTTTTTAAACAAAAGAAAGATTATTGTATCTGTTAAGAATATATTTTAATTTTAATCTTCTAATGCATTTATAAATGCTTCCCACTGATGACTTGCCATCTTTTTCCTTTAGGACTTACAACTTAAACTATATTTCAGAGTTGTCTTATATCTGCTTTGATCTGAGTCTCCTTCTCTGGAGAGATTCAAGACTTGTCTGGACAACTATCTGTGCAGTATGAGCCAGGGAGCCTGCTTAGGCAGGGGGGTTGGACCCGATGATGTCTCGAGGTCACTTCCAACCCCTGTGATTCTGTGAATGTTAAAAATAGGTAGATAAATGGTGCTGAAGTCCTTTAATTCTGGAAGGACGTTGGGTGATAAACTGCAAGGTTCAAATTCTGACCTGCAGAACCCCAGAGCAGAACTTCATTACTTCAGTTCTACAGAGAACCAAAACGATGTGATTTCCTTAGTGGTCCCAAAAGACACAGTGATTGACAGGTAGATAATAAGAAACTGGAGTTCTAAGAAATATGGGCTATCTTTGAATTTAGAGGAAATGAGAAAAAAGGTAGGGTCTTTTGCTGTCCAAGTGAAGCAAAGATTACGAATAAAGGGAATAATAGCAATAAATCTTCAGATTAAATAAATATTCAAGACAGGAGAAAAGTAAATTACTAAATCATAATGTGTTCCAAATTCAGATTAGAAAAGACTGATCTTTGGACAAAAGTGTATCTTCCTCAAAACTAGACTTCAATTGGAGAAAAAATGGATTGGCAGCCAGTAAAAGAAATATTTTCTCTTTTACAAGCTTGTACTTGCCTTTCTTTTCCCTCAGTTTGACCAGCAGGTCCTTGCCTAGCCATGCTGGTCTCCTGCCCCTCCTGCCCACTTAGCCCCTCCTACCCTCTGCCTTATTCAGAGGGACAGAGAGCTCTTATGCTCTCAGAAAGGCATCCTTAAATAGTAGCCAACTTTCCTCAACATTTCTGTCACTAAGGACCACCTCCCAGGAGATCTTGGCCAACAATTCTTTAAACAGCCTAAGGTTTGCTCTCCTAAAGTTCAGTGTCCTGATCCCACTCTTTGCCAGGCCCACATCCCTTGAGACCGCAAACTCAACTAGGGCATGGTGGCTGCAGCCCAGGCTGTCTCCACTCTTAACACCTTTAATGACCTCCCACACATTGGTGAGCACCAGTTCCAGCAATGCATTGCCTCTGGTCAGTCTGTCCAATATCTGTACCAGAAAGTTGTAATCTACAGACTCCAGGAGTCTCCTGGACCTCTTGCAGCTCTCCGTGTGGCATTCCCAGCAGATATCCCGGTGGTTAAAGTCCCCCATCAGGATGAGTGCCTGTGAACTCAATGCCTCCTGCAGCTGAAGGAGGAAGGCCTCATCAGTAGTTTCTCTTTGATCATGTGGCCTGTAGTAGACCCCTATCACCAGCTGCTCTTTATTAGCCCCATCCCTAATTCTGACCACAGGCTCTCAACCTCCTCCCAGCCACTTCACAGAGAGAGCTCCTCACAGTCTATCCACGTTTTAACACAGAGGGCAACTCCCCCACCCTTCCTTCCTAGCCTATCCCTTCTAAAAAGGCGATACCCTTCTACAGGGGTATTCCAACTGTAGGAATCATCCCACCATGTTTCCATGACTGCAACTAGATCCTAATTTTCCAGTGACATCACGGTTCTCAATTCCTCCTGCTTGTTACCCATGCCGCGTGCGTTTGCGTAAGACAGATGCAGCTGGGCTTTCTGACTCAATACCTTTTTTGAGGAGCCCTCCCTCAAACCTCTGGAAGGAATCTGAAGTTTTCCCCCACTGCTTCCTAGAGGGACGTTAGAAGGTTCCGGAAGGGGGAATCATGATGTTACTATATTGCTTTTACCAGGAATCCCCTTAGAGGGGCACATTCACAGCCTGGACAAGTATGGCCTGGAATTTTTATAGATAAATAGCCCTAGTATTTCAAAGGAGTCTTATCTTTTCCTTTTAATCTGAGAAAAAGGAGACCTACTGATACATACTATGCATTTAGCTTTTAGTAAATTCTGAACTGCTGTAATATGGCAGTTATGGATTAGCCATTTGACCTTTGAATTACTATTTTGCGTAAAATCTACAAACAAGCATTAGGAATATATTGCATTATATTTGCATACATATTTGCTATATATTTAGCATTCTGCACTTACCCTGCCTTCGTTTTGCTAATAATGTGTTTACTTCTGCTGATAACAATGTGAATCTGTCTTCGTATTCATTTGGCAGCACTAGGAATGAGAGTCTATTAAATTTGACTTTCCAAAATTATTTAAAGCACAAATAATGCTTCTCCCAAAATAAGGCAAAATCACAGTCAGTCAGCCTGTTTTTTATTCACAATGCTCTTCTCATCAGAATATTTTCACTAGGATACCTGTGATATTTCAGAGGGTATTACTGCATGCCACAAAGTGTACTACCTGAAAACTACCTGAAAGCTTTCGCCTGACATTTAGCACCGTTCCCTGCCCCTAGAATCCAGAATTTCTTCAGTTTGATTTGCAATTCTCATACACATTCTTCATTTTAATTAAATGTAACACTAAAAAGTATGGAAAATCTCCTTCACTTTCCAACAGCATCTGTTCCCTATAAAGACTTGCAGCTTGAAACCATTCTTTAATGTCTGATACCAGGCACACCTGGAAGTCTGTGCTGTCTGTTTTACTAAATTACCACCCAAACAGTCCTCAAATGTAAAATACTGGCTGTTCAGAAAAGTTTTCTGTTTTGAAGTACAAAATGCTATAAGGAACAAAATTAGCAAAATGTAAATTTTAGCAATTTTTTGGGTATTTCCATAGTGCTGTAAATTTTGTCTTCAACTGAAGAATAGCATGTTCTTAATGGTCACTTTGAATTATGAGTAGTAACAGTATTTGATGCCTTATGGCATTTACTTAGTTAGCACTCAAAGATTTTCCTGAGTGGAAGTGAGTTTTTCACAGGGAAATTCAGAGGAGGATAAAAGTATTTTGCAACAATCTCAGGGAAACTTTCACCATGCTTATACATAAACACAATCATAGAATCATAGAATGGTATGGGTTGGAAGGGACCCCAAGGATCATAGAGCTCCGAGCCCCTGCCACAGGCAGGGCCACCAACCTCAGGCCTGGAGCTACACAAGGTTGCCCAGGGCCTCATCCAACCTGGCCTTGAACACCCTCAGGGATGGGGTACCCACTCCCTCTCTGGGCAGCCTGTTCCAGCCCCTCACCACTCTCTCTGTAAAAAACTTCACCCTAATATCTAATCTAAACCTTCCCTCCTTCAGCTTTAATCCATTCCCCCTTGTCTTACCATTGTCTACCCTTGTAAAAAGTTGATTCCCCTCCTGTTTGTATGCTCCCTTCAGGTACTGGCAGGCTGCAATGAGGTCCCCCTGCAGCCTTCTCTTCTCCAGGCTGAACCAGCCCAGCTCCCTCAGCCTCTCTTTGTAGGGGAGCTGCTCCAGCCCTCTAATCATCTTTGTGGCTCATCTGAACCCTCTCCAACAGTTCCACATCTTTCTTGTATTGAGGGTCCTTTATCTGGACACAGGACTCCAGATGGGGCCTCACGAGGGCACAGCACCTTTTGGCTACCCAATGCAAGCACGTCCTTTGCAGCAGAAAAACTGATGAGCCAGATTTTCTGGAAAGAACATTGAGAGTTGCCCCTCCCTGCCTGCTTGCCTGCTTCCCTTGCCATTAGTAGGCATTATGGTAGGTTACCACACACTAAGTTCATCTAGCACTCACTATATTTCCCAATTGCTGAATCCTCTTTTATAGCACACAAAAAAAACCCCACCGTAAAGCAAGTGAAAACAAAAAATCCTTTTAACAGTATAACCCAACAGCCCATATTTTTAAACAGTCGTAATCTCAGATTTACACTGAAATACTTTTATGCTCCTACAAGTCAAATGGACCAAGGAAATTCAGGATTTGCCTTTTTCTAAAAGGCAAACCTTACAAACCATTGTGTCAGGGATGCAGTAATATCAAGGATGCGTCACGTTGAAAGGTCAAAAATTTATTTCTATTGTAGGAGAAGTGCTAGTGCTTTTATCTTCACTAGCTTCAGTTCTTTTAATTTTAACTGATCATATAGCAAATGTTCTGCACAGATTTGAGCAGAGTTTTGTAACTGAAAGGCGCTTTTGGGCACTGCTCCTTCAATGTTCTGTACAATATAGCTCCTGATATTTCAGAAATGGGACAATCAGCCCTGGGAAACTATTCCATCTCTAGCATTGAACAGGTCTCCTGACACAGTTTAAATATTGTGCTGTTCAAATTCATTCTTTCACTCCTACATATATTCTTGTAATGTGCTTGAAACAATTTCACTCTGCTCTGTAGTTATCATCCCCCGTGTGAGAGCCAAACCTCTCTGTCTTTTCCCATCGTAGCTTTTCCCATCGTAGCTTCCATCCCCTTCATTTCATTATGTGACCTGACACGTGCCTAAAAAGCACCAGTTTGAGCATGGAGCAAGAGAAATGTCATCAAGCATCCTCTGAAGGACTTTACATTCCTAATGATTATTAGGATTACTTGTACTTGGAAAGTTGCTATCACAGGGTAAACACTAACACATATGCATAGAGTAATATGTTTATGTGTATATATATGTGTGTGTGTCACACCACTTAATCGTGGATTGAGATGGGATTCAATGTGTTACGAGCAAAAAAACCGTCCTCATTTTCACCACCTTTAAGCATATGTGATCTAAAAAGGAATAAAGCAATTAGAGAAATAAAATTAAACTTTGCATTCAAAGTTATGGCAATTCTCCTCTCACTTATGCATCTGCCATGCAAAAGAATCCCAGACAATGATCTCAAACGCATCACTTTGACATGACCACACAGAATCGCCTTACAGGTGGTCTTGGAAATACACTATATAGTGTTCTTGCCCTCAGCTTGCCCGGTCTTAACTTATTCCTCAGTTACTCCAGCTCCACTATTTAACATACAACAGTAGGATGTTACGCACAAAGGGGCCTGAATGAATCAACGCCACCAAAACCAAAACCCCCACAAAACAACAACAAAAGAGGAAAAAAACCCTGAAAAATTATCATCTTGACTCATTTCTGTGTTTGTTAGAGGAATCCTGAAGGGAGTAAAAACCCCACCAAGTTTAAAGAAAAAGAGTATTTAATTTTCTTATCCTTTAAAAATTATTAATTATTTATTTTTTAGCAAAGGGAAGAGAGAGAATATTAAGAGGAGACTGGGACAGAAAAATGGGGAAAGATAACATGGACACTTGCTTTGGTTCCCAGGCTCACACATTCTCAAATCCTTTTGACTACCCGGCAGCAAGCTGCTGCTCACTTTTCCTCTCAGAAATATGAGCACTGGAATCTCACCCAGTTAATAAATTATGTATTGAGGTTAAAAATACCTATTTTTTAAAAAAAGCTATTTCTCCCTGAATTTTGAAGTAAATTACCTTGGAGATGTTGATTGCAGTCAACTTCTTGTGCCAACAGCCTGAAAAATGAACTAAACAACAGCACGGTGGAGCAGCATTATAAAAATACAGAAATTATGAACTTTTGGGATTTCACACACACCCAGAGTCTGGAAAGGAAAACAGTAATATATGAGTAACAACAATAGTGTTAAAACAACCAAAAGAGACCCAATACAGACATTTGGCGCTTGTTTTTATTTTTATAAAAAAAGATCAGATTTATTAGTGCCAACGTATGTTCATAGTAAGGTAACAGAAACTAAGCTAATCTGAGTAGCAACTTACATCAAAGGATATCAAAATAATATTTCTCATAAATGAAATATAATACTTCATTTAAACTTGATTCTTGCCAACTAGAAGTCCTTGTTATCTGTCTATGAAGCCTTTAAGGAAAAGTTGCTACAGTCAAACAGGGTCCTGATAGAACTTGGCACATAAAGAAACAATTCATTTCTCACTCGTTCAGTAAACTCTCACTCCCCTGGAGCACTCACTCATACAATACTTACATAATGCATATACATTATGACTAAAGCCACGTACGGCCTAAAGCACATAGAATACCTCAGTTCTAAACGTAACACATCTCTACGTCAAAAGCAGGTCACTGTATTTACAGCAGATGATCTTGCTCTGCAGATGGGGCTTTTGCTCAAAGATGCTTTTGGTAGCATATGCCAACATCCAAAGTCATCGAATTCTTTATCAAATGAGAGGTGTATCTACAGGAAGATCTGTCTGACCGTGTGCGAGGATTCTAAGGCAATAGTAGTAGCTGTTCCACAGGACTGGCGCTGCCATTGCAACCCGCTCTCCCTCGAAGCGGTAAAGCCTTCCTTCTCCAGATGCAGCCAGGCGTAGTGAGACATTCATGATCCGCAAGCTGTTGGCTCAAAAGTCTTAAACTTCTTGGTTTATTTTTTTGTTTTTAATGTTCATGGAATAGCACCATAGGAATTCACTCTTGGTAACAAACAAATCCTGGGTCTGCTCTTCTGTTTTGCTTCTTTTGCCATCACGGATACTCTTACTTCCAGAAAACAAGTTCTTTGGGAAACCTCCCTCTCAGATAATACTACTGCAGCTTCGTTTCTGATTAGCTAAACCAGACAATCAGCTCGTTCACACAGAGATCCAAAGAAATAAAGCTTAGTAGTGTTTCCAAATATACTGCTAAAAAATGTATTTGGTGAGAGGAATATCACATGATCCTTGCCTATTTCTGTTTCTCATGGATACAGGTTTCGATTTGGGACAGGTTTTCATTTCAGTCTCTCTCTATGTTCAGTGCAAAATAAGAGCACATCATGGGAGACAGCTTACTTAACCAGTAAACCAGACATTTTCAGACACACTGTTCAAATTCAGTCACCGAGCGATGACTGATGTAACAGTTCAATCTTCTTAGTCATTAGTAAAACAAAACACTCTAAAGATCAGTTACGATTCAGAAGTAGGATTTTCCAGTTTCAAAATACTGATAACCTGATGTGACAGACGAATTTGTAAAAAATACCAAACAACACAGGAAGACCTTCCCATTTCAGACCTTCTTTCGAGTCCTTGCACGCAGGTGACAAAGTCAAAGCAACTAAGATATAAGGACAGTATTTTGAGTGCGTGACCTGAAAGAGCTTTTTTTTTCCCCCTCCTGGACACCTTACAATTGTCAGAAGGAAGAACTATCCACAGGGTCGCTTCCCCTGAACACAACCAATTGAATCTGCACACATCTGTGACAAACATCAAGCCACAAACAAAAGCTTTTATATTCTCCCTGCATGCAAAGTCATTTCACAAGCTTTGCAGAGACAGTCACATATGGAGCCTGCACATCACCATCTATCATCTCGCCTATTCCACTGGGATATTTGGGGTTTGTTGTTTTGGTTTGATTGGGTTTTTTTAAAATTCTATTTAATTTTATTTCAGTCTCTGGCCATCATTTCAACTGGACTCATACAAAACATTTGTGCTAGTAACTTCAGTTTAAAAAAGAAAGAAAAAGTCACGTCTCCCCTCCTTCCCCGTGCACTCTCTCTCTCTGTCTCCCCTTTTCTGGCATAGAGGTTCTTGAGTTATTTTTTGGTGTGCACACTATCTGGATACTTTATACTTCTGTATCGTATATGAAATCCTTTCTTGTTGATTGTATCATCAGTGTGGAAGTGAAGTAAAAGAGCTTCCCCTGCTGAATAAATTTCTTCTGGCGGCTAAAATAAATGAATAAACAAACTGATTAACTGTCCACTCTGTGTATTTAGACCCTTCATTTATTTTTATTTTTTTGTTAATAGATATTTCTTTTTGCACTTGATTTGTATTGAGTATATCTGCAATCTTTTCTTATGAGCAAAGAGAACAAAGCTCCAGATGTAGAGTTCTGGAGTCACAGAAGTGACTGGGTGGGATCATATACAGTATTCTAAATTTAGATAAACAAGTTACTCCAGGGCCTATTTTCCATCTTATTCTTCATAACAACTTTTTTTGAAGCATTAGGTGCTCCCCAAGGTCCCCTCCCCCTACAAAATGTGGCTTCTTCATTCAAACAGAAAGAACTTCAATGCAGTACTTCTCACCGCTGGTGTATTTTTCTGTCTCTAAGACAAAAACGCTGTTGGGGTGCCATTAAACATTCCACTGTCAGCAACCTAAGGCTTACTATTAAGATTACAAAACTTCATTCAAAAACTAGTTAAGAAAGTTTTTGAAAAGATTTCAAGGGAATGCTTGCACTACACATCTAGAAATGTATATATATATATATATATATATAAAAATCTAGAGCAGATAATCTTATATCTTCATTATAAGGTACAGTCACCAAACCCCATCCTTTCTGGTGCCTTTCCTTACCTTATCCTGTCTTCTCTTTGTTGTGGAAATAAGAGTAGAAACCTTCAGTACCTGGTTACTTACCCCAGATCCACAGAACCGTCCAAGTCTCATGGCTGCCTTATCATGACCATCAAAGAGCTCCACGTAATCATAACCACAGTCTGCCTCTTCTTCAACCTCAAAAGTCTGAAACATTAACTCGACCCGATAGCCACGCTCTGCCACGAGGAGCCAATCACAGTCTGCCTGAACCGGATAGTTGTTATCACCAAACTGAGCGTGTGAGTACAGATCTCTGGGCTTGGTTTCAGCTTTCAGCCGACCACCACACTCTGAATAGAGGGAGAAAAAAAAAAAAAAGACGACACTAATTCAGTAGAAATTAGCATTTTCTTTTCACAGATGCCCAGCCACTCGTTCAGGTGGAGTGCATTTTTATGTCATGAGCATACAAGGCGTAGAGTGAAGTACCCAGCATTCTGAACTTTCCCTATGTAAATCCTGGTTCATAACTACAGAAATTTTAGTGCATTTCATAGTTCTACAGTAAAGACTGAATGGCAGGGAACACCAAAGTTGCAAGGAATGAGGTTCAAGAGGTAGGATGTCCTTCAAGTGGCCATTGGAGAGGTGCCTGTGGTGAGTGAGGCAATGAGGCATCCTCATTTCAGCGGTGACAGCCTTTCTACATGACACCATTTGCAAGTGGCAGGGGATAGCAGATCTAGTAAGCAGCCAGCCAGCATTCAAGTGCAAAAGTCTTGTGTTTCAGCTTTACCCATTGACACAGTACCCAGAGAGCCAGCTCAACACTAAACACCCCCAGTCCCTCACCAGTCTGTTTGCTGTGTTGTTTGTGAATGTGGACAGGTCTTTCTCTGACCAAGAGAAAATTGCAAGAGAGAATCTTGCAGCTGAAACTTCAAGAGCAGGAATTTTTCAAGGAAATACTCAGCCAGAGATCATCACCCTATGCCAACACATTGTTTTCAGTATAAATCTCCATCTGCACATGGTATGTGCACAAAGGTAAGTGTTGGCTTAAAGCTGCTCATAGCTGCTCAAAGACACAGCATGGCCAGCAGGTCCAGGGCAGGGATTGTGCCCGCGTACTCACCACTGGTGAGGCTGCACCTCGAGTGCTAGGTTCAGGTTTGGGCCCCTCACTACAAGAAGGACATGGAGGTCCTGGCGCATGTCCAGAGAAGGGCAGCCAGGCTGGGGAAGGGGCTGGAGGGCAAATCCTATGAGGAGTGGTTGAGGGAGCTGGAGGTGTTCAGCTTGGCGAAGAGGAGGCTGAGGGGAGACCACTGCCTATAGTGACCTGACAGGAGGTTGCAGAGAGGCAAGTGATGGTCTCTTCAGCCAGGGGACAGGAGATGGGACAAGGGGAAATGGCACAAAGCTGTGCCAGGGCAGGGTCAGATGTGAGGGAAAAGTTCCTCCCTGAAAGAGTTGTGGGGCTGTGGCCCAGGCTGCCCAGGGAGGGGCTGAGTTCCCAGCCCGGGTGTGTTTAACAGATGGGTAGATGATGTACTTAGGGATATGGTTTAGCACAGGACAGGAACAGTCGGACTCGATGATCTTAAAGGTCTTTTCCAACCCAGTGATTGTGTGATTTTGCTCTGGTTTCTCATCGGGAACAAGCCATCCTCTATAACACCCATAAAAACACCAAACAGCTTGAACCAGAACCTGAGATTCACAAACTTGGGTCAATGTTTATAAACAAATGCACAGCAAATTATATCTGCATTTTGATCAAATGTACCTATCATAAGCAGGTCATTTTATAACCTGGGAAAACTGTATTTCGAAGATCGGTGACTTGATAATTTGAATTTGACTTCAGTGTCAGACTCCACTAACACTAAACATGACTGATTGCAATGTTATACAGTGAGGAGTCACATTTCAGATGGAAATTAATGACAGTCATGGGCTAAACATTATTTTTTAAAAACATGGTGTTTTTTCTTAATGAGACAAGGAAGGAATCAAAGCAGGAAATATAATTATGTGAGTGGAGCAATTTGTTATGCAATTGAAATTTCAAATTTTTTTCTTGTTTTGAAAGTAGAGATAAGAGCACGTGATAAAATTAGTCAAATGAGATAGGTCACACTGTTATTTCTTACTGGTTTTCTGATTTACTGGGTGTGTGGGGGGGTCCTATTCTTGATTTCATTTACTTTCTTCCTCTCTTTTTTGTGTGTGTATGACTGGACTGTCACCAGCAGTATGAACACGTCCCTGCTTCAGACACAGGACAGCTGCTAAGGAGAAAATGCCCCATGAACTGTCTGTGCTGCTTCCCCTGGTTGCTGCAGCGAACAGCAGCATAAAAGCCAACTTGGCAGCCATACTATCAAGGGCAGCAAATGGCAATTCCCTTTCCTTTGCCCTTCTCCAATGCACTACAGCATTATATTTTAGGATAAAGAATTGATTTTAGAAATCACAAGCCGAATTTTAAATTTTCTCATAGAATCATAGGGTTGGAAGGGACCTCCAGAGCTCATGGGGTCCAACCCCCCTGCCAAAGCAGCTCCCCAGCTCATAGTGCACAGGGCGGCGTCCAGACGGGGCTGGAATCTCTCCAGAGATGGAGATTCCACCACCCCCCTGGGTAGCCTGTCCCAGGGCTCTGGCACCCTCACTGGGGAAAAGTGCTTCCCCATGTTGCTGTGGAACTTCCTATGCTCTGACTTGCAGCCATTGTCCCTTGTCCTGTCCCCACAGACACTGAAAAGGGGCTGGCCATTTCCCCCTGCATCCCATCCTTCAGATATTGATAGGCATTAATAAGGTCCCCCCTGAGTCTTCTTTTCTCCAGGCTGAACAGTCCCAGCTCACCAAGAGCTTGAGGAGTAAATTGTAGTTTCAACAGCCCACATCCAGCCTGTACCATGCAGTTCCGCATTAGGAGATGTGGGCCAGGCTGCGATGGGTCTGCTCAGCCTTGGCACCAGAACTAAGCCACCTGCACTGACCACCATGCTTTCCCTTGTGCTGGGTCTGCTCTGCTGCTGGTACAGTGTACACATCTGGCTGGAAGGAAACCCATCTGACGGGTAAGATGCTGCCGATGCTTACAGCCTCAGACGAAAGACTTCTTTCTAGGTCAATGGAGGAACAAAAAAACTCCACTTTCATGTTTCCTGACCTTTCTAGAGGCTTTTAGGCTTCTTGCTAACTTAGAGCAAATCAAGCAGTAGTCTCTTGAGTGTTTAACAGGCTGGATATATAGGAAAAGCTCAGACCTGTCTGAACTTGTGAAACAAGGTTTTAAGTCTGTAATTATTCATTATGGCAATGCCGATCCAGACACTTGGGAAGCAACATAGGACCCTGAACTGAATGAAGCCCTCAAACTGAAAAGCACAAATTCGTCAGAGACACCGCCCCCAGGGTTGACAGATAGGAGCAGGACCTACAACAGACCTGGAACCTCCAGCAGCAGTGGTCAGAGGCCAAGCACCAAAATGAGCCCATCCAGAAAGGAACCAGCTGCTTGTGTTAGGGAAAACCAAATCACTCCCTGAGCAATGATGCTTAACGTTCTTCTCAGGAGCATTTCTGTAAATTCCTTCTGAATGGTTTATGGCTTTTCTTAGAGGGAAAATAGAACAGAATCTCTTTCTAAAACTGTGTTGCACTTTAAAATTAGTGTTTTATGAATTTTGCCTCACCTAGAGAAACCTTTCTGTCCAATCTTTTTATTGAAATTTTACTGCCCCTGCTGCTATAGTTTTATCCTGGGTTTTGGTGGGGTTTTTTTTGGTTTTTAAAATATTCAGTGGAATATCTGGATACTGCAATTGTCATTTGGATAGTATTTCAAGCCAAAAAAAGGTCACAGGAGGGAAAACAACATCTGCAGCAGCATCTACTAGGATAAGAGGCCATTGAATCATGATGATGGTGGGAATACAGCAGCACAGACAGCACTTTGGGCAGAGGAGCCAGTTGCTCTTTCACAGCTGTTACATTACACGGACCCTTCTACCGGATGAGTTCTGCCCAGAGGTCAGAAGCCAAGGCAGCAGCTTCCTCATCCTCCCTATCCTCACACCTGCATAGGACCAAGCACAACCTTGCCTCCTCCTACTGCAAACTGACATTTATTACTTGCTAGGATAGGTAAAACAGGGAAATGCGATCTAATATCCATACACTTGTTAGGTTATCTACTCGTTCACACACGTGTGTCCAAAGCACAGCGGTGATTTTTTTTTTTTTGTCCTACAAAGAGAGGCTGAGGGATCTGGGCTGGTTCAGCCTGGAGAAGAGAAAGCTGTGAGGGGACCTCATTGCAGCCTGCCAGTACCTGAAGGAAGCATAAAAACAGGAGGGGAATCAACTTTTTAAAAGGGCAGATAATGGCAGGACAAGGGGGAATGGTTTAAAGCTAAAGGAGGGAAGGTTTAGATCGGCTATTAGGGGGAAGTTTTTTACAGAGAGAGTGGTGAGGTGCTGGAACAGGCTGCCTAGAGAAGTAGTGGATGCCCTGTTCCTGGAAGTGTTCAAGGCCAGGTTGGATGGGGCCCTGGGCAACCTTGTGTAGCTCCAGGCCTGGAGGTTGGTGGCCCTGCCTGTGGCAGGGGGGTTGGAGCTCTATGATCCTTGGGGTCCCTTTCAACCCATGCCATTCTATGATTCTATGAAATCCCCACAGACCTTCTGTGTTCAGCTCAAGGCCACAAGAAAAGACTGTGAGGTCCCAATTCTCTCACCCAGACAGTACCTCAAAGTGCATGCTGGTGATGTGATGTTCCACTCGGTGAGCAGTTTGGGGAACAGCAGCTGACAGAAATAAATGTCCTCTCTTAGGGATGTAAGCTTCCTAATTTTTACAACACTTAAGAACTGGGCAAATCCTACTCTCCAGATTTTCCCAGGAAAGCGCTACTATACATACTAAGAAATTTTTCACAGTTAAGGCACATAAAACTCAGTGTATAAATATATATATGTACTTTTATGAGGGAAATGACATCAAGTCATAACATAAATAGCAATCATTAGAAATTAGGGACTATAAATACGACAAATGTTGCAGTTCTGCAAATTGAAAAAAAGAATGAAAAAGGTAGTAGCTTTACAACACCTGTTCCTAACAAGGGTTTAGACCTTTATTTATGCTGAGGTTAATTTAAAAGTGAGTAATTATTATCATTTCCCATCTGAGGGAAGGGGTTACTGCGGTAGGGAAGGGGAACAATGGCATGCTTGTGTGAAAGGATTTCCCACAAGGAAAACAAATTGTAGGTAGCTAAACTTTTCGCTTTCCAGGCCCAGATCATGAATAGTTCATATGATGTTGCCTACCATCTTCCTCTGAAACAGAAGTAAAGTTTTAGAATATTTTTTAACAAAGAAGAATGGAAAAGAAAGAGAAAACATTTATAGGCAAGGGTTTGTTAGCTGGGCACGATGCATCAACCTAAGGAATACTCTGGATAGTATCAAATGGCATTAACAGGGACTACCTGCCTTGATTATTACCTTCTATCAGTAACTGGTACCTGCCAGTAAATCTCATGTACTAGCTTTATTGACTATTTACTGATTAAGAATTAAAGCAGAAAGACATTATGTCTGAAGAAGAAAGACAACAAAAAAACCCTCATCTTACAGCAAGCACAGGAGCTTCAGAAATTCATCACTAGGGGCCACTGTAAGCCAAGCAACTACAGGGAAATAAGCGATGAAAATGCCCCAAGAAATTTATTTCTGTGCTCGCAAACCACTATTTTTAATATCAGCGATTTCTGCCAAAGGAAAAACCTAAACGGTAAAATCGAAGGAGATCATATTCTTCAAGTCTTAAGGAAGGCTTCAGTATTGAGGTGGGTTTGTTTTTTTTTTCATTTGGCTTGTCTCCTTTGTAGCTCTGCAGGAAAGTAATAGCTGTTTACACAAAGCCCAGACTTTTGTTTAAGTTAGAGCAGGAAAGTAATGGAGGTGCATCACATGCCCCAGTGAAGTATTGCCATTATAAACACCATGAAAAGCTATTGAATCTTTTACAAACTAATGACATCAATCTTTCTATGACAGGATCTTCTTTTTATTGGATTTTTTTAATCATTTACCTAGAAAATGGATAGAGACACACACAAAGAGGAAGAGAGAGATGGAGAAGGAAATATGTGAAATATTAGAAGATACTTTCTGCTTTCCTACTGTTCTTAAGGTTTCATTACATTCAGGTGGAGCATTGTCTTATCTGTCTTATCCCATTCCTAGACAAAAAGAATCCGAAGAACACTAAAGTACAAAGGGGAAATTCTTAGCAAAGCACATCCTTGTTTTCTGACCTGTAGAGTGTGTTGCTTGGAAGCCTTTTCTTTGAACTGATGCATCTGAAATAAAGCGGAGGAACATTTTGTTGCCAGTAGCGATAAGAGGATCGGGTATCCTATTGCCACATAAACGTCCCAGAATCGGTGATTTTTCACTTTCTCCATCAAACACTTCCAAGTGGTCGTAAGCACATTCTTGGTGTTGTTCTATCTCAAATTCATTGAAGGTCTGGGAGGGGGAAAAAAGCAAAATTACTCACTGTAGTGCTGTATTTACTGTGCTTACATGGTACACATGCACTGATAGTACATTTCACAGATTCACAGAACTGTAGGGGTTGGAAGGGACCTCAAGAGATCATCAGAGTACAAAGTAGATGTAGTTCAGGTGACAGATTTCAGTAATATGGCCTCTACAAGGCTGTAGCTTTAAATACCATACTGATGGTAAGAAAGTGGAATTTTCAGGGGGAAAAAAAGTGAATTTTTAGAAATAACCCACAATTTATGGTGAAATTCAAAATCTGTTTTGCTCAACAGCATCGCATATATGCGCTCCCATAGGTAGCCACATAGCGGACCACTGCAGAAAGAGCACACCACCACACCAAAACAAACAAAAGAAGAGCCACTCAGGGATTAAGAAGCTAGACTTAAAAGGAAATAAAACTGAGCTATGGAGTACTGAGTAAATTATAGAATCATGCATTCAACCTGGTACACCAAAGCAAATCTGACCTACGAAATCCCTCGGGGAATCTAGCCAGTGTGAGATGCAAAGGTAATTTATATTAACAGCTGACCTGAAGGAAATAGAAAGAACTAACAGAGTCTCTTTTGCCCAAAGAACCAGAACATTTGGAATAATTCTGTGAAAAGCCAGGAGCTGAATGATGCAGTAGATGTGGGTTCATTGCACAGCAAAGTCTGGGTGCTTTGTTAAGGGGGAAGAAACTACAGAGGCAGTGAGATTGGCTGTACAGCCGCTCCTCCCGCTGCTCTCAAACTGTGGTCACCTAAGTATATGTTGTCATTTATACCCAAATAAAATGGGGTCAGTTAAAAAGAAAACAAAGCCAGAAAGCTGAAAGACTGTAAGGGAGTTAGTGAAACACAGATTTGAGGCAAGCCCCTTGGAATCAAGGGGAGTGATAGATCCAAGAGCTGCCTGCGGAACTTGGCTTTCCTTTAGAAGCAAGTTTTGTTCACCGCTCATCTGTACAAAAAGAATGCTCTCCAGGAAGCACTTCTTGGCATGAACTGTAAGACACACCTATTGTTTTTAATATTTGGCTTATCGTAGGGATCCCTAAGTCTGCAAGGGGATGGCATGTGTTATACTGGGTCCCACAAAGAAGAACAGAAAAAAGTCCTAAATCTGTTCGTAAGTCTAAAAATCAATTCAAGCAATTACAGACAGAATCCCAGGAATTTTTCCTTTTTTTTTTAAAATGAAAATCAAATCTTATTATTATGTCTCTTAATAGATCAAAATGCCTAGTATTTCAAAACATCCAGAGACAGTCTCTTCTTTTGTTGTCATTTTAAAAAAAAGTGTTCATTTCCCAGGAATGGGCTAAAAGCAGCCTTGAAAGAGGAGAACTAACACAAATTTTCCTTAAAGTTGAACAGGACAGAATAGTTACCCCAACTTTCTCTCTGTTACTCCAGTGATTTAATAAAGTTGGTAGTGTGGTTAAATCACATTCCTCCTTCCTGGGGAAAATACCTTTGGATGCCTAGGCACAGTGACTACAGTAGTCCCTGTTGCAACTGTGGGAAGTGGGAATGGTATTCAGAAGTGTTACATACAGCTTCGGAACATCCAGCCCCTTTCCATCCGTAGCACTCAACTGAGCAGATACATTGGTGGCATTTCAGGATAGCTGCCTGAATGGGACACTTAAGCCTGTCTCTATAAACATCCGGCCGATTAGCTTATGAAGACCTCTCTGCTACATCCATTTGCAGAGACTTCTTTATCTACACTTCTCATTTAAAAATTCTGAAGTGTGTTATCTTGTTTTTTTCACAGGCTTCTTAATGACAGCCAGTGCTTAACCTGAGCCTCTTCTGAAGACACTTTTCAATGATTATTGGGGTGAGAGCAATCACAATGCGGGATTAATTCTCATGCACACACACACACACAATTTATGTGGCTTATCACAGAGAAATCAACTCTCCCCTTGTTCAATTTGACAAAGTAAACCACGAGGAGCAAGCTTAAATATGGTGTGAAAGTCCAAGAAGAAGAAATACTTATCCATAGCAGAAGCATGGTTGGCATTGCTGATGCCACACCTTGCTATGTTAGACAGACTTTAATGATATTATACACATAGAATTTAGTAGCTTGATCCCACTGGATTCCACAGAAAAGCATATTTCAGATTCAAAATCACAGAAGTACTTTTTTAAGTTCCATCTAGTAAAATTCTGCCTAATTTTTCAAATTTCACTTGCAACAAAACCCCACCTTTTTAATCTACAGCAGTGATTATTTAACTGAAGAAATCAGAATGCTGGAATCTTGCCCACTGACATTAAAAGGACTGAAAAAGCTTTTCCAGCAGCATGCCCGTGCCTGGCTGGTTTTGGGTTACTCAGGATGAAGAAGGCTTCCTCGGTGTCAGCAAGGAGGGCACCTGAATCAAAAACCTTTCCCACTCTGAATGGAAAGAGCATGCACACCACTCATTTTCTGCAACCCCCACATTCCCCAGAACAGCTCTACCATTTTACCTCTGGTGAACAGGGATCAAGACATGATCCCACATCAGAACCAGTAAAGGGAGTTATGGTTGTAGAATCACTGAATCACTAAGTGGTTGGGTTTGAAGAGACCTAGTTGAGTTATGTTGGAAGAAAAAGGAAAGGCTGAGTGAGCTGGGGCTGTTCAGCCTGGAGGAAAGAAGACTAAGGGGGGACCTTATTAATGTCTACAAATATCTTAATCATGGGATGCAGGGGGAAATGGCCAGCCCCTTTTCAGTGCTCTGTGGAGACAGGATGAGGGACAATGGCTGCAAGTCAGAGCATAGGAAGAACTTTTTCCCTAGTGAGGGTGTCAGAGCCCTAGGACAGGCTGCCCAGGGGGGGTGTGGAGTCTCCATCTCTGGAGATATTCCAGCCTCATCTGGATGCCAACCTGTGCAATATGAGCTGGGGAGCTGCTTTGGCAGCAGGGGTTGGACCCCATGAGTTCTTGAGGTCTCTTCCAAACCCTATGATTCTATGATCACCTAGTTCCTACTCACCCCCCACTAGACCAGGTTGCCCAAAGCCCCATCCAGCCCAGCCCTGAACCCTGCCAGGATAGCAAACGCTTATTAAACCAATTTATCAGGTTTGGATGGGGCCCTGGGCAACCTTGTGTAGCTCCAGGCCTGGAGGTTGGTGGCCCTGCCTGTGGCAGCGGGGTTGGAGCTCTATGATCCTTGGGGTCCCTTCCAACCCACACCATTCTATGATTCTATGATTCTCCCTGTCCTTTGCAGTTCTGAGTACTTGAAATCCCCACAAAATTCAATTCCCAGGTCTACACTATTGAGTAGCCCCTGTTGGCCAGGACTGATCAGGAGGCAGCAGATGTTTGAAACAGCTTACCTCTGGGCTGCAAACTGGTAGCAAAGTTTAGTAACAGTTCTGTATTGTTGAGCGGTCATTTGAGAAGCAGGTTTCATGGAAGGAAAAAGAAAAAGGAAGGGTAGGCAGCAACTCACCAACTTGACCCTCTGCCCAGGGGTAGCACTGATTTCCCACGTGCACTCCTTTCTACTGGGATACTTGTCAGGCCAGTTGGGACTCGTGATGATGCCATTGGGACTGTGGATCTTCTGTTCACACTCAGCTGTGCCAACAGCGATAACATCAGTTAGTCAGGTGGTCTACATTCAGAGGGAGCCAGGAAAGTATTCTTTTTGTCATGGAAGCAGCTGAATGGAAAGGCTCTTTAGGAAGACAGAAAAGCACACCCTTTGGCGTGACCAGTCAGGTTCTTTCCCCTTTGGCAAACACTTTATGACAATTAACCCAGCATGCTTCTTTCTAGATTGCTGTGAAACACACACTGCTGTTTTCAATGGAGGGCTGTGGGTTGTTTTTTTTTTAAATATTAGCAAGGAATAAATATAAGGATTAAAATTTAATTTCATCTTTTGCTATTTCCCACATACAAATAAGTAAGAAAATTTGTATGACAACTCTTGATACTCTAACTTCCAATGATATTTTTGAACAACTTGTTGTTCTCTCCTCTCACTGCTTTTCATACTGCAGCTATGGAACAATTAGTTTGATTTCTAAACCACAGTTTCCAGGGACATATATACAGCTAGAGAACAGCTCAAACTGAACTGTGACTATGTACTAAGAACAGCGCAGTCACTCACATCATAACTGAATCACCAGAAGTGCATCTCCATGAATAAACACAACTAAAATTTAAAGGAGGCAAGAAATAAATCACTTTTATTTTTTCTATAGTTTCTTAATGATCTCAAATTGTTTTATCAACATCAGAGAATTCCTTGAGAGAAATCTTTTGGAGCAGGTAAGTATCATTCCAGCACCAGTGATAATGCAAGGGATTCACAAAGGTCACATCTTTACTCCCAAATTCAATCCCTGCTAGAATGCGGTCCTGGGAAATTACAGCAGCTCACATGATACTGCACACTTGATGTTATATGCAGATCATCCAATTCTACGCAAGCCCCAAAGCTTCTTGGGCATAGCTGCACCTTCAGACAGCACAGGAACTTGACTGGAATTTAGATTGTCTGAATATGTCCCCTAAAATAAACCCAGAAAGAGCAGATACAGTTTCAACCTGACCGCAAGGAGACTAACCGCTACTGACAGGGGCAAATGACAGCTTCACCAAGGTTCTCCACTATTCCTGGGTTTAACATAGGGTTAGATAAATCCTCTATCACAGTTTTAAATGTTCTGTGCCTCACAGCACTATTAAAAGTAGTAGTCCCTGACAGCAATCCCAAGTTTTCCAAAGTGCATTCCTGTGGACCTCAAACTTGGCCAGACAAATGCTGGGGATGGAGGGGGCAGGAAAGGCAGGGATGCAGGAGTGTTTAAGCCCAAAGATATAAGCCCCTATTGCCAACAACTTTCTTTGCCCTTTCTTTTCCTTGGTAGGAGAGCTGCAGAGATCTCCCTGTAGAACAGCTGCATAGCCAAACATTTAAACACCTTCCTACTTACCCTCCTTGCAGTCATGTTTGTTCTCATGTAGCACAAACCCATTCCGGCACTGGCAAACATAGCTTCCCACTGTGTTGATGCACTCATGCTGGCAGCCACCGTTGTCCTTGGAGCACTCATCCTTGTCTAAGAAATACACAATGAGGCAGGGTGAATATCACAGCTAGCAGCAGTTCTCATTATCAAATAGGTTTAGCACAGTGTTTTGAGTCCAGAAAAGGATAAACTAAGGCACACTCACTCTTCCCAGTGCAGCAGTTTCATGGCTTTAGCCACTCGCTGCTCAACCTGCAATCTTGCACCGTGGCACAAATAAACTGCCTCATCTTCCTGGGAAGTGAGGGGTAGTTCCCAGGGAGAGGGACACTAGTAAAGTAAGCTAAATCAAAGGCGACAGGACAGTTACTAGCACCTGCTCTTTCAACTGGTAAAATTTCACAAATATCTCATCCACAGCTTTGTTTCAGTAAATCGCAGGACTGGGATTTATGTGCAACACAAAAATATGCCAGTTTTATGGAAATGCCACAAAATTTAATGGCCATGTGTTGAAAGGAACACGTAAGGCCAAACAAGGTTTCAAGCTCTGCACATTAAAAGAAAGATGTAACATAAACTTTTCAGCAAGTTGTTTTTCCCCAGCAGAGTGACAGTGTGCTTTACTTTTAATGAGTCTGGGCATTGCAGAACATCATAAAGAAAAACATTTCATTAACACACACCCCTCCCCCGCCCCCAAACTGGCATTAATTATTTCAAGGAAATCTACAATACAGCATGCAGTTCAGTTTATTAACATATAGTCCTTTAAAAGAGCTTTTAGTGTGTTAGAAGTAAAGCAGAGAGTAGGGGAGGAAATATGACCTGCACTAAACGGTTACAAACTCATCGCATGGAAAAAAGCCAAATGAGATTAACAGGCTGTCACTCTAGCAAGGGGCCTCAGCTGCCACCCTCTCTGTCACTCAGTTGTCATTTTAGGTGAGGCTGGTCCATTTAAAAGAGGCAGACTGCTTCTGACAGTACCTATATATATGGTGTGTATATATAAGCCGATGATCCAAAGCTGGGAGGAGTGGCTGACATGCAGGACTCTGCGCTGCCATCCAGAGAGACCTGGACAGGCTGGAGAGCTGGGCAGGGAGAAACCAGATGAGGTGATCCTCCCCCTCTACTCTGCCCTGGTCAGGCCCCACCTGGAGTATTGTGTCCAGTTCTGGGCTCCCTGGCATAAAAAAGACAGGGATCTCCTGGAGAGAGTCCAGAGAAGGGCTACAAAGATGATGAAGGGCCTGGAGCATTTCCCCATGAGGAAAGGCTGGGTGAGCTGGGACTGTTCAGTCTGGAGAAAAAAAGACTAAGGGGGGACCTTATTAATGTCTGTAATAAATATCTTAAGGATGGGATGCAGGGGGAAATGGCCAGCCCCATTTCAGTGCTCTGTGGGGACAGGACAAGGGGCAATGGCTGCAAGTCAGAGCATAGGAGATTCCACACCAACAACACTTTTCCCCAGTGAGGTTGCCAGAGCCCTGGGACAGGCTGCCCAGGGGGGTGTGGAGTCTCCATCTCTGGAGAGATTTCACCCCCATCTGGACGCTGACCTGTGCAGTATGAGCTGGGGAGCTGCTTTGGCAGGGGGGTTGGACCCCATGATCTCTTGATGTCCCTTCCAACCCCTACGATTCTATGATTCTATATATACACATGTGTGTATGTATGCACATGTGGATACCCATATATATGTATAAGCACATATATAAATCCCAAGATATAGGTATAAACACGCACATGTTAAAGAGCTTTATCCTACAGGCTGTGTCATTTCAACACACAAAAGACAGGAGGGAAAGAACAAAGGAACTGTGGTCTTCCCAGAGGTCCAGCTGCTGCTCAGGGCTGGAATGCAGTGCGTGCATTCTCCTCAGCCTCATGTACCTTGGGAAGCACCAGCAAGCATCATCTCCAAACAAGGCAGCACACAATGTTTCAGATTTTAGAAGGCACAGTATGAACTTCTATAGATTAAAAGCCACTGTGGATAATTTGTCTGGTTTTGTTGTCTTACATAGTTTTTCCCTGCCTTTACTGACACTCACAGTCAGTAACACAACAAAGGAAGTTTTTGCGTTTTAATCATATACACACATCAGCTTTATCTGCCAAAACATATGCAACACTTGAGCCACTGACATGCTGGTTTTTCCATCAAAATCGGCTTCTACTTATAATATGTAACGATAACATACATTTATATATAAATCCTGCAAGCCACACCTAAGCGTTTTGTCCTGTAAATCTCAAATCTGTGTGCCCAAAAAGTTTTTGGAAGCTTTCTGCAGACATGAACAGATCTAGATCTATAGGCTAAGAAACATTTGAAAACATAGGCAGCTCCCAGAATCTCATGTCCAGAGGCCTACACTAGTTGTCATTTTGATGACAGAAGAAGCATAAAAGCTCCACAATTCACTGTTTGTGCACCTTGCAATGCAACTGAGGTAATAAATCTAATGCCAAACAAAAGTTTTAATCATTCATCTTTACAAAAGCAAGCACTATCATAAAATAGCTCTGTGTTGCAAGGGAAGAAGAGTAACAAGAAAATGAGATATTGGATAGGATGTGACTAAAATCCTCAATATTTCCTCTCCTAAGTATTAGTTTTCTACCAAAATAACAAAATAGATGGAAGGCAAGCTCAAACTGCATTCAAGTTAGGCATTCAGGTGCAGAGCAGGTACCAGAATTCTAGATAAAAGCCCTGCCCATTTTCATGTGAAAATTCCAAAAAGTATTTCAAGATGAAATAAGCTTATATTCTGTAAAATAATCTCTCAAGAGACACATATAAATAAGCAAACAGTGCCATCTCAGACCTACTCAGAAATTCAACAATGGACAGAAGGTAGAAAAGAAAATCTTTGGAACATATTTGAATGCATTAATTGCTTGTACATGGTTAATCAAGGATGCAACTGTTGAACAAGCCTTCCTCACGCTTCATAATTAAGAACAGACTTTCTGTCAAATTGATTGCCCAGTTTCAAAATTCATGAGAAAAAACCCGAACAATTAGTCTGTATTAGTTAGAGGAACAAATGTTTTGCTGTGTGAAAACAAAGCCATTTGTTGTGCTGGCAGATGGAAATGAGTCTCCCTGTTTTTGAATGGATACTTTCCTTCCTCAGGTCAGAACTCAGAATAGGGGAAAGATCCATCCTCAAGGAAATGTTAGCTTCAATCATTCAGAGGACAAATGGTCGTACCTCTGAGACCCTCAGAGGCCACCAGTCTGTCAATAATACGTACTCGGCCTGAAGGGACCTGTATCAAGTCCTTGCAAGATTCAAAAAGAAAAATTTTCTCTTTGCAGGCAGCTTTCTTGTCTGTGAAAAAAAACGTACCAGGATGGCACCAGAGATGAGTTCGTGCTCCAAAACAAACTTGATCAAGGCTAGAAATATTCTAGGCTTTCTCTTTTAAACCACTCAGTGAATCTTCACCCATGGAGAACTGTTCCAGCAAACCTCATTTCTGTATTACATCAAACAACATGTATGTTTTGAGCAGTCATGCAAAGAATCATATTTATTTAAACACCAAAGTAACTCTAGAATGTATGAGAAGTGGAACCTGTTTAGTTCTCACCAGGGATTAATCATAACACTGTTACAAAGACTAAAGAAATGATTCATCTATCTTCTCGGAAACATCACAGGGCGAGGGGGGGCAGGAGGAAAGAAGTATATGTGTGGGGTGTGTGTGTATTTGTATTTTATTGTTATCTTTTCCCCTTCCTAGATTAAATTCATGGAGTCATTTTACACAGCTCTTGTCTAATGGGCCCAGTGGACTGCAACAGGTCTTCTCATGAGCAGGAGAGAGAGAGGACAGAAGAAAGAATAAAAAGACAATTACAGGAAGCTTTTAGTTTAGAAGCCTAATATCCGTTTCCAAAAAGTTTTATTCAAATTTTTAAAAATTAATCTATTATGGCTCCCTAGTTTCTTCTCTTTATCCAAGAAACTCAATTATATTTACATGAGTGTCTCTGGAGACTCATCCCTGCAACGGCTCCCAGTGGAGCTTCCTGCAGAACTCTCCCAGCCAATGGAAATTTTACATAATGTTTTTTAAAAAAAAAGTTTTCCTCACTTTCCAGTAGCACCTGTCTGGCTGTTAACACCATTTTACAGCCAAAAATGTAATTACATGTTCACTAATGTCAACATAAACACGTTCCTAGCGCAGGTCATCTGCTGTCCTGTGTCACTGTTTGCTTTCACAGTTTATCACAGTGGGTTCCAACCACCCAAAAACTGCTTTCTGTCACGTGAGCTGGAGCTGGGCCATGTTTTCTCAATGGTATCAGTGGCTGCAGAATTCATCACCATGAGAATTGAAAAAAAAAAAGTTATCTGTCTGTGTTTCGTGCAACACGTTACAGCCCCTGATCTTCAGGCTGACCTGACCTACCCACCCAGCTCTTCTGCTGGGCACTGCCTGTGCCCTTTACCCACGAATCGGGACGTCACTACATGCTTACCAATGTTTCTATTGTGATTTAGTTAAATGAGTGAGCACCTTAGTCCCTAACACTAACTATTTCTTCAGAGATACAATTCTAAAAGCGGTGCTTGCTGAAGACAAGCTATTGACAGACTAATGGCATATTATGTTCAGTATGAAGGAGTTCTGGAATAAGAAAGTTGTGGCATTTTCCAACACCTTTGGGAGTCTTGTTTGATAAATTATTCAGAGATGCAATCGCTTTTTAGATACATTAAGTTCAGAAGTTTGATTGTTTCAAGCATTAAGAAGTTTCTGGTTTCATTCAGAAAATATTGCCAAAAGGAGAAAGAGAAGTACAGAAGCTGCTACAAATGGTACCCAAATTCATATGAAAGGAGAGAAACAATCATGCATTATGAACATTCAGTGAATTTATAGTCTCTGAATCTATAAGTGTGATTCAAACTTCCTGTCTTTCAAGGGGATTAGATATATGCCATGTCCAGGACACATCACACAGTCCTATTCAGGAAAAACACACATCAGTTCAGATTTATCCCTGGCTAATGAATTTATTCATAATTTAAAACTTTTTTTTTTTTTTAAATTGTCAGGAAATACGTAATTTCACCTGAGGGAGTGGTGGTGGTAAGGGCTCTTAAAAGTCTTTTCCAACCTAGTGATGATTCTGCGAACATTTCCTTCAGAACTCTAAAAGACCAGGGAAATAATCATTCTGAAGTATTACAACCTGATGCTTTCAGCTCAATGAATTATAATCCAGTCTTTTCCCAACATGTAACATTTGCCCAAATTTTCTCCTAGAACATACTCATAATATTAATAGATCATTTATCCAGTCACTGAAATGACTAAATCTGCAACAATGAACTATCACTTTAAAGCAAGCCAAAATGGATCTATGGATGTCTGAATGTTCATCATGTCCACAAAACACAGCTTCTGAACCACAGAGTTTACACCAATGACAAAGGTCTCATTGTCAACCTTATCTGGCATATGAAAATACCTGAAAATAACTAACCAGCTTAATTTAAAGGCTGTTTTTAGCACTGGGACATGTCCATACATGGGCCTGTAAAAGGTCAAAGTATGTGACAGTTCCTGCTGGCAGCACTAGGCCAACGTGGAGCAACTAGCTGCTTTTCAAAGAGGAAACTGCTGTACACATACGTGTATTTACCTCAAGTAATCAGTAAACCTTGAAAGCTTCTTTCTGATGTAAAATATAAATCTAAAGGTAAAAAGTGATACCATATGTAATGACGGAGCTGAAGGGCTATGACCACTAAAATATGATCACTAGAAAAAAAACTAATGATGAGATGAAGCACTTTTTTACATCTTTCAGAATTGCTTAAGAAAATTATCAAAGCAGTCATAATGAGAAAGCATTGGAATTCTAAACTGTTTGTCTTGACAAGCTATCTTCCTTGCTTTCCTAACTCCAGCACTTACAGAATATACTGCTTCTTATGACTTGGTCATAGTTATCAGTTCTTAAAGCTAACCGATGAAATACCATTTTCATTTTAGCTTTGACAAAATATTTGAGCTGATTAATGCTGATATCAGTGCCTGGTAACACATTTTGCTACATGCTAAACACAAGAGGGATTCTCCAGATTCATATTTTTAACTGCTGTCAAAAAACTGGGGGCAGAATTCAAACCCCAAAAGCTTCCAAGTGACTTCCAATCTGGGGAGGCAGTCAGATGCTGTTTGTTTGTGTTGTTTTACACAAGGTGACATACATCTGTGTGTGTAAACACTCAAGAAACACACTACGCAGAATTTCCTTCCTAACACCAGGTGTTAACCTGCCACAGCCAGATTATCATCATCTAGTCTTAGCCAGTAATTGCAGAGAGCCCCACTGTGCAAATATTTCCTCACATCTTCAGCTTCACTCAGGTCCAACTTTGTCCTCAGAAGATAAAAACTTCCAACACTCCAATTTGCCCCAGTGAAATTACATTCACAACTAGAGACGCGCACATTTCTGGAACAGCAAGGACTTCGACTCTGTCCTTCTGCAGAACATTAAGGAGCGAAAAGTTTGGCAAGAAAGCACCCATAATGTTAAACAAATGCTGTAGCACCAAGTGGTAATTTCATAACTAATGTACTATATTAACAGACCTGAGATGAAGAAACCACAAGTGTGCACCGTATGGGATTCATACCACATCACAACTGGGATTTGAAAAACAGCCACAAAACTCAGGAAAAAAACCCAATCCAATCAAAAGTTAAAAACACTCAGTAAATCTTCTCTTTTTTTCCACTGTATCTCACCAAGTTCATTTGCCTCTGCTGTTATTAAAAAAACCCAACCATATACATTCCCTGTATTTTCTACTATACATAGACATTACCACGCAGAACAGTGTTTTGAATGCAGGAGAGTGGTTTGTGCTTCTATAAATAAAATAGAGTTAAAGCTACCAGGAAAACTGTAAGGGAGGAGGCCACTTTCATACCAAAACATCAAATTCATTTCCAGCCAAGTGTACGTGCGGGCGCACTCACAGTTACACAAGGCCAATGCTCCATACCTGAGAAGAAGTGTGCCTTGAAACCTTTTTTTGACACAGTGTTGTCAGACCTGAACTCAATCCGCATGTTGTTGTACTGGGAGGTGATAACTTCAGGAACTTCTGTACCGCAGAATTTACCGTGCAGTTTAGAATCAGAGGAAAGGCCACTACGGATCTCCACGTAATCGTATTTGCAAACCTGAGGAAACAAAGAAAACCTTTATTTTGGTGGCCCCAAGGAAAAACCGCTGTCATTTATAAATGCAAGAGCTGGGATGGGTACTGCTGCACAACAATGGGATAACTGCCTTTTTCCCCCTGCTTTTCCTTAACTCTGAAAACATGTGAACACTCAAGTAACGGTTTCTTATTTTGTATAGGAATTACACTTTATGCTCAAAACCGTATTTTAATAGCAACTAATCTGTGTTCAGCCGATGATCCAAAGCTGGGAGGAGTGGCTGAAACCCAGGACACTGCGCTGCCATCCAGAGAGACCTGGACAGGCTGGAGAGCTGGGCTGGGAGAAACCAGATGAGGTTCAACAAAAGCAAGTGGAGAGTCTGGCACCTGGGAAGGAATAACTACTTGTATCAGTACAGGCTGGGAGGGACCTGCTGGAGAAGAGCTCTGTGGAGAAGGACCTGGGGGTCCTGGTTGATGACAGGTTGGCTATGAGCCAGCAGTGTGCCCTGGGGGCTAAGAGAGCCAACAGGATCCTGGGATGCATCAGGAGGAGTGTGGCCAGCAGGTTGAAGGAGGTGATCCTCCCCCTCTACTCTGCACTGGTCAGGCCCCACCTGGAGTGTTGTGTCCAGTGCTGGGCTCCCTGGCATAAAAAAGACAGGGATCTCCTGGAGAGAGTCCAGAGAAGAGCTACAAAGATGATGAAGGGCCTGGAGCATCTCCCCATGAGGAAAGGCTGGGTGAGCTGGGGCTGTTCAGCCTGGAGAAAAGAAGACTAAGGGGGGACCTTATTAATGTCTATAAATATCTGAAGGATGGGATGCAGGGGTAAATGGCCAACCCCTTTTCAGTGTCTGTGGGGACAGGCAATGGCAAGGAGCATAGGAAGTTCCACAGCAACATGGGGAAGAACTTTTCCCCAGTGAGGGTGCCAGAGCCCTGGGACAGGCTGCCCAGGGGGGTGTGGAGTCTCCATCTCTGGAGAGATTCCAGCCCCGTCTGGACGCCGCCCTGTGCAATATGAGCTGGGGAGCTGCTTTGGCAGGGAGGTTGGACCCCATGATCTCTTGAGGTCCCTTCCAACTCCTATGATTCTATGATCTGCCTTTCAAGATGCTCAGTAACTTTCCCTTTCATTCTAAAAAGTAAAAATTCCAGCGATGTTAGACTAAAATCTAGATATATTCACCCTAAAAATTATACCTTGGTGCTATAAACTACATATCCAGAACCTACAAACCTTCTATTGCTTATAATCTCAAAGATTTTTTTTTAAAAGGACATTAATTTTCACCCAGAAACATACAAGATAGACTTGTATGTTATGGTGAAAAACCTTACATTTACAAATATACAAATCTGCCTCTACATCTTTAACACACACTAGCACAGTTATAATTTAAAGGGCTGATGCATGATGATGTTTTCATTAAAAGGTTAAAAATAATAAAATAAAACAATGAAATGAAAAAGCCTTATGCAAGGCCTACTGCTCATGATAATACTTTCAGTTCATAATCCCTCGGTCAACCTAAAGCCTTCCACCCAAAAACTTCTAAGCTTCTTAGGCTCAACTATCAATCATTTAATCAGAAATGTCCCAGTTGCCTGCAATTAATAGCTTAAGAGAAAACAGTGGCCCAGAGAATACATACACAGCTTAAGTTGTCCATTAAATCCAAGTTGTATTTGATAAATAGCTATTTCTAGTCAAAAAATAAATGTCAGGGAAGCTTAAGGATAACTACAGAAAATGATGTTTTGGCTTTTTTTGCTCTTTCTCCCTATGAAACATTAAATGATGGTCAACATTTATTTATTTTTTAATATCATGGATTTTAGACATAGATGAAGTTTTCGTTGTTACTGGAATAACTTTCATATGTTGCACAGCTGGAAAGCAACAAATCCAGTTGAAACTACTTTTATACAATGTACAGAAAACAAAGATTTATAAAACTGCCACATATTGGTTTAGACTAATTGTAAGATAAATTCATTTTGATGCATATTTTTTTTCCAAATATAGTTCACATCATTAATAAACCCCAGCAATTTCAGCAACATATCATCAGTGGTGAGTTTTGATGGGCTTGTAGCTTTAGATTAGAAATGCAATTTAATTTCAGATATGTCTAAATTCCTTCATACTACACTATTTTTTACTGTATTACATGTAAAATTAAGATGGTAATATGTAAATGTAAAATATTAAAATTATAATTTTGGAAAATATATTAAATTTGGTCCTAAATGGAAATTTTATTACAAAAAAAATAATAATTAGACCATTTGCTACACTGTATATCTGCACTCAGACAATATATGACAATGTTTCTATGACAAATATTCTATGTTTCTTCTGATTTTCACAGGTCTCATCTTTAGCAGTACTATTTAATAATACAAAGCTGATATTTAGTAGCACTGGAGAAGATCAAACCGAAGTTTTAGATGTTGAAAGAGATTATGTATGCATTTTCCACATCAGCTTAAGTTGTGTGTCTTATAATGACTTTAGAAAACTGGTTTAGCTTCATTAAACCCCCAGTACCTTCCTTGCAAATCTGTCCTAAATATCAAGAAAGTGCAGAAAAAATGCTCATGATTACATTTTTGTTCAAGTGTCAAATTTCAATTCTTTGGGCTTTGCAAGTTTTTCTTACACCTTTTGCATTTCTTGTAACAATGATAACAGCACATCAGCGTAAGATATAAATCACGTGAAGCTGGAATCTCATGGACTTCAGAACCCACTAAAAATTATTTTAAAAAACCAATAAAAAAAAATCTCACATTGCTGCTTCTGCATATAGTTTTGAGATACTTTCAGATGAGCAATGTTGTTCCTTAGTCATAAGCTAAACTCCAGTTTTGCCACATCAGATCTTGTGCCCAAAACTCCTACCATCCTCAAACTGAGTATGTTGCTACAAGTTTGCCTAGAGAAATATCCTAGGATTTGATTCCTAACACCATGCAACAAATATCCAGACAAACGTGATGGCTACAATGTATTATGACTAGAGTGTGGCTGGCAGGGAAACTCAATGGTACAAGAGCGCAGTACCGAGGAAGCAGAACAGAGGCTAAAAAGTTCATGTTGAAACTCCCAGGAAGGCGAGTGTAGTGAGGCAGGGGCTGGCTTCTTCTCACTAATAACTACTGACAGGACAAGAGTGAATGGGTTCAAGTTGCACTGGGGGAGGTTCCAATTGGGTATTAGGAAAAATTTCTCCACTGAAAGAGCGGTGAAGCATTGGCACGTGCTGCCCAGGGAGGGGGTGGAATGGCCGTCCCTGAGGCCATGCAAAAAACGGGTAGACATGGCGTTTCAGGAGATAGTTTAGAGATCACGATGGTGTAGTAGGGGTGACGGTTGGGCTTGATTATCTTGAAGGTTTTTTGCAACCATGATGATTCTATGATTCATATTTTACTGATTCACTCCCAAAACCACTTTG
Organism: Laterallus jamaicensis coturniculus; assembly: GCA_022605575.1. Classification (NCBI taxonomy): domain Eukaryota; kingdom Metazoa; phylum Chordata; class Aves; order Gruiformes; family Rallidae; genus Laterallus; species Laterallus jamaicensis. The sequence goes on along the minus strand of JAKCOX010000004.1, from coordinate 45,601,434 downwards.
TTTAGAGCTACAGCCCTTAGCACACAGAGGTCTCTGCCCTGCCCTGCCCTTCCTCCCTGACCCGGGATAAGATGCCCCATGCCTCCAGGGGCTGCCCTGCTCAAACATGGGTGGTGTTCTCTTGGGCCTCACTTCTGGTACTGCTCCTTTTAAACAATCCCTCCCTGTGAGATACTTGAGAGTGATTTCAATGCTCCCTCACCGCCTCACTAACCGGAGCTTACGCTTATGCTTTATAGTCACAGCCTGTAAAGATGATTTGGTTTCTCCAGATTTTCCTCCCTTGAATTCATTCCAATGTGCCTCAGCCGTTTGCTCTGTTTTACTTTGTTGATAAAAAAAAAGTCAGCTGAGACTCAGCAGAGAACATTTCCTTTAAATTTCTTGCAATGCGTATACATTTAGATGCTATGTAAAACAGCTATTCTCCCCATGTTTGTTTTGAAAGAATCCAGAAACAGCCCCAAAATGAAAACAAGAATATCTATGGTTACTGTCAGTGGCTGAGCAGCCCGCAGAGGTTTTGTAAAACAATGTCAATTTTCGAATGCCCGTGAAACTGTTTGGCGTGGGGCGGGTCACGCAGCGCTCTGCTCACCATTACTTACTTCATTTCCTTCCAACTCAAAGAACTCAAACTTCATTGAAATTCGGTATTGCGTCGGGGCAACCACCTGCCACACACAGTTTTTGTTTGGAGGATACTCTTTGGGCCACCCTGGTGTGGTTATAGTCCCATTTAGCTTTGTCAGGAGTCCTCCGCAAGCAGCTGTAAAATTGAAAGGGAGAGCATCGTTCCTTGACTGAAAGCACGTTTTACTATAAACAGAAGCACATTGAGAAGATTCAGCCCTCTTATTCCTCAGACTGCTGTGGTGCCTGGGCAGACTAATCAGAATCGTGCTTTATGACGTTTGGTGCAAAGAGAAGGAGACAGCCCCTATCTGAACAGCATGCAGGTTTGTGGATGGAGATAAGTTTCAGGACTGCACCAGGTGTTATCGTATTCATTCTTTTCCCTTCCCTCCAGAGACTCTGGTTATTCTCTCACAGCCTTTCCCATGCACATCCTCTGACCTCACCGCCCTCCCTGGGACCTCTGCCACCCCTCTGCTGACAAGCAGACTACTTAAGATACGCTTTGCATCTCCCCGGCTTCTCGCCCTGGTTATTGATCCAGAACCAGCCCTACCTGCCTCGGCTCACAGAGCCTCCCATAACATCCAAGATGGGATTGGTTCTTTGGGATAGCAGTTGTGTACTCTTCAGCCACAATTACTTTTGCTGAAGTATGGATGTTCAAGCAACATATAAACCCCCTACCCAGCATTATATTTGTGAATAAGAGTCATCCATGCAGCATAACAACACAGCACCGCGTTTGTGAATGCAGTTTGGATAGCAAAGGATAAACACATTAATCTTTTCCATCTGGTAGAAGGTTTTTTGGGTTTTGGGTTTTTTTTTTAAACAAAAGGAAAGTAATGGGATTTGCAGGGGTTCTCAATCAGACTCTGCTCTACTGATACCATTCCAGTACTGTGACAGCACTGGAAGTCATCCGCAAATCTCTTCCTAATGAGAAGGTGGGGGAAGTTCTAGCTTCTTCTAACTGCTCTGCACTAACACTGAACGCTTTAAAACCGGCTATTCCTGTGGGCTGATGGCCCCACACAATAGATCCGCTTCAGTTTCTGTGCAGGGCACACTTGACCAACCTAGACACCTTCCAGTCTTTCTCCTGGCACCTGGTTTTCCATGCAGAGGACTCCTTGGTATACACATCATCTGACTGGGGCAGGGAGGGGCTAAGACCCTAGGTCACACTACACTGTGTGGAAGGAAACCAGGCACAGGTTTTGCCACTGCACTCAGATGCCACAAGCTGTATCCTCAACCAATCCATCCTGGGTCAGAGTGACCACTGACTGCTGGTTTTCAGATTTGGCTCCATTGTTCCTCAAGGCAACAGCAAGAAAACAGTGAAACCCTGGAAAACCCCACTTCTCTTAAAGCCTACTAGCAGGCTGCCAGCCAGCAGGAGAGATTTGGGTTCAACCAGCACAAAGGAATTTTCTGTGCATGCCAGCACCACAGTGAAGTACTGGGCACAGCTTCTGAGTTAGAGGCTTCTCCTTCAACATAACATGTGAATTGATATAGCTCAGTCACCTCTTAAACTCAAAAACCCTATTCCCAACTATAACTAGGGTGCAACACTCACTGTGATTGTGCAGTGATTTTAATTCAGCTGACCCTCCAGGTAGTATCTAGATGCAGCAAGTATCTAGATGTGTTCACCCTTTTAGGGATAGCTTGGGCTTTGCTCCACACTGTACTGAGCTACTCTGAACTGCCCCTCTTTTTGCCAGAGTTGCTTTTCTGTCCCAGTGCCAGGGAGGTATTCCTCCGCTACTTTCTAGAGGCAGAGGGTTCTTCTGCAAGATGAGTAATCCTCCCAAATACATTGACTCAGATCAGCATGGAGACTAAAGCAAATTCCTTACATAAATTTGGGCTGATATTCAAAGGCCCAGAGATCAAACCTGTCTTCGTGGCTCCCCCTTACTTTCCACGTACTGCCTCATATGTGGATATCTCAATCCAACAGGCTTTTAGAAAGAAATTGTTTTTCCCAATGTGCTCACTATTAAAATTGAGGCTGGGGTAGGGGGGGAACCGTAAACCAAAAAAAACACCTAGCTTGTTGAAACCTGTAGTCCAACACGCCTGCAGTATCAGACTATTCACCACCTCCCACATGTGCCAAGCAAGCAAGCAAACATCACAACCCTACAGAACTAAAAGCAAAAGAAAGAAAAAGTGCTAAGAAATTAAGCAAGCTACCCCAAATTGTGATGAGTCATGAATTAAAGCCAGGAAACTGGAAAAAGGAGAGATGAGTGAATCTTATCTGAAGAAAACTGTAGCACTCCAATTTTCAAGCTCCATTCACTACTGGAGCAAACAGATGGACTGAGATAAGAATAATTCGAGCTATCCCTGAATTTTTTGATGCTTATGAATAAAAAAACCCCACAACAATAATTGGTGTGTAATAATCAAGGGCATTCGCTTCTTTCCTTCAATATGAAATGCATAGAATATAGAAGCTTATCTCAGTCAAAACCCACTTTCACACAGACTTCAAATTTATCAAGTTTTTACTTTTCCAAACAATTACTTGAATACATTTTGCTCATCCTGAAACACAGAATTTGTTCCCAGTAAGAAAAGTCCACAATCTGATGGTGAGTGGGGAGGATTTCTCTGAGCTTTGTGAATAAAGGGTCCTGTTCTTCAAACCAGCCACTTCCCAATCACACCCACGTCAGAGGTGGTCAGAAGGACTGAGTATGCTGATCCTCAGACAGCAACATAGTGCTCTGCTGAGAATCGTCTCCTTATACAGGGTGGGAGGCTTTACTTCAATGAGTAGTGTAATAAGTGGTTTGGGAAGGTACAGAAGTTCTGCCTGGCATCCTTCCCAATCAAACAGCAAATCTCGGAAAGCAAAACCAGCAACAGAAGCAGGATGAAGATGACTACTGCAGACAGACCCTGCCTCAGCACCACTACCTCAAAGGGAACACTGTTTTTCGGGCTGGGTTCCACAGAACTGCTGCTAGGACAGAGCGTACAAGAGGTGTAGCGTCTCAGTAAAGCTCCCAGAGTGCCATCACTTCCAGTGCCCCTACTGCCGAAACACACTGTACCTTCGCAGCTCTTTTTGTCGGGACCAAGTTCATAGCCAGGATCACAGGCGCACTGGTAACTGCCTAGAGTATTTACACAGCGCTGGTCACAGCCACCGTTGTCAGGTTTGGCACATTCATCTTCCTCTGCCAAGACAGAAATGTGTTTAATAATTACTTTCCTCAGCTGTAAGGGCTGCATCAATATTAATCCAGAAAGCCATATGAATATCACTATTGGGCACGCTACATAACACCCTGGGGCTGCTGACTAGAGAGTTTTCAAATGATAAGGAGATCTGCAATGGAGAAGACACAAATCTGTCCTTCATAGGGTTTGGGTGGGTATTTTTACAACAATACCTACTGACAGCTGCGCGTCTAATTTATAAGCCCTTTGTGGGCAGCAAACGATAACTTGGGCAGCCGTAATCTAAAGGGCAAAGTATTGGCAGAAAGATTGAAAATCCACAGCAGGGTCACTTGAAGGGCACTTTATCTCCCACAGAATCAATTTGTGCATTATCCTGAATTCATACTCAAAACCAGATTAACAGAATCCTCAAATCCTAGGTTTTCATTCTACTGATATTAAAGGGAACATGATGCACCAGGGATGGGGGAGGGAAAGGAACAATGTATTTATCATCTATACTAGCTCTGAAGTATAATGCCTATGAGGTTCATTGTTAGAATATTCTTCAGACGGTTGAATGCTGTTTCCATGTGCTAGGACAAGTAATTTTTTCAGAATGAAAGCAAGCTCCCGCTCTCATATATATCAGGTTAGAATTGTCTACAGCAAAAGCTGACAGTTTGGGTGAGAAGAGCCCCAGCTTGTGGGAAGAGCAAAAGGGTTTTCCTAGTAGGATGCCCTGTATGTATTCCATGTGTCATCACGGGGCAGGAAAGACACACTCCCCATGCACAGAGTGCCTCAGGTACGGCTGCAGCTGTATGACACTCCCACCACCCCAAAACTGAAGGAGGGTTGTGAGGCCATTGGTCTCTGCATGATTTCACAGTTTGTTTGGGTTTTTTTTCCTTGCTTACAGAAAATAATAAATTGCTAAAACTGCCTAACACAGGAACAGAGCTAGAAAGCCCACAACACCTAGATAAAAGGAAACACCTTAACTGAGAAGACAGAGTTGTCTCTGCTGTGATTGTACAACTTAACTTCACATTTGATAACACAGTACGTCCAAACCCCCCACCTCTTCCAAGATAAAGCATGTTCCAAAGATATTTCAAAACTCAGTTGATTATCTGAACCCGAGGAGAAGAGGAAGCCACGCTAAAGTGTTTGTTTATTCTTTGGATGTATTTTACAAGGACACAAAAATAATTGACTTTATAAGATTGCATGTCCAGGTAAAAAATATGCTGTAGACAGTGCAGAACTGATGTTAGAAAAAAATAGGTTGGAAAAATTTCATATCCTATCCTGTTTTTCCTAGTACAGGAACACATGATAAGAAGTTCACATGTCTGAAAATATGCTTTAACATTTACCTTTAAAAAAGTTAGCCGCAAACCCTGCTTTGTTAACAGTTCCATCAGAAACAAACTTCATCCACAGGGTATTAGAGGTAGATCTAATGTCTTCTGGTTTGTCGTAGCCACAAAAGTGACCAATTAAAGGGCTGTTTTCATTTGTTCCATCTCGGATTTCCAAGTAGTCATATGCACAGTTATCATGTCTTTCAATCTGCGAAAAAATACTCTCAAAGTAACCCGTTTTGAACTTGACAACAAATAACAAACATCAATCAGCTAATAAACAACCAGCTAGAATCTTTCCAAAGTTGAGGTTAAGGTTCTCTGTTTTGGTTCAAACACCAGGAAGATGAGGAACAGAACAAGCACCACTATACTGTACTTGTTTTGTACAAGAATAAATAATTCTGAGATTGTTATGCAGGACGCAACAACATAACTGGGAAAACGCAACTAAGAGAGACACGCTCACCTCTAAGCTTCCCAATGTTGCACCACTGAATTCTTACTTTGAGTGATACCCACTTTTCTCATGTTTGCCCAAGCAGACAAGACTAATGGTTCAACAACTAACCAGGCCAGAAATGTCAATTAGTTTTGAAATATTAAAAAGCTCAACTTCGATTAATATGCATGTGATTTTTAGACATTATCAACCTGCACTATTTCAGGTGATGAGCAATATTGTATTTTCTTCCTTTATCTTGTATACAGTGAAAAACTTTGCATTTGTCACTACCCACTGTAAAAACTGGGAAAAAAGTACAGTGAGTTAAGAGATTGGGGCATCTGTAGAATAAGATCCAGAGACACTCCTAAAATTATCAGTTCCTAAGTTTCCAACAGAGCAGAGGACAAAAACAAAAATAAATTTCTTTTTCTGCAGTTGATGCGTCTAGTTTCTGAAGTGTGATTCCTTATTTCAGGTGCTCTCTTTTGACTTTCTTGGCCAATAAGTGAATCTTTCCCATACTGATGAAGTAACCTATTGAAACCAGACAGCTGAAAATGGGCCTCTTGTTCAGACATCCAGCCAGGTGACATTCAAACACAGATCAGCACATGAGTGGACATGTGAGCATTTCTACTTGGGTAATAAGTCTTGAGCCCTTTACATAATAGTATTTGCGGAGTCAGAGCAGGAATTGCACCAAGAAAGCAGTCACAGGCCAAACGCGATCCCATCCAGAGCCTATATATGATGCCTGTCTGTTCAGGGTTTGGCTGTGACAGAGTTAACTTTCTCCACAGTAACTAGGGTGGGGCCATGCTTTGGATTTGTACTGAGAGCAGGGTTGATTACACAGAGATGATTTTGTTGTTGCTGAGCAGTTCTTAGGCAGACCCAAGGCCTTTTCTGCATCTCACCCAACCCTACCCCATGAGCAACGAAGCCGGGCGTGCACAAGGAGTTGGGAGAGGACACAGCCAGGACAGCTGACCACAGTGACCAAAGGATGGATGGATAATTGGAGCAGTGGCATTTGTCTTCCCAAGCAGCAGTTACCTGTGCCAGAGCCCTGCTTTCCGGGGGATGCCTGAACACCAGCCTGTCTGTGTGAAGTGGGGAACGAATTCCGCATCTTGCTTTGCTTGTGCATGGGGTTGTTGGTTTACCTATGGCTTGCCTCAACCGACAAGTCTTCCTCCAATTACACTTCCAACTCTTTCTCCATTCCACCAGGGAGATGTAAGCAGGACGACACATGGTGCTTAGCTGGCAGCTGGGGTTAAACCACTACACTCTCTTTACTGGGAGAGTATCTTTCCCAGCATTTAAATCCCTCTTGATCTGGGTCATTTTACTGCAGGCTCGCTTCATGTTACTCAAGTAATATAGCATATCTTAGCTATAAAAGAATTAACTAAATCCAAGCATTCAAAAATAAATCCTCTAAGAAAACTATTGTTCAACTCAAGGGGCTGAATCATGGGGTACGTTGGGGGAGGGAGAGGTGGTGGGAAGGGCAGAACCACAGTCAGGGACAATGCATTGTAGAAGCCTGAAATTTAATTTAGCACATCCAAATTCTGTTAAAATGACAAAGAAGTCAAAGCCAAATTGAACCTAGAAAAATCCACATTCTATCTCCAGACAGTTTTCCTTTCAGCACAAGTGGTTGCTCTAATTCTACATTGTGACCAACACAAAGCTTGGTAACCACTGCAGACTAATGAGCTTTCGTTTAGCACATTAGGAGTTCTGCTTCTTTTATGTAAGAGGGAAGAGTGAGGGAAGGGGCTATTTGCTTTAACTCCTTTCAATGGTATCAAAATGTGGCACGCAAAAAAATGGTCTGTCTTCTTTCTAACTTTCCAATTCTTCAAGTATTTATATATGTAGCCCGCTCCCATTCACTTCTCTGGCACAATCCATGCCGCCATTTACTCTGATTTCTTAGCTGTTTGAGCAGGAATTGTGCCAGAGAAGAGTCAAGACAATTTGGAATGTTGACTTAATTGGCAATTGGATGTTTGCAACTAATGTGGTCAAGCACGTGCCTACCTGAGCATTGATACACTTTTTATATTTTCTTAATTATTCCAATTTTTTATGAATCTAAATAATAAAGTTTAAACACGTGACATCAAATCCTGATTTGAAATGAAGTCTGCTTTTATCTCTTGGTTTAAAAACAACCCCACATTGCACTCTGACGTAGAGAGAAGTGACCCAGTCCAAAGCCCACGAATATCAGTGAAGGAATTGTGCATTTTCCCCATGGATCTCTATGGTCATTTCACTACTCCAGACTTTTAATTAACTTCTTCTACGTTTCCATGTTCTGGAAATGGAAATTTGGAAAATCTGATTTTTCACAGGCCAAGTGCAGCTCTGAGTTACCCACACCAAATTCCCGTTGAGGTGAAATGCTAGTTCAATCACACTATTTTTGGCAGAAGTCGACAGCAATAAATACATTTTGTACAGCAGTAAGTTGCTAAACTTCCTAAGACAATAAAAACTAACCAACTTAAAAAGCACTATTGATTTTCAATAGAAGAATTCTAAAGGTGTCCATTTATTTTCAGTATGCTACTACTGCAATTGATGCCATTATTATTATCATCAATATTATTACATTAAGGGATTGAATCAAGGAAGCCTACCTGTAAACTAACAGATAAGTATGATGTTTTGGAGAAACAACTACAGGTATTAAGGCATGTGGTAAGCGATGAAAAGAACTGTGCTGTGTTCATCTGTACCTCAGGTTTTAAGATGGCGTGGTACTGTTATCTAGCAACACTGCCATACAAAGATCTATTAGAATAGATCTATAGAAATTCTCCTCAAGTTAATGAAAGGACTCCCAGCAAGTTTAGTTGTAACATTATTTACTGCGGCATTAAAATTTCACAAGATTAATATTACATACAGCAGAGAAGAAATAATGCAAAATGCTAGCAAATGCAAAAGAGAATAAACAACCAGGTTTTATAGAAAAATTCACTGCTTGTAAGGGAATGAAAGATACCATTGGCTCCTGAAGGTTTGGAGGAAACCCAGAATTTGAATGGCTATAGAGAACTAAGTTGAGAAAAATGCCAAAAAATTGCCTCAGACAGGCACATAAACATAGGAAAAACACTGCAAAATTTCTGGTGAAATGGAAAACCAGAAGCTTTCTCCACATCTATACCCAAAAGAAAATTCCTTGTAAATACTTTCAGTTTTGAAAAAGTTTTAAAAAAGAGAATTACTTTAGACTAAAAAAGATTTCACTAAAAACTCCAGAATACATTTGTTTAGTAGCACACCCCCAACTGAGGGTAGGGGTGGGATTTCAGGAGCAAAGCTGGGAGCAAAGATATTTCATGAGAAAAACTTCCAATTATGTTTTGTCATTGTTAATTTATTTGGTCAAAGGAGTAAAATTCCAGTAAAGGTAAACATATCCAACTTAGCTCCTAGACCTTAGTCATAAAAGACTGGATATATGCCTAGTGGAATCAGAATAACAGATAAATTTTATTCCCTCACTTATGTATCAATAGTTTAAATGAACTCCATCCACACAAAGATTAACAGGGCCACTCAACTGAAGAAGACTAATGTGGTTCAGCTCTACAACCCCCCTGGATTCTCTTAGCTGGTGAGACTCTGCACCCACAAAAGCTCTTGGCAAAAAAACCGAACTCCGACAACCCAATCTAATTTTCCAAGAACAACATAATAAAAGTGACTATAACAATGAAGAAAAAAAAAAGAAAAGATTTGAGTTACCAGCCCCAACATCTCTGCTGTCATCCGGGATGATACTGGGAACTACAGCTCCCCATCAGGCAGACAAATAATAATGGGTAATCCCACACTCAGTGGAAAATGTGTTGCCCACAGCAGGCAAAACACCATGACTCATTGATACAGGCTGAAATTCTCAGCTTCCCTGGTGCTTTCATTTCAGAGTGGAGGTTATTTATACAGTTATTTTTTCTAGCATTATATATGGATAATGAGAATTCCTCTTACTTAACTGTACCTTTCAAAGGACAGAGAAGTAATTTTCTCACAAACACACTGCAATAACTCTCTGGCCTGACATTTATTTTTTTGATCTCAGCTGGCATGAACAACTGTGATTTTTAAACAACTTTTTGTTTTACTGGGCAGTGCACCAAGGATTCAGTCCAGAGAGGGACTTAGTACCAAAAACCAGAACACCTACGTTCAGGCGCTTGGACCTGAAACTGAAATCAGACCCAATGATTAATGTCTAGGCAGGGCCCTTCAGAGCAGTTTCCAAAGCAACTCTCCTTCTCAGCAGGGATCCCTATGGATGAGCCAGTAAGAAACACTGAGAAGACATATAACAGAAGTCTTGTGCTTTTCCGAGGCACCTCATTTGGTGCTCAAGGCATGCTGCCACTCTGGAATTGCAGCTCAGACTCTCCTTGGAAAAGCATATGCCTTTCAAGTCCCTACTTGTAGAGATTTTGTTGGGTCTTTTCCTTCCAAAACACACCTAGCAGAGACACTAACTCCCTTGAAATTGAGACTACCGCCCAGCTGTAATTCTGCTCAATTTCCTCTTTCTCCTTACGAGGAGTCAGTCTGCGTGCTTCCCCTCTAGAGAGTGCCATAATACTAAACAGCCTGGGGAAAAACTGGATGCTTCGTCTTACAGTCCTATCCACTAGCCTAATAAACCATGTTCTCATTTGATGGTCCTTTGCTTCTAATTATTTTCTACATGGTGAAGCATGAGCATCTTGCAAACAGTCCATCGTTTGGCGATCACAGGCCCTGAAGAGATGGAAGTTTGATTCTCCCAGAGGCGATATCTTCCTACAGGCTCTTCGGGTTGTGTGTCCTTGGTGCACTTGGATCTCTGTTTTGCCACCTCTGCAAGCCCCTTCCCCATGAGTTGTGCTCTGCTCTTTCTTTCTGCTGCGTTCTCTTGTAAAAAATAGGGAGTTGACTGAGCAAGATGAGAAGGTGACTCATGTGGGGGAAATGCTGCAGACTGTCCAGTCAACTTGAGGACATCACTCCTTCAGTGTCACACCATTTTGGGTGGCCCAGTTAGAGACTCCTTGAGAAGAGGTGGCTCTGAGTACTTTCTGGATGTGTTAGTGGGGTGTTAGTGGACAGCTGGCTGAACATGAGCCAGCAGTGTGCCCAGGTGGCCAAGAAGGCCAACAGCATCCTGGCTTGTGTCAGGAATGGTATGAGCAGCAGGACTAGGGAAGTGATTGTTCCATTATATGCAGCTCTGGTGAGGCTGCACCTCAAGTGCTGTGTCCAGTTTTGGGCCCCTCACTACAGTGAGGATGCTGAGATGCTGGAGCGTGTCCAGAGAAGCAACAAAGCTGGTGAAGGGTCTGGAGCACAAGTCCTGCAAGAAGCAGCTGAGGGAGATGGGGCTTTTTAGCCTTAAAAGAAGGAGGCTGAGGGGAGACCTTATTGCTCTCTACAACTGCCTGCACGGAGGGTATAGAGAGGTGGGGGGGTCTCTTTTCTCAGGTAACAAGTGAGAGGATGAAATGGTTTCAAACTGCCCCAGGGGAGATTTAGGTCAGATATCAGGAAGAATTTCTTTACTGAAAGGGTTGTCAGGCATTGGAACAGGTTGCCCAGGGAGGTGGTGGAGTCACCATCCCTGGAGGGATTTAAAAGGTGTGTAGATTTTGTGCTTGGGGACACGGTCTAGTGGTGGGCTAGGCATGGTTAGGCTGTGGTTGGACTCAATGATCATAAAGGTCTCTTCCAGCCCAAGTGATTCTCTGATGATGATATCGAACTGGGGTCAGTTCAAGTGATAGCATACCATACATGTAGACCGACGCTGAGCATCCACGTGGGGTCTCTAAGCGTAGTGCTTCTCCTCTTGGGATCACAGCAAAAATATGATGGGAGACTGAAAAAGTTCCACACCTAGTCAGTAAGTGGCATAAAGCAATGGAAAGCACCATTTGCTTCCAGCAGTGCCAAGGAGGAGACTGCCACGCTATGTTCAGTAACCTTGATGCTGTGAGCGCTGAGTATGAATGGCATTTGGAAAACTCTTCGGGCAGGGAGAGCTGATCCTGCCAGCAGTCAATCTGATACTAACTCAGGATGAAAAAGGGAAAATGCGATAAAAAAAAATAATATCTGAAATTACTACTTTCCACTGTTTATATTTGTAACCACTGATAATGCCCCTTGTTATCTAACAGTCAGACCTTCCATCAACCATAGCACAAACTTGCCATACCCCTGAATTCTGCCTGCAAAACTAAAGTTACAGGCTGGAAAATTGTATCTATGCCTGTATTTATACCTGAGCACCACAGAGCCAGCAAGTTTAGGTTTTTTAAAAAAATATTCTCTAAGTCATTACTCATGAGGCATATTGAAATAAAACAAGTGAACTCAAAGCATAATAAAGTTATCTGCAAGCTTTAAACCAGGGTATCACATATGTATACAAAAACCAGACATACAAAATAGTAATTTTCTTTGTTGTACAATAGTTTACCGCTGTTTAGCAATGTTATGCAGAGTAAGAAGTAAGATGTACACTAAAGGAAAGCAAGTATGACTCTCTGTGGCTTTTTATTTCCCTCTCTAAATACAGGTTTCTAAATGGAATTTTACTAGGGCTTGGTTATTTTTGCTTCTCAAAACAGAAGCCGATAACCACAACAGTTTCTTTCCAAACAGACATTCCTTTTCAACAATAAGATTTAGCAAAGATAAAAATAAGTCCTTATTATTTAACAGAATATTAAAGCAGCGTTGTTGAACTGGATTACACTTGCTAAACTGCAACCATTTTCAGTACTTTAACCACTATCATTCAGATAGCACAGAAAACAATGGAAAATGGTTAATCCTGAAAATTTGTTCAAAAAAGAAAGTTTGTTTGGAGAGCAGAACTGGATTCTGGAGCTTATTTCTGATAGAGAATCCTTACATTTATTCCCAGGTTAATGAGGATTCCCTTACATGTCACTGTCATTTATCCACTAGACGCTTTTCTGAGATTAGTTAAAAGGCTTTACCTCAAATGCTTGAAAGGTTAATCCTACATTGTAGTTTTCTGACACTGTTATTTTCCACACACATTCCTTCATTGGTCTGTAGTCATCAGGGTAATTGGGAGACTGGATCTGGCCTTCGTTTTTGTGGATTTCACCTCCACAGATAGCTGATAGAAGCATAAAATTGTCATTGTCCACAATTACATTCTCTATTCTTCATGCCCAAATTGCTATTTTTATGCACCCCTTTTTAAGAGTAACAGTAAGATTCTTCTGGAGAACACCGATAAATTGTACCAAGGACAAATTACTGAAAACACCACAAGTATAACCATTAGTGAATATAATGCAGCATTCCTAATAGCTCTAAACATTCCTAGAGTGTTCAAAAATATTTGGAGTCACCGTGCAGAAAGGCTTTGCAATCCCAGATGATCTGAACCTCTACATTTTACAGAATACCTTTAAGACGTCAGAATAATTAGGTTTTACTTTTTTCACATTTGACATACAGCAAATAAACATTCTTCATGAATATTTGCTGGTCTTTAGAAAAAGGCATTCAACAAATAAGTGACATATTTGATGACATTTTAGCTCATAGATTATCACTTCAAGCTTAGACTGAATTTGAAGAAATAGCTAATGCAAATAACACATTTTAATGGAAAAATAAATGTGCATTTTCTGGGTTCATACTGATAAAGATTATGCCATACAGTTAAATCATACAGTTTACTACCACAGACTCACTATTCAGGAAAACAGGCTCTATTTTAAACAGGTGAATGCTGGCTCGATAATATGCTCAGTGTGGGGGTGTCTCTTAAGAAATCTCAGAGCATATAGAAAATTTAAGTCAGATCTTCTGAAGAACTAACAGAAAGTACTCGAAGAAATCCTTTTATGCACAAAGTGCAAGAACATGCATGTTTAGTTAATCAAATGGCTTGGCAAAAATCGCTTGTAAATATTATTGGTGGTGTCCCGGTAAAAAGAGGTCATGTGAAATCCGATCACAGGAGGAGCTTCAAACTGTCCTGCCCAGTAAATTAACCCCTACTGTCTCCTGTAGTAGTAAAATACTGATTTTGTATTAGGTTATTTCAGATTGTTTTGGGTTGGGTTTGGGGTTTTTTAAATCTTTACTATAAAAGGAGGCTTACCTTCATAAATTGCTGCAAAACCTTTCCCAACCCAGTTGCTGCTGCTGCGGAACTCAATCCACATCCTACTGTCAGAGGATGCGAGGACTTCTGGCAGTTTGTCACCACAAAACCTGCCTGAAAACATGCAACCAGTAACTGCATTTTCTGCCGCCTCTGAAGACAAACGCTGCAAACATTTATACAGGTGTTTAACGTTATAAACAGGAGCAGCACAACCAGCTCAGCGGAATTATTCACAGGCTCATGGTTAAGCACACATATTTTTGGCAGATTGGGGCCTAATACACAAATATTTTATAAAGGTTTCAGTGCTTCTTCTCATTGCAGTCAGGCTCACAAGTCCAAGTATAAAATCTTAAGGGGGTAAAGTAGAAAATATATTGCTATAGGTTGTTTCTAGACATAGAAACCTGGATATTTTGGAAGGGAAAAGTGAGTAGTAATCTTAGGAGAAGACTATAATCCAGAGCACAGCAATACCATGCAACAAGTCTAGGTACCAAAGAGATTTAAAGGCTAACATCCAAATGACCCTAGACTTTGTAATGCTCTTATATGCAGCCTACGTAGGTGAAATTTCTGTTTGTCTAGGTGACAGAGAAAGGAACAGCAGAAAAACGTAACTACTGCCTGGGTTTAATTGTTTCTTCTTTCTCTTCTTTTTATGGGCAAGAAAACAGGTGCTAGCTAACAGCACTGGTCTCCATTCTGAAAGCAACAACGAAACTAACCCAAGAAGCTGGGGGCACTCGTGTTTCCCAGCTTCCCAGTGTCAGAGACGATCATGGTATGTCAAAGGAAGCCTCTGGATTGGGCAGCATCGTTACAGGCTGTGAAATCTCCCCACTAACCCTCTGAATTAAGAAGAGGTTGGCTGCAAATTCCTGCCTATTCATTGCACCTCTAAGACTTGATTTACGCCTTACAGGAGCGGAGAAGGAGATAAAAGGAATAATCTTCCTTTTGCAATTTAAGTCATATGGGAACAGTGGTCACAGTGGGTACTCTCAACCAGCACATGTGATCATCAAATGCTTTCTGGATTTCCCATCACATCCTCTACAGATTTATCAGTAGTGAAGTATTTTCCCATTTCTGTGAACAAAACTATGGTGATTTCCTCTCTCAACCCCCACAACCAAAGCAAAAAGATGCGTATTTTGTAGCTTTCCTCTTTCCATATATAAAGCTGGGTAGCAGCTAGCTGCAACGAAAGGAAGGCTTGAGGCTTGAAGTTCAATAAACAACTTATTTGAGACCATCTAAAGAGTTTTTTTCCCCACTCCAAAGTTTAGATGCACTCTATACACCTAAAAACCAAGAGGTTTGTTGTAGGTTCAACGGCAAGCAAGTCTGCTGAATTCATTGACCATGTTAGCTATGGACAGTGCAGCCTTCAATAGTTGCATACCAAGCAGAGGTGATTTTCTCCAGTAGCCATCTCTTACTTCAATATAGTCGTACCAACAGAGGCTGCTCTTGTAAAGGTCCATGGTGGTGAAGTTTAAAACAATCTGCAATCAGAGAAGAAGATCTAATTAAGTCATGTGTGGTTAATACCAGAAAATTATCACAATAGCATGCTGCAGAATTGAAGCCAGAGTGGTCACCAGTAACAGGACTCCAACACTTACTTAACCCCTCCTCAATTACTTCTTATAGAGATTAAAAGTTGTTTGGAAACTACCCTTGACCATTATCCTACTTTGGTTTAGAAATACCAATTCTAAATCACCATAAGATTGCACTTCTAACACAGGGGTAGGATTCATCCTGAATCATGGGACAGCAGGATAGCTGTGATTGGGTCCCTGACTGACCGGGACCAGGACTGTGAGGAGTGCTTCCACTGAGAAGGAAGGTCCAGCAGAGACAATTCGTGATGAACTGACCAAAGCCCCCATCCCCATCTCCCCCTGTGCCTCTTGCTGGGGGAGGAGGAAGAGAAATCATGAGTAAAGTTGAGCCCGCAAAGAAGGGAGGGGTGGGGGAGATGCTTTAAGATTTGGTTTTATTACTCATTATCCTATTCTGGGTTTATTGAGTAATAAATTAGATGCATTTTATTCTGTGCTGAGTCTGTTCTGCCCGTGATGCTGATTGCAGAATGATCTCTCCCAGCCCTTATGTCGACTCCTGATCCTCTCTCACTATCTCTTTTCTCCCCTGTCCAGCTGAGGAGGGGAGTGACAGAGGGGCTTAGGTGGGTGTCTGCCCTCCAGCCAGGACCAAACCACCGCAGTCAGTCTCAGCATCGTGTCCTGCAATTTCAGGGATAAGTCCAAAATCATTCATGTTTTGTATTATAAAACCATTTAAAATTCATACCCTTTCATTGGATTTAAGCATATTTGGAAAAAGAATTAATCTTCCGAATCAGGTCCTCAGTGTAGATTAATAAGCAGTTCAACCTGACCAAAAATCTTTATTCACATATGGGCATAGAAGTGGTTTTATTTTTAGCTTTGATCCTAGGAACTCACAATTGCCATCATAAAACAACCATTAATTGCTGCACAGTAGCAAACAGCTCACACGGCAAAAACATGTATCTCTGTGGCAGTCTCTGAAGCAGCTCTGAGAGTCGGCTGAAAGGAGGGGAATTTACACCAGAACTGCAACAATGGGCCCAGAGAGTCAGAAAAATGGTTTGTCTTCATCTCTTCGGAAGGCACCATGCCTCTCCAAAGCCAACCTAGTACAATAGTAAAGCAGAAAGTTATCACTTTTTCATGCTGTTTAATTTTAAGAGATAAATTGGAGGAAGCTAATTTAAAGGTAAGGTGAGCCTCAGTGGGTTAGGTGTGTAGGTGGGCTGGCAGGGAGATGAAGTGAAGCTCTTCACCAAACAATGGAAAATGGAGACAATCTGCCATACCCAAACACTATGCCTCTTAACATCAGCTGAGCAGGGGTCTAGCTTTCCCTTACTTTCCACCAAAACATAACCCCCCCTAAGTACACCCACACAAGCTATTACATGCTGAAAAACATCTTTTGTTTTCAAGGGAGAATGTGAAACTTTACATCACAATCTTAAAGGGCATATCTTCCCCTATCACCTAGTCCTGCAAATGGCTGTTTGGGTGGAAGACCATGCTCACAGGGGATTCTATTCAGCTTTCGCCTCTATCACCAGAGCCATGTGAAACAGAAAACATCTGTGAAGCTACACATAACATCTGCCAGCAATCCTGCACAGGGAGGTACTTTACGCTGCCAGCCAGAGCCTTGTGGGATAAAGGTATGGGCCACAGAACATGCCAAGGACCATCTGGGCAGCGCTGAATGAATGGGTACCTGTCCTGATGCTTGAGTACAGCTATTGTGGTTTAGCCCCAGCTGAGCTTGCTCCCTTCTCCCATCCCCCCAGTGCAATAGGGAAGAGAATCGTGAGGAAGGTGATACTCCTAGGTGAAACTCGTAGGGCCAGTTTAATAGGACAACAAAGGATGAGGAAAATAACACCAACACTCACAAAAGAATATACAAAGCAGGTGATACACAACACAATTTGCTCACTGCCCTGAACCCCGATGCCCAGTGACTCCCTGGCCAGCCCCCTTTACATACTAGGCATATGTTAGACGGTTTGGTGTACTGGTTTGGACAGTTGTCCTGGCTGTGTCCCCTCCTAGCTTCTCATGAAAATCAACTCTACCCCAGCTGAAAACCAGGATGACAGGCCAATATTTACAGCCACAATCTGCTGCCATGTGCACAAGACCCACCAAAGGGCTGCTTAAACAGCAGTCTGTCTCTACCACTCGGGTCTCCGGCGGGACATCCTGGAAGCAGCTTTGAAATGCTTTTAGCGTGGCAGCTACCTTGGTGTAGGATGATATTTTTCTTTTCAGTTTTGCAAAACAGGGACATTTTTTCCTCTGTCTAGTGTTACTGAGAAAACTGACAGGAATCCTCCAGTGCCAGGCTACCCCATTTCCAGGCTATCGTGCTGTTTACCTAAAACCAGCATGCATCAAAGCATCAGTTGATCCCTTCAGCTGGCATTCACTAGATTACTGTGATCGTGCTCATCCACATGCTCTCACAGTTCTCTCAGTCCAAGGGCTACACCTCCTGTTTTGACTCCCCCGTCTGACTTTCTGGACGCAGACTTCTCACGCTGATCCTTCACGGAAAGTGAACCTCACAACTCACCTCTTTGCTTTTGCCCACTGCGACACCTCTCGAACTTCACCTAGCTTATGTACACCTCTTCTCAGATGTCTACCCGGTGAAGCATTTTGCCTTTCACGTTCAGACACATGTACTGAAGCAACAAATGCATAAATATCAGAATTCCAAAATCACTCACTCACAGTGGTATTCTCCATGAGAAACACCCAGACCTGGCTAAAGGACAGTCAGTTATATGCTTTCCTCTGCATCCGTTTTTTATTTAATTTCCAAGTGCTACATGAATCTAGCACTTGAAGTGCTACTTGAATCTGAGGGTAGGAGACAGGTCCATATGTTCTCTGACTCACAAAGCAATTCTGTCTGTCCTTTGCAGACACTTTCTCCTTCAGCCTGCCTTTCAAATCAAGAAGCCTCACCAGCTACAAAGGTTTTATTATTCTCATCTACTTTGCAGTTCATATCCTTTCTAAAATCCTGCCTTCTGTTTTTACTGGAGTTTCTAGGACTGTGGGTATCTATGTCTGTATCTAGATGTACTACTTGAAAACCCTTCTGCCCTCAACTGTCTCCTCCTCCTTTTCCACCCATGCCCACCTCACACCAGCTGTGAAGGCAGAGGGGTGTACAAGAGGGAACCTTTTTTCTCTACGTGGAGGAGATGCAGACAGACTACTTACCACAGCTGCTTAAACTAAGCAAAACAGGGTCTGTTGGAAACAATTCATGGAAGCCACATCCGATACCCCCTCCATTGGCTCAGTTGTGCAGAGCCTGAGGGTCTCTCACCAGTCTAGCCACAAGCTTTCATTTTTCCATGACACAGCTAAAACATCAGATTTCTCTGTTTTCTGGTTGGAAATTTGCCTTTTTCCAAACCTGATTTGCCAGGATAGAGTTGGGGAAAAGATGGTTTTACTTAGGTGTGATCATATAATCCTAGAATGGCATGGGTTGAAAGGGACCCCAAGGATCACAGAGCTCCAACTCCCCTGCCACAGGCAGGGCCACCAACCTCAGGCCTGGATCTACACAAGGTTGCCCAGGGCCCCATCCAACCTGGCCTTGAACACTTCCAGGGACGGGGCATCCACTACTTCTCTGGGTGGCCTGTTCCAACAACTCACCACTCTCTCTCTGGAAAAAACGTCCCCCAAATATCCAATCTAAACCTTCCCTCCTTTAGCTTTAATCCATCCCCCTTGTCCTGCCATTGTCTATCCTTTTAAAAAGTTGAATCCCCTTCTGCTTATAATCTCCCTTAAGGTACTGGAAGACTGCAATGAGGTCCCCCTGTAGCCTTCTCTTCTCCAGGCTGAACAAGCCCAGCTCCCTCAGCCTCTCTTTGTAGGGGAGCTGCTCCAGCCCTCTAATCTTCTTCATGGCCCTCCTCTGAACCCTCTCCAACAGCTCCACATCTTTCCTGTATTGGGGGCCCCAGATCTGGACACAGGACTCCAGGTGGGGCCTCACAAGGGCAGAGTAGAGAGGGATAATCCCCTCCCTGTCCAGGCTGGCCACTCCTCTTCTGATGGAGCCCAGGATACCATTGGCTTTCCGAGCTGCAAGCGCACTCTGCTGGCTCATGTTAAGTTTCTCATCCACGGTGACACCCAGGTCCTTCTCAGCAGGGCTGCTCTCCAGGAGCTCTTCTCCCAGTCTGTATCTATGTCTGGGATTCTTCCGGCCCAAGTGCAACACCTGACACTTGGCAGTGTTGAACCTCATTAGGTTCACCCAGGCATGTCACTGTTTCAGGTGCTACTATCTAAATGGAAATCATTACAATTTCATGAGCCTCCTCCACGGCTCAATGGTATAACCTTCACAGCCTTTTTTCCCTCTGAGTACCAGGGTATCAATAATACAGCAGTTCCTTAACACTGACCAGAATTCATTCACTCTACATAGGTGGAGCCCCCAATCCATCACGGCACAAACCCGATTTGCAATTCGGCAAAGCACTGCACAGAACCACAGGCAAGGCAGAGCTTATTCAAAGGGGCAGGCTGGCTGAAAGTCTTCACAGCAAAAAAAAAAAAAAAAAAAAAAAAAAATCAATGGGTATTTGACAGCACTATTAAGGAGCTGCTGATTACACAGCAGGTTCAATTGCGTCACCACAGCCTTAGGGAATGCATCATATCTCCTACTTCCTAGGACAAGAAAGCACAAAACATACAGCAAACACCACATGGTGCTAAGCAAAGTTCTCTACAGCTGGCACTCTTTCCAGTACCAGTCAAGGATCTAGCTGTCCTGCGTTATCACTCACGTAAATCGTTAAGGAAAATAGAAAAGTAACACAACCTATTCAAAAAAGCAGATTAAAAAAGAACTTGACCCACTGGCACCATTGCAACTTCATATGCCAGCAAAATTTCTACATGCCAGAAGGTGGGATTCACCCTGGCAGAAGGCTTGTTGTGTTACTAACACCATCCTCCCCCAGAGACCTTTCTGTGCAGGGATGTAACATGTACAGCGGTTCACCGCATGGTCTGAAATCTTGAGAGAAAGTAAAGGGTGAATGAATTGCCTGGTTTTAGTAATAGGGACACACACACTTTAGGTCAAGCCTGGCAATTTATGGTGTCTATCAATAAAGAGAATGCTGCAGCTAGGGTGCACCGCTGCTGTCCTGTCCTTCAGAGAAGCTCCTGCCATCAAAGATCAGAAGGGTAGCAATGTACCTAGAACGTCAGTCCTCTAAACTACGCTCAAACAGCACAATGTGAAATCTCAATAAATCAGAGACAAGAGCTAGACAATCTGGACTGATGCTTTTTCAGTTTATTTTTGGGTGACTAAAGTGCTCGCTGACATTTCGGAACACAATGTGATATACTTGCACATGCTGCAACCTCCACACAACATTCTTGAGCTCTATCAGGGTCAAAGCAGCAAACGAAGGAACAAAAATTTAAATATATTTTTATTTTCCCTTCATAATGGGCTTACGTTATCATCATTTACTGAGAAAATCTGGGATTGAGCAGAACATGCCCAAGGTACCATGATATATGTAGGGGTTAAGATTTAGACCTGATTCCTGCTATCTGCTGTTCACATCAAGTACTCGCTGCAAATAGGGTCCTTATTGCAAGGCAGACAATACCTTCCAGGAGCAGCACTAGACAAAACAGATTTTTTTATATTAGCAGCAATAACATTTACTTTGTTCTTGCAGAAATAAATGGAGACTATGAGAGCCAGGGGTCTGAACAGCACCCTACGGATACAACTCATCACGGCAAACGTCAATTAGAAAACTGCATTTCCTATTTTGGCCCCTTTGGGGTAGGTGGTAAGATGGGAAGAGGGCTTGTCTTCTTACACTGTGGACCAAGATGGTGGTTTCCCCCATTAAGCTTTTGTACAGTATAATACAGCTCCAGTGGTGGTTACAATCTCAAGACATAATGGTGTTGGTGTTACATTTGTATTACACTAACCTCAACAAATAGGTGTACACTAATTGGGAGTATGCTAAGTGTGACCATTTCCTAACTCATGTATTGTTTTTAACAGCCACTAATAATTGTAGGTAGTTTTTCTAACCAAGGAACAGAAATTTAAGCCATTTTCCTTGTTTTCACAGCAACATCCAAGCAGCAGCAAGAAAAGTGGGAACATAAAATTACCTATCCAGACTAATTTGCATCTTTTGTGCAAGTCTTCTCTTACTCATCTGTTTTCATTTGTTTTCCTCTGCCAACCTGCAGAGCCACCCACACTCTCCCAGCACAGAGTGTGTTTATTTTCCCCCCTGTCTCTGGCTCGTGCCCAGAGGACAGTGGACACTTGCCAAATGACTTCGCTTTCATCCCCCACAGTGGCAAATGCTCCTGCAGCTCCTCAGGATCTATCAGTATGTGAAGACCCTGACATGAAAGAAACATGAAATGAAGTAATCCAATCAGGAGGAAGCTATGTGCAGCACGGAGTGGGACACCACCACTGAGACTGGCTGAAATATCTGGGAGCAATCACTGGGTTTGCCTCTTTGGACTCTCCAGTACTGAGGTTGGTGCTAGGTTCTGAGTATCAGTCTTTGGGCTGTGTTTGCACGGTATCAGCCACCACTTCTTGTAAAGACACTTACTTCCTTTTTGGTTTTTCCCTGCATTTTTTGTCTCAGGTGACATTTCCCATGGCTCCCTCGATCTTTATTTATTTTGAGGCACGCTAACATTAGAGCCAATAATTTAAAACAATGTTCAGCTAGCAGGCTTTGAACCCGTACACAAGAAGAATGGGTTTAGCTTTCACTAGCATGGCACACTTTTCTCCCTGAACTGGTCTCACCAAACCAGGGAACCAGAATCAATATCAGGGAACACCTATAGTGACAGGGGTATTTTTTCTCCCAGTGTTAGTACTATTTTACTTTAGAAACACTTCAGCCAACATACCAAGAGCTTCCTTAGGTGGAGCCCAGCCACCAGCCCCACAGAGATTCCTCTGGTCACCCAAGCCCATGCTGGAGAAGAGACCACTCAGGAGCCCGCACTCTCTCTTCCACCTTTACACCGAGCCACCAACTGACTTGAAACCAGTTTTAAAGGGTTTTCATGACACAAACACATAGCAGATTGAAATCCAGCCTTCATTTCCCATGGACAGCCACTGAATAGATGATATGTGGCTCACAGACCAAAGTCGAGTCAATAGCACAAAGTTCATGCTTCCATTTTTCATGGTATGACATTGCTTTCAGTTGTTATACAAAGTTTAAATTTAAATGAAGAGCTAAAGAAACACAACTTGTTATTTGGAAAATAGCAGCTGTGTGGAGCTGAGGGAATGTTAAAATACCTTCTCCCCTGGAGTCACGGAGATTCTCCATATGCAGTGTGTGTAGGAAGGATAACCATTTGGAAATCCTGGAGAAGAAAAGTTGCCTGTAGATTCCTGCAGAGTTTCTCCACAGGCTGAAAGAAACAAAATACAGTAAAAACATCACATTGAATGTGCCTACCAGAGAAAAATGCATCTTTCCAATATCTACTCACAACACATTTAACTCACTGCAGACGCAGAATGGAAAACAGACTCGCTATTTTACTTCTTATTCATAACAATGACTTAAAGCCAGTCTGATATTCATTCCATCTTACATGGGATGTTTTTATTCCATGAACTATTTCACTGCTGTCTGCTGACATTACCAAAATTAGAGCAGTCTTAAAAATATCACCACTATCAATCAACTGCAAAATTATGAGTATAACTTTCTTTCGGTGCAAAAAAAAGTTAGCCACACCCTTAGACACATTTCTTAAGTACCAAAGCCAAAGTAAAACAAAAGCTGGCATGGCACAATTAGCACAACACTGAAATTTTGTCAGTGGTTTCATTTAACTTAGTACTCTTCCCACATAAGAGACTAAGCTGACCTAAAGCCACGCATTCATATTGGTATAGAAAACTAAATCCTATACTCAACAAAAACTCTTGCAGCAGCCATTAGTGGAGACACAAGTAATAAAGGAAAGCAAATATAAAGTCCTAAAATACCAAAGGCTTTTATATTCTCTATTATCGGAGCTCTTAGCATCTGTATCTCACCCATCAATCATGCCACTAGCTGCTGGCAGCCTGGTTAATAATTCCCCTTCACACTAAAACATAGCACTGGATGCTCCTGCCACTCTCCACCTCTGAAATGGATTCTGGTAGGGTGTCACACCTCAGTCAGTCATCTGTTTTGACCTTAATCAAGTTGTTTCACCCGTCAATTTTGCAGGTGTGGTATGAGAGATGTGAATTTGAGAATACGACCCCATGATTGACAGAGTAATCAGCCCTGCCGTGCTTCCAAATTACAGTGCTGCCACCGCCAGCAGGTGAACTTCTGTATCGTCAGAGTCTCCATGAATTATAAATGATCCGGAAAGTCTTTCAGTGAAAGGGGACAAAGGGAGAGATTGTTTATGACAAGGACAGACAACACAGCTGTAAAGGCTGTCTTGTTTCAGTGAGTCTAAGACACAATCTGACAATTAGACTGTAAGATTGGACATCAGCTGCATTCACAGCGTTACGTATGTTGACACGGAAATGGTTCTTGTGATGAGGAGAGAAAAGAAAGATTGGTGGGGACCCCCCCCCAAATCGACGGTTAAAGTCACCATCACCATGCCCTTTAGGAATGAAACAGAGAAAAAAACCTGGTCTTTTTCTCCCTCATTTAAAAAAAACGTGAGTTTATTTTTTAAAAATTGCCAGCAGCCGCCATAAATGACACATACACAAAAGGGATTCAGTGCTAAATAATTATTCCTGTACAAAGCCCTTTTAGTGAGAAGGCTATATCCACAATTAACCACAATTTATTTTTAACACAGCGATGAAAGCAAACTTCAACAAATTGCAGGCTACTGTACTGGATTGCCCTAGGACTAGTGAACTGTGTTGTAGCTTACAACGCATACTTAAAGCATGCAGGAGAAGGTCAAGAGTAAAATCATACTCTTTTTCAGGAGCAGAAGAAAGCAGAGTTCGAGGAGCAGATACGCTTGAGAGACCTGTGAGGGTCCTCTTGCTCTTCTCCCCATGCATGACTTCATTAAGACTACCCTGCATCTGTGTGCTCTCATAGGGCACACAATCTAAGCTTCAGGACATTGGAGGACGAGAGCATCTCTCTCATGAGGAGAGGCTGAGGGACTCGGGGATGTTTGATCCAGAGAAGGGAAGACTGAGGGGGAGCTTCTCGATGCTGAGAAACCCTTGAGGGACAGGGGTCAGGAGGAGGGATCAGTCTGCATTCTGTGGAGCCCAAGCACCGGACAAGGGACGATGGACACAAACTTGAATATAGGAAGTTCCACCTAATGTGACTAGGAGCTTCTTTGCTGAGACAGCAGCAGAGCCCTGGGCAGGCTGCCCAGAGAGGTTGGGGAGTCTCCATCTCTGGATACATTCAAACCCACCTGGATGCTGCCCTGTGTGGCTTGCTCGAGGGGATCCCGCTCTGGCAGGGGATCAGACCCGAGGGTCTCCAGAGGTCCCTGCCAATCCCAATCATTCTGGGATTCTGACTGTGTTTGCTCCAGCCAGACCCATTTCACCAACTCTCCAGTGACTAAGCAAGCCTCAAGCAGACAACAAGATGAGAGATGTGGAATGCTGTCAGTCTTATCTTTTCTGCACACATTGCATCGCTTTCAGTTAACTGTAACTTCGACACCCAAATACCAATTATTCAGTCACAGAATGCATGATGTGAAGTACAGAAGCAGACAAAATGCTATCAGGCATGGTAACTAAAGGGAAACTGGGCAGCGGGTAGATCATAGAATCATAGGGGTTGGAAGGGACCTCGAGAGATCAACGGGTCTCGATAGATCGTATGTTTATACAGCGAACTAGTGAACTCTGCAGCAGTGTTTCATTACACTGCGTGCATACAACACCACTGGGCTGGCCTACACACGTTGTCAGGTTCCAGTAAGGAGTAAAGGGAAATATGCATATGACAACACACAGATCCTCCAAGACACATAGGGAACCAGCTCCCATTCTTTTGTCCACAGTGCTAGCAAAGACATGATACCATATAGGTATAATTTAAGTTTACCCTTTTGAAAAGGGAATCACTGCCTTCAATACTTTTCACTCAGACACGAGTCTGTACCTCTATACATACATGCAATATATAGCTGTCACAGAGTCCTAAGAGTATCTGGTACTGATAAATGCACTTGTAAAACCCGAAATAAACTGGTTTACTACAACTCAGCGTCTTACTGTTGATTTTATTGTTCTTTATAGTTATAGGGAAAAGGTTTTAGTCTAAAAACCTTAATCCTCCAAATGTAGCGAATAATGGTAAACACTCTTTTCTAATGTAACAGAGATAGGAGCAAGTTACACCCAAAGAACAGCAGGAACAACACAAAAAAAGCCAGGCTAGGTACCTTCCACCACTTCTTCCGCACACCCTGTCACAGGTCCTGGCAATTTGTTAATTTGCTGAACTTCCTCCATTCACCTTTAGTTGCTCTCATGAGCCTTCTCCTGCCAGTGTGACACTCCTTTTCCATCTATCATTCAGTCCCACTCTACCAACTTGTTTCTTTTCCTCCCTTTCTGCCTAGCAGTATCCTTTTCCATCATTTCCCTTTCTTATTCTCTTCCTCCTATAAAACTACATATAAATTTAAAGTTGACTACAATTTCTATACAGAACTATGTGTTGAAATTTTAACTACACCAGAAGAAAACAAATTCTATTGCTCCCTTAGACAGTCTGAAAACTACTGCAACACGTTCAGCCTTGAAGTTCATGATCCATTCTCATATGCCAAGACACTCGGAGAGAGTTCAAAATAAGACTAAGGAGGGACCCTCTTTTCAGTCAACCACTTTCTCCTTTTCAGTCTATCAGATAACAATGGAACTCAGTATTAAAACGTAGCAGATCCCTATCAGCACTTATGTTTGCCTTTGACAAAAACCCTAAGAACAGTGAAAACCAAACCCAACCCCCTGTTGCTACACTCTTGAGTCCCAGCATATCCTCATCCGATGGAAGACAGGTCACCAAACCTCACTCCTTGGCTTCACCAAGCTCAAAGTCATTTCTCAGTCCCTAAGCCCTTTCCTGAATAACGGTCCTGCATATCCTGACTCACTAAAATGACCTGGGAGGTTCAGCTGCTTCACTGCTCAGAGAATCAATCATTCTCCAACAGCCCAGAGCTCAACTTCATTTGCACAAGCCCCAGGTGTAACACAGGATGCTTCTAAATCCAGAAACTGCATGCATGAACAATGAGAACTCCAAACAAAATACACATTACCACAAAACCCCTTTGCCAGAGAAGCACATATCCCTGTAAAATACTGATCTGTATTTTCATTGTATTACATTAGACCACACAAACACATGAAACAGCACAGATGTTGTTAATGGTCAAACTATTCACCGATGTTTTATCATAAGCATAATTCACTGTTAACATCTTTTATCTGAAACAGGAAATACAGCACATCCCCCAAAAGCAACCCAGTATCAAGGGGCTTGTTTGGGACTGCAGCAATCACACAAATCCTTTCACACCATCAAGAGTTAAATGTTTGAATTTTCAGTCCATTAGCTGGAAAAATTATTAGATCACAAGTACCTGGTAACGTCCAGAGAGCTGCTTGCTTTATTGGGTGTCCGTGCTGTGCTATTTCATTTTGCAGCTTCTATTAAAAGTATTAACGTAAAAAACCTAGCACGTTAAAATTCTAAAGTTTGTAGCAAAACCTCCTGCCTTTTATTCTCTTTCAAAACTTCCTGCATTTGTGGACTGGCTCATCTAAGGAAAGCTAAAGAAACCAACAGCTTTTATCCCAAAGTTTGCCAAAGCCAAATACCAGGACAGGAGCATGATCCTGCAACCAACAAACATTTTTTATTACCGTTCAGAAGCCTGTTCACCGCTGCTGCAAAATATAACTTCCTTTTACAGCGTGTGCTCACCATACTGTGAGACTAACTTTCAGTAAGATTCTAGCAGCGTTGAAAAAAAAAAAATGATAGCTCACCATTAACAGGTTTTCACGAACAGGTCATTTTCTCTGAACAACTATCTGAAGGTAACCTCGAAAAACACCTTGCATCTTTTTCAGTTGACTGAAAGTGCATGTTTGGGTGTTACACACATAATAAACAACCTAGGCTATAACTGCTGGGTTTTTTCCTTTCTTAAGTTAGTGTAATCATAAAGTACTAGCTACTTTCAGGATGGTTTTGATTCTCTAGACTATTTTTGTCCCCAGCATTTCTCATTTATCAAAGTATATACATATTCTCCGTGTTTATAAAATTGTTGCTCTTCATATAGCCTTATTAGAAATAATGCTGCTGAGAAGAATGGCATTATTCAAGCACTTTCTGTACCAAAAGAAAAGAGCAAAAATTATTCCTAAAGGAACAGTTGTTAAAGAAAATGTGTTTAAGTGGCTTTTCCTCTGGCAGGCCCAGAAACTGTGAATGTTTCTCAGTGTGCAGGAGATGATAATTCAGTGTACTTACAGCACAAAGAAAAGCACATTTCAGCTGTACAGTGTACATCAAATGCACATCGGATGCCCCGGACCTTCAGCAGATCCCACTGCTGATGATACAGATATGAAGCAGCTCCATCACATCAGTCCTGATCCCTTTTTTTAGTCCTGTATTGATCAGATGGTAAAAATAGCCATATATCCGACTGAAAACAGTTACTGAGACTTCATTAATTCCCAGGAGGAGCCAGAGGGCTATAAAACTCATGCGGCACAGAGCTGGCGCTCTTCCAAGGACCTTGACGGCAACTCTAAGAGGTGGCACTTCTGAACTGCTCCAGTTCACACCAGAGGTCTGGGCTATCACTGCAGCAAGGAAAGTAAACCATTTTGCTTTGGGGTTTCCATTGCTCCAGCAGCCCCTGGGGAAGAACTAGCACAAGAGAGAACCACACGGCTGACGCTGAGTAGTTCCAGACTTGCTACTCACGATTCTGAGACAGATGGCAACTGCACCCCAGCACTATCTGAGACGACAGATCAATATGCATTGATATTATAGGATGATAGCACTAGGCAGAGGATGTTAAAATCTTAAATGTAGCTGCTGCAACTGCTTGTTGTAAGATACAACCAGTCCATCCATAAAAGATTTTGCAACTTAGCTGCCCTAGCTTTGTTGTCTGTCCAAATTTCAATACCCGTGATGTGTTCAGAGGCAATGGCAATAATGTAACCTGCTCCTTACGCATTCTACTTGACTCCAAACAACCCAGGGTGCCGGTCAGTATGCAAACCACACCCAGTATTAAGCATCTTTTCTTGTCCCCTAGTCATCAAACTGCTGAAGAAAACAAAACCTGAAGCGTCATGATACCAAGTGTGGTTTCACATGACTTATCTGTCCTTAGCTGCTTTGCATTCCAGAGACCTTACCTATGAGAGCTTTTATGATTCAGTTCTTGAACTTCCTACATCAGCTGCCAACGCGGCAGCAGACTACTGAGCAGCTGGCTCAAAGGTTTGTCATTCCTCTTGAAAAACAAGTGAAACAGTCACTAGTACGTGGGGGTTTTTTGTTTATGGTGCAATACCTGGACATCTATACAGCTTTCTTGCCTGTGCAATATCTCCTTTACTTAGACGAGTACGCTGGCCAATGGCAGGTCGTATACCATTATCATCACGGGAAGGGAGAATGGTATCCAGAAACATGCCCCTAAAAAAAATAAAAATAAAAATAGACCCCAAAAAAAACCCTATCAGGTTTCTGTCATAAAACTGAGTTTTATGAATGTATAATGCTATTTTGTAAATCTAGAATTCACATTTGGCATAAATAAAAGGGAAAAATGCACAACTTTAAATACAGAAAACATGTCATGAAAATTACTTAGGTTGTCAAACTTCATGCAAAAGTATAAAAAAAACTTCTTTCAATAAATCAATTAACATTTCAGCTTTTATGTTTCTGCTAGACCACAGGAGGGAAATCTCTTCCTAGTATTAAGGCAACACAGGAAAGGCACATTGTTCTAAGAATGAGTAAAATGCTCTGAATGAAAGAAGAATTTTAAAGATATTTTCTAAATAATATGTGCACACATTTTTTATATATATTACACACTTATTTCCAATGAGGAACTACTAACACGCCGTTTAACACAGAGTTTAACTAACTGCTGTTAAAGTCTTGCTATATACATACATATTTTAAAATATATAATTATATTAAAAAACCCATAATTTAGGCCCTACCACAAAATTTTTAATCACAAAGTTCCTAAAAACATTTTGAAGGGAAGTCAAAGCCTAACTTACATGTGCATGGGCAGGTCAAATCAGGCACATTTACAAACCCTCATTCTACCAGGTGCTGTAACAGAGCTGACTCTAGCCAGTGCTGCTTTTGAAACATAAATGCATACTTGCCAGACTCTGCTTGCTTTACTATAAGATACATCAGCTTACTGTGTCTGACTTTAGTAACATTAACTTATGATTAGGTGTAAAGCAGAAGCACATTTGTTCCAAAAGTGCAGTTTTATTTAAAAATTCCAAAATATTTATTCCAAAAAATAAATTTTAAAAGAGTAAGGTACGAAACTAAAGTTCTAGTATCATGCTACAGAATTTGAAAATCCCTAAAATAATAATAAGAAAAAAACAACAGAAGAATAAGTTTCTGTGTTCTCTTGTTCTTTAACTTTTTTATACTCTCTTGTATACCTGTAAGGCTTTTACTAAAAAGTAAAACTGGTCCAAAAATTAATGAACAGTAAGGATCTTTGTAGTTAGGAATACTGTTTATAAATACAGACTGCTTTTTAAAAATTATATTTAATGAACTATTTTGGGTATTGCAGGTACATACTGCTCTCTTTACCCACTCAGATTTCTGGTGGCATCACCAGAAATACCACAAAAATAATCACAGAATCGTAGGGGTTGGAGAGGACCTCCAGAGCTCAATGGGTCCAATCCCCCTGCCAAAGCAGGTTCCTTAGGCCAGAATCATGTTGGGATATTACCTTAATCTAAACAGTGAAATAATCTACTTACAAATAAGGCACATTATTATTTTAAAAAAGTGCTTGTATCTATAAATTATCATTTTATTTTCCACTGATTTTTAGTCCAACCTGGAACCAATGGGATTCACATACACAGAATTTGAGAAAAATCCTCTCTTAAATGTTTTAGGACTTTAATAAAGGAACAACCTGTAACACTTTTAACACAGCTTCCTGTGTGTGACTGGAACTTCGATTTCCTACTAAGTACCTGGGGGAGTAAATCTAGCAATAAACAGCTGCCAATACCCCATGCTCAGCACAATTTATGCTTTCAGGATAAATCAATACTAAGCAATAAATGGCCTCAAAAGATTTGCTGCTGTGGTTTTTTCAAACAATATGACGTAACAACCTCTTGCACCTTGGGGCAGGGCATGCCTACTCATGGCACTATCATTTTTTGCCAGCTCGGAAAGTGGTGAGATCAGGACTCACCAATCAAATTATCTTGATGTTGATATTGCCCTAGGACTCAAAGGGGTTCCAGCTTGTTAAATTACTCTGTTTTATACAGATTCTTTTAATCTCTTCCTTAAGGTAGTGTATTCATAACTGGACTAAGCAATGTGAGTATTACCTGCCTCATGTGGTTCATCTTCACGCTCTCCCAAGGGTGAATTACATTTATACTACATACACTGTATGGTAGGGGGGGCGGGGCTGGGCTTTTTAAATAATGTCATTTATATTGGAGAGAATAAGCTTAAGCAGCGTGCAAAGGCCAGTGTTCTTAAGTTTATTTCAGAGTCTCAGATTATCTGGTATTTGTGCCACATTTTAGAAAAAGCAATTTTTGTTGAGGTTTTTGGTTTGGTTTTTGGGGAGGTTTTGTTGTTGTTTTTGGATTTTTTTTTTTTAAATTTACATTACTCTATCATTTTTAGAGAGTAATCAGCTAAACTGTGACTTGGTATGAAATATAAGAGCAGGTGAAAGGCTCCTTCGTCTCTTGCTCTCCAGAGTGAAGGGGAACAGCTCATTGAACAGCTCCTCACAACCATGCAGACTTTCAGATTGAGCCCCACGTGAGTTACTGTGGAGCTGAGAACAGGTCAGCCTGCAACAGGCTGGAGAAAAACGAGCAGAAGTCTTTATTACATAGTTCTGGATGACAGCAGCAATCTGTAAAAGCAACCTCTCAGCATTTTCTCCATTAACTGCAGTCCTGAGCAAAGGCTGTGGGTCGTGTGATAGCTGTCCTAATACAGCAATGTAGTCTATTTGCACAATCCACAGTTATTCAGATGTGATGCATCACAGGAGATTTCTCTTTAAGAAGAGAGGATGCTTCACACAAAACTCCTAACCCTTCCACTCATTTGGTTTTGCTGAATTCAAAGTTTTGTGGAGACAAAAAGAGTATTATGAAATGATGCTTCCAGATTATCTTGTCTTAAAATCTAAAGAAGTGAAGGAAGATCAAAAGGCTGCTTTGAATCTGAACAGAAACAAAACATGTTTAAAAATATAATGACATTATTCTGACTTAAAATAAACAAGCTGTGTTTTGACTGCTTTAAGAAAACTCTATTTCAAGGGATATTATAAGTTATTTTGGAACACTTAAGAAGCACAGCTCTTAACATTCACAAAGAGGAATAGAATTAAAAGTCAAAAGGTATAACCTGAGACTCCAACCTTGAGAAGGTGTTCCTGGCATAGTGCATAATGCTGTCAAAGTCATATGGCTCCCCAAGGGAGTTCACCTCTCCAGGCTCCATCTTTAAGAAGTTGTATTCCTGACCTACAAATGATGAATAGTTAGAGTTTCTTTAATATCTTTTTTCATGAAGATAAAACCCAATCAGGAAAAGAAAAGCAACGAAGATCCTCACCTCATGTCTCAATGACATTTATAATTCTTAGCCCTTTGGGAGTAACTGTGCACTTTTATTACCCACGAGAGAAGACACGTCTTCCAAAACACACAGATTCCTCAGATTCCTTTGGCTTTTAGAAAGCTTGCTCTCATTCACCTAAGCCACATAAAAGCCCCACACATTACTGTGTGCTTCATGTAGAATCCACTGGCTTGGTTCTCAATTCTAGAAAGAAATAATTTTTGACCACAGAGACCCTGGAAGAACCCTCCTCATTGTAGGCTCACTGGACTCAACACCCTACAGAGACTTTGCTTCCGAGCCTCCACATGATAAAAATACTACAAAGTCACATTTTCAAGAGCCAGCTATGGCACCTTAATGAAAGCGTAAGAGGAACAAATATTTATACTCAGTTCATCATTCCAAACCAGAGGGTCTTTGTCCTAATCAGTATACTAGGAGAGATGCAAAACCCCCTTTACTCAATTCACATTCACAGTGGTGTCCTGCAAACAAAACCTGCAGTGGCATTAACATTATTAACCAACATAATTTGCAGAACAGAACCCAAATGTGTTGGTAGTCATCACTTCCTGATCCCTATTAGTGTTCTGCAAAAGCTCCTGCCGCGCCACAAGAAGTAGTTTCAGCCAGAAATTAGAGACAACTGAGACAGCAGAAGGCTGAGGATGTCACTCCAGCTGATCATCCCCAACACAAAGCAAGTGGGAAGAGCACAAGTCCATGACCCAGAGAGAACAGAAGGGAGACTTAGATGCACCTGCCCTTTCAGTTCGGAGTGTGTATCAGCTGCCAGTTGTCTTCCAAGTCCTAGTTGAGGTGGCAAAAATTTATTTGATCTCCAATCTATTCTGTTTTAAATAATTTTCTATCGGAACAGACAAACACTCCAAGCTATCATTGGACAATTTCTGATTCCACCCCTCTTTAAGCAGAGAATTCCTGCATGTCAAAACCAGTGTTTCACAAAGACTGTGCACATTTATGAACACTGCAAACGAAGCATGCCTAGTTCCTCTCCCAGCTTGTCCACCTGACACAAGTGTGGGCACACCAGGTAGACTGACAGAGAGATAACTCTCATGGTTTCAAGTTCTCAGGCTCCTCAGATGGTTTGTCTCAACAACACCCAGGACACTAGCTAAAGCTGCAAGTTCTGTAGGGAAGTAGTAGTTTGGAAATAGTGGGAACAGTGCCCATCTGTCAGAGATTCAAAATCCTCAGCTTCCCTTACAGGTCTAAACCTCTTGGCTAATAGCTAAGAAGGTCTTGACATGTTTCTACTTATCATTCAGTAAAGACTAGGAAAGAAAAGCTCTCTTTCTCAAACACAGAAACGCAACTTTTAAAGAGCAATTTTCAGAGCAATGTTTTCCTTCAAAGTTTTTGAGCATCGATCCTAGACAATTTAATGGCTTGCTACTTGGCCAGATCTTTAGAAAAGATTGCATTTTAGGAGCAGTATTTTGTTTGGGAATCAGCTTGAGACCAGTCTAGCTAAGAGCAGTAACAGGCATAAATGGTCTTTTCGTCCATTCAGTACATTTCTGCTCTTCAGCATTTAGTTTTAAGAGAGAAAAAACCACCAATAATCATCAAATAGTGCCATCCCCACCCCACCCCCTCAAAAAAAAAAACCCCACAAACACCCCAAAAAACCAACCCCCCAAAAAACGCATTCATCAGAATATCTCACCAGGCTGGATGTTTTCTCTAATGATGGTGACATGATCATCACGGTCTGGTCGTGTATGTTCGTGCCAAAACCCTATAACATGACCCAACTCATGGACAACTATACCAAATTTATCACAGTTCTTGCCAATAGATATAGCCTGGGGACCATTTCCCCTTCGACCCACATAAGAACAACACCTGCAATTAAAACACAAACACAGATTAATTTTTTCAGGTGTAGCTTTACAAACCATATTGGAAATTCAGTTAAAACAAGAGAAAATATTATAGGGGGGAAAAAAAAACCAACAGCAGAAAAAAGCACTACGCAATTTCCCAAACTCTAGATTTAGTGCAATAACAACTTATTGCACAGAATACCTAGCAAAGAAAACATACAGGATTATTTATGCTTTATTCAGTGTCTTCTTAAAGAATGCTAGCTGCTATCAAACAAATTGTCACTCAGCCTTGTATCTCAGAAGGACCCAGGAACATCTTTTCACCCAATGAATCAATGAAGTTGACAGGAAATGTCACCTCCCCCATGCATGACACTGCTTTTTCACCCATACACACTCAAAAGGCACTCAGAGAAAGGCAGAAAGCATAAGGCAAGGCAAGGTTTCTTCTGCGCCACATTTCTAATGTATGCACTGACAGCCCTCGCCAGACTCATGGTCACTCAGTTCAGATAGGTTTCCTTTATTGTTATCTGGAAAGTCACCCTATCTCATTATTGGAGTGTGGCCAGCAGGTTGAAGGAGGTGATAATCCCCCTCTACTCTGCCCTGGTCAGGCCCCACCTGGAGTATTGTGTCCAGTTCTGGGCTCCCTGGCATAAAAAGACAGGGATCTCCTGGAGAGAGTCCAGAGAAGAGCTACAAAGATGATGAAGGGTCTGGAGTATCTCCCCTCTGAGGAAAGGCTGGGTGAGCTGGGACTGTTCAGCCTGGAGAAAAGAAGACTAAGGGGGACCTTATGAATGTCTATCAATATCTGAAGGATGGGATGCAGGGGGAAATGGCCAGCCCCTTTTCAGTGTTCTGTGGGGACAGGACAAGGGGCAATGGCTGCAAGTTAGAGCATAGGAAGTTCCACACCAACATGGGGAAGAACTTTTCCCCAGTGAGGGTGCCAGAGCCCTGGGACAGGCTGCCCAGGGGGGTGTGGAGTCTCCATATCTGGAGAGATTCCAGCCTCATCTGGATGCCACCCTGTGCAATATGCGCTGGCGAGCTGCTTTGGCAGGGGGGCTGGTCCCCATGAGCTCTGGAGGTTCCTTCCAACCCCTATGATTCTATGATTCTATATTTGGTCCTCAATAAGGATGATGCTAATGTGGAGATTGATCCTACCCTTCATGTGCCCCTGGGGACAATGAAGGAAGAGCAGCCATGGAAGCAGTAGTGCCAACAGCAGAACAAATCCTACAGACGTTTCCTGGTTTCTCCTCCTTGGGTTTTGTGGTGGTAGAGGGACCACTTGGGTTAGTTGGCTGGTTAGTCAGCCTTCATTGGAACCCTTCATTGATTTTTGTTAGCGCCTAATACAACCAGAATTTTAGATCATGAATATTAGAGAAGTACAGCCATGGCTTTTCAGGTCAGAAACCCTGACATCAGCCAGTAGATACTGGATTTTCACTAATGGTTAAAAGCAAAGATAGATAAATTTTTAAAAAAGATGGTAATATATCCAAATTATAAAGGCCAGAGGAGTTACTTTACAGAGGAAAGTACTACTAGAGTTGCCTAGGAGAACTGCATCAAGAATTCTGAATGTATTGAGTTCTCCATTCCATTCAAATTCTGAATTCCATCTAACTTCCACTAAGTCCAGCAAAATAGGCACTCAACACATTTGAGCACACTTGCTTAAATCCCAGAATTCAATTTGTAATTCAAAATCTTTATGTTCTGAACACAACGCAGTGCCAGAGATTGATGCAAAGAAAATTAGGATAGTTATGCATAATTATGAAAAGGCAGAAGAAATCATTTACTTGAAAACTGCTTAAAAACTTCTGCTGAGCCGCCATGTTACCAAGCATGCAGGAACTCCAGCCATGAGAAACTGCAAAGCAGAACTAAAAAACATTAATCCATATTTATCGCTTAAAGCAAATTGAGACGCTGTTAAGACTGCAGGCTGTAGACTGTTTAACAGAATTTCAATAGTTTTAACAAGTTTTTGTTCCTGATTTCACACGCATTACACGCTTCAACCACCAAAGGCATATTTGGTGGCTTAAAAATTTCCACAGATTTTCAGTATAATTTTTGCATAGCAGTACTTGGGAGAGAAATAGAGAAAAAGGAAAAAGTGAACAAAATAATAAATAAATATTCCAAGTAGTACCCTTTGTGATGTCTCCAGCTCTGCTTTTATTGGCATCGTTCACAACAAGGGCAAAAGAACAGCGCAAGAATATAGCTACAGTCTATCTCTTCCTGTCATTTTTACTTCATCTGGACCTTCTAAGGTTGAGGACTGTATCCTGGAAAAGGTCAGGCAAGAGCTGTGCAATAGTAGCAGAACAAGATGGCTAGTATAACAGATGAAATTATTTATATAATCTGTTTTTAATAAGAAAATATGGTAAATAAATACCTAATCAACCAGCTTGCCAAACAGAGTTAACACCACCAAAAATTGGTTTCTCAAGAACAGAGTGCTTAAGATCACTTTTGCAAGCTTTTAGCAGTACTTCATATATCAGATTTTTAGGTCTTTGAAAAAAAAAAAAAAAAAGACATTTTACTATTATAGTTGTAAAAAACAAGGGAGGTTGGACATTATAAAACATGTGTAGTGAATTTGGGTACCTCATCTGCAATATTTGAAAGACATTTTCTTTTCAGAAGGAAAAAAAAATTATCTACAATCTTTTTAGAGAATATTCCTCTAGATTCTCTAATACGGAGCACTCAACACTGAGAATAATTATTTTAACACTGGCCTTCTAAAAACAAGCAGCCAGATGACTACAGTAATTCCCTTACACTGGTTCCTTGAAACTTCCCAGAAATGATAAACAGATTTATTGTTTCTTTAGACATCAAAGAAAATCAATTAACACCACACCTCAAAATAAACGCCGCAGTGCATACTCACGGAGGGTCACTGGGATTTGCTTGGTCACATCAAGCACTAGACTGGCTTAAGTTACAGGATTTCGAGCACTTCAACAATTGCACCCAATCAAAGGGTAACAAAGCCCAAAATAAGTAAATAAATCTAGGAACGAAATTTATTCACAGTATCATAGGTTTGACCCCCAGGTGTGTTTGGTGAAAGGCCAAGACCTCTGTGCACCCTAAATTGAGTCAACTGGCAGCCTTTAAAGCTCCTCATCTCTTTAATCTTTATTACTCCAGACAACAGTTGGAGACAGTAACTATTTCTGACTCTCTAATTCCATTTAATCAGTGTAGCTGACCAATGATGGCAAGCAAAGAGCAGCGAATGACAGAGAGAAAGTGAAATGTTTCCAACGGTACTCTCATTCTTCTACGTAATACAGCTACTGCCAACAATGTTCTTAAATTAATGCGAAGGAAGAGTGAATCCGTGTCAGTCAATACTGCACTTTTTAAAAAGCTGTGCTCTTCAGAACATGCTAGCACAAGGAACCTCAGAGACCACAACACAACATCTGCTTGCCATGGCACTAACTGTATGAAGTTGTGGGTGAAAAACTGCAGGGCCTTGTAAGCAAACTGCACATCATCACAAAGCAAGGGAAGGAAGTTCACAACTTTCTTTACCAAAAAGAGCTTTTTTCCTTCATTGAAAACACACCTCTTTCAGTCACAAATATAACTCATGTTATACATTGGAAAGAATGGCTATGACCCGACTTGATCAGTGTGGTGGTTTAGCCCTAGCCGAGAGCTGAGCTCCACAGTCGCTTGTTCTTTTAACAAAAAGAAGAGGGGGAGGGGGAAGGAGAAGGGAAATGTAAAGAGGGAAAAAAAACCAAACCAAAACCCCGCGGGTTGGGATAAGGATAGTTTACTAAAATAGCAGAAAAAGAGAAAAAAAAAATCAAAAAAACCCACAACAATGATAACACAACTTTAGAGTACAAAATACACAAAACTGGTGATACACAGTGCAGTCTCTCACCAAACCACATAACTTAGGCCGTACAGCCCAGAGCCGTCCCGGAACCCGACCGTCCCAAAAAAAACCCGCACATCCTGGAGTTGCCGCCTCCTCCTCCCAGTCCCCCTTTTATACTGAGCATGACGTAATTGGCATGGAATATCCTCTTTGGCCAGTTTGGGTCACCTGTCCTGGCTGTGTCCCCTCCCATTAGTTAGAAATATGAAGACCTGAAAAAGTCCTTGATTGCTTGGCAACAACAGGAAACATCAGGGTCCTATCAGCACTGCTCTTATCCTAACACCCAAACATGGCATTCCATCCACTGTTAAAAAGTAAATTAACTCCATCTTAGCTGAAACTGGAACAATAAGTTTGCTTATTGTCAGGGATCAATTTAGCTGCAGTTACCAAATGTTCCAATTCATTGTCCTAAGAGGACCTGTTGGAATGGCAGAAGTGGCTACTGCTTCTTCACTTGCTCAATGGAGACTGCCATCCCAGCCTTACAAATAGCCAGCTGAGTCCATTCCTCAGACAGCAGCTTCCTATCCCCAAGTATTAGCACAAATAACCCCTCATTTGGTTTTATGATTATACACTGTGGTTTAGACCTTGGCAGCTTGGTCACACCCATCCTGCAGGACACGCCACAACCAGCAGAGAAGCCAAGTCAACTGCTGTGGGCAGGAAGAGTGCCAGCCTCCAGAGCTAATCACCACCTGAGAGCATGAGTCAGACCTAAGGCCCAGGGGGTTTTATCACAACTCCAAATTTCTTTTCATTCCATAGAAGTGACTGAGTACCTTTTGTAACAGACAATCCTTCTTAAAGCCAAAGAGTACTGCAAAAGTAAGCCTCAGGCAATGGATTTACCTGTTTCACCAACCTAGAGAACTTGCCTGTAATGTCTATTTAATATGCCAGCAAATTGAAAAAAACCCAAATGTTGTAACATTCAGAAGTTGTTTCATCTACAACATTTGGGGAAGCACATGAAAGAGATTTGATTTTCCTCTATCTCAGACAGCTTTGTCAAATACCTATACAAGAGAACACAGCAGTGACTGAATTAAGTCATCTAAAGTTTGTCATAAAAATTGCTTAATTCTTCTGGTAGATAACAAAAACTGCCTCAAAGTCATGGACTCACAGAATCACAGAATGTGCAAGGTATGAAGGGACCTTTGGATGTTCTCTAGCCCAACCTCCTGCAGTGAGCAGGGACATCTTCACTAGAGCAGGTCGCTCAGAGCCACAGCAAGCCTGACCTTGCATGTCTCCAGAGATGGGGCCTCCACCACCTCTCTGGGCAACCTGGTCCAGTGATCCACCACTCTCATTCTGAAGAGCATTTTCCTAATGTCCAACCTAAATGTCCCCTTTTCTAGTTTAAAACCATCACCCCTTGTCCTATCGCTCCATGCCCTTGGGAACAGTTCTTCCCCAGCTTTCCTACAGGCACCTTTCAGGGACTGGAAGGCCGCAGTAACGCCCAGAGCCTTCTCTTCTCCAGGCTGAACAAGCCCAACTCTCAGCCTAAAGTCAGCTCAAAGGCATGCTGAGATATCAGAACAATATGACTAATTGTTCACTTTTTGTCTCACTGCAGAAAAAGAAGCTTGATCTTGCACTCAGTAATATTTATTAAGAGCACGTGACTAGGGACCATCCCAGTTTGCTGACCCCTTTCTGAGTTTTGCATGCAGAGAAGTATAGTGACTTCTCTTGAGGCAACAAACATAAGAATGGAGAAGCAGTAGGGAACAAAGAACGTTTTGAAACTGTTAACTAATTAGAGATTTACTTGCCCTAATCAACTACCTGCATAAATAGTTGCTGTCACAGATATTAATGCCAATGTACATTGCTTTGGTAGAAGAACCACAAGCATTAATATCTTAATAATACATTCTTTTTCTTAAATCTGCAGCTAATGTGTAAAAATTACTATCAGTAATCACAAAAATGCAGATTACTAACTTAGTGCTTCAGCTATACTAAGAAACAATACTTCAATAATTATCTGTTCTTAAAATCAGGCTCAATAAACAGGATGTGATGACAAATCGTCATTAAGAGAGATGAAATTATTCTGGTGGGAAGAAGGGATTCAGCTGAAAAGCTGTTGACATTTTTCCATACAAGCTGCCCGTAAAAAATACCCTGGAGAACCGTGATAAAAAGTGGGGTAAAAAGCTGTCTGGAATATATGAAGTGAAGATAGAGAAGATGCTCTTGAAACCTGCAGGTTAATAAAGACTGCTAAGTAACATAAAGACAAACCTGGAACTGATAGCACCTTTAACAGGTTAGAGAAGACCTTAAACGGGAAATACAGAATTATTTGATGTCCTGAGAAGTGCAAAACAAGGTGCATGCTGGAGGTAGTGCAGGGTGTCCTCAGTGCTCTGACTCTTCTTTGGAGTCACATCCCAGTCAGCCGCAAGCTGAACCTGGCCACTACTGAGAAACTGGGAAGTATCACACTTAGATACCCATGTGGAAAGGAGAGACTACATTGGTTCTGCAGAAGAAATGACTGATCTGGATAAAGATGCCCTAGTTTCAGATACTCAATTTCAAGAAAGATGCAGACTAGTTG
Source organism: Laterallus jamaicensis coturniculus (assembly GCA_022605575.1). Taxonomy (NCBI): domain Eukaryota; kingdom Metazoa; phylum Chordata; class Aves; order Gruiformes; family Rallidae; genus Laterallus; species Laterallus jamaicensis. Next base: position 45,560,643 of record JAKCOX010000004.1, on the reverse strand, counting down.
AAAAGAATCTCAAAAAGAAGAACAATGTGATCAAAGGCCTAGAAAACATGATTTACTGCGAAAGATGAAATGAATTGAATGTTCTCTAGCCTAAAAGAAAATAGAATTGAGGATGGACGTAATAATAGTCTCTAAGTTTAGATTCCTTCAAAAAAGAAAGGGGTAATTTATTTTCTACGGCCATGGCTAACAGGAAAAAAGTTAATGCACTTTAATTGCAGAAGAAATACCTGGTTTAGCTACGACCAAAACTGCTACCCCTGACTCCCAACATTTCTTCTATTAGGGATAGTGAAGCAATGCATTTTCTAGCAGACTGTGAAGTATTTCTTTCTGTGGGTTTTCAGAAACAAGCTAGACGAGCATGTATCAGCAATGACTTAGATATGGCTACTTCTGCCTTAAGAATACATTAGACACCTTTCTGCGATCCCATGCAGTCCTATGGGTCTGTGATAATCAAAATCTATCTCCTGTTCACTGCTGGCACATAAGATCTCAGCTTTCAGAAGGTCACACACCTCTGATAACCAGCTGCTGTATTTCAAATACGCTTCTTTCATCACTGCCCTTTTGACATGAGCCCACAAACTGCTGCAAGAAGTAACACCTTATGTTCCTTCAAAAAAAACCTGTGATTTTTACATCTTCACAGCACTTCATTTGCTACTGCGTTAATGCTGTCATCTGAGACTTTTGTAGACATTGCCATCTGAATTTCAACCTTTCTATGGCTGCATCCCCTTTCTGATTCATTAAATATGTTAGGCTCTGAACAAGCACTCTTTGGGGCAGGGTTTATCATGTAGCTGTTCATGTGAACGGCGTGAAGTACAATAAAGCGTCCCTCCTCTGGGACTGTTAACTGCCATGGCACTGCAAACAATAACCACACCATGTGAGAACAAAACAGCACAGCAGGACGCTATGGGAAAGAACCAAGATTCGTTTCAAAAGTGACTGGCCACGTAGCAGAAACTGTCTGCAGATGGTTTAGTGTCACTTTCCTCTGGGCTCTTTCCATGGAACATCCTGCAGCAGCACTGTACACTGGAAAACACACCTCCTGATTTCTCTGTCTCTTCCTCAAGTGGTTGATGGGTTCAGGGCCCCCAAAAACATCATTCAACCACTTCCTTTGTTCAGCCTGGTTGTTTTCATCATTGGTGTGTGACTGCTCAAAGCCACACTCCTCCTTATTTTTATTTTAAACTTGTTACAGCCTTTGTAAGCTGTCTGCAATTTTAAAAGCACCTACCAAAAACCCTGACCACTAATTGTAAAGGATAACGATGACACTGAAGGTAGATTAGACACTGATTACGTTCTAGCCTTCTGGTTCAAACTGGTTATAATCCAGCCTTCACCCTAAAGTGACTTGATCTCATGAAGCATCCACCAGCCTAAGGGACAGTGCTTAGGCTAGAGAGATTATCTGTCACTTGGCTTTGCGCACTTCAAAGGCATAGAATTATACTTTTCAAGAGCTCCGTAGACCTGCCCATACTCCTCTTTTTGAAGCTCCTGAGGTCTTCCTCAGCTCTTACCTTCCTAGGTCTGCTGTTTAAATTCAGATTGCTTTCTACCTCTGTGAGTGCAGGGAACCATCATGATTATTCTCTGCTTCCCATTTCTCTTGCAGCTGTATGCCAGTATCCCCAGATCCTATGCTACACGTTAGACTGGTAACTGGAATAACGGTCATGCTGGTCCAGAACAGAAGTCCATTCCATTTGGCACCATTTCTAACAGGGATCTACATCAGACCTATGACAGGAGAGTTCGTTGCCGCTCCTCCACTGCAAATATCTGCGGCTCAGAGACTTCCCAAGGCAAAGGCAATGCCTTTCCTAAAACAGCCTACAAGTGAGTGTTATCACCATATGCAATGCATTAAGAAGAATGTCAGGGAGAATATAAACAGATGAAACATGAAGTCTACATGTAATTGTAGAGGTGATGGTCAAGTATGTTCAGGATGATTCCTACAAGGCAAGGAGGTCTCAAAACTTCTTCTCACCACCCTAGCCCATAAAAAAATCCAAAAGTAGGCATACAAAGTTTTAATTGATCAGGAAATCCATGAGACAGAGCTGCTCACTGTGGAGCCTACAACCCAAACAGGAGGTGAATATCAGAAGTCCAGCACAGATGTGAGTGCTCTTTTTGGGACAGGAACACAGTGGGCTCACAGACCACTATGTAAAATTAAGAATTCTGAGTGGAATAAACAACAAGCATAGCTGACCAAAGCACTTCCAAGGAGAAATATCTGAAGACAGAACACAGTGATTAACGGGAAGCTGCACTAATGAGTAATAAAATCTGTACCAAAATCTGTTCACTTTTACAAATCAGTGACCTGGAGGAAGGAATTTGCAAAGATGTATGAATTTGATAAGCAAACAAACTCACTGGACAAGGACAGTCCACCCATATGAGTTAGAATTACAAATAAGCAGAAAAAGAAATATGGGATAGAAGTCCATAAATAATTCAGCACTAAACACATGATGTGAAGAAAGCTAAGAATAAACAAGCAATAAGCCTGAAACAGCTTTAGAACAATGCATATAAATTTTAAAAATATATCAGGAAGCCAATATAAAAGTCTCATACCTATGTGTATATATCTATATAGTGAGCTCATTTTACCCAGAAACAGACAAAAGAGGTGTAACTTCAAACCGCTGCTGTCAATGAAACGAAAGCCAAGCAGAACACAGGAATCATTTAGATGTGGGGGCTATCGATACGTCGTGCTTGTGAAGTGTAAATTCGCTTTAAGGGCAAAGCTGACCAGCCCGAGCACGGAAGGTGGAGTGTGTTACACGCACTTACCCACACGGCCTGTATGTGAACACGATATAGCTCTCTTCATCACTCCGCTCGATAAACGTCACGCAGGTGTACTTCTCCCAGTGCCGCATCGCCTGTTTGAACATGGCACGCTGGGTGCCTAGAAGAATAATCATATGAAATTAGTTAAGGGACATTCCTAAACTGCCTCTGGTTACTCAGTATCAGATTTCAATACTGGGAATACAGGCCTGGATGGAGCCACCAGTTCATCAAGACCTGCATCACAGAATCATAGAATGGCAAGGGTTGGAAGGGACCCCAAGGATCATAGAGCTCTAACCCCCCTGCCACAGGCAGGGCCACCAACCTCAAGCCTGGATCTACACAAGGTTGCCCAGGGCCCCATTCAACCTGGCCTTGAATACTTCCAGGGATGGGGCATCCACTACTTCTCTAGGCAGCGTGTTCCAGCACCTCACCACTCTCTCTGTAAAAAACTTCCCCCTAATATCCAATCTAAACCTTCCCTCCTTTAGTTTTAATCCATTCCCCCTTGTCCTGCCATTGTCTACCCTTCTAAAAAGTTGATTCCCCTCCTGTTTGTATGTTCCTTTCGGGTACTGGCAGGCTGCAATGAGGACCCCTCACAGCCTTTCTCTTCTCCAGGCTTAACAAGCCCAGCGCCCTCAGCCTCTCTTTGTAGGGCAGCTGCTCCAGCCCTCTAATCTTCTTTGTGGCCCTGAGACTTTGCAGTGTTGAACCTCATTAGGTTCACCCGGGCCCAACTTTCCACCCTGTCAGCCTTTGGATAGCTTCCTTTCCTTCTGTTGCGTCAACCACACCACTCATGTCCTGGTAGTCCTGTGTACTGCCAGATCCCAGCCAAAGGGACACCCAGACCACCAGCTTGTCCCAACATATCCACATGAAAGGGGACCAACGCAGTCAAGGCATCTGATTTTAATAATGTGGTTTTGAGCGAGGACCAGTCTCCATCTCTATGCATCAAAATCCTTCAGAAATCAAGTGTTCCACCAAAGAGGGGAAATCCTTAATTTGGTACAGCACTAACCATAGTTGTTTTAAAAAATGAGAAACACATTGAGAAACAATCAGAACGGCACTCGAGATGCAGAAGCAGCCAGGCCAACTCTCACCACAGAGCACAAAGCCAGCTAGAACACAGTATTTCAGACAGTAAAGTGATGTTGTTTCATTGCCCGACAGAAGACAAGACTTATTAACTTAGAGGCTGCATCTCAGAATACAGCCGTGTTGCTCCTGAGCCGGAAATCCACAAACAACAACACTATTTCACCTGAATTTGCTAGCAGAAATCCATCCACCCTGCAAACTTTTGCAAAAACCCATGCTACAGCATAGGATTATTAGAAAAACCCCAACCAAACCCAAAACCAAGCAAGCACAGAACACAACAAAACCAAAACTAACAACAAAACAAAATAAAATCAAACAATCAAAACACCTGTACACAGTCTGTGGATGTTTGCACGTTCCTTTTGGTTCCCTCTATTGCTATGCACAATAAATGCTATTACAGATCTTTTCCTACCCACCTTTGCTTTTCTCCCTCTTGTTGTGTTTTCAGCTGCCCCTTACATCCACACTGATGCCACTCTATTCCTATTTTTCAGGGATAACAAACGTTTTGGGAGAAAACTGTAGAAAGAGGTTAAGAGTTCTGTGCCTACCCAGCTGAAACCCAAACTGAGGAATTACAAAACACAACTGAGCCAGTTTGCTGAGTGAAATCTGTTTAGCAGAATATATGTTGCACCAGTTAAATTAACTGTATTCTTGTGCAAAATATCCTGATTTTTTTTAAAAAGCTGACATTCTGTATCTTAGGCTCTTGAAAACCAGTGCACAACAAGAAATATTAGCAAAGAAAGGAGCCTTCTCATTCCAAAACATTGTTCCCCATTCTTATTACATAGTTTACCTTTTGGAATAGTCTTTGGAAGTATGACTAATATTTTCAGAGCAGATGTACTTCAGGACTGATCCAACAGAAAACTCTTCTGCTGACTTAAAGAGTATGACATGACTTTATTTAAAAAAAAAAAAAGGCAAATAAAAAAATTTCTCTTCATTCTCCCCATTCAAAACACAAATCTTACCAGTGAAATTTCCACCTATTACATAGGGAATGACACCCCCTGGCCATATTCTTTCTGTTCGGGATGTAGCAGCTCTGGGAAATCGGTTTTTCTCATTTTTCCCTGAGAATTTTACAGTAGTTCTTCCTTTAGATGTATTATTTTGCTCAAAGTCTGTAACAATAATTAAGCACTGAATGAGAGATCACACACAGACACAAAAAAAATTGAGAACATTTCTTTTCCAGCAGGTCAAAGTCAGATAATTTCTTTATGCTCTTTAAAAGCAGGACATTGTTATGCAACAGACTATCATTACTTAGTTTTCAGAGCAATGCTGGAAATAAAGAAAGGAATCTAAAGTCTAACCATTTTTCAAGCATATTTGTAGTAACAATTTCCACATATATTTACCAACTTGAAAGCAAATGACACACTAAATTTTCTCATTTTAATAATCATCATTACCACCACACTCCCTTAGTTTTGGTGTGGTTTTTTTTTTATGAAAGAAGGATTTTTCCATTGAAGAAGGAAAGACTTTGGACAGATCAATCAGTAATCAAGGCATTCACTATCCCTTTTTCACTATAGGATCTGGAAAAAGCAAGTGCACGAGCATTCTTAAAGCACTAGACAGAAAGAAGTCTGGAAAGTATTAGACTGGCTTTCATTAGCAAAATTTAAAGGGACAAACTATTTGTGAAGTTGTACACACATGGAGAACATCAGAGAGGGTTGTTTCTCCCTCCCATCTCCATGACATGTAGCTGCCACCTGTAAATATATTTTCAGATGAAAATGGGATTTTCATTTTGATAGGAACTCTGCAACACTTTGGGGGACAAATACACATTTGTCACAGACAAGCTTTTGGAACCGTACCGGTACGTATCCTTGTAAGATTTTCTTTTCAGAGATATTACTACCATTCAACCCTTTACAGGCAAATCTTTCCCAAATCAGAGGAGGATAAGGATAGACAAGGACTTGCACCCCCGAGCAGGTGCTTCTCTTGAACTGATTTATCAGTCAGAATGCACATCAAGGCAGCTGATTAAAATGGGTCACTTGAAAGGCAGCCAACAAATCCTGCTCAGTGGGGCTGAAGTCATACTCCTCACTGATGAGTACACAGTCCCTCTGAGATTGCTCCCTGAGACACCAATCCCACTTAAATTTAACACCTGTGCCAGAATCAGGGAGGCTTCATGGGCAGGAGCAAGGCATGGTACATTGGCAGTACCCTGGGGATGGGAGAGCCACTGGAGGACATAAGAGAAGAGGCTCCAGCAGAAGGCAGGGAGAAAGCTCTTGGTACCCAAGGAAAAAAAAAAGCCTTCCTTTGTAACAACTACCACTAACACATAACTGGAATTATATCAAGAATGAGACAGAAAATTTTAGGGTTTTAAAATACACTCAGGCAAACAAATAACTCATCCTTGTAAATAAACATAATTGAGGATCACACAACAGTCTACAACACAGATAAAACAATACTGCTACACTTAATACACAGTCATTACTGAATAACACTACATGTTAACAGAGGTGCTTTGCCACTCAAAATTCTTTTCAGCAACTTTGTTTTGAACTTGAAGTAAGAAATTTCTGCCAAATTGCATGCAAAAACATCAAGAACTTATACAATACAAAAGCTGTAATTCCCTTGTAAAGAGTGGAGATCTGCAAAGGCAGTAACTGTGCTTTGGTTAATCTCAGAAGATACTCAGCCATGTATTTAGACATCACAGGGTGTCATTGCAAAAGAGTTTCAGGTATTTTCTTCTTTGAGGTTGAGGTTTTGTGACATTAAAGTGATGTCTCCGTGTGTTGAATATGGTGAGTAAAGTCAACCAGCATTCACAGGGTTGCACAGCTCACTGAACGCAACTATGCTCACACTGACAAGAGCATATTAGTATAAAAACATGTTTGTTCAGCGTAACACACCATAAATGCTTCCAACACAGTATCAATCATCAGAATGCCCCGACTGGATCTGGGGTGGGAGAAAGGCATGACATGAACAGCTATGCAGCACAACCTACCTGTGCTGAAAAGACATTGTACTGGCATCACTTGAACCTTTAACTGTGAACACAGCTGTAGGAAAAAGCTAAGGAATTTTTCATGAGATTTAAAACTACATATTCTACCTTCCAGATGATGCTGCAAAGAGACCTCTAAGAAATTGCAACAAAGAGCTAATCTCTTCATTACTAACCCTGTGCTATTTGTTTTGTAGGAGGGTTTTATGCCAATAGCAATACAGAGAGGCTTTAAAGTGTTACAGTACTTTCATAATTAACGTTCACAATACATTATCACATCAGGCAAACTGCTAATTTAAACAGTGAAAATACCAGAGCCAAATCTTCTTATCCTGTCTATAAGCTGATAGAGGGCACCTCGGTTTTTTGACATTCCATGCTCTCCAAAGCCACCTTTAAAAAGAAAAGGAAAAAAAAGGGAATTTTTAAAAAGTTAAAGACATGGAATCTTACACTTACAGCAACTATATTGGCTGGAGAGATTAGAAAACATTAGAAAGACTGATAGGTGTCTTAAAGGAAGTTTACCATTCACCAGTGACTTGCATACAAATTCTTCAAGTACTCTTGACAGTGAAATAAAAGCATATTTTTAGCTGAAAATTTTTCTAATATGCATTGAAGAATGTAAGCCAACATGTCCTTGTTTTTCAGACAAGTCATGACAATTACATCATCTAATTATTATTTGGAGCTTTTTTCCCTGCCTGGTGACCTTGACATCCTCAGAGCCATATTGATTGACAGCTAAAAGCCTCAGTCACACAGAAATTTCCTGAATGCATGCCATAATCTTTTCTCTTCAAGTGAGGGGGAAGAAGGAAAGCAAACACCCCAAGTTTCATCAGAAAAAAACCCCAAAACTAATACAAACTTAATATGCCTGATTTTACCACAAGACATTTGTTTCCCTTTGTCAGCATGTAAACAGGTATCAGTGCACTCTAAAGGCATTGAAGCATCCCATGTATGTGTGTGTTGCAGTAAGAGCTTACTGACATATATATGTGTGTATATATATGTATCTGTCGTTTCAGCACTTAAGAACAGAAAAGCTAAGCTATTAAGCAGTTGATTTTAACATGATTTACTGCGTACATTTGATGCATCTGCCACATACTCCCTTAATGTATAATAATTTTCAAGCTCTAAGTGCCTTTGCATACCCCAGGGAACCTGAAGAAAGACTAATGCACTGATAATAGCGTGCTAGTCAATAAGGCATTCAGAATTGTTCAGAAAGGGTTTTTTTTTCAGAAGTTCGGAGTAGATTGTCTTTTAAAATTCAGTTTCCATTATAGGACAAGAAAGTTTTCAAAATACAAAGTAAAGACAGAAATAAAAGGACCACTGAAGTCCCCAACCACCACTAAAAAGAGCTTTCCCAACTCCCCATAAATACTTTCTATATATGTGTAGAAAGTGTATTTATTAAACAGCAACTTAAAATCATATAGGAGTTGGACTCGGTGATCCTTCTGGGTCCCTTCCAAATTGGGAGATTCTATGATTTTATATTACATATGAGAAAATTCCATAAAAGGCAAGTGAGTTTGTGTGGCTGCTAAGTGAGTAACAGCATGCCTAATTATTTGGAATACACTGTCACATAGTTGCTGGCTCCCTTGAGAAAAGTTTCCCAAATTTTTTAAAACATTTTAGATAGATGAGGTAACAGTCCAGCACACTCCTTCCCAACGAGTTCCATGGTAACTCTAATATAGAGGGAATAGAATGACTTCATTCCTTGTATTGATCATCACTAACGTAATCTTATGTTAACATTTCTCTTTTTAAAAAAAAAGAATGTATAGCTGAAGGTTACAAACATTTTTTTTAAAATCTAAAAAGCATCAACTGTTGCAGGCATAACTGAAAGAGCAAAGAAACCGCTATTTAAGTAAAGAAACTGTTATACTATAACTATTCCTAGAAAAAAATATTCAACTCACTTATGTTAACACAGCTTGTGTATTCCATTTAGAGAAAAAGTGAGATAGAAAAAGGACCTCACATAACTATTATGTCTTATATGAATAATACACATCTTTGCCAAGCCACAGTCTCAAAAAAACTTATTTTTTTTAAAAAAAGATTATTTTCTGCATCTTCTCATACCTCAGGCAGAAGAAGCAGGATACTTTGGTCAGTTTGGACTCACAATAATACACATAAGAACAATTTTATGAGCTTTACTGTTGTTTCTGTTTGCAAAGATTACATGCAATGCTCAGACAGAATGACACATAGAATGACAGTGCCAGACTCTGAGAAGCTCACAGATTAAGTCTCTGACCCTGCAAATCCAAGAGGATAAGCCTCACCAACAGGAGCAGTCACATAACATGAGTCAGAGCCAGTGAGCCTCGGGATCTTTAAGTAGTAGTTGCAATTAAAAAATTCAACTCTGCAACTCTGTCTGGATACCCAAGTAGGTAACCCTCCTGCCTGTTGTCACCTTTAGCTTGTGAAAGTCAACAACGGAAGGTGCTCTGAAATGAAGCTTGTAATTAATTGCCATTCAGTCTGTAACTAAAGACAAAATATTTATTTTCAATTTTATAGACATTTTCCATTCCTTTTCCAGTTGGTACCTAATACCAACTCGTTAGCTGCTGGCAGTTCACTCTTTTGGAAAGTAGAGGGGAAAAAGAGCAGTTTCCAAAACCAGGCTAAACTCATTTATGAGCCAAAATGCTGTAAATTTAGAAAAATAATTATGTATGTGAAGTGCAAAATTGGGTTTTCCACCTCTGTTCTTAGATCAATCAAGAATGTTGAGGCTTCACTGCGAGCCTTACAGAATCATTAAGAGAGTTTGTTCTCCGCTAACCATTGTGGTTGCATTGATTCTTCTTGTACAATAAGAGGTAGAAAAATGTGTAATCCCTAATATCTTGAATAGGACACTATCCACAGGGACAGCTAAGGCACAAATCTTGACAGGTAAGGAAAGAAATTTAAATAACAGGCTATTGGATATTATTTAAAAACAGCTTAGAAATGTACATTCTTCCTATGAAAACTGACAACAAAAAATAATGAAGCTGTTAAAAGGAAAAAAAAAAAAAAATAAAAATCGAAAAGCAAGAAGCAAAAAGAGTCAGCAGGCCAGAGAAATCACTTGACTGCATCCACTTTAGGGGAAATGACCGACCTTGCTCTCTACATTTTGTGAGCAAAACTAGCACCTGAAATACTTCCAAAGACAATTAAAAGTATTTGTTTCAGGAAAAGAGGGGCAGCGAAATCTCTGACTCTATTTTGATTTAGAAATGATCAAATGTGTTCCTGCCTTGAAAAAAACAAGCGGCTTTAAAAGGAGACAAAATAACTTTTCATGTTTTTACAGAAATAATCTAATCACAATATTTAACTATGGAAGAGTAAAAGTACTTTAAATATCTCAGCATTGAGAAGTTAAATTGAAAATTACTTCTTTGATCTCAAAAATTCCTTTCTGATTGTTCAAAGTTCTGATTGCATACATCAGGAATCAAGGTAACAGACGCACAGTTCACAAACATATATAACAGGCTTAATAGAAAATAAATTTCAATTATGCATTTATACATTTTCTAATAGTATTTTTTCTACACTTTTCCTAAATTACTTGGCTTTTTTGGTACCATAACCTGAACATTTACAAATGAATTTACAGATCAGAGCCTGAGAGCATAGGTATTTTTAGACATTAGACATCCATTTAGACTATGGATAGATCACACACATACATATATAAAATTATAGAGTGGTTTGGGTCAGAAGGGACCTCAAACATCACCAAGTTCCCATACCCCCTGCCATGGGCAGGGACACCCCCACCAGCCCAGGGTTGCCCAAGGCCCCATCCAACCTGGCCATGAACCCTGCCAGGGATCCAGGGGCTCCCACAGCCCCTCTGGGCACCCTGTGCCAGGGCCTCCCCAACCTCACAGTAAGGAATTTCTTCCTAATACCTAATCTAAATTTGCTCTCCTTCAGTTTAAGGCCATTCCTCCTTGTCCTAGCACTCTATGCCCTTGTAAGAAGTCCCTCTCTAGCTTTCCTGTAGCCTCTTCAGGGACTGGAAGGCTGCTATACAAGTCCTCCCCAGAGCCTTCTCTCCTCCAGGCTGAAGAAGCCAAACTCTCTCAGCCTGTTTTGATAGGAAAGGTGCCCCAGCCCTACAATCAACTTCGTATTTACACATAAACAATACCTTTTTATCTATCTGTTTGAATACCTAATTGCCTGTGTTAACTGGATTGCGGCTTCTGGGACTATGTTAGGAATAGCAAATAAACATGCATCAAAATGTCAGACAAATAAGTTGGGTTTTGGACAAGTCAAATTCTAAGAAGGAAGACATATTCGTGTGTTGCTTCTAGATCTGGGTACAGATCTGGATGGAACTAAAAGAGCAGAAGGAAGGTATGTAATTCAAGGCTCCCAGCCTCAGGTCCAGGTTTCCATGTATGTTCTCTATAGGGCATTTGGGCTTGGTTATTAGAAAGTTTCAGCAACTAAAGCAAAGCTTTGTACAACTTCCTTTCCCACATGCCCACCTGCAGAGTGGACTTACGGTTTCTGTCATCTTCTGCTCTTCAATTGAGCAAGATATTTTTAATCAGAAATACCAGGATAAAATTAAAATTCTAGCTCTTCTCTTTCTTTCCCTAAAACAAACTTATACCCATTCTTTAATAACTTTTTAAAGCATAAAGTAGTATCACCCAAAACATTACAGTGACTTTCTATACTTAAAACAGAGATTGCCTTCTATGGAGAATGAGAGAGAAAAAAATAAGTTAAAAACAAGCCTGAGATACCATACCTGTGTTATGACCAAGTCTTTCGTTGGAGTGCTGCGTAAGGTCAATTGTCCTGTCAATTTGAAATATTTTTAAGTCTTCATCATCTAAGGCAATATCTCCCCAAAAGACAGCTTTAAATAAAAAAGAGCTCAATTTAATTAAAGAATTTATTTAGACATTAAAATAATTCTGAAGGCTATAATGCCATGTTAAAACCCTTGGGGAAACATATGACAAATATGTATTTATCACATGTATTTGCTTACTGCTCTATCATTTTATACAAAGAAAGAAAACTACCTAGCAAAAGACAAATACATTCTTTCAATACTCTCCTAAACACTTAGTCTCCCATTTCTTTACACATTGTCCAAATGCAATCTTTTAAATGTCATGTGAATTTATTAATAATATTTCAGCAAGATTTCTGTAAGTAAATACAACAAAGAATAAAAGACACTGAAACAGGTTAACATTTGAACTATGAAATAAACAAAATATAGTTCTGAGAAAATGTAATCTTTACGTGTTGTAATGCCTTCCTGAAAATCAAGATTTTAAATTATTTTTATGTTCCAATCAATTTCTATATTAGATTGTTTGCCTCACAGAATTAACACATTTATCTGTTTTCTGTTAAACTGAGTGGGAAAAACATTTTATTTTTCATTTTCCTCTTGGTTTATCTGTATGCTTTCCTCTCACACATTAGTCTCACTATTAGGAGTCTCCCAAATATTTTGCTTTTCAAAGTTTGACTTTTGCTTAGCCAACTCACCTTCCCTAAAGTGCCATCAGAACTCAATGAACAAAGACATAGGCCTACTTGCTAGAATTCAGGATCAGTAACTTCAGACTTCCATCTCTGCCTATTTTTGCTTAAAATTTATACAGAAATACCCCTGCCAACTCAAATTTACCAGTAAAGCTGAACTCAACAGGCCACATCCTCAACTGCTGTGAATGAAGTCAACAGAGTATATACCAATTAACATGAACTTTAGTAGTTGATTATTATCTTTATCCAAATTCTTCCTTTTCTCTCTCATCATTTCCTGTGTCTATAGTTCTGTTATTTGTCCCCTCAGAATCACAAAAGCCCTGGTGTCATCTTCAACTCTGTCCCCTCTTTCCTCCATCCAGGATGACATCACTTCCTCTGCTTGGTTGGTGGTTATACAGTTCCACAGCAAATAGCTTTCTTCACTTCCATACAACTAAAACCTTGCCCAAAGTCCAGCTGTTACCCAGTCATTCTCTCTGGTCTACTAGCATTTAAATTGATCCTAAAACATTTTTCTCTGTCTCTTCTTTATATCATGTTGTAGAGACCTTTCATCAGATAATATTCTTAGTGATTTCACGGTGCTGTAGAAGTTGACTTTTTCTTATTTATCGATGCTCATTCATTCCTATTTAATCAAATCCATACCAAAGAAGTCTATACTAAGGCAAAAAGTGATGTATTTCTAAAGAACTCCCAGATATTACATTACTTCCTCCCACTTCCATTCTTCTTCTTAAGCAAGGCAACTAGGAGCAATTACACCGAAAGTGCCTTTGGTCTGCCTTGTAAAATACCTTAAAAAACAGCAGATCACTTACACAGAGCTAAAAAATTAAATTAAACTTTTTCAATTAAAGATTTAACCAACATCCTATAGCCTGCCTAAATATGGATGTTTATACATATATCACTTTTACAGAGAAATAGAACGTTTCTTAGAAACAACAAGTAATTGAGATCCTTTCTGAAGCTGCTCCTTCCAAGGGTCACTAGCTCTTTATGTTCCCATTGGGCACAGATAGGCCATCTTTCCTTTGGCTACCCTGCTCTCACAGGTGACGGCTTTTAATACCAGATCAAGAGACAGAGCTAGTGGCATTGCTAGGCTATTATTTTTAACTCTTAAGCTTCTAGGAAAAGGAACTTGGATTGTCAGGGTCAGTGAGGGAAGAAAGTCAGTAGTCTCCATCTGAATGGAGTGAAATCTTACTTATTCTGAAGAATTTCTAGAGATTTTTCTTGGATGCCATTCATAACAGGGGTCATTGTACAGAGCACAATGAAAGGTGGCAAACTTTAATAAGCAGAATGAAAAAACAGAAGATGAAGAAACTGTTAACATTTTGGTCTACAAATATATGATGTGCCCCAGCAGGTCACACAAGTTGTCCATGCTGGAGTTGAGGAAGTGCTAAAGCCTAAAGGAAGCTCATTTTTCTTTCATGCTAATAGTTACCAAAAAAAAGTTTCTGAATTATCAATAGATGATCCAATAACTCACTGACAGAAATACATTTGCAGAAATCACTCTGGTTTCACTGTGCAATATTGTTGTATGAACACAAAAACCTAAGACAGATGAAAATTCAGAAAAACAATCAAGAGGGAAAAACATGGTGGGAAATATCCTCCCTCGTCCTGATGATGTACCTTTATCACATCACTGGGCTTACATCTACTTTCTCATGAAAATACAAATAGCAAGGACTAAACCCCAAGAATTTGGCTGACAAATACATTGAATTTGTGTGCAGATACATAAACTATACCTCAGTACTCAAGCAAGGTATAGTAACTTTGTCTTTGGGTTAGAAAGGATAACAAAACTAAACTTTTTCTTAAAGATTTGGACTGCTAGCTAGTTTTTGATTAGCAAGCAAGCACAATATAACAGTAAGTGCTAATGCAAGCTTAACATCATTGTAAACAATCTGTGTGACCAATAGGAGCTAGGTTATCTAATCGAGTAACTAAATATGAATTAATGCTGAAGAAATATATATATGATTGTCTAAATCTACAATGGCAAGTCTGAACCTTTCTTCAGGTCACTTTCTTTTTGACACAAGGCAATTCTGCTTTGCAGAAAAAGACAAAAAACACATAAAAAACAAACACATTGAGAGGCAGAAGCCTCAATATAATTAACTTATTTACTTTAGCAACTATTTAATAATCACCACTTTTACCGAAGTAATCTTGTGATTTTCTAAATAGATTTTAGTGCAACTGGGAACATATATACCTGGCAAAAGAAACAACAGTTAACTGGATGCTATTTAACTTCAGTATAGCCCAAACACTCAAAAACTGTGAAAAAAAGGAAGCTGACAATGGTTTTTTTAAAAAAAATACACGTTTTTTCTAATTAAAGGGACGCCCTGAATATGAAATTCTGCCCTTCAGAGCCTGAAGCATAATTTCTCCTGAATTACCAAAAAAACCCCAAAAACCAACAACAAAACAAACCCAAACAAAAAAAAACCCCAAAACCACAAACCCAACACAACCAAACAAAAAAAAAAAAACCCAAAGCCAAGACCTCAGGTAACTCCCCCAACTTTTAAAAGTATCCTTTAATTTTTTAGAATGCCTGTGTAAGTGTCAAACACTTCTGTAACCAGAGAAGAACATATTTCTATCTCCTGCCTTCAATTTCTTATGGTCTGAGGCTATCTGAAGAGGTCGCCCCATGTGTTTCATCATATCACACACAGATCTTAAGCTTACAGAAAACAAGCAGTAGATTGTTTGGATATGCAAGGAATGATGCTACGAGCATGTTAATCTTAAGAGCTTTATTACCTCCTTCTAAGGAATTTCTGGCAGAACTGACCCGTTCAGCTCTGCACCTCCCTCATTTTTCACAGCTATTTAAGTCCTAAGTTTCATCCAGAAAGTTAATAAGAATGCAAAACCCACAAAAAAGAAAGCCCAAAGCGCAACCAAAGTATGAAGGAACTTTCAAAATTATCTAAACAGAAGTTTAACATACTTCTACTTGGTTTAGGTTGCTTCATATTATCTCTTATCCTATCTCTTTTCAGTGATCAGGAAAACTTGATGCTTAAAGGCGATTTTTAAATTGAATTTGAAAGTGCAAATGTACAATAAACTTGGGAAAAATCTGTAGAAAATCTGGGACAGAGTTAATTACAGAGGGATAGCTTTTAGAGTATCTTTTATTATATATACTTCCTCAGTAAAAGAAAATGGATCTTTTGGTCCAGTACTTTATAAAGAGATGTCCATCCCGTTATACCAAATTTCACAGAATCACAAGGTTGGAAAAGACCTTTGAAGATCATCAAGTCCAACTGCGCTGCCATCCAGCGAGACCTGGCCAGGCCAGAGAGCTCGGCAGGGAGAAATCAGATGAAATTCAACAAAAGCAAGTGCAGAGTCTGGCACCTGGGGAGGAACAACCGCATGTATCAGTACAGGCTGGGGGTTGACCTGCTGGAGAGGAGCTCTGTGGAGAAGGACCTGGGGGTCCTGGTTGACGATAGGTTGGCCATGAGTCAAAAGTGTGCCCTGGTGGCTAAGAGAGCCAAGGGGATCCTGGGGGGCATCAGGAGGAGTGTGGCAAGCAGGTCAAAGGAGGTGATCCTCCCCCTCTGCTCTGCCCTGGTCAGGCCCCACCTGGAGTATTGTGTCCAGTTCTGGGCTCCCTGGGATAAAACAGACAGGGATCTCCTGGAGAGAGTCCAGAGAAGAGCTACAAAGATGATGAAGGGCCTGGAGCATCTCCCCTCTGAGGAAAGGCTGGGTGAGCTGGGACTGTTCAGCCTGGAGAAAAGACGACTCAGGGGGGACCTAATCAATGTTCATAAATATGTATGGGGTGCAGGGGAGTGGAGAGGGCAATGGCTGCAAATTGGAGCACAGGAAGTTCCGCACCAACATGCAGAAGAACTCTTTCACAGTGAGGGTGACAGAGCACTGGAATAGGCTGCCCAGGGAGGAGGCAGAGTCTCCTTCTCTGGAGATATTCAAGACCCATCTGGATGCCTATCTGTGTAATATGAGCTGGGGAGCTGTTTTGGCAGGGGGGTTGGACCTGATGATCTCCCGAGGTCCCTTCCAACCCCTACAACTATGTGATTCTGATTCTAAGCTAAACCCTATCCTAAGCTAAAACCTATCCCTAAGTACCTCATCTACCCTTTTTCTGAACACACCCAGGGAAGGGGACTCAGCCCCTCCCTGGGCAGCCTGGGCCAGGCCCTCACAACTCTTTCTGTACAAAGTTTTTTTCTGATGTCTAATCTGCCCCTGCCCTGGCCCAGCTTCTTGTCATTTCCCCTTGACCCATCTCCTGTCCCCTGGCTGAAGAGACCATCACCCACCTCTCCACAACCTCCCTGCAGGTAGCTGTAGGTGGTGAGGTGGTCTCCCCTCAGCCTCCTCTTCTCCAGGCTGAACACCCCCAGCTCCCTCAGCTGCTCCTCATAGGATTTGTCCTCCAGCCCCTTCCCCAGCCTGGATGTCCTTCTCTGGACTCGCTCCAGGACCTCAATGTCCTTCTGATGGTGAGAAGCCCAGAACTGGACCCAGCACTCGAGCACTCATTACAGAGTAAAACAATATATTTCAGCAACAGTGGAGAATGATCAATGGGATTTCACACAACTCTTATCCCTCTGCCAAACAACACCTTCAAAAAGATTTTATGTTATTGAAAGGCTAAACACTGCCATGTAAAGCAGCTAAGTTTACTGCACGTTAGTAATCAGCTCACAAGCATGAACATGAACAGGAAAATAAATAACTTGGAAAAAAATCTGCCAACCAGAGAAACCACACTAATATTACCACACAAGCAATGCGACAGGAAAGGAAAAACAAGATGATGTATAAAATACAGACCAAGCACAGGAACTACAGCTACATTCCACTACTTGCTGCAGGAACTATTATTTTATCATAAATAATTAAGATTCATTTGCAAAGCTCTCTTTGCTAATCTACTCTCTCCCAAAGACCATCACTGCATAAAATACCCAGTATTCTACAAGAATAAAATATACTACCGGGGATAAGAAATGCAGATTTAAAATATTTAAAAAATATATAAAAACCATCTTAAGTTAATGGATGTACAGACACAGTGTGAATCAATTAACATGCTCCATTAGGACAAAAAGAGGCTTTCATGACTTTGTAGGAGATGGTCAGAAGCCCACAAAACAAGAGAGAAGTCATGTGGGAGGTGAGGAATAAGAGAGGAACCATGGGGCTGTGGTACACAGTAGGATGTCTCATTCTGAGATCTGAAACATCAATTAGCAGGCCAGCCTGTAAAATACACACAGGAGGGTACTCCTTATAATCGCAGCAACAGGATTATCTACATCAAGCAATTTCTCCTACAATTCTTAATTTTTTAAAAAAATCGGATCATAACCAGGCTTGTCAAATAAAATACATCCCTGGTAGCATTCATGCTGGTACCAGTAACACAGCATAAGCCCCAGGTGAGTAAAGGCTGCCCATCCAGCTCCGTAAGCAGAGCCACACAGCAGGAGGAAACCAGCTCTGCCCTGGGATAAAGCAGAGCACCCAGCTACCAAGGACAGCTCTCAGAGCCTCAGGCCGCCAGAGACCACTGGAGCTACAGACAATTCCAGTGACTTCCATGTCTACTGGTGACTCGGCAGGCCGGACAAGTGTTCAGTTAAGGTTAAGCCTTCCAGGCTTGGACAAGTTGTGAGGATGGGAGCAGAAGACTTCCTTAGACTTTCTCAAAACGAGATGTAAACTGTGATCAGCTGCACAGGTAATCTCTTCTTCCGCGAGCAGATGCTGAATCACGACAGGGAGGTTACCCTCATCCTGAGAAGATACCAATGAAAGGCTTAAGGTGGTATCAGAAGGCATTTGATAAGCAAAGTCTCAGGTTTGGGTGCGTTACTGGAAGTTTATGCTTCAGCCCCTTCTCAGAACCTGCCAAGAACAGGCCACAGAAATAGTGAACTGCAACGCAAAATTAATGTCTGAAGAGTTGCTTTAACGACCTTGGGTAGGAAGTAGGACACCCCCCACTTTTCAATGCGCAACCAGTTAATTCATGCAGCAAGAGATGCCAAAAAGTGCACCAGCCCAGGGTTAGGATAGATATTCATCTAAACCCATTTAAACTGAGTGCAACAGTTCCAATTAGCAGCCTTGTCTGTAGCTGAGTCATTGAGTACACCTCTGTAACCACACAGCTCTGTGCTTTACAGTCTCTCTTGGTGAGTCATTCCCTTCCATACAATCCACTCACAGCTTACGTAACTGTTTCTAGCACCGAATAGAAAGAAGAAAGTTCATCATTTGCTAAACAAGTAAAAACAATATCACCTCATTACAAGGAATAAAACACACACTGCTATTATTATCCTGAGTTTGCGTTCCCACCACCTTCAAATCATTTCAGTCTTTCCAACGATTTCATTTTCTTATAAACCATTAAAGTGGTGTGGTGGTTTAGCCCCAGCCAAGGGCTGAGCCCCACATAGTTGCTTGTTCTTTTAACAACGAAGCGGGGGGGGGGAGCAGTTGGGGGGCCGCTCCACACAGGCCCAGACAAGTCAGAGATGGCACTGAGGGCATCATCCAGGCACTTCTTGCCCTCAGCCCAGCTCGGGGCTGTGACCCCTTCCCTGGGGAGCCTGTGTCAGTGCCTGACTCCCCTCTCAGTACAGAACCTCTTCCTGACATCCAGCCTAAACCTCCCCTGGCACAGCTTTACGCTGTTCCCTCAGGTTCTAGCTCTGGTCCCCAGAGAGAGGGGAGAGGTCAGCGTCTGCCCCTTCACTCCCCTTGGCAGGAAGCCACAGACCACCATGAGATCTCAGCCTCCTCTTCTGCAGGCTGGACAAACCTAGGGCCTTCAGCCTCTCCTCATAAGCCTTCCCCTCCAGATCCTTCCTCATCCTCTGTGCCTCCTCTGGACCCTCTCCCATAGTTTGGTGTCCCTCTTGTCCTGTGATGCCCAAACCTGCCCCCAGGACTGGAGGTGAGGCTGCCCCAGCACAGGGAAGAGCAGGACAATCCCTACCCTGGACCGGCTAGATGTACCCCAGGATGTAGTTGGCCCTCCTGGCTGCCTGGGCATGTTGCTGGCTCACAGGTAACTCACTGTCAACCCCAAATCCCTCTCACACAGCTGGCCTCCAGAGTCCGACTGCTCAGGCTGGTTGTGCAACCAGGGCTGCCCCTTCCCCGAGGCAGAATCCAGCTGGAGAGTCATCCCTGATCCTATAAAGCCAACTAGCTCCAGACATCCCTCCCAGGCACACGGCATCCAGATCCCAGCACAGATAGGTTACAGGTTAAGTGGTGTGTAGCACCGGGGCATGTTCCAAGTATTTAGGAGCAGAAAACATCTCCGATAGGAAGCAGCACTCTCAAGGAAAATGGCAACTTTGGGACACACAGTATCAGGGTAAAATATTCAACTACCAAAGGAGGCATTTTTAAAAACACCAAAAAAATTCATTTCCAACACACGTCATGGAATAGTAAGGATTTCAGAAAGTTAAATTATTCTCAAGGGTGAAGAATAAAAATCATAAACCTCTCAAAATTCACCCAAATGGACCACTGAAGGTTTGGGTCAAACGAGTTCCAGTCACAACTGCAATTTAACATTCTAACTTCTCAGGGACAGAGTTAGTATGTCAAAAGTTGTTTCCGATAAGCTGAAGGAATAGACTGACGTATCTGCACGCCTTTAGACGGCCTCAGCAAAGCGAGAAAGAAGAGCAGTTGTGGTTGGGGATTCCCTCCTCAGTGGGACGGAGGGCCCCATACGTAGACCAGACCCTACACGTAGGGAGGTGTGCTGCCTTCCCTGGAGCCAGGGTCAGGGATATTACCAGAAGGCTCCCAGGGCTGGTTAGTCCCTCTGATTATTACCCACTATTGATAGTTCAAGCAGGTAAAGATGCAATCACGAAGTGTAGCCTGCGCACTATCAAGAGTGAATTTCGTGACCTAGGGCACTTTGTTGGGGGGGCGGGAGCCCAAATAATATTTTCTTCTATTCCCACTTGTGGGAGGTGGGGTTCAGAGCAGGTCAGGAGAACCCAAGAATCGAATCAGTGGTTGAAAGGCTGGTGCCTGCACAAGAAATTTGGGGGTTTTGACCAAGGGATGGTGTACTCTGCTCCGGACATGAGTACTGCTAATGGGGCTTACCTGTCCCATAGAGGAAAGCGGATCCTTGCTCAGGAGATGGCAGGGCTCATTGATAGGGCTTTAAACTAGTTAGGAAGGGGGAAGGGGATATTACAAAGGCTGCTGGGGTAAGGCAGGTGCTTTGGGAGTCACAGCACAAGTTGCTGGGGGAAATAGATAAATGCCAACAGCACAATTGCAGACTTGGGGATGTTGCTCCACACGAGAGTAGGGATAACTCTGTGGACTACCCCATGAACTCCTCGGTGGAGCCACTTTTGCCCACCCCCTATTGAAAATCTCGCAGTGAGCTGTTGGGGATATCTGGATTTGCTGCCCCACTAAAATGCCTCTATACAAACGCACGTAGCATGGGGAACAAACAAGAAGAATTAGAGATCTTTGTGCGGTCACAGGGCCACGATCCCATTGCGATCACTGAGACGTGGTGGGACAGCATGGATGACTGGCACGCTACCATGGATGGCTAAGTGCTTTTTAGGAAAGATAGGCTAGGGAGACGAGGGGGAGGAGTTGCTCTTTATGTTAGAGAGCACCTAGAATGTATTGAGCTCCACCTGGGTAGGGATGAACCGTTTGTCGAGAGCTTGTGGGTAAGAATTAAAAGGCAGGCCAGTTTGGGTGACATAGTCCTGGGCGTGTACTACAGGCCCCCTGATCAAGAGGAGCGGGTGGATAATGCATTTTACAAGCAATTGGAAGTAGCCTCAAGATCGCAGGCGCTGGTCCTTATGGGGGACTTCAATTACCCAGATATTTGCTGGGCAAGCAATACGGCCAGTCGTATGCAGTCCAGACAATTTCTGCGGTATATGGAAGACAACTGCCTGATACAGATAGTGCAGGAACCTACAAGGGGAGGGTGGGTGCTTGACCTTGTTTTTACTAACAAGGACGGGCTCGTTAGTGAAGTGGAGGTCGGGGGCAGCTTAGGACAAAGCGACCATGAAATGGTTGAGTTCAAGATCCTGAGTGGAAGAGGCAAGCCAAAAAGTAGGATAGCTACCCTGAATTTTGGAAGAGCTAACTTTGATCTCCTCCGAAATCAAATAGGGGCTATCCCATGGGCTGCTCTGTTTGAAGGAATGGGAGCCTGCGAGTGCTGGCTAACATTCAAACAGCACTTCTTCCAAGCACAGAATAGGTGCATCCCTTTGAGTAAGAAATCGGGAAAGAAAGGCAGAAGACCTGCGTGGATAAGCAGGGAGCTTATGAGTAAACTCAAAGAGAAGCAGAAGACCTATAAACTGTGGAAACAGGGTCTGAGATCATGGGATGAATATAAGGATGTTGCCAGGGCCTGTAGGGATGCAACTAGGAGGGCTAAGGCCTGCTTAGAAATTAACCTGGCAAGGGACATAAAGGACAATAAAAAGAGTTTTTTCAGGTATGTGAATAGTAAAAGGATGACCAGGGATAATGTAGGTCCCTTGTTGAATGAGGCGGGTGTCCTGGTAATGGGAGATGGTGAGAAGGTGGAGATACTTAATGCCTTCTTTGCCTCGGTCTTTACTCCGAAGGCTTCTCCGGACTCACTGATCCCAGATGAACGTAGGAGTGGTTGGGGTACGAATGGCTCCCCTCTAGTTGAGGTAGGAGCGACTCAAAGGAATGGATGCACACAAATCCATGGGCCCGGATGGGATACACCCACGTGTGCTGAGAGAGCTGGCGGAGGAGATTGCGGAGCCGCTCTCTATCATCTTCGATAGATCCTGGACTACAGGAGAAGTGCCTGAGGATTGGAGGATAGCCAATGTCACTCCAGCCTTTAAAAAAGGCAAGAAGGAGGATCCCAGTAACTATAAGCCAGTCAGACTCACTTCTGTCCCGGGAAAGGTAATGGAACAGTTTGTTTTGGACGCCATCTCCAAACAACTGGAAGAGAAGAAGGTCATGAGGAGCAGTCAGCATGGATTCACCAAGGGGAGATCGTGCTCGACCAATCTCATAGCCTTCTATGATGTCATGACCAACTGGGTGGATGGAGGGAGAGCAGTGGATGTCATCTACCTTGACTTTAGCAAAGCTTTCAATACTGTCTCCCACAACATCCTGATAGAGAAGCTGAGGGAACAAGGGATAGATGAGTGGACAGTGAGGTGGGTTGAGAACTGGCTGTCAGACCGGGCTCAGAGGGTCGTGATCAGTGGAGTAGAATCTGAATGGAGGCCTGTGACTAAAGGTGTTCCCCAGGGCTCAGTGTTGGGTCCAGTCCTGTTTAATATCTTCATTGATGACCTTGATGAGGGAATAGCATCCACCCTCAGCAAGTGCTGATGATACAAAGCTGGGAGGGGTGGCTGACACACAGGAACACTGTGCTGCCATCCAGCGAGACCTGGACAGGCTGGAGAGCTGGGCAGGGAGAAACAAGATGAGATTCAACAAGTGCAAGTGTAAAGTCCTGCACCTGGGGAGGAATAACTAACTGTATCAGTACAGGCTGGGGGATGACCTGCTAGAGAAGAGCTCTGTGGAGAAGGACCTGGGGGTCCTGGTGCATGACAGCTTCACCATGAGCCAGCAGTGTGCCGTGGCCAAGAGAGCCAATGGGATCCTGGGATGCATCAGGAAGAGCGTGTCCAGCAGGTCGAAGGAGGTGATCCTCCCCCTCTACTCTGCGTTGGTCAGGCCCCACCTGGAATACTGTGTCCAATTCTGGGCTCCCCGGTATAAAAAAGACAGGGACCTTCTGGAGAGAGTCCAGAGAAGGGCGACAAAGTTGATTAGGGGTCTGGAACATCTACCCTATGAGGAAAGGCTGAGTGAGCTGGGACTGTTCAGCCTGGAAAAAAGACGACTTAGCGGGGACCTAATTAGTGTTTATAAATATCTTAGGCATGGGTTGCAGGGGGAATTGGCCAGCCCCTTTTCAGTGGTCTGTGGGGACAGGACTAGGGGCAATGGCTGTAAGCTGGAGCACAGGAAGTTCCGCACCAACACGCAGAAGAACTTTTTCACAGTGAGGGTGACAGAGCAGTGGAATAGGCTGCCCAGGGAGGTGGTGGAGTCTCCTTCTCTGGAGATATTCAAGACCCATCTGGATGCCGCCCTGTGTCATATGAGCTAGGGAGCCTGCTTTGGCAGGGGGGTTGGACCCGATGATCTCTTGAGGTCCCTTCCAACCCCTAAGATTCTGTATGTTACAGGAGAAGTATATTAGATGCATGGTTCCCAGGTCTTAAGCCTTTGCAAGTTTTCGCTGCTTCTGAATACACTCAGGCAAGTCAGATCTGCAGGGTTCCCCTGGAAAAGTCCCGGTGCAAGGACCAGAGGGACTGAGCTCAGCATGAGGATGGTCAGAGCCAGCAAAGCCCAAGCATTGCACCCAGTAGCCTTTAAAGTGGAAGCAGCAGTAGCTGCCTGGGGATCTGAAGGGCAACTCATAAGGCAGCTAGCTTATATTTAAGAATAAAAATTGGGAATTACTGATTAACTAGGAGACCTCACTTTGGAAACACCAGTCCCCAAGAAATTTCCTCCAGTGCAGAAGGCTGCAGCAGGAGCTGAATTGGTAATAACTCAGTAAAGAATGAGATAACTCCCTCAGTAATTCTCCTGCGATATGACAACAGAGGCCACTTATTTATACAGGAACACTTTCTTTGAAACCTGGCATCAGAATAAACACATCACATTAATGCTCTGGGCATTGGTGGAAATCTTCTCCTGTACTTCCCCATCTTTGGAAAATGAAAAAAAAAAAAGTATTTCATTTTCTTGCAGACAGAAAATTGCAAGTAGGCTAAAGTAGTACCTCTAAAACAGAAAATCCCTGAATAATCATGAAATGCAACCAAAGATTTACACAGAAAGCTAAACGGCGCGGAAAGTGCAGATTCGAGGGATTATCTAGCATTTGGGATCAAGGTTCTCATCGTGCCACGAGAAATAAACGTTGCTCCATTTGCACCGCCCTACATCTAAACAGGGAAAACTATTAAAATGTATATAAATAAATCCTTATTTAGGCTTCAGAAGCGATTCCCATTATCAGCTGCTGCTTCTGGTTTCCATAACTTTTATCATGAACCCCACTAAAGTCGCTTCATCTTGGGTTTTCGTACATCATCCTGCGACCTGACCCTGCAGAAGAGACAAGGAAAGGGACTGCACAGCTCTTAACACGGCACTTTACAGCGGCAATCCCATGCCTGATACAGCAGGTGCTGGGTGATGGACCAACCGAAGTCCATATTCCTGTCCCCAAATTCAACAGATGTCTTCTGCCACCTTTTTTGTTACCAGAGTAGAAAGTCTAGTCCATACAGCAAAGAAGTTGAAGCACAATTGTTTTACTCTATTTTAACCAGTGATGTGAATTAGATGATAGAAATGAGGAGTCCTATTGGTCACAACTATTTTGCTTGCTTGTTACCCAACACCAATTATTTTTCCCAGCATTTTTTGGTTTTTTTTCCCCCCCAGAGACTCTGTAAAGCTGCTGATTTTTTTTTGGACACAGCACATAAAACAGAAACTGGAAAAACATCCCCAGAGTTAGTGAGGCAACAGTAAAAGAATAGTGAGAAATCAGTGATGTTATCTAATGCCTAATACCAAGTTATTAGTCAGGATTTAATGCTCCGTGCATCTGAATGTTACACAGCTTAATATCCTGAGCAATCTTAGCCATGCTAGTATGCCAGACAGACTTTATATACCCACTTTAATGTTTTGTCTCTCAGTATATACAATGAAACCTCCTTTCAGTTTTGCATTTGTTTCCCCTTAAAAACAAACAAACAAACAAACCACAGCATTTCTGCTATAGAAAACCAGGGCTGCATATCCACCCAGAGCTCTTCTAAATCCTTGTTTTCCAACAGCAAAGGAGTATTACCCTTTTGCGAGTGCTCTGCTGCAAGCCAGCAGGCTCTCCGCCTGGTTCTGAAGAGAATTCTACATCGTGCACAGTCCAAACTTACTCACTTCCTAGGGTTTTGGCACTGTAGGCAATTCAAGTATCATCAACAAAACTTAAGCGGGGGAGGCAGGGTAGAGGACAATTTTTAAAAAAATAAAAAATAGAAATAAAATAAATACAGCTTCAACTTTCTTCTGTCCTTTGACTTCCTTTGCCAGACTGCATTTATCCCCAAACTTGTGAGGATGCAGCTACTGTGGTCACATCTAAGCTGCTACAGAATGGGTTAGGTTAGATCATGTGTATCTACAGTGATGTTTTACATAAGGATTTATAGCTCGACACTTTTCCACAGCCCATCGTCAGGCAAATACACCGAAAGAGAATTCAGTTACTAAAGCAAACCGATAGCAAAAAAACACCTACAAGTCCCACAGAAAAAATCTTGTGGTGTAAAGCGTCAAGAATTTCACAAATCTTAAGAGAAAGCAAATAGCTACAGCTTAGTTAAGCTTCCTGTCCCCAGAAAGTCAGTCTCACGCTGCTCCTCGTTTTAGAAGGCATTTTCATTTGTATGTCGGAGACACTAAGAGACCAATCAAAGTAACAGATACTGACTTTTTATCCAAGCCTATTATTCATCTTTCTTGCCTTCGTTAAGCCACCACAGCTTGTTATATTCCGCTCTCCACCAGATTTCTTGAACTGCTCTATAATAGCGGCCCATATGTTAGCAGGAACAGCGTAGTGTGGTCCATTTGCCATCCCACTCGCAGATACCACTTTCCCCACCACAAGCGTGACAGCCTTCATTACAGCTGCTGTTTGCATGAATACAGTGCAGACAGATACTAAAGCATTTCATGATCTTTAATGTCTTTGGGTTTCAATTAATAAAGGCATTACTGCCTAAATTAGTCTAGGAGTATTTGTTGGTGTCTTTTGACACAACACGGGAGCTGGAACAAAGGACGCGAGCCAAACACGGTGTTTCTGGCCAGCTCACCCTGGGCTAGCATGGTCTGCTGGCCATGAGGGGTGTGACTTGACAGCAACTCAGCGGTGGCCTCAAATAACCTCCTAATATCACTCTGGAAATGGGAATTACACAAGATACTGCAAATACTAAGCCTCCTCCAAGCCTGGAGAAAACACATTTAATACAGCTAACCTTCAGAATAAATACGCCAAATTAAATATCACCCTTTTCAGACGGTCACTGTTCAGCTTATGGCATGCAGGGTCTAATATTTCAAAATTCTTTGGCTACTAAGATTTTAGGAAACAGAGTTTAAATAGACTCCTTAAGCCTTACATTACCTTTATTCTTTCTCTAAACTTTGATGCTTTCACAGCAAACTATTCATAAATAGACATGGATATGTAGAACGCCACAGTAAAACTCGAACACTCGGAAAACGTGGTGCTGTATCATTCCTCAAGCAGATCATGTGTATTCCTACTTTGTTTACAAAACACCCTTTCTAGCACAATAATACAATGGTAAATCAGACATTAACGAGTGTATACTCCTGTAAATATTTGGGATACTTCTGCCCTACACATGGAAGAAAAATAAAAAAACCCAAAACAAATGCACAGAACTTACACCTTCTTATCCCACCATCTCCTCTCACATGAACCCTGGTCTGTAGGTCACAATCCTACACACCCACACTCAATCACAGAATCACAAGGTTGAAAAAGACCTTTAAGATCATCCAGTCCAAATGTTCCTGTCCTATGCTAACCCATATCCCCAAGTACCTCATCTATCCATCTTTTAAACACTTTTTTTAAACACACTCTTCCCATACACATTGTGGTGGTACATACACTGGTCTTAAGCATTTCCCAGAGTTAACACAAGTAAATGAAAATGGGATTTTCAGTAAAATACAAAAAGAAGGGTCTGCTTGTCCAGTGGGCTGAAGCCATGCTGGGTAAGCCAGCCAGACAGCCCATTGGTCTGGGGGCAGGGAGTGCTCACATACTGCAGGATGTTCTGGGACAGACCAGTTTTCCCATGAATGGCCCTGGGCCACTGCTGACATTCTGGAAAGGACTATCAGTCCCCTCACCTTCACATTTTCTGTTCACAACTAAAGCACCCAGAGCCTGTCCTTTTATCAAACCCACAGCTGTGCTTGCAGCTGTGCTGGTACCATCTGGGATGGAGTTCATTGCCTCATTAGTAGCTAGTGTGGGGCCATGCTTTGGATTTGTGCTGAAAGCCAGGTTGACTACACAGAAATGATTTAGTTGTTGCTGAGCAGTGCTTGCACAGAGGCAAGGCCTCTTCTGCTTCTTCACCCACCACCCAGGAGGCCGAAGGTGCACAAGGAGTTGGGGGGGCAGGGGGAACAACACAGCCAGGACTGCTGACCCCAATGACCAAAGGGATATTCTGTACCACACGGCATCATGCTCGGCGTATGAGGGGTTGGGGCAAGAACGAAGAACTGGGGGATGACTGGAGCAGTGGCATTTCCCTTCCCAAGTATCAGTTACCTGAGCCGGAGCCCTGCTTTCCTGGGGATGCCTAAACACCAGCCTACCCATATGAAGTGGGGAACAAATTCCTGGGTTTGCTTTGCTTGCACGCACAGCTTTTCCTTTACCCATTAAACTGTCTTTGTTTCAACCAATGCATTTTCTCACTGACACTCTTCCAATTTTCTCCCCCATCCTGCTGTGGGGAAACAAGAGTGTGGCTGCGCGAGGCTTAGCTACCAGCTGGAGTTAAACCAGAACAGGAGCTCTTCTGGGGAGGACTATAAAACGCTATTTCAGGTTGTGGACTGGCAGCATGAATGCCGCTTCAGGTATTAGAGAGCTGCAGCATTATACTCATACACCCTCTAGGTATACATTATTCCCCCAGAACATGATCCCAAAAAGGAAATAATGTCATCCTAACACTAGCATTATTTCTATAATACATCGAAGTGGGAATTTCATTCAAATGCCATATAAAAAAAATAATCCACAACAGTGTCAATTAGAAGCACCTCCACTGCTGTGAAAATCACTGACATCTATAAATTAATCTTGTGCTTGTCTAGTTTTCAAAGTACATTTTTTTTCTATTCCTGAGAAGGAAAAGCCCGATATATTGAAAATAAGTAGCTTTCTAATACAATCAGTAGAAACAGAAACGCAGAACCTTTTCGAAACTGTATAAGTATTTTCAGCTGCAGAACTGACATTTATCTTAGGACTAAGAAGTATGTGGAGAGGTAGAAGGCAGAATAACGAGAGACAGAAAACTCTCATGCATTCTACAGGACAGTAGTGTCAAAGAAAAACAAAAAGAAAATACTGAACTACTGGACTGCAAATTTTCGGTTTTATTTTTTAAATGGTAGACCACAGAAAGAAACCCATCTCTGGATTGCGAATCTACCAGAAAACTGTCTTTGTGGCATCCTAAAACCTCTTTTAATTTTGATGAATGTCTTAGAAATTCATGAATGCACAAGGGACACTTCAGTGCACAGTAAGTGATCTAACCGAAAGTTTCAGAACAGAAGACATCTTCATTTTCTAAAATTACTTCATTTGTTTTCATAAAATATAGGAGGAACATCTGGCAGGACAGGAAAGTATTCTGAAGCTTTTTAGGCATCAGAGCTGAAGTTTGCAAGAGATATTTGGGGGCTGGGTATTTTTTTGATTACTTGTTTGGCTTTAGCAGAGGGGTACATCACATTTCCATGACTTAAGAGGGAGTGAGCTAGAACCTTAAGAGTCCAAACCTGTGTGGAAAGGATTGCAAGGTTCCTACAAATCTTGAAAAAAGGTATGGTACTGATATAGTAGATTAAAGAGTTGTGGAGTATAGATTTTAAGAGATTAAAGTAGAAACCCACAAAACAAGCAGCAGTACTATGTCACCTGAAACAACTCCATCCATTTGGAAGAAAAGCCTAGGAAGTGTCTGAGCCACTAAAACCAATACTCCTACATCCGAGCAGTTGGACTGATGCAATCTGTTTGTGGCAATCTGTGACGCCTCCAAAGGTCATTATCTGGAGGAGACAAACATCTCAGGGAAATAATAAACTCCACTAGCTCCACAGGGACACTTTCTGTACTAATAAAAAAATCCTGAAAAGCCAAATGCAGCTGTCATTGCTCTCCTTCCATAGGCTCTTCTGAACAAAGAGTAATGCTACTAGTTAACTACTGGTGAAAACCAGCCCATACTCTGAGCTATCCCAGAGCTACTAAGAACATCCCCCAACCCCTCGTCTCAGCCAGGCTTCATGGGTGAGCAATAAAATAATAGCAACAAATTGTCACTAGGTCAACAAAGATGTTTTCTTCCTGTACAGAAACTAGTATCATTAGTTCCATCATGGGAGTATGAAAGTAACATTTCTGCCTAACGATTACACAGTCTTCCATTTGGTGAATGGGTTTTTCCTGTTCTCTGCATTTCAAAAATAGAACTAAAATAGATCTAAAAATCTAACTCACTCATTTTGGTTAATTTATCTTACTGTGTTTTCCTTTTATTTAACTCCCCAAACATAAATACTGAGTAGGTGAAAGTAGGAATCATAAAACATGAGAGCAAAGGTTATGAACTAACATAAATGTTATTTTTTCTATATTAGTTTCCAATTTCCCTGTCCAGTAGTATCCAAATTAGAAGTCCAATCATAAACCAAATCAAAATGTTCATGGAACTCCCAGAAGTTCACTGTTTTAACAACACAGGACTAAGTATTGCAATAAAATACATTTCACTCTGAAATTTTCTTAACATAGAAACGTGTAACTGGGCAAGCAGTTCAGAACCCCGCTGGCACCATGAACTTTATCACACACAACTCTTCAGAATTCATCAAGAACAGTCTAAAACCAGCTTTGTTATTCCTAAGGAAGACTTTCTCTGTGATACTTCCAATTTGGATCTGATCTTGCTCACTTGACTGTAGGCTTCCTTAGAAAAACCCAAAATGGAGACATTACCATTTCTATAAACCAGTACCACCAACACTAACATAGAGGCCACTCCTACTACACAAGTTTAAAATACATCAAGCCAGACAGAAGAATTTTCTGACAGAATTACTGGAATTCCTACCATGTAATAAAATTCCAAGAGAGCATTTAACTGATAACATACTTCATGCTACCAAATATTAACGTTAAATCACAATGATTGAAGTCCTACTGCCCAAGAAGACACAGCTAGCAGTAGCTTAAAATTACTACCAAAGTAGTAAAGATAAGTGGATTCCTAAAGAAAAGCATAATGACAGCAGGAGTTCCTTTATCAGAAAAACCTTACACTCAGAGATAAAAACAATTATGTTAAGTCTTTTAAATCTCCAGGTTAAGACTGACAAATCAACTTCGTCTTTAACTC
Organism: Laterallus jamaicensis coturniculus; assembly: GCA_022605575.1. Lineage (NCBI taxonomy): Eukaryota > Metazoa > Chordata > Aves > Gruiformes > Rallidae > Laterallus > Laterallus jamaicensis. The sequence goes on along the minus strand of JAKCOX010000004.1, from coordinate 45,529,644 downwards.
AGTAGCTACATCGCACTGTCACGTCAGCAACTACATGTTCCTTCCACACACAACTGACACAATCATCACCATATCACTAGCATTACACAACATGACACTGATTAAAATGGTCTTTTGACAAGAGGGCATAATGAGCTATAAAGAATAGGATTTAGCTGCTAGTTTTTCATTGCAAGAACTATGTGCTAGGAATCTCCAGTGTTTAAAATATGGACATGCAAATGCACATACATGTGAAGAATGTAGGTCACATTATGGGGGGGAAGCCAGACAGTACCCTAAAAAACAGACTCTCCAAGAGGACTCTGGGTCCATGATACACAACCTCAAAGCCAACAGTTTGGTCCAAGACCGGCCAGGAAGTGGTGTGGGACTTCTGAGAGAGCCAATGGGATCCTGGGGTGCATCAGGAGCAGTGTGGCCAGCAGGTTGAAGGAGGTGATCCTCCCCCTCTACTCTGCCCTGGTCAGGCCCCACCTGGAGTACATGACTCAAAGTTCACTGAGAATGAGACTTCTAGCAAAAAAATGAGCTGCAAGTAGACCCTGTCCCATCCTAAGACAATAGAAAGCAAGGAACCAGCCAGTGGAAGGTTAAGTGCTTGATGTGGCAGTCAACAATCAAAACCACACCTTCTGTGGTCTACTTCACTCCAGTCCAAACCACTGCATGTGAAACAAACTCAGCCTCTGGGAATGAAGGGAAGAAAAACAACTGCCATCACTCTACAGACCTCACAGAAGAGCAAAGCCTCTCCTTGGAGGCAGTACAAAGGAGACTGTATCTGGAAAAGAGACCACGAGAAAAGAAAATTACTCTTATATGAGTTTATGAGAAGTAGTGGCCAGCAAAAGCTAAGTAGTTTCTTGATCAAATAGAAGAGAGTAATGCTGTTTTGTTCTGGAAGAGCAAAGTTTCACCTCAATTTCAAGAGAGCTAGAGATAAAACATATGCCTAGCACAGGCAATTGCATTAAAAGACTGCTCTAATCATCTGCAGCTTTGAAGATAATGTGGGATTTTTTCCACTTTTTTCAGAGGATATATTTGACCAAATCAAGAGATAGACAGACAGATAGATATGAAGTTCAAATATGCATCGTCCAGTGCTTTCCGAAAAGCTGCCCTTTACTGCCTATAGCATTTAAGCAAAATTTATTGTAAAACATCCTTTAGTGCTTAACAACTGTAGAAAATAAATCCCAGCAGTCCCACAAAACAGTTCCATAGCATGATTTAATCAGCACACAAACCGCCAGAATATTTTTCTCCTCACTGCTTAGTGAGACGTCAGGATAAACACCTCAGCCTGTGTTCCGTGGGTTGGGACTGTCCTTGGTGCCTGACATTTTCCAAAAGAACTTGGCTTCATCCAAAAATATTTGTGGCAATCAAATAGATTCAACAAACACACAACAGCTGACAACAAAAGCTCCTGTCAAGCTGTGGCCATCCCATTTCCCACCAGCTTTGATACCAGCTGGAATGACTTTTGTGTGTTAAGATCAACAGGCTTTCCACCATTCTCTACTTTGGACCTTCAAGTACCCCCAAAAACCTGTCTGGATCCTGCATTGAAAAGACAGGGCAAATTCTCAGCACTAGGTTTTAGTTGGTTCAGATGCACTGACACAAATCTAGACTGTTTTTCTGACCAGGAGAGGATATGACAGTAAAGATTCCCTGTAATCTCATGATTGTTGAGTTTAGAGCAATCGCAAAAAAGACATAACAAGATTTGACTTGTGGTAAAGTTATCTGGAAAGCAAAAAATCTCCTGGATACTTATGATGGACAGATAAATGAACAGTTTTGATCTGCTCACTTATGTTCTTCCCATCAACCTATTTGATCTGGCAAAGTCAACTATCAGTGAAGAAAAAGCAGCTCTCCGGAATGGCATCTTTGGTATTTTCTGCTGGGGCAGAACCAAACTTCTGAAGCAATTCTGTATTATGATAATCAATGAGGTGAAATTTAATGTGGAGCACTGTACAAACGGTGTTTATAATGCACCACTGAAGAAGGTATTTACCAAGAACGCAACTCCCAGAAGCAACCTCATTTTCAACAGAGAAATACTACAGCAAAACAAATCTCCCATGTCAGCACTCAGCAGGAAAGAGAGAAGGCACATGACTGGGTCTTCTGTCAGATTTGTTTAGAAAACAAGGTACCTAATGTCTGAAAGGAGGAAAAAGGAAAGAAAACAAACCCCTCAGCAAAAACTGTGTCAAGAAAAGACACAAGGAAAAATGTTGACCAAGTTTTAAAACATAACAAATATTTAATGATAAGTTAAAACCTGAGGTAAATGATTGATTACCTACCAGCACTGAAGTACAGGCGGGTGCACAGAGTGCACAGCTACATATGCAACTTTTCCAACACTTCATCCAACACAGCTTGCTTCTTCAACACTCAGAAGTAGGCTGTTACTGAACAGATGTTCACAGCATTGAAGGGACTGAATGCTCCCTCAGTAAGTTTGCAGATGACACTAAACTAGAAGGAAATGTTGATCTGCCTGAGGGTAGGGAGGCTCTTCAGAGGGATCTGAACACACTGGACCCATGGGCTGAGACCAAGGGCATGAGGTTTAACAAGGCCAAATGTAGAGTGCTGCACATGGGACATAACAACCCTATGCAGTGCTACAGGCTGGGGGGAGACTGGCTGGAGAGCTGTCAGGAAGAGAAGGACCTGGGGGACTTGGGTGTCTGCAGGCTGAATATGAGCCAGCAGTGTGCCCAGGTGGCCAAGAAGGCCAATGGCATCCTGGCTTGTATCAGAAACAGTGTGGCCAGTAGGTCTGGGGAAGTAATAGTGACCCTGCACTTGGCATTGTTGAGGCTGCACCTCAAGTGCTGGGTCCAGTTCTGGGCTCCTCACCATCAGAAGGACATTGAGGTCCTGGAGCGAGTCCAGAGAGGGACATCCAGGCTGGGGAAGGGGCTGGAGGGCAAATCCTATGAGGAGCAGCTGAGGGAGCTGGGGCTGTTTAGCTTGGAGAAGAGGAGGCTGAGGGGAGACCTTATCACCACCTACAACTACCTGCAGGGAGGTTGTGGAGAGGTGGGTGATGGTCTCTTCAGCTAGGGGACAGGAGATGGGACAAGGGGAAATGACAAGAAGCTGGGCCAGGGCAGGGGCAGATTAGACATTAGAAAAAAATTTTTACTGACAGAGTTGTGAGGGCCTGGCCCAGGCTGCCCAGGGAGGGGCTGAGTCACCTTCCCTGGATGTGTTAAAAAAAAGGGTAGATGAGGTGCTCAGGGATATGGTTTAGCTTAGGATGGGATTGGTTGGACTTGATCCTCAAAGGACTTTTCCAACCTTGTGATTCTGTGACTATACCATTGGACATTATGGCTTTGATATTCTTTAGAATAATGTAAAGGCAGTGTGGTTTGGGTTTTTTTCTTCTGAGCACATGGAATTTCTTCCCAGCTATGTAAACGCTCTGAAAGTTATCTGTCAGTTGGTTTGGGAAGAAAAAGACCCAACAAAAACATGTCCTCCTAATCTACATATTATCTTCTGCAAGGATACATAACAAGATTTCCATTGCAGTGGAATGTTCCAGAAAGTAAAATTCTCTTGGAGATGTATAGTTAAATTTTTTCAGAAAGAGCAAGGAGATGGCTTCATGGTGCATTTCGTACTGTCCGCAGACCAGCCTACGAGATACTTAAAAGAAACATATACTGCAACCAAGGGTAAATGGTAATAATTTTTGGTATTTCATACACTAACTTCTGTTCTATTTCTACTATTTTTGTCCTCTCTTTTCAACCAAAGTAGAAAGCATCACATTGCAACTGAAAAAATCAGTGCCTGCAGGAAAAATATGAAAGATAAATTCAGGTTATGCAAATACAGCTGAAAAAATGTAATCCACAACAAAATCTGCTTTAAGGTATCAGAATTTTTTTTTTAATCCTCTAGATCCTGACATTTCTTATGTACCATCTTTCTCCTGCACACCAGCCATGAGCCATCAGTGTGCCCTGGGGGCTAAGAGAGACAATGGGATCCTGGGGGGCATCAGGAGTAGTGTGGCCAGCAGGTCAAAGGAGGGGATCCTCCCCCTCTGCTCTGCCCTGGTCAGGCCCCACCTGGAGTGTTGTGTCCAGTGCTGGGCTCCCTGGGATAAAAAAGACAGGGATCTCCTGGAGAGAGTCCAGAGAAGAGCTACAAAGATGAGGAAGGGCCTGGAGCATCTCCCCATGAGGAAAGGCTGGGTGAGCTGGGACTGTTCAATCTGGAGAAAAGACGACTCAGGGGGGACCTTATGAATGTCTATCAATATCTGAAGGATGGGATGCAGGGGGAAATGGCCAGCCCCTTTTCAGTGTCTGTGGAGACAGGACAAGGGGTAAAGGCTGCAAGTCAGAGCATAGGAAGTTCCACAGCAACCTGGGGAAGCACTTTTCCCCAGTGAGGGTGCCAGAGCCCTGGGACAGGCTGCCCAGGGGGGTGTGGAGTCTCCATCTCTGGAGAGATTCCAGCCCCATCTGGATGCCATCCTGTGCACTATGAGCTGGGGAGCTGCTTTGGCAGGGGGGTTGGTCCTGATGAGCTCTGGAGGTCCCTTCCAACCCCTATGATTCTATAATTTCAGGCCATGAACCCTGATGATGGACGCATGTTCATCCTTGTTCTGCATCTAGGAAACTGCCTCTATTTTTTTTTTTTTTATTTTCCCAACTTTTGGAAGAAAACTCTACAAGATGACTTTACAATAGGTTGTACCTGTTTTGTAATGACGAGCAGTGAAAACATATGCCATAATACTCAGTGATGCAGCAGAGTGGAGTATGTTTTCTGGCTGAACAGTCCCAGCTCACCCAGCCTTTCCTCATATGGGAGATGCTCCAGGCCCTTCATCATCTTTGTAGCTCTTCTCTGGACTCTCTCCAGGAGATCCCTGTCTTTTTTATCCCAGGGAGCCCAGAACTGGACACAATACTCCAGGTGGGGCCTGACCAGGGCAGAGTAGAGGGGGATTATCACCTCCTTCAACCTGCTGGCCACACTCCAATAATGAGATAGGGTGACTTTCCAGATAACAATAAAGGAAACCTATCTGAACTGAGTGACCAAGAGTCTGGCGAGGGCTGTCAGTGCATACATTAGAAATGTGGCGCAGAAGAAACCTTGCCTTGCCTTATGCTTTCTGCCTTTCTCTGAGTGCCTTTTGAGTGTGTATGGGTGAAAAAGCAGTGTCATGCATGGGGGAGGTGACATTTCCTGTCAACTTCATTGATTCATTGGGTGAAAAGATGTTCCTGGGTCCTTCTGAGATACAAGGCTGAGTGACAATTTGTTTGATAGCAGCTAGCATTCTTTAAGACGACACTGAATAAAGCATAAATAATCCTGTATGTTTTCTTTGCTAGGTATTCTGTGCAATAAGTTGTTATTGCACTAAATCTAGAGTTTGGGAAATTGCGTAGTGCTTTTTTCTGCTGTTGGTTTTTTTTTCCCCCCTATAATATTTTCTCTTGTTTTAACTGAATTTCCAATATGGTTTGTAAAGCTACACCTGAAAAAATTAATCTGTGTTTGTGTTTTAATTGCAGGTGTTGTTCTTATGTGGGTCGAAGGGGAAATGGTCCCCAGGCTATATCTATTGGCAAGAACTGTGATAAATTTGGTATAGTTGTCCATGAGTTGGGTCATGTTATAGGGTTTTGGCACGAACATACACGACCAGACCGTGACCATACATGACCAGGGCAGAGCAGAGGGGGAGGATCCCCTCTTTCAACCCGCTTGCCACACTCCTCCTGATGCCCCCCAAAATCCCATTGGCTCTCTTAGCCCCCAGGGCACACTGCTGGCTCATGGCCACCCTGTCATCAACCAGGACCCCCAGGTCCTTCTCCATAGAGCTCTTCTCCAGCAGGTCACCCCCATTTCGTACTGATTCAAGTGGTTATTCCTTCCCACGTGCCAGACTCTGCACTTGCTTTTGTTGAACCTCATCTGGTTTCTCCCAGCCCAGCTCTCCAGCACGTCCAGGTCTCGCTGGATGGCAGTGCAGTGTCCTGCCTGTCAGCCACTCCTCCCAGCTCTGGATCATCAGCACTTGCTGAGGGTGGGTGCTGTTCCCTCATCAAGGTCGTCAAAGAAGATATTGAACAGGACTGGACCCAACACTGAGCCCTGGGGAACACCGCTAGTCACAGGCCTCCAGTCAGACTCTGCTCCACTGATCACGACCCTCTGAGCTCGGTGCGACAGCCAGTTTTCAACCCACCTCACTGTCCACTCATCTATCTCATACTCTCTCATCTTTCCTATCAGGATATCTCAGGAGGCCATATCGAAAGCCTTGCTGAAGGCAAGGATAGGCTTCTGTCAGATAAGACACAAGACATAAATCAGCGATAAAGGAAATTTTTATCCCAGAGAGGGAAAGCGGCTGCTGGAGTGAAGGCCTAATTCCAGCAGCAGTCAAGGGAACCCAGGCCAAATTCATCCCTCCTTTTTTTCCCCCCACCCTGGAGGTGGGATCCATGCCACATATTTGTGCCGCCAAAGGAGGGAGAAGGGTTGCTGAGACTATGGTTTTATGGAGTAAACCTGGCCAGGCTGTCTGTTTCTCCCAAGTTTCCCAGGAATTGTGCAAACCTTTTCTCCCCAAAGGTATTCTGAGAGGCTGGGGGAGGTATTTAAGGATAGGAGGTACAACTTCACTAACTTGCTAGCCTCCAGTTCCTCTTGCTAGCCTCCAGTTCCTCTTGCTAGCCTCCAGTTCCTCTTGCTCTATCTGCTCTGTCAGCCCCCAGTGTAATGCAGTCTGATGCTTCAGTGGCAGCCCAGGATCCCCTCCCTGGAACAGCCATGTTCAGGCGGTAATTTGGCAGATTGACACCCTGTTCCTGAGAAATATAAGCAAGCAAAAGGTAAGCAGTGTCTGAACCATTTAACAAGATACAGAACAGGACTGGACCCAACACTGAGCCCTGGAGAACACTGCTAGTCACAGGTCTCCAAGATACAAGTTACCTCTGTTTAGATACTGTTTCTTGGGTTTGAAATGTTAAGATAACAGTGAACTAAAACCAAGGAGACAAATCAATAGTTTCAGATGCTGCACTGGTTTTGGCACGTTGAGTATGTGCCTTAATAATAAGTGTTGCTACTCAGCAATCTGAATACCTAAAGGTGCTTGCCAAAATTCTGTCTTAATCATCAAAAACTGCAGCGTCCCCTGAAATAACTTTTGTGGGCAATTAGTAATTTTGGCAACAAAGTTCCACATTGAACATAGGACAGAATCTTCCCTGAAGATTCTTAGACTAATTACCTAAGGAATAAAAGACCAAGCAATTACAAAAATAAATAATCTAAAGGAAAGCATGGGTAATTTCATAATTATCTTAAATTGGCAATCAAGGTGTGGGCTTAAAATAAAAACTGTACTAGATTTTGTTTAAATGCAATTACAGAAAATAGGAGTAATTTAATTCACTAAGAAACACACATAAAAGTCAGTATGTTAGACAAGTCCATCCTAAGTCCCTGCCATTGAAAGATTTATCAGTTAAGCCAGCAGTTTTGGAGAATTTAAAAAAAAAAACCAGAACCACAACTCTCGCACAGTCCTCCTCGTCTTACACAGCTACATAAAAAGGGGACAAGAGCAAGCAAATCTGAGCAGGAGGCATGTGATTATCTGTATCCCCAAACTCTAAATTCCCCTCCTTGGTGTGAATTGCTCCAGCTTGCTGCTTCCAAGACAAAACCTAAGTGTGGCCTTAAATGCAGTTTAGTCCAGGGGCTCTCCCAACCAGTCTACAGGCATTCAGACCCCACCAGCTCAGCTTCCAAGAGGCTCGTTGGCCCTTCCCAACGCACCACAATGTATACCCACGCATACCCTTCATCTCCTGCTCCAGAAACTCTTCGTGGGCCACAGCACAGCCCTTGTAGTCTTTAGATACTCTGAGCCAACAAGAACACATGCAATTCCAATCACCAATCTGTCCTAAAAGCACAACACTGGTAACCACTAGGAACCTGGAAGATAATGAAAATTACATATTCCTTCTTTGTTAAAGTTTCCAAAAAGGGGTCTGAACAGCAGCATTATCTCAAAGTTTAAGCAGCGCTTAAGAGTCAAGAGAGTATTTCTGATTAGTCTGAAAAGCATCATTTGATATCTCTGAGTACTCATTTAAACTCCTGAAAAACGGGCTGTATGTTCCTGAGACACACTGCACAGCCTAATTAAAATTTATAAAATGGTTTTGGGTCCTTGGATGAAAAGTAAGATCTGCTGTAAATTACAATATCACACCAGGTCTTATTTGGCAAAACTTCAATTACTTCAATTTAGAGAATAACTCAACCTACCCACTAAACTACTGATTTGCCTAAATACAAGGAAGAATCTTTCATTCTCCCATTACAGAGAGACAGATTTTTCAAATAACAGTCTTGCAGGTGAGAGCCATTTAGTTTACTTAGAAATCACCTCCAGAATTGCAGTACATCAAAGCAGAGCATGAAAAACTAGCCTATCACTTTTTTCGGCTCCAGAAGAGTGTTCTCAAATTAAGTGTAAAGGGCAGAAGTTGAAATGCTTAATCCATTTCCAATTTATTAATCCATTTTACTAAGAACAATGAAGTTATCACCAGGTGGGGTTTTTTTCTTAAGCATATCAAGAAGGAAAAATCTAATGCTTGACAAATAAAAACCGAAAGTTCATTAAAACTACATTTTCTACTACAAGGAGGAAAATAAAACCCATTTAAACATTTCCTTAAGGCAACAGACTTAGAAACACTTGCTTAACTAGCACTCAAACAAAATTACTTAACAGTAGTTCTCCATTATCAACTACTGTGACAATCCTTAACTCAACAATATTCTAAATCCCTGAAAGAGTCAAGATCGAAGGCAAACAGACTAATGCTTAACTGACAAAAGGCCCAATGTTTAAAGAACTGGGAAAATCGATATCAGGAAAGCTAGATATCATCTCTAGTACCTTAAAGCAACAAAGCATCCTTACTGTTCCAGGAGTCAGAGGTAAAATAAATAAAAAAAAACAAGCAACAACAACAACAAAACAACAAACAAAACACCCCAAACTCCCAAACCCTAAAAAACCAACAAAACCCCAACACTAACAAAACCCAACCCAAAAAAGGAAACCAAAAAATAATCACAGAATCATAGAATCACAGGGGTTGGAAGGGACCTCCAGAGCTCATCGGGACCAACCCCCCTGCCAAAGCAGCTCCCCAGCTCATATTGCACAGGGCGGCATCCAGGCGGGGCTGGAATCTCTCCAGAGATGGAGACTTCACACCCCCCTGGGCAGCCTGTCCCAGGGCTCTGGCACCCTCACTGGGGAAAAGTGCTTCCTATGCTCTAACTTGCAGCCATTGCCCCTTGTCCTGTCTCCACAGACACTGAAAAGGGGCTGGCCATTTCCCCCTGCATCCCATCCTGAAGATCTTGATAGACATTCATAAGGTCCCCCCTTAGTCTTCTTTTCTCCAGGCTGAACAGTCCCAGCTCACCCAGCCTTTCCTCATGGGGAGATGCTTCAGGCCCTTACTCATCTTTGTAGCTCTTCTCTGGACTCTCTCCAGGAGATCCCAGTCTTTTTTATGCCAGGGAGCCCAGCACTGGACACAGCACTCCAGGTGGGGCCTGACCAGGGCAGAGCAGAGGGGGAGGATCCCCTCCTTTGACCTGCTGGCCACACTCCTCCTGATGCCCCCCAGGATCGCATTGTCTCTCTTAGCCCCCAGGGCACACTGCTGGCTCATAGCCAACCTGTCATCCACCAGGACCCCCAGGTCCTTCACAGAGCTCTTCTCCAGCAGGTCATCCCCAGGCTGTACTGATACCAGTGGTTATTCTTTCCCAGGTGCCAGACTCTCCACTTGCTTTTGTTGAATCTCATCTGGTTTCTCCCTGCCCAGCTCTCCAGCCTGTCCAGGTCCTGCTGAAGGGCAGCATAATCCACAAAAAAATCCAAGCAAACAAAAAGACACCCCCCCCAAAGAACTAACAAGTGAGGTTGTAGCTAGTCAACACTGAGGAAATGCAAGACATGGCCCATGAAGCTCATCATAAGGAGGATCAACTACCCCCCAGTATTAGCAAAACTCACGCCAAGCTCCCCTTTGCTGCACAGAAAAGCGAGTATTCAGGGCGTGCTAAAGAATCCCATGCCAGTCTGGCATGCTGGAAAAGCGATGGCCCAGGGTCTCCATAGTTTATTTCCCCTTTGATAGGGGTGATTAAGTCCCATTAGCATCACTGGGAGGAAGGCATGCATGGTGAGGATGAATGCTCCCTCAAAAAACAACTGCCCATTAATTAACGCACAGCTCAGTGATGGAGATGATACAGCTGTGGGAGAGAAAAGGGCTGGGAGGAAACTACTGCAGATATCAGAGAGGCCTGGCAGTTTCAAGCACAAGGAAAGCTCGCCACGTCTCTGGGATTTAATTATGCATTTTAAAAGGGGGAACAGAAAGGAGCAGAGGGAAAAAAAATGGGCCAGAACCCAAACAGCATCATGAGTGATAAACAAAAGGGACTGGAAATGAAAAACTCCTCCATGGTGGGCAACAAGCTTCACAAGTTTCCATCACTTCAGACTCAATGTTGGTAAGGGTCAAGATGAAAATCCATACTTTTAGGGGTGTTTGCTCTAATTTGTTCCTTGAAAAAGTGACAGCTATGGAGTGAACCAATTAACTGCTGTGAAAAATCATCTGTTCTGCAAAAGGCAACTGAAAACTTCTCTGCCAGCTGGTATGTAAGAGATTATTTTGTGTGAAGAAAAACAAATCATAATTTACAGAATACATTCAAGTTCTCCAAAAGGTAAAATACATGTACTTTCTTGAATGTAAATTTTTCCTCTTAGACTCATAAAACAAAACCCAAAACATCTCACGGCATCACAGCTGATCAGCAATGTCTAAATCCAAAAAATATTCCTAGGAATCACGTGCGCATACTAATAAGTGCCAAAATCCATCATGTGGGGCTAAGAGAAAACCAATTCATCCACTAACCTGTTCACCAGTAATCCTTTCTCCAAACACCTAATCAGCATTTCATACAGGCAGTAACACAGAAAGGTCCAAATTCTTCCAAGATAGATCCTCAGTGAAGCCACACTTCCAGTTCTCCCATGATAGATCCCCAGTGAAATTTGGTAAGTACACACAAGTTTAGGACGATTTGTAACTTTGTATTTTATTTCAGAAGTTCTCTCCCAATCCATTTAAGAACAGTGGTTTTGTCTGCCTTGTTTTAAGTATCACAGCCTGTATTTTATAAATCAGTCACCGTGTAAAGAACAAAACAGAACAGAATGTTTCAGTTGGAAGGGACCTACAATGATCATCTAGTCCAACTGCGTGCTCAAAACTGATACCATATTACAGACATTGTCCAAATGCCTCAACCACCTGTCTGGGTTCTGTTCCAGTCACCTTTTCAGTAAAGAAACACTTCACAACATCCACTCTAAAGCTCCCAGATGCAGCTGTGAACAGTTCCCATGTGTCATCACTGGATACCAGGGAGAAGAGATCAACACCTCCCTTTCCATGCCCCATCCTCAGGAAGGTCATAGAATCACAGAATGGCATTGGTTGAAAGGGACCCCAAGGGACATAGAGCTCCAACTCCCCTGCCACAGGCAGGGCCACCAACCTCCAGGCCTGGAGCTACACAAGGTTGCCCAGGGCCCCATCCAACCTGCCCTTGAACACTTCCAGGGATGGGGCATCCACTACTTCTCTGGGCAGCCTGTTCCAGACCCTCACCACTCTCTCTGGAAAAAACTTCCCCCTAATATCCAATCTAAACCTTCCCTCCTTTAGCTTTAATCCATTCCCCCTTGTCCTGCCATTATCTGCCCTTTTAAAAAGTTGATTCCCCTCCTGTTTATAATATCCCTTCAGGGACTGGCAGGCTGCAATGAGGTCTCCCCGCAGCCTTCTCTTCTCCAGGCTGAACAAGCCCAGCTCCCTCAGCCTCTCTTTGTAGGGGAGCTGCTCCAGCCCTCTAATCATCTTTGTGGCTCCTCTGACCCCTCTCCAACAGTTCTACATCCTTCTTGTGTTGGGGGCCCCAGATCTGGACACAGGACTCCAGGTGGGGCCTCACGAGGGCAGAGTAGAGAGGGACAATCACTTCCCTGTCCCTGCTGGCCACCCCCCTTCTGATGGAGCTCAGAATACCATTGGCCTTGCAAGCTGCAAGAGCCACTGCTGGCTCATGTGAAGTTTCTCATCCACCAGAATCCCCAAGTCCTTCTCAGCAGGGCTGCTCTCAAGAAGCTCTTCTCCCAGTCTGTATCTATGGCTGGGATTCTTCTGGCCCAAGTGCAACACCTGACACTTGGCAGTGTTGAACCTCATTAGGTTCACCCGGGCCCATCTTTCCAGGCTGTCAAGATCCCTCTGGATAGCTTCCTTTCCTTCTAGGGTGTCGACCACACCACTCAACTTGGTGTCATCTGCAAGCTTGCTGAGGGTGCACTCAATCCCATCATCGAAGTCATTGATAAAGATGCTGCTTGTCACCAGCCTCCACCTGGACATAGACCCATTGACCACCACCCTTTGGGCTATGGTCTGTTAACCAGTTTCTTATCCACTGGATGGTTCACCCATCAAATCCACATCTCTCCAGTTTAGAGATAAGGATGTGGTGGGGGACTGTGTCAAAGGCCTTGCACAAGTTCAGGTAGATGACATCGGTCGCCTTCCCTTTATCTACTGATGCTGTCCCTCCATCATAGAAAGTCACCAGATTGGTGAGGCACGACCTTCCCTTGGTGAAGCCGTGCTGGCTGTCCCGGATCACGTGCTCTTCCCTCATGTGCTCCAGCATGTCATCCAGGAGGATCTGTTCCATTATCTTCCCAGGCACAGAGGTGAGGCTCACCGGCCTGTAATTCCCTGGCTCTTCCTTGCTCCCTTTCTTATAAATGGGAGTGACATGACCTTTTTTCCAGTCCCCAGGGACCTCTCCTGACAGCCATGGCTTTTCAAATATGATGGAAAGCAGCTCAGCAACCACATCAGCCAGTTCCTTCAGGCCCCTGGGATGCATGTCATCCAGCCCCAGCTCCTTCAGGCCCCTGGGATGCATGTCATCCGGCCCCAGCTCCTTCAGGACCCTGGGATGCATGTCATCCGGCCCCAGCTCCTTCAGGACCCTGGGATGCATGTCGTCTGGCCCCATAGACTTGTAGACATTCAGTCTCATGAGGCGGTCTCAGACTTGCTCTGCTCTTACAGTGGGGGGGATTTGCTCCCCCAGTTCCCACCTAGAGGTCCAGGGACGCAAGCTTCTGGGATTTGAGAATTATGAGAATCCTGGCTGCCAGAGAAGACTGAGGCAAAGAACTCCTTCAGTACCTCAGCCTTCTCCTCATCAGTAGCAGCCAGTTCTCCTTTCTCATTTACCAAGGGAGGTACGTTCTCTTTGACCTGTCTCTTCTGGCCCATGTACCTGTAAAATCACTTCTTGTTCTCTTTAACACCCCTCGCCAAGACACTTGTCTGGGGAGTTATTTACACCTAACACCTGACATAGCAAATCACTGCTTCATCTCAGGTTTAAAAAAACCCAAACAACCAACAGCAGGACTACAAGGGTGAAATTTGCATATATTAATATAAATTCACTATGCATTTTTAGAGGCTAAAAACCACAAAAAATTATCTCTATATACACCTACAAAGAACAAATTAAGAATTTAGTCACACAAACATTTATTTTACAATTCAACCAGCTGCAGAAGTTTATCCCCCAAGCTGTTAATCAGAGCTTCTGAAACAAAGGTAACTTCAAGCTCCATCTCAGAAATACAATGCAGAGGGGGACACAAAATCGCTGTTCCAACTAAACGCTGCATATCCAGCTGATGAACTGAGAGAAATTCTGATCCTCTGAATAGTTACAAGAACATCCAACAGAACTGGCCAACAGATGTCAACAGGAGCTCTATTTATTGACTCCTGCTAAGTGTCCGGAAGACAAAAATCTGCTTATCCTTATTGAGAACACGCTTAGGAAGTCAGATGAACTGGACCGTGCCCACCACATCCACTCAACAGCATGTGCCAGGGCCACCTTGACTAGAGAAATGATTTGAGTGCAGTTGCAGAGCAAGTGGGAGAACAGTTCAAGTCACAAGCACCAGCTTTTTTTTTGTTTGTTTTAGCAACCATATGAAAATTAACTTCATTTAAAGCGGCTAGCAGCCCAAATTTTTGAAACACCTTACCCCACCAGGCACTTAACACAGCAAAAAGCTGTGCTTTGTCAGCTGCACCACCTCAACCCATGTTTGACCAACAATAGTCTTCACTGTGGAAACCAAGTGGCTCATGGAGAGCACCCATATAACTTAGAGACTTGTTTCTATTATTGGCAGATTTAACTTTGGCACATGCTTCCAGCTTTTATAATGTCAGATCTTCCATAATTAAACACTTGAGCTGCTTTTTGCAGCCTTTCCCTGGATTTGTGTAACCTGTTCAGCCGTGCTGACACTTGTGTTTCACACACTCTACCTTACTCAGGTTTCCCCTTCCTCTGAACGTGGAAACACCACCAATGGAAATCAGACCCCTCAACAGAACCCGAGAACAGCATTCTTCAAGCACACTTTCAAAAATATCTCCATTTCAATAAATTCTCTTTACAAAGCAGACTATGTAAAGGCCAAAACTCCATCCAAACCCAGACCAATTAAAGTGTCATTAGAACTACTGTCTGTGTTAGCCCATTCCCTGCTCTGTCAAATCAGGCCACCTCAATGGTAGTATTCAGTCACCCTTCCTCCTGGCTTATTCTCAAAAAAACCCCACCTATCTGCTCAATAGGATATACCTATCCTCAAATATTTATAGCACACCCAAGCACTGTATCTCACAAATCTCGCCCGTGGATGTTCAACACACCTTTTAGCGTTCGTATGTTCTAACATTGAAAAAAAAAAAAAAAAAAAAAAAGAAGTCCTAAAACTAAATGCTGGTAGTAAGTTCAAGAAATGCAGTTACTCATACATCTTTGGTAATAGCTACTTTTGATTTCAGGTGGGTAGACGGAACAAGAGTATATTCCCCAAATGCTACTTCAAAGAAATGCTCCCTATCAGAAAATACTCCAGGTATGATGTCACCGTGATTTCATTGTACTGACCTAGTGCTGCCCATGAGTACAAACACATTTCTACATTGAACAAGCTAAAATGAAATTTTATTACTTAATTCTTCATGTCTTAGCTGGAGCTTTTCAGGCTGGAAAGGTGGGCCCGGGTAAACCTGATGAGGTTCAACACTGCCAAGTGTCAGGTTTTGCACTTGGGCCAGAAGAATCCCAGACATAGATACAGACTGGGAGAAGAGGACAAAGATGACCAGAGGGCTGGAGCACCTGCCCTACAAAGAGAGGCTGAGGGAGCTGGGCTTGTTCAGCCTGGAGAATAGAAGGCTGCGGGGGGACCTCATTGCAGCCTGCCAGTACCTGAAGGGAGATTATAAACAGAAGGGGAATCAACTTTTTAGAAGCATAGACAATGGCAGGACAAGGAGGAATGGATTAAAGCTAAAGGAGGGAGGGTTTAGATTGTATATTAGGGGGAAGTTTTTTCCAGAGAGAGTGGTGAGGGGCTGGAACAGGCTGCCCAGAGAGGGGCTGGGTGCCTCGTCCCTGGAGGTGTTCAAGGCCAGGTTGGATGGGGCCCTGGGCAACGTTGTGTAGCTCCAGGCCTGGAGGTTGGTGGCCCTGCCTGTGGCAGGGGAGTTGGAGCTCTATGACCCTTGGGGTCCCTTCAAACCCACACTATTCTATGATTCTATTAAGTTGTAACAACTTTACTATCAGCGTTCCTTTTAAAGATGCTTTTGCCTTCCCAGCAGCCTGCACAGAACCCCTCAGGACACTGGATCAGATTGATTCAGCATTTGATACCACTGACAGGTGAGGGAGAGATGGGCTACCAGCTTCTTTTCTTCCCCCATCATTTCCATTCATAGTTGTACATCATCAAGGTAAAACTAACAACCCAATCTTAATCTATAATTTTCTACTGTGTCTACAATAAAGCACTAAGGGGAAGAAGCTTCATATGAGCC
Organism: Laterallus jamaicensis coturniculus; assembly: GCA_022605575.1. Taxonomy (NCBI): domain Eukaryota; kingdom Metazoa; phylum Chordata; class Aves; order Gruiformes; family Rallidae; genus Laterallus; species Laterallus jamaicensis. The sequence goes on along the minus strand of JAKCOX010000004.1, from coordinate 45,513,496 downwards.
TTCAATTGTATCAAAGAGGGCTGTTTTAGCAACTGATTTGACTAATTAATGCTATTTACACCCCAAGTTTGCTTGAGTATTTTGTTTTAAGAATGGTTTAGATTGACTTGACTTGGAGGCACAAGGATAAAGTGCTCTTAAACTGAAGGAAGAATGTCTAAAGGAGGTAATGACTCATTTAACTAAACTGATCTCTAAATCTACTTAATCACTACGCTTTTCTTGTGTACGCAAGGCCTTTGTGTTACTGAAGCCTCTTGAAAAGGTGTAGCCTTCAAGGATACCGAGAGAAGAATGCATGATGGACCACACACCCAAATTGAACCCCAGTTTAGGCACACAAGGCTTTGTTTGATCCCTCTCCAACCAGCTTGCTTTATCCTAATAGCTGTGAAGACGGTTGTATTTCGAGACAAGGAAGAAGAGATTTTTAAACATTCTGAGTGCAGGATAAGAAATGGAGCACCCGTTTCACCACATAACTTGAGGTGAGTCACAGCGGGATAAACTAGTATTTCTTCTGAAATCCATGCATGCAGCATGTGAGCACACACAGAGAAGGGGGAAAAAAAAAAGGTATTAGCCAAAAATCTACAGTTGGCAAAAGGGATTTCATTTGCTGCAGCTGATGCCTAAGCAAAATGAACAAGAGAGTATCTTTGTCAAAGCAAACTTCATAGACAAGCGATTTGCATAGTAAGCTTTTCTCCAGTCTCAGTTGCCTTCTTCCCCATGAAATGAGAGTTGATGTGGATGACGGTGCTCATGCACCTTTCAAAATGCCTTGGGAGAAAACCGTAATTCAGCCAGGCTGGGCCCCATCTCACTTCCCTCCTGGAGAGATGCCTGACAGTCCCCTGCCCAGGGCATGCAGCTGTGGCTTCCTCTCCTCCTGAGAGTTAACTCTATCCTCACCAGCCACTGGACAATCCATATGGCTTGCAAAGGATTTGATACACCCCCTTCCCATACAATTTGTCTCTCAGGAGGCCTCTGGTTTCTTTTCCTTCTGAAGCCCACAATGCTTGCTTCCAGGTTGCTCTGTGCCCTCCTTCCCAAACCCTTCCACAGCTCCTTCAGATTTGTGGATAAAAGATGAGATGGCTTCTATAATCTATTGGTTTCTCCCTTCCTATTCCATTCCCTAAGGCTTTTTTCCACATTCAGACCAATAAATGTCAAAGTGAGATTTTTCTCCCCTTTTTACTTACTTTATACATCCCACTCTTATGTCTCTTATTGCTCAAATTTCTCTCTCCTGCCTTTGATTTCTTCCACTCTCACCTCACCTTCCTTGCTTGGCAATCCGTAACACCATCCAGATTCCCTCACAGCAGAGGGGAAGTTTCTTTCTTCATCCAGGATGCATAACACTGATTTAAATGTAAGAAGAGGTGTAGAACATAGCTGAGCACCTACACATTAGAAACAGGCACAAATCCTAATTTTTTTGCTATGCCAGATCACACCAGTTATTAACAAGGTACATTCCTACCTTAGATCTCTCTTTCCCTTTCCAACAGAGATTATGCAGAGGCATTTTCACCATTTCCTCCAGTGCACACCAGTACTTTACTTGGCCATACAAAAAAACCTCCCTCTATTCCCGTTTGTGCCCATGGCCCTTTGTCCTCTTCCTGGGCATTACTGAACACAGACTGACACATCTTCCTGACCCCTGCCCCTCAAGGATTTATCAGCATCAAGAAGCTCCCCTTCAGCCTTCCCTTCTCCAAGCTAAACAGCTCCGAGTCCCTCAGCCTCCCTTCATAAGAAAGATGTTCTGGTCCCCTCATCATCTCCGTAGCCCTATGTTGTCCCCTCTCCAGTAGGTCCCTGTCCTTCCTGACCTGGGGAGCCCAGCACCGCACACAACATTCCAGGCGAGGCCTCCCCAGGCAGAGTAGAGGAGCAGGAGAACCTCCCTCCACCTGCTTGTCCCACTCTTGACATACCCCAGGACGCTGTTGGCTTTATTGGCCCGAGGGCATGTTACTGGCCATGGTTGGCCACCAGGACTCCCAGGTCTTTTTCCACAGTGCTGTTTCCCAGCAGGTCAGCCCCTAGCTTGTACTGGTGCAGAAGTACAAGCTTCACAGACACATGGTTTCCCACCTAGAACCAGTGCTGGAACACCACCACAAAACCCACACAATTCCTTTGTCCTTACAGGGCCCAGTCTCCCAAAGCACAACAGCACCATATCAGCACAGGCACCATGTCATCACGGGTGATCTCCCAGGTCAGACATCCATCCGCACAAGCACAGAATTTGCCAGAGATTTGGTGGTGGTTTTGTTCCAGATGCAGCACAAGATACATTTGATTTGAAGTCACCGTTCAACCACGAGATTAGCTACAATAGCAGCAAAAATCCAACTCCACCAGTGCATTTTGCCACTCCCCTCCAATGACACCTTTTAGGCAGCATTATGTCCACATGCCTGTCACGACCTGCACCAAGTCATAGCTGTGTGTCTCAAACATTGAGGCTGACCACCATAATTCTTTTACGCTGAGCCAGAACAAAAGCAGAACAAAAGAGTCAAAGGACACATTCTGCCTTTGTAGAAACCAACAGCAAAATTTCTCCAAGCAAAGTGTAAGAGTTAAGTAGCAAATGGATCTCTGAGCAGTGCTTCTCTCCACAGGGCAATTTGGATAGTCCTACCACACTAAGCTGGAACACGAGCTGGTCAGCTTTCATACAAGTGTCTTCCTCAAAAATGTCACTGGAAGCTCCCCGAAGCCTGCTACTATCACTCTTCCTCCAAAAGGGAGAGAGGAAACAAAGCCTTTTTGTTTCACTTATTCTTCTCTGCCAACAGAAAGGGAAGCTTGTCCTCCTTGTTGGCTTCCCTACCTGCAAGCAGTTCCTCGCAGCAATGTGGGTAACAGACCTGCCTTTACTGGTCACAACATTGGTGGGCAGCAGCCCCTCGGGGTTCTGATGAAGGAAGAATCAATTTTCCCCTTCTGATTTTGGAAACGCTGACAGAGGCAGCATGTGAGACAGCAACTAGAGACCAGGTACCTTCCTATGCTCTAAGAGGGATAGCACGAAGAAGGTACGCTCAGGCAGCACACTATGGAGAGAGAAGAGGGCGCGCTGCTTAAGAGGCTCGTGGCAGTAGCTGGCAGGTCTGCAGACTGTCAGATGCTGATACAGTGCTCCCACCTGCATCCTGCTGAGTCTGCCAGGAGGCACAGGATAAGAAGGCTCTTCCAGCAGCTGCCCCAGGCACACTGAGCACAGTTACCTGGGAGAGCAATAACCAGCTGCCTTCAAGTCCATGGGAAAGCTGACTTAGTTGGATTTGGGGGAGTGACAAATGAAAGATACGTGCAACACTTCTTGGATTTTGCATGCCGTGATCCCATCACTATTCCAGGAAACACCCTGAACAGCTGATTTGCTAATACACATTAGCAATTCACTTTTTTTTTATCTTTAAGCTTAAAAACACTTTTTTAGGGTCTCTAGACTTTCTCTCCAGCACAGGCGTGGAATATTGCATTCTGATGCTAGCAGAAATCAAAGGAGAGCACATGCTTGTGGTTATCTTTGAAAATGAAAGAAAGGGAGAAAAAAATTGAAAACCAAAACTGTTCCCCTTACAGCTCTGCAGTAAGCCTCTCTGGATTGTGCAATAGCTGGGAGAGAGGAAGAGGCACTAACGCAGTGTAAGAAATAGTTGAGTGCAAGGAAAGCAAGCACTTGCATGGATGGCACGCTTCATTAAGCGGATAACCTACAGATTTTTATTTTGCGGCCTATTAAATAACATTTTTTGGTCCAATAATCTATTTCCCTTGGAAAGTTATTAAAGTTTTTCCATGCTAAGTGGGAATCATTCTGTACGGCAACACCCTCTCCCCCCGCCCTCCACCTCGGGGAGGTGGGGGCTGCCATAAATTCCAGTGCTAGGCAGACCCTAGGCTAGTTTCACTTTTTCCCCTACAATTGGCAAATTCTCAGTACATCGAAACCCAAGTTACAAGAGCAGGTTAAAAAAACCAAACAAACCCCAACCATGAGCAAAGCAGTGAATCAATCTATCAATCCATTCTGCATCTATTCATTACCAAGTTCTTCCTCCTTGCATTACTAACCTCCCAAGCCTGGCCATCTCTCCATCCAGGCAGACAGGCTGCCTCCTGAGAGCAGCACATACCTGGCTCCCCCTCTGACACCATGCCTTTCCTTACACTACCTACACGAGGTGAACTTTGGGAGTGCTTGCTGTAGAAACCCATGGATAAGAGGTAAAAAACCAAAGATGCAAAATGAGAACTGCGTTTGAAAGTGAAATACATAAGTAAGCAAAGAGCCAGAGAGATGTGCCAATTTTTTGTCTATATAATGCAGTGTGCTCTTTAGCAGCTTAATCAGCCAGGACCAAATGATTATTCAGCAGCAATAACCCCTATTACGAAGTGTGATTTATTCTTTTTTTAAATTGAAAGTGCTTAAATAACAGGAAATTACTGAAATTAATTAAATGACTGAAGAAAAACGAACAAGAGGTTTTGTAATAAATCTAATTTCACACGTGCTCGCAAGTACTTTGTAAGCTTTGCTCTGTAACCAAGAGGACTTCAATTTGAAAAGTTTGCCAGATGAAAAAAACAAAACCCTACCAAACCAACAGGTCTATAAAATTAAATACATCACAAGGGCTAAGGGAAATGGTTTTTTAAGTAGCGTACACAGCTCTGGGTTAGATCATTGAAGGGAGGAAGAACAGAGGAGCACTCAAAGCTGCACGGAATTGCCATATTCTCTCTCTCAGTAGCAAGATAAACCACTGGAAGAGTCGGCCTGAGATGCAGGATAGTACCTGCATCCGCCCCTGTACCCTCAGAAAATCCCTGGGTTTCACTTACTTGAATTGCTGGAGCTGAACTGGGGCCTAAAGAAGAAACTGCCGAGCAGAAGAGCAGATGAAGAACTGCCAAGAGTGACTGAGGTGAAACACAGCCAAATATTTTTATCAACTCCTAAAACAAGGCATTCTTGGTAGCAAGATCAGAAGCTGAGCAATCACATCAAATTATGCTTCAACCTGAGCTGAAAGTTTTAATTTTGCTCTTCCAGTCACTATACACAAGAAAATAAAAGCAAAGCACGACAGGATCTTTCCAACTACAGCCAACAAAACCAGGGACAACACTGTAACTTACAGGAAGGGAAGAATAAATAAGTTATACTGGGTACAAAGGGGAGATGCGACACGGCGATTCTGTGTCACAGAGAGAAGCGTGGCTTGCACAACGAAAGTTACTCGTCTGCTACTGTTTTAGGGATCATTTGTTGTGCTATTGGGAGACAAAGCTCAGACCTGCACTAAAGCACCTCAGGCTGATGGCTCAGAAGTTGGGGTTCAAGTTGTTACCACTGGGGGTTTCTCTTAACAACCCCACATCCTGGGCGCACCAAAAGGTGATGTCCTGTTCCGGCCTCCTGGTGCACAGAAGTCTGGCTCCAGGGGCTGTGCTCCTGGGAACGGAGTCCATCATGGGCTGAGACAGCAATAAACACTTTGGGGAACTGTTCAGGAATGAGCAAGCCTGACCAAAAAGACCAAAAACCCATCCTCTGCAGATTCCCATTCACCCAATGCAAAAAGAAAAGGCTGAGTTCTGGCAATTCCCCCAACAACAGAGAGGGGACAGATATCCTGAGATTCATTAATGGCCTCTGCTGAGTATTTTAGCAGGCAGATCCAAAACGCGCAGTACAGAGAGGTGGTTCCTGTGGGTTTTTTTGGGTGTGTTTGGAATTTTTTATAAAGCAAACCTACACATTGTCCTGATCAGGAACAAGGAGAACCAGTGTGGCAGACAAGATACATAACTTTGAAAGTGAGGAACTGTAACACCCCCTTTTGAACCTAAAACTGTCTGGGAAGGCAATCACAGCATCAGGAGGGACCCATATGTTTTAGAATATGGCATTTGTACCATAACCTGTCCCTGACATGCAAAAAAGCACCAGCTTGGGATGGGCAGGGACACACACCCCCCACTTCATAGGGCTGTAATAAATTGCGGCATCTCTAGGACAACCACACAGCAAGCAGTTTCTTCTCCCTCCTCCCATCCAGCTCCTCACTCTCCTGCAGCTGGTCCTCAGTATGTTGCTCAGTTCCCAAAGCTCTTTCCATAACCAAGCACTGAGAGGGATCGCTGTCCCATGGCACCAAGCATTCAGAGTCCACCACAGAGCCCCAGCTATACGGTGCTTTCTTCTTAGTCCAGCTTAACCGCTGTTTATCAGGGAAACAAAGTCCCAGAGAGCAGGTATTTCCAGTGGGCACTGCAGCTGACTCTGGCTGACAATGAAAGCCAAGAACTGTGCAGCCAGCACAGTAAGGCCCTAGATGACAGATATGGCACAGGAGCAACCAGCTGTTTCATCACTTTCCACTGCATGACACAAACTAACTGGAGATGGGGCTTAGCCATAAACACAGAGCTTAACTGGTTGGGATGATTCTGCAGCAGCCCAAAGGGAATACTCGACACCCAAGTACACATGAGGATTTGCTGACAACGGCCTCAGTTATGTGTTTTCTGCTGCGTTAAAGTGGAAGGAAGAGATGCACACAGTGAGGGCGATAACCACACGTATGCAGAGGCTCTGCTTTAGATTGTGTGCTCTGGAAAAATCCAAACAAAAACCCCACTCCTGCAAAAACTGAGCTTGTGCTTACAGTTCTGGGCATGCAGCTTGGCACAGGCACGTTCCTTCCAACAATGAACAAGCAAAGATGTGCTTCCAAAGGCAGCTGTACGTCACACTGCAACGGAGAATTTGCTTTCATTCTCCCACAGAGCAGCAGTCGATGCCTTAGCTCAACGCTAACCACTTTTTTTTTTTTAATTACTAGATGAACATGGTTTATGTTTGGGTGAGATACAGCTGACAGCTCATTTTTCCCTTGCAGTTAACACAATCCCATCCAAGCTATTACCGTAACAGAGTTCCAAGACAAATTTCACCAGTGGATGTCAAGTTGATTCCTGTGGCGAGCAGCAGAAAGCAACACACAATTTGATACAAATTTTAGGTGAAGCCATTTATTAGGTGAAATCACACAGATTCTATACCTTTTTTACTACCAACGTGGCAAGCTAAAAAACTGCTAATTGGTTACACACACTGTTCACACCATATTGATTGGTTAGTAATTATAACGAGCTCTGATAAACCTATCTTATAGCTAAACATCCTTAGTTTACCTAAAAGCATCCACACACCTGCTGTTTTGACCCTCTTGTTATGGCTGGTTCCTAACATGTTCTGTTACTCCTAAATACCTTCCCATAACTGCTTCTTGGTTTAGGGCAGCCTGTGCCCCTATCAGCAAGGCCGCTGTGTTTTGAGAATGTGATTATTATGATCCTCTCAGCATGAGTAACTTTTCCTTTCTCACAGGAACAGAAGAATATTGTCAGGACCTATGTCTTGGGAGAAGAGAGCTAGGCTGCTAGCAGGCCTGCTGTCTTCCCTGACAGATTCCCACTGACCTAACCAAGAAGAAAACCCAGCCCTGAAGCAAGGGCAGAAATGTTAACTCGTACAGTCACTGAGTACACTTTACCCCAAGAAGCAGGCATGAGGTGATGTATTTAGGAGACCAAGCAGCTCGGGTGACAGTCATGTATCAACACTTCCACTACACCCTTGCAGCCTACAAAACCAGGTCCCTACCTCAAGCATGTTTCTGCAAGAAGAGTAACTGGATCGAAATAAAGACATACTTTGTTTTCAGAAAAAACAGGCATACTGTATAAAGTTTTAAAGCAAGTCATCTTCAAATGCAAACATGGGTCCCGGGCAGATTTTACTACTTCTGTTTTAATATTAGGTTATCCTGTAAACCAGTGAAGTGGCTGGCAAGCATGTCTGCAAGATTTTATCAGGAACAAATGCCAGCAATTTCACTTTTTTCATTTATATTACCAAACTCCATAAAACCCCTTGCAATTAAAACTCAAGTTCACGCACTTCTTCAGGCCACAGTTTATCTATCCAATTGTCTCTGTGTCAACACACACAACTAAACACCCTAACACCCTCAAGTTTAAGTGACCTTAATGGAACTCACGGAGAGAGTGAAAGTCTCACTTCATCACCATGTGTTCATTTCCGTAATGTAAATGAAGCAGGAATTTCATAACAAACACTCAGAAATGCTTTGGTACAACAAGGATCCTATGTCTAAAGTGATGATCTAAAAAATGCCAAGCTAACACAGCTATCCATACACATCAGAATTAAACGCAGTGTCATTGTTAAAAGAAACACCTGGAAAAATAATGTTTAAGGGCCTGGAGCATCTCCCCATGAGAAAAGGCTGGGTGAGCTGGGACTGTTCAATCTGGAGAAAAGAAGACTCAGGGGGGACCTTATTAATGTCTATAAATATCTTCAGGATGGGATGCAGGGGGAAATGGCCAGCCCCTTTTCAGTGCTCTGTGGAGACAGGACAAGGGGCAATGGCTGCAAGTCAGAACTTTTCCCCAGTGAGGGTGCCAGAGCCCTGGGACAGGCTGCCCAGGGGGTGTGGATTCTCCATCTCTGGAGAGATTCCAGCCCCGTCTGGACGCCGACCTGTGCAATATGAGCTGGGGAGCTGCTTTGGCAGGGGGGTTGGACCTGATGAGCTCTCAAGGTCCCTTCCAACCCCTGTGATTCTGTGAATTATCCAGGGTCTTACGACACAACTTCACCATGGAACAGAAACGTGACAGCTCCAGTCAGGGCAGCCTTCAACACTCGCCCTCAGACTGTCCTCCTGAGGAGCATTCATATCTCAATTACTCTACTGCAAGCTTGTTATATGATGACAAGCTCTTCTTACAGACACGTCACTGGGTCCATCAATAAACATCACATTTCATTACTAGCCATATTAAAAAAAACCCACCCAAATCAAATCTAATGAATCTACAGGCCAGGACATCCTCATGCACCACCACCCCTGCCAGCCAGCCGTACCACGTGCCTGCTTCAGATCTGCTTCCTCCTATACGCAGGTAAGAAAGCCCATGCAGACACACCACATGGGCTCCACTTCACAGAGCATCAGGGGCTTCTCTGGAAAGAGCCACAAGCTCAGGCAAGGATGCAATGTGACACTGTAGGGTAAGCGCAGCACACTGAATGCAGGTATTAAACAGCTAAATAACACTCTGATGCACAATACTGGTTAAAATGTAGTAGGATAGAGATTGTTTACCTGCCTGAAAGCTACATGTCCAATAATGGCCCCAAATCCTTGCTTCAAAGGGTCAGGATGAAAATAAACGCGAGTAGCTGAGACAACTTTGCTCTGCTTATTCACACAACAGGAGAATCTGTGGTTTTCTTCCAAAAAGAATCACAAATGGCCAGAACAACCTCCCTTACACCAAAATAAAAGTCATTTGGGGCCGGGAGGAGGATCCTACAGTGCAGAAACATCGTAGTTCTCACTAGTGAAAACATTACCAAACTTACAACGCCCTCCCAGTTACCCCTAAGGATAAAAACGGACTCTACAAGAAGTCACCAGACTCACTGACAATATATTATGCTTGCTGACTGAACCCAGCCCTCTGGGTAAAACCAAGGGCAGACTGCAATTAAGACAAGAGAAATTGTCTGGCCTTATAATGAAGCTGATGGTGATTCTGACTCTTCCTGTTTTGCTTCCACAGGGTACTTGGACTGCACATGCTCATTCTGCATGTACTTCAGAGTAACACCACATGTGCTGTCCAATCAGTTGCTTGATATCCAGCATAAATATATCTCCATATCTATTACCAAAAGCATAATTTCATTATTGAGTCACAGTTTTAACTAGATCACTTACTAGCTTTTAATATTCTTTGGTTGTGGATGATTATAAGATACATGGAAATTGAACTGAACTTGAATATTGGAACTTGTGATGTTTAACTTTGATCTAATTTGCTGCTCAATGACACCAGTAACCTTAAAATTTGGTGTACCTCGTTTTCACACCCACATCTGTGTGGTATGGAAACATACCCACTCTGCCCAACTGAGCGCTCCCTTTGCTCGGAGCTCAGAAACACTCTTATCAAGAAGGTGGGTTTTGATTGTTTCATTTATTATCTGGAACATTTATTAATGAAATCCCTCACTGCAGGCACTGACAGCCTAGACAGAGTAACAGTACACATCACCATTTCTCAGACACTTTAGTTAAAAATCCTACATTTTGTGCCCTGCGCACAAAGGATGAGGAACAGCCATCAACAGCTCACCACTGGGAACAGCAGGGAGGCACAGGAGTCTTTTCTCTCTCTCCCTCAGAGTCAGGACAGAACATGGAGAAGGACGGCTGGGAGAGAACTGACCCAGAGAAGCAACAGTAAGGGCAAAGTACCATCGGGGGTCAGGAGGGAAGCAATGAGATCTCACAATTTTCATCTTTCAAAATCAGGACCTTAATATCAAAACCCTCCCGTGACAAATGGCAGTCTCCACCCTCCTGCAGCCAGCCCTTGGAAAAAGACATCTCCTCTGCCTCCCACTGGGCCAGGTCTCAAAAGGCACGGGTGCCGGCGTGGGGAGCGCTGTTCATCAGCCAGGGGGAGCTGACAGCAGACAGCGCTGAGCTGCCTTCACAGAGACTGAAGGCAGAACAAAGATCCAGTTGAGAAGATCACAGAATGTTAGGAGTTGGAAGGGACCTCGAGAGCTCATCTAGTCCAGCTCCCCTGCCAGCGCAGGACCACCTAGATTAGATCACACAGGAACGCATCCAGGCAGGTTTGAATGTCCCCAGAGAAGGAGACTCCACAACCAATCTGGGCAGCCTCTCCAGGGCTCTGCCACCCTCACAGGGAAAGAGTTCCTCCTTGTGTTCACACAGAACTGCCTCTGCTCCAGCTTGCACCTGCTGCCCCTTGTCCTGTCGCTGCCACCACTGAGAAGAGCCTGGCTCCGTCCTGACTCTGGCCCTTTACATATTTATAAACATTAATAAGGTCACTCCTCAGTCTTGTCTTCTCCGGGCTAAAGAGGCCCAGCTCCCCCAGCCTCTCCTCACAAAGAATGTGTTCCACTCCATGATCTTTGTGGCCCTGCACTGGGTTCTTTCAAGGAATTCTATGTCCTCGAGCTGAGGGGACCCAAGTCAGACACAATATTTCTGGTACAGTCTCATCAGGGCAGAGCAGAGGAGGAGAAGGACCTCTCTTGTCCTATAACCACCCTCTTTCTAATGCACCCCAAGATGCCATCGGCCTTCTTGTCCAATGACAGGCATAACCCAGCAGTCAGGCTTCACTCAAAGCAACAGCCACCTCAGCACAACACAAACACATCCACTCAGGCTAAAAGAAGCTGAGAACCCTTTCAGCAGGAGAAGTGCTGTTTCACCTCACCCTCTCTGATGGCACTCCAGGAAAGTCACTCCAACGGAGTCCACGTCAAAATTCCACGTTTTCACTTCTACACTGTAAAAACTATGAAACGGGGGGGAGAATAGGGAGAGGGAAGGAGGGAGGTAGAAAAAAACCCAACCAAACCACAAACTGTTAAGTCTTTTTTGTACTCTTTTCCATGTAGCCCCAAAATTTCCAGCCAGACAGCTGCTTGAGAATGAGTCCTTTGAAAGATGACACATTCAGAGCACTAATGATGGTGAGCACCTTCCTGTCTCCAGTGAATCAAGAACATTTTTCCTTCCGGATGCATATGGCAAAACATGCCAAAAATTATTAAGCGCTGTCCCAGCCCCTCTTGCATTATAGGGAAAGGCTTTGGGAAAAGGGTGCACATTTTGCCAAGTTTCCTCTGAGTCAGCTGCGAGATTCTTCCATGCCAAATGTAGTTAAAACACAAAGTACAGGAGTTGACAGCAACAGCTGAACCAAGAGTTTTGGTGCTGCAGCTTTAATCTAAATCAAAGCCAATACAGAATTCTGAATGTTTGGGGTTTAATCGATGGGTGAGACAAAATGCACCAAAGACCAATAATAATAATAAAAAAAGACAAGAATGGTTTAAAAGAATCCTCTCCTGGAAGGTGTCAGATGCATCATATATGGAAATGGCATTTAATGGGATGCCTGCAACTTACATCTCATTCCTTCTGAAGAGGCACACAAAACGCTTCCTTGCATTATTTTATAGTTCAAAATAAAACTACACTTAGTGTCAGAGAAGACAGCAGGCCTGCTAGCAGCCTAGCTCTCTTCTCCCAAGATTTAGGCCCTGACAATACCCTTCTGTTCCCATGAGAAAGGAAAAGTCCCTCATGCTGAGAGGATCCTAATAATCACATTCTCAAAACACAGCGGCCTTGCTGATAGGGGTACAGGCTGCCCTAAACCAAGAAGCAGTTATGGGAAGGGATTTGGGAGTAACAGAACACGTTAGGAACCAACCATAACAAGATGGTCAAAAACAGCAGGTGTGTGGATGCTTTTAGGTATTAAAGGTAAACTAAGGATGTTTAGCTACAAGTCTATCAGAGCTCGTTATAATTACTAACCAATCAATATGGTGTGAACAGTGTGTGTAACCAATTAGCAGGTTTTTAGCTTCCCACGTTTGCAGAAATGTATAGAATCTGTGTGATTTCACCTAATAAAATGGCTTCCTGGCTTCACCTAAAATTCATATTGAATTGCGTGTTGCTTTCTGCTGGACGCCACAACTTAGAACCGCAGTGTATATAGTAAGCCTGATGGTAAAACTTTTGAGAAAACCCCATAAAATTAATTATGAAATTGAATGTGATTTGTTCTTTTTATTTTAAAAATATCTTTGGCCCTTTTTGTAGGGCATGCCACGCTACTTCCATTGTAGTAGAATCAGTTACTCAACAGAAAAACACTAACATCGGCTCATAGGATGCATGAGGTGGGAAGGGACCTTCAAAGGCCACCTAGTCTCATCCCTGCAGTGAGCAGGGACATCTTCATTAGATCAGGTCACTCAGAGCCCCAGCAAGCCTGACCTTGAATGTCTCCAGGGATGGGGCCTTCACCACCTCTCTGGGCATCCTGTGCCAGTGTCTCACCATCCTGAGAGTGAGTAACTTCTTCCTAGTGTCTCATCTAAACCTGCCCTGCTCTAGTTTAAACCATACTTCAGTTCTTTAACACTCTTCAATCCTCATGGAAGTTTATCCTAACAAATTTCACCACGCCTACCGCTCTATCCCCCCAAAAAAAGTCTCAAGCTGGACACCTAAAGCCTTACAGCATACATGGGAAGGTGAGGTCTGCCTTGCTGCTTCCTAGACTTCACCCCACTGGCCTTTCACAGCAGTGCCCTCCAGACTCAGGGGCAAACTGCAGGATTTATTCCCGAGCCCGGTGTGGCATGCAGCCAAAGGAGTCACTTAGAAGAGACTCTGGCCAAGCAGGAAAGTGTTTCATTTCTTCTGCCATTCATCAAGACCCACAAGGAAACCGAGACAGGAAGCCAGGCTTCCAGATAACAGGAGCATTCTTAATGGTGTCCTTTGGCTCGCAGCAACAAACAGTTCTTCTATGCTTGCCCTCACCACATTATCTTCTCTCTGTATCATTTTGGATCCAATCCAAATCCAAAGGGCCCTGTTAAACTGCATGGATTCTTTGCTTCCGTATGGTATATGAACTGCAACTGTTTCTTAAAAACAGTTATTTATGCTTGGAAATCAGTATAGTGTAACTATGCTTTAGAAATATTGTCTTGTTGCAATGGCTATATAGCTTATTAAAAAAAATAATAGCAAAACACCAAAAAGCTAGTTACACCCCAATTACCTGGTTACCTCTCACTTCTGTTGTAATGGAATCTTTTAGAAATATGCCTTCAGCAAGTCCCAGTAAATATATAGTTTATATTAAATTATGTAAATATATAATTTACTGAAACTTGCTGAATATAATTTTTGCCCTAAATTGTGTTTTTCCTCAGGTTCAAATTCTAACCTCCTTAAGGTAAATGTCACCATGCCATTCACATCACAAGAAGCAACGAGACCCCCCTGAGAGTGACTGCAGTTTGAGTGAAGGATTCAGCTTTGCAAGCTGCAGCACACACATGTGCTTAGCATTCCTGTGTAAGTGTGTCAGGACACACGAATCAGATTGAAAACCCCCTGAAGATACTACTTAATGGACATCACAACAGGGGAAAACAGAACACCTCCATCAGCTGCCACAGGTCCCAGCTCCAGGCAGCGTTCCCTAATGTACATCCCCCACCACAGCCCACCTAACCCAATAGCTATGCAGCTACGATGGCCCAAAAACATGAAACTCAAAAGGTTGCAAGGAAAGTAATTACCTTTTCTTTGACCAACCTTACGGAAAGAAAAAGCCCAACAAACCTTAAGACACTCTGCCTTTATCAGCCATGGAAGAACCACCACCAAACAATCTACAGCAGCACACAAGAGCAAAACCAGAAGTTCTGGCCTAGAACAATTCATCCATATGTAACTGAACTACATATTGGAATAAAACACAGCTGTGAATTCTGATACATGTATCATTGCTTTAATTAAAAGTTACTGCCTTAGCAGCAGCTAAATCCAGAGAGTTGTTTGACCCGCAGTCTAAATGCACTCAGAGAAGTTCCTGCTGGAAACCACCTGCCTGCAGCTGCAGAGGGCTTAGTGTAAGGTAAGTCACCTCTCATCTGCAGCTTAGTCTTACCTGGCTCCCCCAGCAGATCACACATGCAGTGCTTGGTAATGTCCATTTATTGCCTATGACTACTGTAAGCACCTACCCAAGCTTAAACACAGGTACCTGCGGCCCATCAGACAGGGAGCAGGAAGGCAAACTAAATCCAAAGCTGATTATGAAGAGGTGAGGAAGGAAAGAAGGAAGGGTGCAGAGTGTGTTCAATAGCGCCCCAGGAAGATAGGAGTCCCTGCAGCTCCATCAGCACAGGAGGGAGACTCATGCATGGCCCTCTCCAGTGGGCATCCAGCCGTAGAAAAGGTTTATCTGGATGCTGGAACTGCCATAAAGAACTAAAAGGAATTGGAATCAATTGGCACCTAAGAATGGGGATGGTAACTTGATTCTTCACCACACACAAGTGGATTCAAAATCTTATCTAGATCTTTCATTTCAGTGATCCATCATCTGTTCCTTGGGAGGAGAGGAGAGAATTTCACCACAGATAGGACATTATATGTCAGTAAAGCCAAGCCAGAGTACGTTAGCAGAAACCAAGGGTGAAATATTTTTTCTTTTATAAAACTATGTAGTTAGAACAGAGTCTTACTATTTGTGCTAATTTTTCTTGATTTTTTTTCCTCCTTAGGGCTGTTCCTTACTCTGAACTTGTTCATAATTAGGAAGGGCAAACAAAAGGTTTACACTTATCATCAAGTCTTTCTAAATAATTCAGGAAACCCTTGACTTCCTATACAACCTTGGGACTAGAATGTCTAGATCAATGAATCAGCAAAAGCACCTTGTATGTGATGGAGTGCTGTACCATACTCCAAGTAAATCTAACAGGCACTTAAAAAAACTCTCAAAAAGCAGCCAAGAAAAATTAATGTCCAAGTTGAAAATACTATCATGACTTTTGTTGGCTCCACACATTGTTCACTTACATCACCACAGAATACCTTGCATTTCTCTCTAATAATTTTGGTTTAGCCCCCTCAAGATCTGCACATCTCCATCATCACAGCTACAGATCAAGGAGGCATCTCTGTATTTCACTCTCTTGCATAACACAGAAGGGACCCTATGTCATACCTTCCCTTTACCCAAGTTCCCCTTCTACAGACACGCTGACTCTGATCAGTGCTGCAACCCACCCATAATTCAGCTTCTTCCAAAGTAAAGGTTTTATGGATGAGAATATCCAAAAGACCTGAACTGGGGCGGGGGGGAGGGTTGTATTTTCACCTGCACCTCACAAGTGAAAGGGTTTAATCCTCAAGAACACAGATAAAAGACAGAGTTAAAAAACAAAACCCGCTCTCCTACACTCTCTTTTTACTCCTCCATCAATCCAGGGTTCAAAGGATTTACACGCTGTATAATCTTTTCACGATGGGCAAAGATTTGTCTCCTCCTTTCCCCTGCTAAACTATTCCAGAAATCTCTGTAACTAAAGCCAACTAAAGGACTTCCTCAGACTAGCGTTGTCAGTCAAATCTAGACGCATTCATCACCTGCAGTTCTCACTCAGGCCTCGATTAACGCTCAACACACAAAGAAAACAGGGGTTTGTGAAACAGAAAAGTAACAAACTACGTGGCCAAACAAGATTTGCACCGAGTCCAGCTATGTCTTAAGGATACCTGGGCCTACATTGCAACATAGAGTTTCTGTAACCCATCCAAACTATACAAACCTTTAGGGGGAAAAAACTAAAACCATGCACTCTCTGTTCTGGTTTTACTTTACCATATAACTACTTCAAGTCACTAAATAAATCGGACTATCAGTACACCTGCTTATCTTAGTTTTTCAAGATCTCTTGAGCTTCTAGCAGCCACCAGGATAGGAAATGTTTTAATTTTGGGATATTGTAAAAAACTGAAGAGACCTTCAGTGCTTGTCAAACTTGAGCTAATGACTCTGATGTCAACATGGTCTGTAATAATATCAGCAGTATTGTATGCCAGCTATATTTTTTATTACATTTTGAGCATATGTTTCTTGAAATCACACAGATAAGGAATTGTATATGCAACTGCAACCATTGTGTCTGTCAGCAACTTTAGACATTCAACAGAAAGAACAATAAACAAGGGCTCAGTGTTGGGTCCAGTCCTGTTCAGTATCTTCACTGACGACCTTGATGAGGGAACAGCATCCACCCTCAGCAAGTGCCAAATGAACCAAAGCTGGGAGGAGTGGATGACAGACAGGACCACTGCGCTGCCATCCAGAGAGACCTGGACAGGCCGGAGAGCTGGGCAGGGAGAGACCAGATGAGGCTCAACAAAAGCAAGTGCAGAGTCTGGCACGTGGGAAGGAATAACCACTTGAATCAGTACAGGATGGTAGATGACCTGCTAGAGCTCTGTAGAGAAGGACCTGGGGGTCCTGGTTGATGACAGGTTGGCCATGAGCCAGCAGTGTGCCCTGGGGGCTAAGAGAGCCAATGGGATCCTGGGGGGCATCAGGAGGAGTGTGGCCAGCGGGTTGAAAGAGGGGATCCTCCCCCTCTACTCTGCCCTGGTCAGGCCCCACCTGGAGTATTGTGTCCAGTTCTGGGCTCCCTGGGATAAAAAAAAGACAGGGATCTCCTGGAGAGAGTCCAGAGAAGAGCCACAAAGATGATGAAGGGCCTGGAGCATCTCCCCTGTGAGGAAAGGCTGGGTGAGCTGGGGCTGTTCAGCCTGGAGAAAAGACGACTAAGGGGAGACCTTATTAATGTCTATCAAGATCTTCAGGATGGGATGCAGGGGGAAGTGGCCAGCCCCTTTTCAGTGCTGTGGGGGGACAGGACAAGGGGCAATGGCTGTAAGTCAGAGCATAGGAAGTTCCACACCAACATGGGGAAGAACTTTTCTCCAGTGAGGGTGCCAGAGCCCTGGGACAGGCTGCCCAGGGGGGTGTGAAGTCTCCATCTCTGGAGAGATTCCAGCCCCGCCTGGATGCCGCCCTGTGCAATATGAGCTGGGGAGCTGCTTTGGCAGGGGGGTTGGACCCCATGAGCTCTTGAGGTCCCTTCCAACCCTTGTGATTCTATTCAGCTACGACAAGAAGAAACCTACCTCTAAAGGCTGGGAAACTATTGCAGTAATCTAAATCCAGTCTTATCCCAAGGCTTCTTTTGAGGGGAGGGAAAAATAAGTATATCAGATGCTCTTGGAAGCTGCAGGATTTTTTTCACACCCCCATCCAGCAAGAAGAAAACCTGCAATCACAAGGTCACTTCATGTACGATTTCACAATACTTAGTGATGACAACTACAGAAACTGGGGCAAAAATCCAACTGCATTCATTAACATGTCTACAAAGCGTGTGAGTACATGAGTACAAGCACGCCACTGCCCAAGTACACAGGAGTAGACTAGTCAGTGCTGAGCTTTCTTATTCACCGATAAATATTCTCTCTAAAGTAACTGGAATCATTCCTGCTGAGTTCAGTAACTTCCAGAGCACGTTTAACACCCAGATTAATGTGGTGTTTCCCACTGGGGAGGTGTGGGTGGGGATGACAGGACACCCAAACATCTGTACTTGCAATTTCAAAGATCATCTCCAGATGCTTCTACAGGCACCTGTGCTTCAATGATACTTCCCCAGCTGACCAGGCAAGCACACACATTTACTACTAAGCATCCATAAAGCACTCTGCTGGACCCACAGTGAGAATGTGCATACATTAAGTAAACATCTTTATCAAATGTGACTGGTCAAGGCATTTACAGTTAGGGTGAGCTTCAAAGTCCATTTGCTCCCCAAAACAGAAAAATTGCATTTATTTTCCAGGCACACTACAAGACATGAGTGTTTTAAATAGCATTTAGGGAGGGCTGAGGAACAAAGGAACTACAACACTGGATCACATCCAAGGTCCTGTCTCCAACAGCAGTCACCACCAGCTGCTCCACAGAAAGAAACAAGTATCTGCAGTAGGTAGATGAGGATAATCTTGACACACATTAGTGTTCATCCTGGTTTCCATCTACTAAAGACTGGTTTAATCTCTGAAGTCTGGGGTATAACATCCACTAGAAAGTGTTATCATTATTAATTATCAGGGCTCCAGCTACCCCTGCTATCTCCATAAACATTGTGTCATGTATCTGACTGCTGCCTCAGTGGAACCCTTCAGCAGACTTCCATCTGAAAGTCTCACGCATCTCCCTGTCTCAGTTCTGAATTAACAAACTAATAAGACTAGAAACAAAAATAACATTTTTTTTATCTCCCTTTGGAATTCTTTAAACCATGTAGGTTTATCACATCCCTTCTCTCTCTTTTTTTCTTTTCTAAGTTGAACATCGTTTTACTCTGTTTTCATTTCACAGTTTTTCCAATAATCTATGCTTTGCGGAATAAAACACTTGTCTGCATGAATCTGGTTCCTTCACTATATATAGGCTTGATTATTATTTTTTTGTCTAAGAGTTTGTTGAGAGGAGGTTTCTTGGGGTTGGGTTTTTTCCTAGTAATTTCTTTTCCAGGCATGAAATATTAATCTATACTAGCTTCCAGAACATCACGCCATTACAACACATCAGTAACAACAGAATAAGGATTCCAGAGTTTAGTCCCTAATTGATCATTTTAACAGTTGCATAGTTCAAGAAAGATTGTGCAGTTATATGATGACAAAAGGATGGGCTGGTGGGTAGATCAAAGATCCTGGTACTAAACCCCACCTGGAGTCCTGCCTTCAGCTCTGGGATCTCCATCATAGGAAATACACAGAGTTGTTGGAGTAAGTCTAGAAGAGGCCATGAAGATGATCGGAGGGCTGGAGCACCCCTCCTGTGAGGACAGGCTGCAAGAGCTGGGCTGGCTCAGCCTGGAAAAGAGAAGGCTCCAGGGAGGCCTAGTTGTGGCCTACCAGTCCCTGAGGGGCATACAGGGAAGTGGGAGAGGGGCTGGTCACCAGGCAGTGCAGGGAGAGGACAAGGGGAATAGCTTCAAGCTGGAAGAGGGCAGGGTTAGTTTAGATGTGAGGAAGGAATTCTTCACTCTGAGGGTGAGGAGGCCCTGGCACAGGGTGCCCGGAGAGGCTGTGGGAGCCCATGGATCCCTGGCAGGGTTCAAGGACAGGTTGGATGGGGCTTTGGGCTCCCTGGGCTCATGAGGGTGTCCCTACCCATGGCAGAGGGCTGGAACTAGATGATCTTTGAGGTCCCTTCCAACCCAAACCATTCTGTAATTCCATGAAACAAACCATCACCAAAAAAAAAACACCACACCAAGGTGACATGCCTACATCATGCTGCCATCATGTTTCCACTGAACCACTCTATGCTCTTCATCAGAAAATGGCTAAGCAGGTGACCTGAACACAAAATACCTAATTTACTGATTTGCCTATATGGATATTCACCCTTACAAGGGATGAAAGAGACAATTTTCAGTACTGAATGAGTTGTCAAGTAGCAGAGCTTAACCCACCTGCAAATAAAGCTGAGGTCAGAGCACAACTGTAAGAGTAATGTTGAGTAAGAGGAAAAAAGCAAGTAAAACTGAAGATCTATGCAAATTTGTTATAAACATAAGGACATTTTACCAGATGGAGAAATTGGGCAGTTCATCATCATGTTCTCACACCCGCAGAGTTGTTCTAAAACTTCTCTTCATGAACACAAATATAATTGGATGTGCAAGTAAACTGTTTAAATAAATCTTGGTATTACATAAGAACAGCTGAAACTATTTTCTTAGGTTCTCCAAGTACATCATTGGGAAACACAAAGAAACTTTGCCTCTTGGCCACTCCTCCTACAGCTCCTGTGCCCTAGTCAAAATTATTTCAGCTTTACTGGGGAAAAGGAAAGTTTAGTAATTCAATACCCACCAACAGCAAGCACATACCTAACTGGCACCTAACAGGCATTAATATGTCAGACACAATAAAATGGATTCATTTTTGTTTAATATCAGTAAGAGTTATTACTAGGAATACGTTTAGCTGCTGCAACCAGCACGAGAATGATGCAACCCATCTGCACAGCTCTTTAGATACATCCCCTCTCAGCTGATGTTTGTGCCCCCTCACTTCTACCAAGAGCTGACGTTCAAACTCCACCATGCAGTTTACAATATCCGAAGAACACAAGGTGGTTGAAGAGGCTCTGGCACCTTCAAATGCAGCAAAGTATCCCTGCCATTCAGTTCTTGTAGGAAAAGTGATTAAATTCATCAGGAGAACAAGACAGAATCTGAATTCAGATTTAAATGGACCGAAAGTGAATTTGAAAATAAAAAAAATCTTTCTTTTGCATGTTTGTGTCCTGATTTTCTTGATTATTCCCTGATCAGATAAGATTCCAAATAATTACTATTCTTTAATATAATAGTAAAACTCTGGTATTTCATCAACGACACAAGAATACCAACCTAGAAGCTTCTCAGGCTTTGAATCCTGAGATGTGTCATTATACTGACAGTGACAGTCCCGGCACAGCTGAACTCATCAAGTAGCACCAGGCTTAGCCATGATTTATGTCTATTTTAAAATTAAAACTCCCACATAATTTAAGGAAAATCATAAGGCTTTCATGAAATTGAAATTGTTGCTAAGAACGTTCATAAGCCTTAGTCAGAAGATACCTCAAACCAGACATATAGTTCTGCGATATAATTTATAACCATCAAAATTAATTGGAAAAAAAATCAATTCCTTGTCAATTATGGAAAGACTTTATCTCAATAATGCATATACAGCAAAGCAGCTGGTTCAATACACACTGCAGATCCTATTAGGCATCATATTTTACATACCTCAAGAAAAAAAAAGGAGTTATTATAGAACAAAATTGATTTTTTGCTATTTTGGTGTTGAAACCTACATTTCAGAGTGTTCTTGCTCCATAAGAGCCATCTGATTGTGCTCAAAGACAAGAATCTCACAGGTTTATCATCACTTGAATACTGCATTTGCAGACCATTACTCAGGCAAAAATCCCAGTATCAGTCATCTGAGAGTATCCATATGTCATGGTTTTGCGAGGTTGGGTGCTGGAAAAGAACAGGGGGTGCAGAAAATGGCTGCTGTGAGGAGCTGCTGGAATTCTCTAGAGCTCCAAAATGTAAACAATCCAAGGTCAGAAGCAATGTTGATCAGGGCCAAGCCAATGAGAGATAGTCACAGCGCCTCTGAGAATCACATATAGGAGAAAACAACCCAGAAGTGGCTGCATTTTTCCACCGGAGAAGGGAGTGAGAAGATGAAACGAGCTGTGCAGACACCAAGGCCGGGGAGGACAGGGTGCCGGGGAGGACAGGGTACCTGGGATGCCCAGGTGCCAGAGAGAAAGATGCCCCTGCAGCCCGTGGAAAGACCCCATGGAAAAAGCTGAGACCCCACCTGCAGCCCGTGGAGGGGCTCCCCGCTGGATAGAGCGGGTGGAGACATAGAGAAGACACTGTGACCCTTATGTTGAAGCAAGCCCCTGCCAGCACTTGCAACCTACAGAGATGAGAGAGAGAGAGAATTGCGCCAGAACAGGTTTGCTGGGGGGGCTGGTGATCCCGTGGAGGACTGGGACTGAGAGACATTGTGATTTACTACCGCCTGGATTCCTGCTATGGCAGGCAGAGCAGCTGATGAAGAGATAAAGCCCTGGGTGAAGGTAAAGGTGTTTTTAAGATCTGGAAAAGGAAAACAGCTCATGAAGAAGTAACCAAGAACCCCATTATTTTTTCTAGTCCCTGCCCCACCCTGTACTGTACTGGGGGGGGGAGGGGGGGCGGGGGCAGGGATGAAGGGAGTAAAATCATGGCTAAAGGGACGTCTGCTTATAATAGAGGGGTCGGGTGAAGGTGCTACTGAGAACCTCATTTTCCCTAGTCCCTGCCTGCCCTGTAATGTGAACAGGAGGGAAGAAGGGAGCAAGATTCTGATTAAAGTCTGCTAAGAAGGGAGTGGTGGGGGGAACGTGTTTTTAAGATCTGGTTGCATTTGGTTGTGCTCCCAACTCCGGTTTACACTGTTCTTTTTAGTGTAGTGTAATAAATTAGAATAGTTCTTTCCTGCACTGTTGAGTCTGTTTCGCCCATATTGTTGCTGATAAAATGATCTCTCCTTGTCCTTATCTTGACTCCTAAGCCTCTTAATATATATTTTCTCCCCTGACCAACTTAGAAGGGGAGTAATAGACTGGCTTTGGTGGGTATCTGGCCTCCAGCCAGGGTTAAACCACCACACCATACAAGTAGAAACTGCCTCCAAGGAGCCTGCAAAAGCAGCCGCTCACATGGGTTGCACACCAACACTCTACATATGTCCACAGCACAGCCTCCACCTTCACACTCCCCAGCTAAACCTGTTCTGATGCATTACTATTTATACAACTTCTACACCTCAAGTACTTCTAGTACTCTTACTTCTATTGTTCGGCAAGGACAGTCTTCACATCAGATCTTGATATTTTGGTGCGTTACATCCAATGGAGACAGAATGTTCACACAGGCGTTCGGTGTGAGTATTTATAGCTGCACAGTAACAAATCACTGGCAGCCCACTAAGCACTCCAGTGCAAGCCCCAAGAACATACTGGTCATGTACAGCCCACCTGCCCTCCTCTTTCCCAGCTGTGGGCATTATTGCCCCGCTTCTCTGCTACTGAACTCTTGAAGCAGTAGAAGAGAATCTTGCAGAAAGCTTGGTGATGAGCTAGAAGTTACATTTGAGGGGAATAACTGCTGATTGCGAGCAAGAGAAGAATATGTCTGGGGTGGGTTTAGGGGGGAAATCAACCAAACTGAGAAGACAGGACTAGGTGACTGTCCAGGCAGCAAAAGGAAAAGCTGAAAAGCAAGCAGAATAATGCATTCAGTGAGGAAGGGGAACCCAAAGGAAAAGAAACTTGTCATAGCAACAATGAAAGAAGTGACAAGGAAAGAAGTAGAGAACAAGCAGCAGACACGAAGAATGAATATGCATTGAAACACATGAGCCATTAGGTCTTTCTTAGCCAAGAAAAATATCCTGAGAGTGCTAAAAATATCACAAGTCTTCTCCAGTGACACTTTTGGTTGAAATAGTTCTGAAGGGATGCAGTAAGGAGGTAGACAGAGGTTGCTTGTGGTCAAGAACAGGAGGAACGAAGCACATTCAATAACAACTGGAACAAAGCAGATTAGATAAGATCCTAAGGATGCTGAGAGAAGTCTGAAAAACACAATGGAAGACTGTCCATCCTACTGAGCTTTGAAAGTCCCAAGCTTACTTTTGCACTGGCATACTTAGCACCATCTTTCCTTCAGACATAGTTAAAAAGGAAAAAAGGAAAAAAGGAATGCTGGATAGCCATAACATTTTTCATGAATCTAAAGCTAGACCATAAAAACCTATTTCAGTTTAAGGATAAACATACATTGTCTAAACAAACAATAGAGATTTCTCCCCTTGTTTAGCTTATTCACCATTATAAAGTTGGGAGTACTGTAACACATCCAGGAAGGAAGGAGGGGGAAAAAAAAAAGGAAAAAAGCAACAGGGTCTGTTTTCCTCCACAAGCTCCCCTGTGCCTGTGAAAATCACAAGCTGATTCTTTCATTTTACAGCCCTTCTGTCGATACCATGCACCACAGACATGAGCATTTCCCTCCAAAAAGGAGTAAATGGAATTATGTCATGAGCCTATCAACCCTGTTTTCCAGAGGGGTTGTAAGAGTGACATAAGGCAGACATCCAGGTGTGGTGAGTGTTCCCCAGCTTGGCTTGGGGACCCGATTCCAAGCTCAATTAGATTTGTCAGTTAGGCTTGTTTTGTAGTGATGTAATACTGCTCCTCACAGGTCACTTGTTCGACACACCAGAAATACATTCAGAAACAGATCCCTATGTAAAGTGGTCTGGATGTGAAACTGAGCCTTGGGTATAGAAGGATTTTCACAAAGTTAGAACATCACATATATTCATTTAAGGGAGTTTTCCCAGAGTTTCACTGCTGAATTAAATCTTTTCAATGAAGCAGAGATGAAAAAGAATTTTACGTTCACACAAACCTGTTTCAAGGTTGTTGAGATAACACAATAAAGATCATCACAGAAAGAAACAGTGGAGAATTCTGAGGAGAAAAAGATATTTACGTAAAAACCTTAAATTTTTCCAGTAGTCCGATTTATCCTAAAAGTTTCTCCACAGCAGGACGGAGGCTGTTTGAGACAGAGTGTTTAGAAAACCTTGTTTCTCTTTCAGCTGCCTACACTATACATTTACTATGTGAATAGTCACAGCCCTGTCAATCTGGCAAGTGGTATCACCAGCAAAATCTCTATATTAGTACAAATTGCATAATACATCTTCCAGAATTTATTGCATGACTGCAATATAAAGATGAAAGAGTTCAACTATCTAAATCATCCACCAGATTCAAGATATATAATCAGTGGTTTTAAGAATTCCTGTATTAATTAATAGACTGCACAAGTGGCATGTTTCCAGATGAAAAGACATCCCAGAACACAAGACAAATTTAGATAAAAACCCAAACAACCTGGCAGTATAGAAGGCTGCTGCAAACAAAAGTTAGGTTGTAGTTACAGGTGTCACCATGTAATAATTATACTTAACATTTACCAACTTTTAACGTTCAGATACTTTTCAAGTAAAATACGTGACTAGGTTTCATACCCAAGTGGGGTGAGAAATACGAATAACCCTTTTACAGACAATCCAAGTTTTTATTTATACAGGTGCAAGAAAACCAAATTACTTCCTTAGATTCTCACAGGAGTGCGAAAATTGACATAATGAGGGTCAATCTTACTTTTATTCTCAATACTGAACGTGTTCTTAGTCAGAGAGCTGCAAGCTCACCAACTTCCAAGTTAGGAATGTACTTCCTTATTATTATTATGCTTTTGACATTTGTGTCTAGCTTTACCGGGGGGAAGGGGGAGTGAAAAAAAGTTCTGTTCAAAACCTTCTGTTCCAAGGCAAGCAACTCATGTATCATTTGAAAAGAAAAACCAAAAAATCCCAATCGAGTGTTGTGCGTCCCAAAATACCCCAAAATCCTTAAGCCAAGCTACTGTGAGAATGTAAAAGTTTCAACGAAGTTTTCTTTGGGAAAAGTTTCTCCAGTGCAAGACAGTATCTCTGCTGCAAAGACAACCAAGGCGCAAAACAGGGAAAACCAACAGATCAAAGAATTCAGCTTTCAGTTTATTTCACCTTTTCCTTTAGGAAATTAAATGCCTCACAGAAGGAATGCTAGAAGGGACTTTGCTGAGGATAGTCAGCTGTCCAGAGGCTGGAACAGTTACCAGCGATGCGGGTACAAAAGAAAACCAAGACTTGCTGCCTAATCTCCCACAGAATCACAGAATGGTTAGGGTTGGAAGGGACATTAAACACCATCAAGTCCCAACCCCCTGCCACGGGCAGGGACACCTCTCACCAGACCAGGCTGCTCAAGGCCCCATCCAACCTGGCCTTGAACACCTCCAGGGAGGGGGCAGCCACCACCTCCCTGGGCACCCTGTTCCAGGGCCTCACCACCCTTGCAGATAAGAATTTCTTCCAAATACCCAATCTGAATCTCACCCCTTCTTCTAATTTAAAACCATTCCCCCTTGTCCTATCACTTCAGGCCCTTCTAAAAAGTCCCTCCCCAGCTTTCCTGTAGGCCCTTCAGGTACTGGAAGTCTGCTATGGTTCACAGTATATTCAATGGAAGACCACACCAGAGCATCTCTCTCTTTTCTTTAAGGAAAACAGAACAAAAGCCTTCAATAAAACCCACATTAATACCAACTATGAGCAGGTATTACAGGATGAGAAATTATTTTCTTACCCTTCTCACTCCATATTATTCTCAATGGATATCCTTAATACATTATAAGCTGCAGGAAGACTGGGGGGAAAAAAAAAAAAACCACCAACACAAAGTTCAAGAATCCAGAGATAAACGTTGATACATGCCGCAATCTGAAAAGCTTGACAGCGGCCATTGAAATCTAACTAGGCTTTTTTTTTTTTTTTTGAGTAATACCCGATGTATATAAACACTGATCTATGTTCTTAGATTCTTTAAGGCCTGGCATTGTGAGGAGCATGGCAACTCCCAGTTTCACAGCTTCTCACAAATTAGATTTTGAAGATGAACTAAGAATGGCTTACACTTCACAATGATAAACAGTGAGGGCAATATCCTGCAGAGAGACACGAGGAAATATCTGAGACATCAGAAGCACAGAAACTGCACTACATCACATCCCGCTGTTCCAGCGTGCCAGGATACTTATTATAAGGAGAAGTAGCATGACCCAAAATTCATACATAGGTTAAAGGTCTGCAGACAAACACACAGGAAACCACACAGCTCATCAAGTTCTTCTGTGAAGTGTCAATAGTTTCCCTACCGACCCTCATCTCCTCAACACCATCACAGCATTTCTTTTCTCTTCCCTAACTTCAGGGCTCCCAGGGTGCTCACTTGACTGCCCAGACTGAACCTTGGGGTTGTTGCGTAGAACAACTGCTGTTTCAGATGCCATTGAAAACATCAGTTCCAGAAACAACCTCTAATCCCTGCTGTGCATCTGTCAGACTCCAGTTATCATAGTTTTTTCAACAAACTTCTCAGAAAACGTACTTTTCAGCCTCTACAGCACGCTGCACTACATGGCTTCTGAGAATTTTAAGTCACAGGAATGGTGTGATTCTAGGCACCCTCACTAAAAAGATCCCTTTCTTATGAAAATGTTAAAATACACAAGAACACCCATAAATAACCCCACTGAATACCTATAACTAACGTCTCAGGGGCTGTCTCTGCTTCTCCTACATTTTTCCAGCTCTTCTGCAGAAGGGAAAAATAAGAAGAGACCCACCAAAAGAATGATTCTACAGAGTTAGGACCATATCTAGAAGAGGTACCTACACAGAATCATAATCCATTGTTCCGAGGCCTCACATACTGGTGCCTTCTGCCACAAGATCACAAAGGTTTCCTCACATGGTCTATGGAACAAAGACTAAGCAGCAAACACTACTCGGTGGAGAACCTCCAGAATGCAAATAGCTTCTAAGCAGCAGGTGAATCCATCTCACATCAGCATATTCGAGGTATCTTAGTTGGAGGTGGTTTCAAAGCACTTCACTTGCTCACAGACCACAGTAGGTGAAGTTATTCTAGCTCACCTGTGAAACCTGCATGGAGCTCAGCAGCATTTGTGAAGTACGTCACTAGGCACAGCCCTAACTGATTTTGCCAAGCTGCAGAAATTCCCTGGCAGCTGGGACCTAACTGCTCAAGCAGTTATAAGAACATAAAAAGGGAAGAGCTCTTTTACATCCTCAGCTGTCAGCCCTGGAGATGCAGTAAGAGCAGGTGTTAATTATACCTGAGATGCAAAGCTCTCACACACTGAGCACAGTCTCGGCAAGGATTATTTTGTTTGATCCTGCTATCTCACACATAGCACGAAACAACTCGCACCCCTGAGCACGAAGCTTGGCTTTATCCCTCCCTAGGGTCCCCCTGCAGAAGCCCCCCTAAGAGCAGGTATCAGTAAGGTGGCCCATGGGAATCCCAGGCGGTAAGACCTGACCTAGGCAGAACACACACTTGGGTTACACTGCTAGGAAGAGGCTGAGCACACGCTATCGACACCACCTTTGATCAGATGTCACCACTTCCCAAGCTAAGATTAACAAAGCCTTTAGGGGAGGTTTAGTGAGCAAAGGAATTGGGAAGTGCTGCTTTACAGAGGCCTGGTTTCGCTGATAGATAGAACTGTCCAATTTTTGTTCAAAGCAAGTGGTGTGTGGTACAAACCCAGCGGGCAGTGATGACATGTATCCTCATTTCTGATAAAAGTGAATGGGCTATTCACTGAATAGAAAAACCTCAAAGTGATCACGTTTGTCTAGTGATAACTATGCACAACTAACTCTGTACCTATCTGCCCGTCTCTCATCACAGCAATAGCTAAGCACCTTGTGAAGCTCCAGCAGTGAGAATATCCGTGAAATATTCCAATGGCTGAAACTTTCCAAACAAAACAAAAGAATGGAAGAAATTGTCAGCACTGATCCCATTGCAGTCTCTTCTCCACCTGCCATCTTTCACTCACATATAGCCTTAAAATAGTATCATGAATTAGAATCTTTAATACTTCTCACTATGAAGCAAGAAGCACCCAAAATAAAATCCCACAGCAAGCTGAGAGCAAGCACACATTTCTCATCATCAGACATTATGCACGAGTCTTCCTGAAGAATTCCAGACTAGGAGAGCTCATGCTGACTACAACCAGCTACTCATATATGCTTAGTGTTTCCCACCTAGCACTCACAAATAATGTTTTGCTTGCAGTTGCTCCCTCTCTTTTTGAATTTAAGCATTCCCAGGCTATAAAGCAAGTCAGACGTAACAATTCACACTTAGGAACAAAATATTTTTGTGATTAGAAAAACACAGCGTCTGCATATTTGGCATGTATGTTCACCACGTTCTCCTCAATAAGTTACAGAAAACCACATAGGCAGGGTGAGCACAACCCTTGGCTGAACTAGCTTTCAGAATATAAAATAACTAATTAATGCAAAGGGGGGCACTGGAAAACTTGAGCGCTTATTTAGCAACAGAGCTTTCAGGAACAAACCACCACTGCTGTTCACAACACCTTTTAGGGAGGCAAAAATATAATAAAGCATCACCCAGATACACTTGTCTACTCAAATACTGGTGAACCCGCTTCCCAAGGTCAGTTCTGGTTGCTGATAACTCAGAGGGATGAATAATTGTAGCTGGCATTAAGGAGCCTGAAGCCCTAAATCTGCTAGATGAAGGTTCTGGAGATGCACTCCTCAAGGTGAGGAGATGCCCTAACACAGCTTTTCTCACACAGGTTGGGAAGGAGTCGGCCCAGCACAGAGCAAGCAAGGGGGCACCACAGCAGCCCCCCACCTACAAGCTGTGTTGAGAGATAACACACGCGTGGATTTACACCCATGAAATCCACCTCACCAGCACTTAGCCCACCTCCCGCTCCGGCTGTGCATCCCAAGAACCAAGGGAGGGGGGAGAGGGGTGTCCTGACCCGGAGGGAAGGGGGGTGGGGGGAAGGATTTCCCAGTCCAGTCCGGTCGTTCCTCTCTCCCGGCTTGTGCTGGGAGGGCACAGTGTCCTCCCCTTCCCCTCGACGAAATGCCCTCTGCAACTTGCACATCCCCGGGGGGGGCGGGGAGAAGACTCGGGACGCGGATCTGAGGAGACCGGCCCTGCTCTTCTCCTACTTAATCCGGAGGCGCTTAGCCCGAGAAAAGAGGGTCCTGGGTACCTTCCCCAAGTGAGGGAGCCGGGCTCAGGACTCCCCAGCTCCATTCATCGCTGCTGCTACTGCCCCAGGAGGGAGCAGGTGAGCCCAAGACCCTGGGCCGAGCCGCCTGCCTCCCCCCCCCCGTCCCCTCAACACACACCGCCGTAAATAAAGCAGCGAGACAAAGTCACCATCTGGGAAGGGGGTGGGGGAAAGCTGTATTAGACGTGGAAGTCACTTACCGGCTTTGCAAGGATCCTTATAATCTATTGCCTCGGCTTTATCCTCATCCGTGAAATCGTAAGTGTAGTCGTAATCGAGGCCAGAGCAGGAGGAAGGCTTCCCACAGACAGTCCAACTGGCCAGCCACAGTGCCATCCTCCAGCAAAACATTTTCATCCTCCCTCGGGCGGAGAGGTGGTAGGCAGGGTGCAGATGAATTAATTAGGCGGCAGATGAATTTCAGCTGTCCCCGCTGACTTAGGAAGAGGAGGGTAAGGAACGGAGGAACCACAGGTTTGGGAAGAGGGGTTGGTTTTGTTTTGAGGCTGCTTTTTTTTTGGGGGGGGGGGGGGGGGGGGGGGGATTTTTTTAGAGGGGTGTGTGTGTGTGTCCGTGTCGTCGTCCCCCCCCCGTCCTCCTCCACCTGGAGGCCCCTCTGAGAGGCAGGGCTCTCTAGGTAGCCCCGGGCAGACTGTTGCAGCACGGGGTGAGGAGCATGAGAGCCGCTGCCCTCCCTGCCCCCAGCCCGGGGAGAAGTCGCTGGATGTGTGGGTGGGCGCTAGGGGTGGACTCAGGCCGGGAGATCCTGTCTGTCAGGGCGACCCCTCGCCTCTGTTAAACCCCAGCCAAACTTCCCGCGGAGGCGGCGGCTACTGCCTGAGTCCCGCTCCGCGCCCGCCGCGCCGCCGAACCCGGTCCCACTGCTGCTGGCAGAAGGTGGATCCGGGATGCACATCAGCAAACTACCACGGGGAGGGGAGGGAGAGAGAAAGAAAGAAGAAAGGAAGAAAGAAAGTAAGAAAGGAAGGAAAGAAAGAGAGAAATAAAGAAAAGGGAGCGGGGGGTGGCGGTGGGGCGAGTGCACTGGAAAGAACCACGGAACCCTAGTGATGGGAAGCAGCAGCTACACTGGAGGGAGCAGAGAAAAGTGTCAGAGCTCCCCCCTCTCCTCCGCACAAACACTTACTCTAAGCTCTGCCTCTGGTTTGTTCACCCCACCACCGCACACACACCCCCACCGCACCCCCCACCCCCTCGTCCCCCTTTAATTTACGAAAACCTTACGGGCAACTAACAGAGAGTCGTCAGCATCCTGCTTACTTATGCATACAGGCAGGGTCAGGATCCGGGCTGCTTCTGATCTGCTCCCTTGATCGTGTTATGGAAACCCGCGCGGTCACTACGCGCCTCTATCTCCATATAGCTTTCTCTCTAGATAAGCAGCGCACGGCATCTCAACAACAGCAATAAAAGAACCGAGATCAGATAAAACAATGCACAGATCGACACCCGGCAGTCAAAATTTAAAAAGAAAGAAAGAAAACAAAAACCCCAAAGCTCGAGAGAATGGGCGATGAGAAAAATTAACTGCAATTTAGGAGACGGGAAAATAAAGCAGCGGCTGTGTATTTCTCCCTCTACTGCGGCTGCTTTGCAGCGTTAGCCCCATGAGCTGACGGGTGGGGGTTAAGGAGCGAGGGGGAGGGGGAAAGAGAAAAGTTTAAGCGTCCATAGTTTGTTTAAAGCGGAGGGAGGCAATATAAAAGGGTCCGCTGGTCTCCAGAAGTTCAGCCGAGCAGCTGGGAACCGGTTCCAAAATGAAAGTAAGAACAAACAGGAAAAAAAAATAATAGTAATAAACCAAGGCAAACAAAAAGTAAAATTGCAGCAGGCAGTAGCAGCAGCTCTGAAATCTTGCAGCCGGGCTTTCCTGTTCTCACGTGGACCTCCAAGAAAGCGGCGGAGGTTTCTTTTCCAAGCGAAGTTTCCGCGGGAGCCGCCGCCGCCCCTCGCCGCGGTATCCTGCCCTGTCCGGCCCGGCCGCGCTTCAGCGCCGAGGCGCCCCGAGCCGCTGCCGGCTCCGCGGGGACGGGTTTTGTTTTAAAGCCCGAGAAGGGATCAGCGCGCAAAGCCTCATTGCAGCCGAGCAACCTGGAGGGGGAGGAGGGGCGGAGATACGCGCTGCTGGAATAAAACAGGATCAAGCGGGAAAAAAAAATAAAAAAAATCTGTACGTAGGTAGGGAGGTTGAGATTTCCCCTCTTCCCCTCCCCTCCCCCGAGACGGGAAGCTCCGGTCCTGCAGAAACGCCTGAAACTGTTTAAACCCAAGGTGAGACTTTTCCGTATCGAGCTCTACTCCTCCTCCTCGTTTTACGAGTTTCCATGGAAAAGGGCGGGGGAAGGAGGGGTGGGTAGCGGGGAGTTCCTCCCGCTCCTGTCTCGCCGGGTTGTCACATTTAGCACGGGCTTCCGAAAGGGCTTGCGGCGCAGCGGCCGCGTCTCCCCCGCCCGAGCCCACACAGGCTCCACTCTCCCCGCGGCGCTTCCCGGCCGCCTTCCCCCTTGTCGCCGGGGTGGAAATCCGGAGCCGGTCCCTTCCT
The DNA here is from genome assembly GCA_022605575.1 of Laterallus jamaicensis coturniculus. NCBI lineage: Eukaryota > Metazoa > Chordata > Aves > Gruiformes > Rallidae > Laterallus > Laterallus jamaicensis. The sequence continues at coordinate 45,480,974 of JAKCOX010000004.1, read as the reverse complement.
CCGGCCGCGCCAGGAGAGCAAGCAGACCCGGCAGCGCGCCCCTCACCGCCGCCTCAGGACGCGGCTCCCCCTGCGCGCTCTTCTCCGCGGGCGCTAGCCGTCCGCACCACCCCAGGTGCCGCGCAGGAGGAGAAGAATAAGGGGGCGCACTGGGTATGGTGTGAACTCCGCTTAGGCACCGCCTGGTGCGGAGGCCGGGCTGCTCCCGCTTGCGCGGAGGTGGGAGGGGAGGACGGCGAGACTCCCTGCGCGCCCCGCGCCGCTCCCGCGTCCCCTGCCCCTGAAGAGCCGCGGCCGTGCTACAGAGGGGTGCCCTCCGCAGTGCGGACCTTGCGCACTGGACAGGCCGGCGCAGATGGAGCTCGTACCGGCTCGGGAACGGGGCGTATTAAAGGGAGTCTAGCACTGGCTAACGTCAGTGTCCTGGAAGCATCCCTGCGTCGGACTTCCTTAGGTTTTTGGCATCCAGGTTGCGTCCACGTCACGGTCGCGTTGCTCCAAAGTTGGAAGCCGAGGAGTGAGTAGCTATCACTGACAGACTGAGGAGTAACTGCTCCCTGTCCCAGCAGAGAAGTTTGCTATGCCCACAGAAAGCACCGCGGGCCAGGCAAGGGCAAAACCTGAGAAACTTGTAACTGGTTCCTTCTCCCTGTTCCTCAGTGCAAGTTCTATGACCGACCACCCCAGGCACCTGGAACTGACTCCCAAAGGAGTTATCAGAGACCCATTCCTGTCAGCCCATCGGAGTAGTGTCAGGACTGACAACTACCCTCACTTGCACCACGCTGTGGTTTCATGGGCTGTGTTTTGCTGATCCAGTGTGAAATCTATTCTCTTACATTTTATGTCCACAAAGGATATAGTTTATCTTACAGGGTCATTAATTACACACTTGTGTCATACATTGGACCTTCCTAACCTGGTTTCGTCATTCTGCTCTGTCCTGTTTCACTAACACACCCCTTTAGGGAGTAACGGTTGTTTCCTGCACCAATGCGCCTCTACCCCAAAAAGAACCTGCCCCTAACAAGGACACGTTTGCCAGCCAAGCTTTAGAAACACTGACTTTGCTGCCTGCTGTACAGCCCCAGAAGAGGAAGGCGCAACATGAGATCCTCAACACACCAGGAGATTACTGGAGCATCTCTCTGGCGGGGGATTAGCTCCCCCAGCCAGGTAGGCACTGACGTCTGTCCCTGGCCTCAGCACCACCAACAGAGCAGCAGCAGCTTTGGGGACAGCTGGCCCTGTAGAGCCCTCGGACCTCGGGCAGGAACTAAAATCTGAAGTGCTTGGTGGGAAGCGTGCGGAAATCTGGGCATGCAAGCACTGTGACAGATAGCTTTGTGTTCCGGTCAGGGTAAAGGCTGCTTTCTGCTCGCAGTTCAGAGCAGCTATGCGTTAGAGTCACTATTTTAGGTGAGTGTTGCAGCTCTGCAGAAACTATCCCACATCACTTAGGTGTTAATATTCCCATCAGTTCCACTAGGAAAAACATTTCGCTGTATTAAGAGAAGGTTTTTTTCCCTGTACCTAAATTGGTTGCCTTGGTTTTTATTTTTTTGAATAAACTTTCCCCCCATTAACCTGTTACATATACAATCCAGCTTCTTTCGTGACCCAAAATTTTGAAACATGCTAAGCACAAAGTATTTTTTTCTTATCACACATTCATGTCTACCATTCCAAAAAGCTCACAACTCTGATAATCCATCTGACAACACAGTCAATCAAAAATCCATCCTACAGCCGTTTCCAAAGAAACGAACACATAGCCAGGAAGACAGAATGCTTAATCTGGAAGGAAACCAACCAAAGGAACACAAAAACAGCAACAACAAAACCTCCCAGCATTTTCCCTTTAGCTTTCAATTTCCTGGTTTGGGGGTATATTACAGGGACACAGATAACGGAACACACAGTTGTGTTAAAAGGAGCAGTAGCATTTATTTTATGTTTGAATCCAGAGGCTTTTCTGCTCTTCCCCCATACACACATCCCCCCAAAAAACAACCAACTTTAAAAAAAGAAAAGGACAAGTATGTAAGAAAGACAGAAACAATCACAAAACTAAAAAAACCCCACATCTGAAACACCTCCTCCTCATTCTTCAGCTATCTGTCTCCTGCTTTGGCCTCCATCTCTGTCGAGTTTTAGGTGGGTGGACACAATGGGCTTATTCACAAACATCAAACTCAGCACATGCCTAAGGCTTTGAAGGCTAAAGCGCGTGGCTAGTCAGCTCCTTGGGACTGGGGCTCCTGAGGATGGGTTTTTCAGGAGACTAATACAGTGAAGTTCAGAGGGAGCTGGTTACCTTCCTGCTTTCATCTCCTGATAAACCTGTTCCTTGTCTCTTAGGGTACCTGCAGGACTTTGGAAGCAGCTGAAACTATGTGTAAGGCCTTCCCAATTCCCTAAATGGCTACTCTGCAGGAAAACATGGAAGCTGGAAGTGTGCTGTGGCATACAGACTGCCTGCAGTCACAGGCAAACAGCCATATATCACAAGTAATCACAAATATACTGAGTAAACTATACAAACTGAACTGCTGAAGTTAAAAGTCCAGTGCTTGTACAAGGGAGCTCACCCATGAAACATTGTTTCTCCTCTCCAGCGTCCACTCATGCATCAAAGCTGTTCAACCTATGTTCATACACTTTTTTTTTTATCCTGCAGATCTCTGTGCTTAATTAACAAGAAGCCTTCCGATGTTTTCTGTTGATTTTTGAAAGCATGCCCCATGCTTTATTCATTACACACTTACTCAGATCCCGCTCTGCAAAAAGCTATTAATTTCCTCGTGGGCTTTTTATGGAGCATGTTGCTACAGTATTCATGTGCTTCAAAAATATTAATTAGCTTCATTTCATAATACACCCCTCAGAAGAGAGGATGTTGCGAGGGGATGCAAACACTGCACGTGGGAAGGAGTTACAGATTGCTTGGCTTGGTCTCTCCTAGGCCTGTTGGGACTTGGCACAACAGAAAACCTTGTTTCTTCGAGGCCAGTAGGAAACTGGTTTCAGTGCAGCAATGTTATTCACTGAGTATCCAGGACTACTTCTAATCCAGCCCTGGAGTTTTCAGGCATCTGAAAAATAGAAGCAAATAATGAGCAAGAAGTGTTATTTAAAACCCTCGAACAAGCTTTATCAAGGAACTACGTGGCACAGGCAAGGGCTAAGACTCTGATTTCAAGCCATTCAGCACTCTGAAGACTTCAGACACCATTTCTCTTCCCATAGTTCCTTTTCTTCAATGCTTCCTTCAGTTTCTCTAGTAAACATGACCAGACTCCTGCCAGCAACACCCACATCACTGAAGAAACCCAGACAATTCATCCTCTGCTTTGAATCTTCTGCTCCTCCACAGAGTACCTGTTAGCGCAAGCCCCATGGCTGGCCCAGCATTTGAGATGTGTCTCTCCTCGCCAGCAGATCTCATAGCTATTGCTGGCGGAAGAGATACAGCAAACATTAGGATCCCTTTCAAGCTCTAGGAGAGGGTGTTTTTTAATAGCTTACTCCTGTCTGCTTGTTTCCTGTGTCCGTGATTTGCCTCATTGTGGTTTATTATTTCTAACCTGTCTTCACTCTCTCTTCAGTCTTGGCTGTTCACCCCAGTTTTGTTTTTCTTACCTAGTTAATGCTGCTGTTTGACTCTTGGCAGTTCCAACTGTCCTAGTTGCGCTTTCCTTTAACATTATTTCAGGACTCCTCACTCTCAGCTTACCCTTCAGCTGTGCAGAAGCCTTTTTGTTGTCATTTTGCTTTCAGTCACATTATCTAGCTGATCCTTTTCTAAGGCCTTCTCATCTGATAGATCTTTGAGTTATGTCAACATTCACCTTCCTTGCCCTTTACTCCAGGTAAGCACCACAAAGTTGGTCTTGCTCCTTGACCTCATTTACTGGTTACGGAGTTACCTACATTGCTGTACAGGCAGTTTCACTTGTCTGCAACCCTCCACCTACCTCTTGCTTTTCACTACTCATGCCTAACTCCCTTATGCAAACAATTTAATTCTCTCAAAAGACGTGCACGCCATTCCCATAGCTGACATCTCCTAATCACATCCCACATCCAGTTTCTCATGTGCTTTGTGCTGACTTCACTATGGCTGCAGGATCAGTTCTTCTTCCCTGTCTGTTCTGGTCGGACAGACTTCCCCTCCTCATCCCATACGTACAACAGAGGTGCATTAAGCATGCCGCATCATCACTTCTTCTCAATTAAGTGCCAGATCCAAGCTAGTCACAGCTCAAAATGATCATGTCATTGCAGATAAGACACTCAGGTAGAGCTGCTAAAACTCCACATACTCAAGGCTGACTCTGGTGATGTTTAAGCCCACAGTAAAGGAAAAAAAAAAGGACATAAGGGCTGATACTCTCCTCCCTTCTGCTCTGCTCAGGATTTAACTACATTTCCTATAGGCTGAGCATACTGAAGCCCTTCCAAAAACACTACTATGCCTTTTTAATTAGGAGCAAACTCATATATTTGCAAGTTTCATTTTCAAATACCTGGATAATTTAAGATAATATTCCAAAAGGAAGGTTGAAGAACAAGAAATCAAAACTGAAAATCAGCTTGCAGCAGATACCTAGCATGGAAGATGTCTGTGGTGGTTTGGCCTGGGCTGGAGGCCAAATGCCCACCAAGCCGCTCACTCCCAGAGGAGAAACAGGCAGAGCCACCATGGGTTGGGATAAGGACAGTTTACTGCCAAATATCCAAGTGAATATAGAACAATAATGGCTTGTTACATGAACACCCAGTGCTAACACAGAGTACCTTACTGAACCGACACTTACAGAGGGCTGCCTGACAACAAGAACCGACCAACCCAACATCCCAGCCACACTCCAACTTTCCTAGAGGCAAAAAACCAGCCCTCACCCTTCCCCAACCAGCTGCTTTTATAGGCAAGTGGTGTCAGGTGGTGTGGAAAAGAAGCTCCAGCTAACTCAGCTCACCTGGGCTGACTCAGCTCACCTGTGTTGGCTGATTGGGGAGGTCAACCCTGGCCTGGCCAGAGCCAGGACAATGTCATACCAAACCTTTGCAATTTAACAAAGGTATATGTCATATCACAGAATCACAGAATCTTAAGGGTTGGAAGGGACCTCAAGAGATCATCGGGTCCAACCCCCCTGCCAGAGCAGGCTCCCTATCTCATATTACATAGATAGCCGTCCAGATGAGACGGAGTCTCCAGAGAAGGAGATTCCACCACCTCCCTGGGCAGCCTGTTCCACTGCTCCGTCACCCTCACTGTGAAAAAGTTCTTCCCCATGTTGGTGCGGAACTTCCTGTGCTCCAGAATGCTTCCTATGCTCCAGAATGTTCCTATGCTATATCTACCAGCAGACAGCATCATGGAATGTTAATGCTAGATACCCAACCAGACTCTGTTTATAACATCATGTGTGTTAACACCTTCTCCATTTTTAACGCTCTAAAAGCTGCATATGACCACAAAACTACATTGAGATCACATACTGATGTTAAAACAAGTAATCCAGCAACAACAAAACCAGTGGTGTATTACTTAAATTTGAAACTGTTTTGTGTTTGCTCAGCATCCCTGATCCTCATGAAGCAATAAATCAATTTGCAGTAGCTGTGGACAGCTCTTTAAACACACAGCCAGAAGAGCTTAATTGTTAAAGCAGCGTTCAAAGCTAGAAGGCACAGGGGGTTAGTATAGGAGGTCACATTCAATATTCACTTGTCTGAAAACAGTTGCATTCCAAGTAATAGGAGGCATCCTGCCCTTCTCCTCTTAATTAAAAAACAAAGTCTACAAGCTTTGAGCTTAGCAGAGCTTATCTTACAGTTCTTCTGCTGGAAAAGACTGCTGGAAGAAAACCTGACATCTAGATGTTTGCCAACTCGATTCTGTTTGGTTTACTTTATTGTCTAGCTAGCAAAAATCAGCTGAAAGCTGTTTGTTTTGAAGTTTGTAGTTTATTTTTACAAGTTTTTAAGGCATTTGGGATTCAGTTCTCAGTGTTGTAAGAGGCTGCTCCTTGTCAGTGTCAACAGCAAACTTGCAAGTGACTTGCACAGGAGCTGAGGAGGATCAATTAACAGTCATCCCTCCAGACGCTAGTAGCTGGTGAACACGGTTTCTTTGGCAATGATGTGATAGTGTAAGTATAATAAACTACAGCAGTGATATTACTACTTCTAGGCTTGTTCACCCTTCATCCATGAAGAAACCTTGCCATTAGACTGAGAAGTGACATTTACTATTAGACTGACTAGGTGTACAGGGTTAATCTTACCCTCTGGTATTCAGCATACTGTCACATAGCTGGGAGTCAGTGGCTGATTTTTGGCAGCAGAAAGCCTCTAATGAGCCTGAACTTGAGTGACTGTTGAGCATTTTGGCCTTCTGTTCACTCCTTGAAGACGAAGCAGCCAGCTCAGCCCCACATAGAAGAGGATCACTGCTTTGAGCCGTACACCGCTCTGATGAAAACCCCTGGTTTGGTTTAACATTCTGATTTACCACTTAGAGTAACTTCCCTGGCACACACCACAGAAAACATTAACACTTGAGACTGGAGGTAAGGAATCAGAGCAAATAGAGGAATGCTGTCCTCAATGAGTTTTCTGTATAAGACACAATGCCTTCTTCTAACTCTTGATCACTGAAAATCAGGGATTCCCAGGAGGAAGAATGGCAGTTGCCTCCCACAGAGCCGCAAGAAACTCTGGCAGAGGCATTATCAATGACAGTGACGTCGTTCTGCAGTTATTCGCCTTGTTTTATTTGTGTTAACATTTATGTAAGCTCTGTACATGGCAAAGAACTTTTACCCCTTTCCGCACTGTGTAACATACATTTCATTAACACAAGTAGCGTCATGCTCGCTGAATTTTATGGCACAGCTATCCAAGAAAACCTTCATATGCCCAAGGTGGCTTACCTAGTGCTTTCTGCTAATCTCCAGCAGCACAAGATCTTAAAACCTCTGGCAACACTGCAAAAACCAATCTGCGCTAATATTATGCATCCCTCTCCAAAATGATTTACACTGGGCTTAGCAACAATTCTTCTTTGCTACGAGGGAACATTTTCCTGGACTGTGCAGCATAAACAGGCATGGACGCACCACACAGCGATACTTAATAACCTCTCTCTGAAGGATTCAGGGATTATATTGTATTTTAAAGATGATGGCTCCTTCACACTCACAAAGGTGATACTTCTGTGCAAACACCAATCGGTATTTGCTGTAAACACATGCTTTACTGTAATTACATGTATATACAGAATATACACATGCATTAGAATTTGAGCTCCACGTGCTGCCATTTCAGTAGCAGTTTCCCTCAGGACAGGTACAAAACTAAGCCTTTGCAGTTCACTTTTAACCCAAAGCCATACAATTTGCAATACCAGAGATGCCACAGATAACTGACCAGGGATAGTTACTGGCAATTCTGTGTACATACACTCAGCAAGGTGAAGGACCCATCCTAAAGCCTGATATCACAGAATCACAGAATCACAAGGTTGGAAAAGACCTTTGAAGATCATTAAGTCCAACCAAACCCATCCTAAGCTAAACCATATCCTTAAGTACCTCATCTACCCTTTTTTTGCACACACCCAGGGAAGGTGACTCAGCCCCTCCCTGGGCAGCCTGGGCCAGGCCCTCACAACTCTTTCCGTAAAAAAATTTTTTCTAACATCTAATCTGCCCCTGCCCTGGCCCAGCTTCTTGCCATTTCCCCTTGTCCCATCTCCTGTCCCCTGGCTGAAGAGACCATCACCCACCTCTCCACAACCTCCCTTCAGGTAGTTGGAGGTGGTGATAAGGTCTCCCCTCAGCCTCCTCTTCTCCAGGCTGAACACCCCCAGCTCCCTCAGCTGCTCCTCATAGGATTTGCCCTCCAGCCCCTTCCCCAGCCTGGTTGCCCTTCTCTGGACTTGCTCGAGGATCTCAATGTCCTTCTTATAGTGAGGAGCCCAGAACTGGACCCAGCACTCAAGGTGTGGCCTCACTAATGCCCAGTACAGGGGCACTATTACTTCCCTAGACCTACTGGCCACACTGTTTCTGATACAAGCCAGGATGCCATTGGCCTTCCTGGCCACCTGGGCACACTGCTGGCTCATATTCAGCCTGCAGTCACCCAACACCCACAGGTCCTTCTCTTCCTGACAGCTCTCCAGCCAGTCTACCCCCAGCCTGTAGCGCTGCATGGGGTTGTTATGTCCCATGTGCAGCATTCTACACTTGGCCTTGTTAAACCTCATCCCACTGGTCTCAGCCCATGGGTCCAGTGTGTTCAGATCCTTCTGAAGAGCCTCCCTACCCTCAGGCAGATCAACATTTCCTCCTAGTTTAGTGTCATCTGCAAATGTACTGAGGAAGCATTCAATCCCTTCATCGAGGTCATTGATAAAGATGTTGAACAAAACTGGACCCAAGACTGAGCCCTGGGAAAAACCACTTCTAAAACTAAACCAGACTCTGTAACTTTTGCATAAATGTTTCATCCTTCCAATGAAGGCCAGAAGTCCCTGGCACAGTTCTGTCTTGCAGAGTCCGATCTCACTGCAAAAGCAGTACAGATTTACTTTCCACACATGCCGCCAATCTCAAGAGTCAGATTTGCTAAACTTGCTCCAGGCACCTAGGTTTTCTGTTTCCCGTGCACTGGCAGGAGTGCCCTTTTCAGATTAAGCACTGAAGCCTTCATGAGACTTAAAACATTGCACATGTGAACAACTCAGAATCTTCAACTATGGATCGTAAAAATCGAGGTGTATGTTTGTACTTGTGGTTTTTATTACGTAGAACTGCTACAACAGGTAGGATTTTTTTTTTAAGGATGTGTGTGCACATGCAATTCCTCTGTTCAAAAACTGCACTTGCCATATAAAAACAGCATTTAACTCCCAACAATACCCTTAACTCAGTCTACCATAAGCCAGCTGGTATCTGTGTGGATCCTCTTTTTCAGTGAGTGACATGAATTGCCAGTAGCAGTTTGTAGGACAGACAGCTACCAGATAAATGCCACAAGACATATTATCAAAATCCTCGTGTTAGAAAAATCTGTAACACAAAACCTCAAATTTGCCCAAAACACTAACAGTGAAAAGTCAGACATCTTCCTGGTTGCAGAGTTAACAGTGCCGAGGTGATTGCTTGTGACTTCGAAGTGATCCACATGGTCTTCAATTTGTGACAAGGTCTTCTGCTTCTCCTTCCTAAGTCCCTTTTTCTTCTCTCTGAATGTGTACACAAATTTGCTGAAAGCCATTGCTTTTTCACTCAGCCCTTTAGAAATCACTGCTGCTTGTTCATTCTTCTGTGAAATTATTTCAGTTGGTGTTGAATGTCCAACTATTTCTTGAATACCTTGTTTATATTTGCATATTTCAGAACGATGCTGCTTGATACATTTGTAACAAGCTTCCTACTCCTGTTAGTATTCCATTTACTGTAGTGACCAGATCAGTTTGCCGACCATCTCCCATCAGTAAACTTGCATCTTTTGTTGTTATCACTTGTTATGTTTCTCTAACTTCCATGCTCGCTGTCACCACAGTAATGGAATAGTTGATTGCTTGGGAAATGAAGACATAGACACATGCCTGAGGTTTGAGTTATAAAGCAGTGGCAAACTCGGTGAGAAAGCTCTCTTCTGACAGCCAGCCTGTGATTATATTTTAGTATCAGAGCTTTCACAAGGAATATTGTTGGTGTGGGCTATGCTTTCAGTGTAGTCCTTCAGACAGTGTAGACATAGAATGTTCTGAGTTGGAAGGGACACCAAGGATCACACAGGTCCAACCCCCTGACACAGGCAGGGCCACCAACCTCCAGGCCTGGAGCTACACAACGTTGCCCAGGGCCCCATCCAGCCTGGCCTTGAACACTTCCAGGGATGGGGCATCCACTACTTCTCTGGGCAGCCTGTTCCAGCACCTCACCACTCTCTCTGTAAAGAGTTTCCTCCTAATATCTAACCTAAACCTTCCCTCCTTCAGCTTCAATTCATTCCCCCTTGTCCTACCATTGTCTGCCCTTTTAAAAAGCTGATTCCTCTCCTGTTTCTCTGCTCCCTTCAGGTACTGGCAGGCTGCAATGAGGTCCCCCCGCAGCCTTCTCTTCTCCAGGCTGAACAAGCTCATCTCCCTCAGCCTCTCCCCATATGGGAGGTGTTCCAGCCCTTGGATCATCTCTGTGGCCTCCTCTGCACCCTCTCCAATAGTCCCACATCTTCCTTGTGTTGGGGCCCCCAGCTCTGGACACAGGACTCCAGCTGGGACCTCCCGAGGGCAGAGCAGAGAGGGACAATCACCTCCCTGTCCCTTCTGCCACCTTTCTCCTGATGGAGCCCAGGATCCCATCACCCTTCCAAACTGCAAGAGCCACTGCTGGATCATGTTAAGTTTCTCATCCACCAGATCCTCCAAGCCTCTCTCAGCAGGGCTGCTCTCCAGGAGCTCTTCTCCCAGGTTGTGCCTATGCCTGGGATTCCTCCAGCCTAAGCGCAAGACATAACTAAGACAATCATGTAGCTTGCCAGAGAAGCACCTGAACACCAGCAGCAGCTCAAGGAAGGGCTTCACTGTAGAAAAGACCAGTCCTTACAGTTTGTTATTAATTCTCCACAGTGAGTATTTAACGAGCGTGGCGCAGAGACCTCTGCCTGCCCAAGTCTCCGGTTATTAACGTCCTGGTTAACCTCCACAACACAAATAACCTCCCGCAAATGAGGCCTGTCGTGGGGATTCCTTGTGAGGGGCATGTAACAGCAGCCACACGCCGCCTTCCCCCGCTCCCAGGCCTCCCTCTCCGGGCAAGCCTGGCTCTGGCAAGCGGACGGGGGGCAGGGCACGGCCCCGCCGCTCTTTTCCCAAGGGCGGACGGTAACATGCCGGGAGGCCTGGCGTCCGCACCCCGCAGGCAGGCCGCGATGTTCTGGCATCCTGCGACCCCTAGTGAGAGCCAAGGCCGTCCGGGCCCGCGGCCGCCCAGGCCTGCGCCTGCCCCATGCCCGCTCCCATCCAAGCCACGGGCAAAACGCAGCTCTGGGGCTTCCACTTCTCCCGGGCACTGCATGAAGCTCTCAGGGCACCGACGTGGTGGTGCCTTGGCCTCGGTTGCTCTGGTGTTGCTCTGGGGCACCACGGTTGTGCCTGGCTACAGCACTAAGAGTGAGGGGCAACATCCAGCTTCCACACGTTGCTGGAAAGGGAAAAATGAATAAAGCTTACCGTCTGTGCCTCAGCAACTCTGCTACTTAGTGGCATACATGTAAGGGCCCTTGCAGGCGACAGATGTGGAAACGGGGCATGTTTGCATGCCGGCATGAGGAGCACATCAGTGGGAAGCTGCATTGGAAATCACACACCAGGCCCGGTACTAATGCCATTGTGCTCAGATCCACCAGAGCAGAGGGGTTTAAAACAGTGGTTCTGCTGCAAATGCATACATGAATTAAAACCTGAAAACGTAAACATGTAATTGCCCAAGAGGAAAGAGTATTCATTAACTTGGCTCAATGCCCTCAACTAAGATCAACTCAGGATTCATACACATGCATCACAAAGTATGCCTGTATGTATGCATAACCACTGAATCATAGGGGTTGGAAGGGACCTCCAGAGCTCATCAAGTCCAACCTCTCTGCCAAAAGCAGGGTCCCTAAGACAGATCACACAGGTCAGCATCTAGACAGGTCTTGAATCTCTCAAGAAGCAGACTCCATACCCCCCTGGGCAGCCTGTCCCAGTCCTCTGGCACCCTCACCACGAAAAAGTTCTTCCACATATTGGTGCAGAACTTCCTGGGCTCCAACTTGAAGCCATTGCCCCTTGTCCTGTCTCCACAGGTCACTGGCCATGTCCCCCTGTGTCCCACACTTCAGATATTTATAAACATTGATCAGATCCTCTCTCAGATTTCTTTTCTCCAGGCTGAACAGCCCCAGTTCAGTCAGCCTTTCCTCATAGGGGAGATGCTCCAGGCCCTTAATCATCTTCGTAGCCCTCCATTGGACTCTTTCCAGGTTATCCCTGTCTTTTTTATTGCAGGGAACCCAGACCTGGACACAATACTCCACGGATCATAGAGCTCCAACTCCCCTGCCACAGGCAGGGCCACCAACCTCCAGGCCTGGAGCTACACAAGGTTGCCCAGGGCCCCATCCAACCTGGCCTTGAACACTTCCAGGGATGGGGCATCCACTACTTCTCTGGGCAGCCTGTTCCAGCACCTCACCACTCTCTCTGTAAAAAACTTCCCCCTAATATCCAATCTAAACCTTCCTTCCTTTAGTTTTAATCCATTCCCCCTTGTCCTACCATTGTCTGCCCTTTTAAAAAGCTGATTCCTCTCCTGTTTCTCTGCTCCCTTCAGGTACTGGCAGGCTGCAATTAGGTCCCCCCTGCAGCCTTCTCTTCTCCAGGCTGAACCAGCCCAGCTCCCTCAGCCTCTCTTTGTAGGGGAGCTGCTCCAGCCCTCTGATCATCCTTGTGGCTCCTCTGAACCCTCTCCAACAGTTCCACATCTTTCTTGTACTGGGGCCCCCAGAGCTGGACACAGTACTCCAAGTGGGGCCTCACAAGGGCAGAGTAGAGAGGGACAATCCCCTCCCTGTCCCTGCTGCCACCCCTCTTCTGATGGAGCCAAGGATACCATTGGCCTTGGGAGCTGCAAGAGCACACTGCTGGCTCATGGGAAGTTTCTCATCCACCAGAATCCCCAGGTCCTCCTCAGCAGGGCTGCTCTCCAGGAGCTCTTCTCCCAGTCTGTATCTATGTCTGGGATTCTTCCGGCCCAAGTGCAACCCCTGACACTTGTCAGTGTTGAACCTCATTAGGTTCACCTGGGCCCATCTTTCCAGCCTGTCAAGATCCCTCTGGATGGCTTCCTTTCCTTCTAGGGTGTCGACCACACTCTGCTTGGTGTCATCTGCAAAAAAAAAAAAAAAAAAAAAGTATGGAAAAAAAATATGAAAAAAAAGTATGAAATGTGTAAATCTGCTCCTCTCATTGCTACAATTCACTAAAGACAAAACAAAAATTACATTACCTAATGCTGAAAAATAAACATGCCTAAACATTAATACTGTGATTTTCCCAATAGGAATGAAGATGCACATTTTCTAGCACAAATAGGTCACTCCTCAATGGAAAGATCCTGACAATCTGTCTGGCTAAGCACAGTTCCCTATCAGATGGAAAGATTCCAGGATATGAAATATGCCTGCTTTTCAAAGGCACCTATAAATAATACCTTCCAATACATTCATTCACTAAGCAGCACCAGAGGCCTAGAATGAGGGCTTTTTATTCCTTCTTTTACATCAAAATATCTATGACATGTCTTTTATGAATGGTACTACCTTCTGATTTGTAGCTCTCTGTGGTTAAAAACCCCCTAAACTCAAAGGTTCAATCTTCCAAGTTTGTATTTGCTCACCAGTTGAGTTGGCTCCAAGCTATACTTAGAACCAAACCTGACATTTTCAGCAGCTCAGATCTGGAAAACAGCTTTTGACTTTCTCAAACAATTTTTTTTGGGAGCTGAAGTTATCCCAAATATTTGAAATTCTCCCAGATACATGTACAGTGGGAGCATGGATGACATGTATGTTGGACAAACCCTCCATTGCCATCTCCCGCTTTCCCAAAGCTGGGTTCTAAATGGCTTAGTGTCTCCTGTCCCTTGGTCACTTTGCTAAATCACAATTTTAAGCAAGGTACCATCAAGCCTGTGAATTGCTTGACCAGTGCAGAAAACTCAGTGCCAGTTACACTTTCTCTATGTATTTAAAACACCTATATGCTTTGAAGGAAAGGAGTCAACTTTTCTGCACCAATGTGATGAATATCTCAGCTTGCCTAACCCATAATAGTAGCCTGGTGAACAAATAATGTCTCCTCAATGTATATCATTAGGCTATTTTTCTTTAATCTTTGCTCCACACATGGGCAACCTGTTGCACAGTTTTTTCTAGGGCTGTTGGGCTGAACTGCAAACTGTGGTATACCTCTATAATCCTGTTGTGTCACAGCAAAGGAAGGACTGTGCAGCAACATCCACCACGTTGATGGCTTGGTTCATGGCTGCTGGGTCCTCTACAGCTGTGCAAACCAACTTGTAAAAAATAAAATAAATATGCAACTGGAAGCATACATTACTGGCAGTAAATTACGTAATTTTTAAATCATGTGGTGTATGTTCAAATTTTCATCAGATTTACCAAGGACTGGACTAAGTGGAAGATTTCCTTTTCTCTACAGTTATAAGAGCTTGACTCAAATAATGTATTCTTTTACCAAATAATTATGGAAATTCCCACAGAAAATGCAAATTCTAAGTTGATATTTACATACATTCTCTGTAGGTGTCAGCATTGCTTTATATTGTTGTAGAGAACTGTATTTTTTTCTTCTCAAAGAAAGAAGAAATACAGATTTATTTTCCAAATGAAAGATAATTTTTCTGCTGCCAGTTTTGTCTTCACTTTGGACTAAGAGATTTAATACAGTAGTGTGTAGGTGCAACTGAAGTGGACAGAAAAAGCCTATGCTTTCTTATGCACCTGTTTAAAACCTTTTTATTCCATTCCAGTCCTCCTCTGTGTAAGTATCATTCTCGCTGAGGTAAAAACAAGGTTCCATAACATTTGCAAATGTTTCTTCAAACGTTGCAAGGAGCAACAACTCAGTGATGCTTCAGAAGCTGTAAATCTACCAGAAGTTCTTAAAATTTTCTAGTTGGAGCCTCAAAGAGCCACCGTAGGACAAAAATTATTTAATACTTCCATTCATGAACTTACCACACAAACTAAAGATGCCACCAAGATCTGTTGATAATGCATTACTGAGATGAATTATCCATGCAGAAGGGAACTGTAGTATTGGACAAGAAGTGAATGACCTTGGGAGCCAAAGTAATAGTAGTTGAGTGAAAATCAATTGCATGGAGTGCAATGTCATAAAGAAAGGGTAGCGAGAAGAAGTCTTTCTGGGATCTCAAGCATATAGAGCGATCAAAGAGAGATGAATTAAACAGTCAAACAAAAACTTACCAGCCTTTTATACACATCAAAGAGAAATACAACCCAAGCGTCTATGAGGCAAGATATTTCCAACAAAAAAGAGCAAAATGGATGACATTATTACAAGCTCAGGTATATATGGGCATTATGTGTAACGGTGCATATAATCCTGACCGTCCTTTTTGATCAAAGCAATGGAGAGAACCTCTTGTATCAGTACAGGCTGGGGGTGACCTGCTGGAGAAGAACTCTGTGGAGAAGGACCTCGGGGTCCTGGTGGGTGACAGGTTGGCCATGAATCAGCAGTGTGCCTTGGGGGCTGAGAGAGACAATGGGATCCTGGGAGGCATCAGGAGGAGTGTGGCCAGCAGGTCACAGGAGGGGATCCTCCCCCTCTGCTCTGCCCTGGTCAGGCCCCACCTGGAGTGTTGTGTCCAGTGCTGGGCTCCCTGGGATAAAACAGACAGGGATCTCCTGGAGAGAGTCCAGAGAAGAGCTACAAAGATGATGAAGGGCCTGGAACATCTCCCCTGTGAGGAAAGGCTGGGTGAGCTGGGACTGTTCAGCCTGGAGAAAAGAAGACTCAGGGGGGACCTTATTAATGTCTATCAATATCTGAAGGATGGGATGCAGGGGGAAATGGCCAGGCCCTTTTCAGTGCTGTGTGGGGACAGGACAAGGGGCAATGGCTGCAAGTTAGAGCATAGGAAGTTCCACAGCAACATGGGCAAGAACTTTTCCCCAGTGAGGGTGCCAGAGCCCTGGGACAGGCTGCCCAGGGGGGTGTGGAGTCTCCATCTCTGGAGATATTCCAGCCCCGTCTGGACGCCGCCCTGTGCACTATGAGCTGGGGAGCTGCTTTGACAGGGGGGTTGGACCCCATGAGCTCTTGAGGTTCCTTCCAACCCCTATGATTCTATGAGAGCTGCTCTTCCAGGAGACTGTGAAGTGAGCACTTCAAAAACATGTGAAGCAATATGTTAGCTTCCTATGAAACAAGTGGGAAACAAATTAACTATGCAACAAAAATACCATCAACACAAGGAACATTTGCCACACACTGCTCAAGAATGACATTAAAATTGGGAGAGATTCTGACAGGAGGAATAATGGAGGAATAAATATCAGCTTTCAAAGGTTGAGTTCAAGAGAGAACATATGACCCATCTGCTTGACCTAAGAGTGTGCTGGAGTCCACATCTCAGGGAGGTCCCAGCAGCTCATTTTAATTCACATTACAGGTTTGAATCAAGGTTTGTCTCCAGGCTCTGCCATTATCTCCTGATAAATTCCAGTGGCACTCACAGCCACCTACTGTGGGCACTTGTACTGGAAGTGAAACGGAACAGAGATGATCTGTTGTTTTGGAGTGGCAACCTTGGAATCTTTTTAGACTAAAATTATTGCTCTTCACTGCAAGTGACCAGCACGTTGATCGCAGGAACTTTGGCAGTGGGCACTGGCTCACAACCAGATGTTCAAATTACTGCTGATTAATTCTGATGTGGATTTCACATGGAGCCCTTACAAAAGGGCAAGTTTTACCTGCATATTTGTGTAACAGACACTCAAGTAAATGTTGCTTCTGAAGATTTGTTAACATGTATTTTTTGTTTTATCTCACCCCCTCCCACCATGTCTCTAATAAATTTGTCTATAAAAGAAGAGTGTCACTGACTTATTTTTAGGCTCTCTCAAAAGTACTTAGAGGCTCCTATCAACAGCCCAGTAGAATGCTGAGTTTTCTATAACTCTGCAGCTGCAGAATCTTGTCTCTATCATAGATTTGCCCTTGGGCTGCAGAATAAACAAAGAGAGTATTTATAGCCTTGCTCATACAAAGAGATTTGATCATTCAAAAAGAAGGCAATGAACTGTACAGTACTTTCTATATCCCCAGGCTTGCTACTAATACTAGTGTTAAGGAAAAGCTGATGTCACCTGATCTGTTGCAATCTCTGCTTTTGTACATCTCTGGGTAACACTGGGCCAGAAAGGTTAAGTGTTATTTTTGCTTTCATTTATTTGAACACAGTCCTGTTGTCATGACAGATTTAGAGATACTGTCCTCCACCTGAATTACATTAGATTGCTATAGTTGATACAAGAAATAGGAAAAATCAAAGTAGCACTTCTCAGAGGCTGTCCAGAGAAAGACTTAAGGAAAGTGACAGCTCTGACCCTTTGAAAGGACCCATAGTTATTACTCGTACTAAAAGAGAGAAGCTGGAGATGAGATAGACAAGCCTTTAATTATACCTTTTTTTTCCAGACTGCAATTTGATTCTAATGTAGTAGATTGGAAGGTCACAAGTTGCTTATGTTGTAAGATATAAGCCCGTTAGAATAAGCTGTGACTTAACCAGCCTTCTCAAAGTCATCCTCCACTCGTTATACCCAGTATCCCTGCTTTCGATGAGTATGGTTTGAGCTACATCGTAGAACGTGGCACATGGCACAGCTGTGCTTTTGTGAGAGCACCCCTGGCTGGAAGCCTTACCTACTCAGCTGAATTTGCTCCTCTGTGGCTTAGCATGCTTGTGCTGCAGTGGCAGCAATATTCCCCTTCCCATCTGTGCTGAGTACACACAATTCTACGCTCACAATCACAGCCATATCCGGACCCTCATCAACCCTGGAATATTCTCATAAAGCTCAGTTTTTATTATCCTGGACCAGCATTGATTGCTGTGAATAAAAACTGAAGTAAAAACATCCGATATGAGTTTATGATTCTACCTAGCCTCTCTGATTCATAACTACTTAAAAAGCAAGATAACCTTTTATGACCCCTAAAAACACATTAGAGTTCAGCAGAACTGTCAGAGTGATCTCCCTTTTTTGTTACCTGCCCCTTTACTATTTGCTGTAGGAAACACCAAATCCAAAATCCAGACTCTAATTGAAAAAAAAAATTATTTTTGAATCCTTACAAACTGCAAAAATCCATAATAATGGCAGATTAAATGCTCACATGCAAAAAAAAAAAAAAGATATTTTTAGACTACTAATGTATTATCATTACATTTTGTCATGTAATAGGTGAAGAGAAAATGGGAGCTAAGTGATCAATGCTTGGAAAATCAGAATAAAATTTGGTGCTCCTTATGTTCATTATGTCTCATAATTCTCAAATCCCAGAACCTTGCATCCCTGGACCTCTAGGTGGGAACTGGGGGAGTAAATCTCCCCCCACTGTAAGAGCAGAGCAAGTCCAAGACCGCCTCATGAGACTGAATGTCTACAAGTCTATGGGGCCGGACGACATGCATCCCAGGGGCCTGAAGGAGCTGGCTGATGTGGTTGCTGAGCCGCTCTCCATCATATTTGAAAAGTTGTGGCTGTCAGGAGAGGTCCCTGGGGACTGGAAAAAAGGTCATGTCACTCCCATTTATAAGAAAGGGAGCAAGGAAGAGCCAGGGAATTACAGGCCGGTGAGCCTCACCTCTGTGCCTGGGAAGATAATGGAACAGATCCTCCTGGATGACATGCTGGAGCACATGAGGTAAGAGCACGTGATCCAGGACAGCCAGCACGGCTTCACCAAGGGAAGGTCGTGCCTCACCAATCTGGTGACTTTCTATGATGGAGGGACAGCATCAGTAGATATAGGGAAGGCAAGGCCTTTGACACAGTCCCCCACCACATCCTTATCTCTAAGCTGGAGAGATGTGGATTTGATGGGTGGACCATCCAGTGGATAAGAAACTGGTTAACAGACCGTAACCAAAGGGTGGTGGTCAATGGGTCTATGTCCAGGTGGAGGCTGGTGACAAGCGGTGTCCCCCAGGGGTCTGTCTTGGGACCGGTTCTCTTTAACATCTTTATCAATGACATTGATGATGGGATTGAGTGCACCCTCAGCAAGTTTGCAGATTACACCAAGTTGAGTGGTGTGGTTGACACAACAGAAGGAAAGGAAGCCATCCAGAGGGATCTTGACAGGCTAGAAAAATGGGCCTGGGTGAACCTAATGAGGTTCAACACTGCCAAGTGTCAGGTGTTCCACTTGGGCCGGAAGAATCCCAGACATAGATACAGACTGGGAGAAGAGCTTCTTGAGAGCAGCCCTGCTGAGAAGGACTTGGGGATTCTGGTGGATGAGAAACTTCACATGAGCCAGCAGTGGCTCTTGCAGCTCACAAGGCCAATAGTATCCTGGGCTCCATCAGAAGAGGGGTGGCAGCAGGGACAGGGAGGGGATTGTCCCTCTCTGCTCTGCCCTTGTGAGGCCCCACCTGGAGTACTGTGTCCAGAGCTGGGGCCCCCAGTACAAGAAAGATGTGGAACTGTTGGAGAGGGGTCAGAGGAGCCACAAGGATGATTAGAGGGTTGGAGCACCTGCCCTACAAGGAGAGGCTGAGAGAGCAGGGCTTGTTCAGCCTGGAGAAGAGAAGGCTGTGGGGGGACCTGAAGGGAGCATACAAACAGGAGGGGAATCAACTTTTTAAAAGGGCAGACAATGCAGGAGAAGGGGGAATGGTTTAAAGCTGAAGGCGGGAAGGTTTAGATTGAATATCAGGGGGAAGTTTTTTACGGAAAGAGTGGTGAGGTCCTGGAACAGGCTGCCCAGAGAGGTGGTGGATGCCCCATCCCTGGAAGTGTTCAAGGCCAGGTTGGATGGGGCCCTGGGCAACGTTGTGTAGCTCCAGGCCTGAGGTTGGTGGCCCTGCCTGTGGCAGGGCAGTTGGAGCTTTATGATCCTTGGGGTCCCTTCCAACCCTTGCCATTCTATGATTCTATGATTCTATGTTGTTTTCTCCACTGTTACATGGAATAGTGTTTTTCAGTTCCATTACCTCAAAGCATAAGGACTTGAAACCTGTAATATCTTGGAAAGCTGAGTCTCCTCATGAGCTATAGCATAGAGACCCTGCCTGCATTGGTGAAGGTGACGAGTTTGAAGAGGTCAGCCAGAAGAAAAACAAATGCTCTTTTTTTTTTGTTTTATGAGAATGATTTAGAGAAAAAAAAATACACAATTTGGTAATAATTCCTGTGAGCAGGCTGGCACTTGTAGTCCAGCATCTGAGTAGCATGGATCATCTTACTCTGTTTAGGCCCTTCTGAAGTAAGGCCTAGTTATGCAGGAGCAGAGGCCAACTGCAGTGATTCAACTTTGAGAATAAGGAGAAAATAGCTCTGGCCATATCACTGCAGTGTTGGCTAAATTGATGCCTAAAGATAGGTGTTATAATGGAAGTAGAAAGCACAGCCAGAGTAAGCTGAGTGGAGAACAGACCAGATGCCAGTTGAATACCTGAAAGCTGATAATACCAGTTTCGTGTGGGCCCTGACTTTAAAGTAATCCCTTACAACTAAAATTAAACAAGATTACTTCAAAAGACTGCAAGAGAAAAGTCCTTCACAGACAGTCTGCAGCTACTGTAGCAGGATATGCACCTGAGCATCAAAGATAAACACAATCTGTCCTTAAAATGCTTGTAATCAAGAAGTTGGGTAGTTTGGACTAGAATTTCATGTCCACAAATACAAAAGACTAACTTACCATTAGTCATTTTTTCTGGTTTTCTATTTAGCCCTTAGCTGCGAGCTAGGTGCATACAGGGTACACAGATAGCTGTTATTAGTACATCACATGGCTGTGAGGAGGGTGCAGAACATGAAGTATTGAAAGCACAAGACACATTTATACAACTCCCTTGAAAAGCAGCTCTTAATTATGATTGCACACTATGTTTTCACCAATGAGCTAGAATGAACAGCTGAACTTAGCATGCCCGTTTCACTTGATATTCGTAGTGCAGAATGTAGACCTGTGCCCTCAGCTTTCTAGGAAAATTATGTATTCAAAAGTTAATGGATACCTGGGAAAAGTTTTTTTGTTTTGTTCTTCCCCAAGCAGCATGTCACAGGATCTTTTTGGCAGATGGTGACAGAAACTCATTCTCCAGAGCGACATACAGTTTCCTCAGCTAGAAGCCCATCCTTTCTTTCCTCGACATCCCAGCTCATTGAAAACACATATCCCAACTTCCTCAACAACTGAGATGAGTCTTGCAAACAACAGACTCTTTCATTGTGTTGTGCTGATTCATTCCAAGCACTGTTCATCCCGCATACTGAATGAGGCAGGGTCCTGTGGGAAAACAAGGAATGAGATCATGTAATTAAAGACTATCTCATAATGTACACAGGGACTGAACTATAATGACCTCAACAGCCTTAATTCTCTTTCTTAACTCTTGAGTGATTAAGACTGCAAGCTATTTGAATATTGTTTTGTGAATATAACCATCAACAGTTCTGAGTGAAGACATTTAAAAATAACCAAAAACCCCAAGCCAAAAAACAGCCACATGGAACCACACCAACTACTGCTGTATTGTATGCAAGGAGAGTGACCAGTAGAGCCAACTGGAGGGGAAAAACAACAGCACTGCTATTTTTATTGAACATTTTTCTATTCTCAATTTGCCTATCCATTTATGCTTAAGTGTTTCCCAGAGATGTTTCAACTTTAGTGAAATTCTGCCAGATTAAACTGTTTTCAAATTCTGCCTTGTGATTCCCACCACGTCCCACACTTGCTCACTCCAGACTAACGCTGATGAGCCTGTCCACATCTCCAAAGCCAACAGACTACCTGACCAACACAGCAGCGCTCCAAGCCCTGTTCCCAGCCTTGCCATTCCTCCACTGAGTGCCCTGTCACATCAGACACATAACAGTAATTTCATTCTGAAGGAAACGTAGGGTTTTGCAAGAGTTCCAATATAGATCCACTAAACTTCTAAACCTCTCACAAAATCTGTGCCACTCCCCCTTCCCAAGTCTCTGGTATGTTGCAAAATTTGTTTTCAAGCTGAAAGCCCTAACCATGCAACAGGGGCTCATCATTTTTTGACTCTTCCCAAGAGCCCGATCTTACGCCATGTCCTGACAGCCGTCCCACAGTAAGGGAGATGTTTTTGAATAAACACCCCTCCTCCCTGAAAGTCTAGATGCTGAAGCTCCAGAGAAGCAGACTGGGGACTATCATGTTTTTGGTTCTCAGTGTGCCTGGCCCCTTCTACTTAGTGCTCACAGGGAGCAGCATAGCCAGGGCTGCTCTGTAAGACAGGGATGAGCCAGCAGCCAAGGGCAATCCCAGCAGATGCCATGCCCTCACTGGCTAGGACACAGCGCCATGGCATATGGACACTGTGGACAGAACAAGGTACAGGAAACATTGTCCATCTACACACTCAAGTAGAGAGCAGCAAGAGGTGAGACCAGCAGTAAGGCTACAGCATGAATCAGAAGGGCCCACCTAAGAGATAAGGCTAGCAGTGGACTACCTGCAATGCCAGTCTAGGGTCCAGCAAGGGAGACAGTGATGGGCAGGTAGGCAGACAGACCAACCCAACATAAATCAGGAAGAGCATGAAGGCTCAGAGCTGAGCTTAAATAGAGCCCCAGGATCGGTGGGCAGAGGTCCCAGGTGAGACTACTTAGGGCCTTTGATGCCCATTAGTGCTCTCAGGGCATGACAGATATCAGGGCTATCTTAGACTCAAAGTTAAGAAAAGAAGGGGCTGCAAAGCCTCAGCACATTCAGGAACTTGCAAACCCCAGAGGAGGGTGTGAGTGTCTGTGAATAATTCCTGTTTGTTGGTTGTTGGGCTTTTTTTCCCATGTTCATTTGGGGCTTTGTGGCTAACACTGCTTGTTTAAAGGGTTTACTCTTCCTCTCTTTCTTCAACTGTATTTTGACTTATCTTGGCGTCATTTGTTTGAAGCCATATCCTTTCTTTCTCTGCTCTTTTTGTTTGTCTCTTTTGTTCATATTTTATGTTTGTTGAAATGTAAGCTTCTGAGGACTGCAATATTGAACGAGTTCCTCAACTCTAGTTGAACTCATTAATGTTGGGAACAAGAGTCAAGAGAGCATAAAGGATGTAGAAACTTTAGTTCCTTCCTCCTGGAGGTTTTTCCATGATATGTGTTTGGAACTCTGCTTCCAAGAACTAAGTCACATCCTTCAGTTCCTTTGAGAGCCTCTGAACCAGGAGAGAGCAGTGAGCTCTACCTCACAGGCATGTCACAGAGATCCAGCAGTTGGTCTTACTCTAAGTGTTTTTGAGGCTGTCAGTGTGAAGATCATACACAGTTGTGGTGCTTTGTTAAACTAAGAATAGCGTCCAGCAATACTGAAAATAACACCTTGCTTAAATGTACACATATATATTATATAAATGCAAGCAGCTAGTGTAACTGGAGGCACTTGAAACTGAAGGTTTCAGTGAAGAAATGTTTGTTTCTAGTTTGCATTTTTAAAGGATCGTTTTTTATCTAGAGCCATGGAATACCTTGGAGACATTATCTAGCTAAGATTTATCACATCCTTGTGAAGCAAAGTAGGAAGACTTTTGTCAACTTCTACAGTTATATCTAGGATGAAACATAGATGGTTGTGGCGTCCAGCAGAGAGCATCTCGCAATTCAATATGAATTTTAGGTGAAGCCGTGAAGCCAGGAAGCCATTTTATTAGGTGAAATCACACAGATTGTATACCTTTCTTACTGCAAACGTGGCAAGCTAAAAAACTGCTAATTGGTTACACACACTGTTCACACCATATTGATTGGTTCGTAACTATAACGAGTTCTGATAAACCTATCTTATAGCTAAACATCCTTAGTTTACCTTTAATACCTAAAAGCATCCGCACACCTCTGTTTTTGACCATCTTGTTATGGTTGGTTCCTAACATGTTGTGTTACTCCTAAATACCTTCCCATAACTGCTTCTTGGTTTAGGGCAGCCTGTACACGCTTGACTCCCTCATCCATGTCATTGATAAAGACATTAAACAGAACGGTTCCTAGTACTGAGCCCTGGGGAACACTGGTGGTGACCGACCTCCAGTTGGATTTAACTCCATTTACCCCCAGCTTTGTGCCTGACTGTCCACCAGCCAGTGTTTCACCGAATGAAGCATACTCCACATACTAGGGTGTTGTTTCACAAGTTTTACCAGTACCCCTCTGTTTCACATCAGAAAGCACGATTATGCATTGGATCATGTTGACACAAAAGGTAGCAGGACATACCCTTAATTGAGTTTTAGCTCCTTTTTCCTGCTTCAGAATGAAAAATGTCTGTAAAGCAGTCAGAAATATCTCTGTGAGAGACTGGACTTAAGGGTGCCATGCGACACTAGACTTCAGTTGCATTGAGCATTCAGAGCAGTACAGATACCTTGTGAGAATCAGGCCAAAAATCTTCCATGTTTCCCTGTTACATCAAGAAATTGCATCCAGTAAGACCGTTGATATATGTGGTCATGAACTAGCACCACTTACACTTTGACCTATTATTGCACAAGATTTTGTCGTCCCAAAGTTGTTCAGAGCTGACCCTCTCATTCTCTCTCTGAAGAGGGATCCAAGCAGGATTTACAAGCTTAGTCAAGGTCCCCTGCTAGCATGGTCTAAATGCTTTTCAGACCAAACAGTGAACTAAGTGGTGTCATGACTTATGTGACTGTACTTGAACAGCTCTCCAAAGTCTAGAAAATCCATCCTTAATTAAGTTGCTAAAACAAGGTGTTCAAGATGCAAGATTTGACTGCTTACATAAAATAAATTACACTGCTTGGGCAAGGATGCTTATTATAGCACTTTTACATCTCATCATTACTCCAGTGGACTGTTTCCAAAATAGTAAGATATTTTTATATATTTTCACTAAAAAAACATAGAAAAGCACTCTGAGCTTTTCCTGGTGAGAGGATGGTCAAAATTCATAATCCTGCATTTAGTAAATCATTCAATGCGTGCTAAATGAAACCTTTGTATGGAATTTTCAAAAGCATTCAGTGCCTGAAGTGTTTTCATCAATGTAGCATAGCAGGCTGGCTATCTCTTTTCATGCAAAGATTTGGCCTGGAGCAAGCTTTGTCACCACTGGTTTTGCTAAAAGGTTATTCTGATGATACAAGATAGGACTAAAATCTCTAAATAGGTGTTTTTCTGCTCCTCTTCCTGGTGCAGGGGCTGGTTCTGGGAGAATTTTCAGTAATAGAGCTGTAATTCCAATTAGAAAACATTCACACAAACTCAAATGAAATATAATGCTGAAACACTGCAAAAATTTAGTCATGCAGGAAAACTTTTTACCAGGGCATGTAGGGACAAGACAAGGAGTGAGACAGTTTTAACCTAAAAGAGGGTAGACTTATATCAAATATAAAGAAGGCTTTTTACTATGAGGGCGATGAGGCCCAGAGATATCCAATGTGGCTACCTCCTTATTGGAAGTGCTGAATGCCAGGTAGGATGGCACTTCGGGCAACCTGGTCTAATGAAAGATGTCCCTGCCCATGGCAGGGGATTGGACAAGATAACCTTTACATGTCCCTTCCAACCCAAACCATTCTGTGATGCTATGATTCTACTCTCTTGACCTTTCTTGAGACATAACAGATTTTAATTATGGTCATGCTTGCTTTTATGTATTTTGACAATACAATATTTAATTCATCACTTCAACTCATCATATGCATTAAAATTCATGACACAATTTTCTTTACAAATATAATTACTGTAATATTATAAATACCTGCCAAAAGTGCTCAAATTTTAAGCTTCTCCTCCTGTGGTAATTCAATACTTAGAAAATTAATTTTGAAATGCACATCTGGGATTTATACAATGCACGTTTCATTTATCTAAAGTCCTAGCAAATATAAACAGCATAGATAAAATTATTTTTCATACATCAAAATGTACTCTGCCAAGTATAAATAGCAACAGTTGACTTTTGTTGGCTGAAACATACTCATTGGTTTATGTTCAGGTACTGAGTTTGAACTGCTGAAATTCAGCCAATCAATAAAAAAGCAGGATTTCAAGAAATCTTAACCAGTTTTCATGACTAAGTTTTTTGAAGCAAAATCCATGATGGAATGAAAAGTAAACAGTATTATATTCCATTTTTCTTGATCAAAGACATGGGGGGGGGAGAAAAAAGCACAGTATCCTAGCAACTAGACATCAGAAGTTTTCAGTGCAAACACCTCACCCCCTTCATTGTCTCAAAGAATGAGAAAAATAAAATTCCAAACTTGCAACCAAATATTAAGGTAAAACCTGAAAATACAACAGCCCAGTATCTGTTCAGGCAACTTCCATAACACAGCTCTGTGACTGAAAGAGTGAGATAGGCTGTTTTGTGCTCTTTCCCACTTAGCTCTGCAACTGTAACCCTCCTGGATCAGGTTTCTTCTGATGACTTTTATTCCATACTCAACAAATCTCTTATTTTGTGTACGATGCAGGCTTCAGAGGCCCAAGGTGCGGTCCTCTCCTCCACCTGCACCCCCCTAAAACAAGACTAACCGCCATCAATACGTTAGGATACTCGAGAACACAGCTCCATGGAGCATCTAAAGAAAGTGCCAGAGATGGGCCACATGGCACAAACCAATAAACTACAAAGCCATTTTATAAAGCCAGCTGTACAATAGAAATACATTCATTTAACTCTTTTCCAGGCTAAATATTTCCACTTTGAAAGCCCCTCCTGATCCCATCAGATGAAACACTGTCTCTAGCTTTAACATATACCAATGCCTGTTTCTAGAAAGCCATCAAAATCCCTTTTATTTCTGCAAATGCACCAAAGACTTTGTTGGGGTCTACTATGATACGCACTCACTGACATTATTCTAGGTACTTCCTGCCTTGGTTTCATTTTGTTGCCATGAGCCAGAGCTCAGCAAAGTGATTTGGGTACAGAGGCTGACACCAAGATGTATTCCATCTGCAGAGCAATCAATAGTAGCCAGGGCTCACAAGGAAAGCACGAGTCACAGAGCATTTCCTCTCTTGGGTTAGAGCATTAGGGAAGACCCAAATGTGCTGAGAGCCCTTTCCTGGGAAGGGCACACTGAAATGCATGCACTCTTTCCAGTCATTTCCTCCTTGCTGACACATTGTATGAAGCAGAATGGCACAAAGGACATTATCTATAAATATAAGGGTGCTGCTGCATGAAAGGGCATGTGCATGGAGGGAAGAGCCTGCTCAGGGAAAGAGCTTGGGAAGGCAAAACCAAACAGGCAAGTATTGGTCTCAGGCAACATCTTGCAAGCGATCATCATCAGGAAGGCCAGTTTGGCTTCTAGGTAGGTTTCCAGTCCAAATATCATAGGGATTTGCCAGCCAGAGCCTTTCCTTTTGGCCTTCTGCTGCATATGCAGGGACTTGGACAGAGGTTATTTGGGAAGACAGCTAACCAGTGGGTTCAGAAAGGGTTGTAGGTATACAGCTGAGAGCTGAAGGTTACTTGCAGCTCACGTGCCTGGTCAGTTTGATCTGGAAAAGGGCCCCACTCTCCCAGGAGGATGTTGCAGCCATCAGCTTATCAGGCAGTTCCCTTCTTGTACCTCTGTGCAAAGCTGGTCCACTCTGATCCTGGAAAGCACTGTCTTCACAACAGGAGAAAGTGAAATAAACTAATAAATTAATAACCTAGGCAAAATTCAGAAAGAAAACTGTGAAGATCGAGGAAGTAGGTGTATTTGGTAGTGATTAGAGCAAAAAGAAAACGTTTACTAGTACAGATAGACAAAAAAGCTTATTCAGCGCACTGCTGTTTTCTATCTTGGAAGAAGGATGAGATACTCCATCTTTTAGGGGGAATGAGCTTCTTCAGAGTGGACCAATAACCACAGAGTATGTCAGAAAAACATATGCTGACTAGAGTTAAATATTTTTAAATTCCACATGAGACTCCCAGAAAAGTTTCTGAGAGGATTTCAACTGATTGTTTTTATTTTCTGACTGAGACTTTTTACTAACTTGATTCAACGTCAGAAAACTGGAGCAGTACCAATATTCTTTTGCTGTTATTCAAAAGGTCACACAAGATGAGCTAGGGAACAGAAGGACAAATGGTCTGACGTCAGTCCAGAGACGCAGAACCAAAACAGATAAGATGTTTCATTTTTATATGGTATTATTCACAGTATAACTCAGCTATAGAATCATTTTTTCCCTCAGCCTGATGACCCTCTACCCAGGGGATCTCCATTTAAAGTGCCTGATAGCCCCAGGCTTAAAGCACTTGCCTGAGAGATGGTAAAACCATTTTCTCACCAGGCTGAGGGGGAGTGTGGACCATCTTCACACACCCCAAGTAAGCACGCCAGTACTCAGACATCCAGGAGGACCACCTCTTTCTTGAGCATCTCCAGCTAGCTTTTCATGTGTGCAGGGAAAACAGTTTTGATGTTTCAGAAATGCTCGTCATAACTAGAAGCATTTGACATGTCGACTCCAATGAACTAGTTTGGATTTAGAAATAAGAGCTGACAATGACTATTTCAGAAAACCCAGTCCAAAAAATTGATCACCAAAGATTCTTGTCATCACTACCCGCCTCCTTGTTCAAAGTCATTCATAAGAAAAGTTTTATATGAAAATTTGCAAGTCCTTCCACATCCAACACTACGCCTTCCACCCATCTGATCTTCAGGCAGCTGCAGCATTGTTTAGTTACAGCATGCCCTGCTTCCACACTCATCAGCCAAGAAAGAGAGCATAACTAGATCCATCTATGAGCGTAGCTGCAGTCATGATGCATGCACAGGTGCCCACACCACCAGAGCTTCCCCCTGCCACCTCATCTTTAGCCTTCTTTAACTGTACAAATTAAAACAATGCAGGGTGCTTGGCAATATAAGTCATTGGGGTTTTTTCCTTGAGTGATACTAATTACCTCATAGCTTTTTCATGTAATGTTACAGTAATACTATGCTGAAATATATTTCAAATTAAACTATTACTATTTACTTAATGTGGAAAGTTCCCTATTGGCAGAGCACAGAACAGAAGTGATAGAGGATGAAAAGCTAATTATTAAAAATTTTTAATTAAGTCCATAATGTAATTTATCTGATTAACTTAAACGAAACAGTTTGCTACCCTGAAATAAAGTAAAACGCATGCTTCTAGAAAAACAAATAAAATTCATCTCTGAAGCACTGATATCTGTGTCATCTCAAAAGAAACTCTTCAGCAGTGACAAGTAGTTAATGTTATAGCTAGGAATCTATCTGAAGGTCCAGGTGCATAACATTTGCATTAATTCTTTATACACAACTGTCACAGGTTTAAAATTTGGGCTTCAGCTTTTGAGTTGAACTAGATGTTTACATGAATTTTTAAAAGCCTCTAGGCTCTAAATTTGCATTGAAATCAAAGAGGCTTAAGGATGTCTCTGAACTCTGGGTGTGTTTGACCCTCAATCACATTTTTTAATACACAAGGGCACAATTTTTATAAGCACTTAAATCAGTAAGAATCATAAATCCCATGACTTTAACTCCAAATGAGAACCAAAACACTTAAGTTTCTTTAGCTTCTGGAAGCTCTTTCTATCCAAAGTCATCCCTTATTCCAAGGACAGACGCTGTTGGACTGCAAGGTCATTGGTCCATTACCTCAGTTTATACCTTTTCACAGTAAGGATCTGGACTAGATAATAAAGGTAAATAAAAACTTTGCATGCATTTGTAAACTTGAATTCTATTACAATCATCAAACTATTAGTTCTTATTTAAGATCAAAACCAACAGTAATAATACGTGACTTAATTGAAAACACACCTTCAAAAGTCATTCCAAGAGATTCTTTAATATCTCGTTAAAGTCATGAATATTCAGTCACGCTGCACGCATGAGCCTTACAAGATAGATAGGTTTTCTGAACAGAAAATGTAGTATAAGGAAACCAGATTAATAGCTACTTTTGTACGACCTGGGATTTTAGATCTCACATGTTAGGTCTCTCTTCTGGGGTGTTTTCTCACTGTTTTCTCCTGAAAGAAAAACATTATGATGCCATGTGGAAATAAAGCCAAATACCTTCAGTTTCCCTACAACCTGCCTCATAGCTGGAATTGTCACTTCTCTCAGGGTGCATCTGCACAGTCAGACCACCCGGACGTGAAGCTGTGGCTGCAGAGCGCTGGTACCACTGACTGCTGCCCCAGCTGTAGTGGCTCAAGGTTAGCTGCTGGTTCCTGTTGGAGCTATGCCACTGGCACCTAGCAGCCTGCTTGGATCAAAGCATTACCCAGTTAGACGTATCTACAAGAAAAGAGAGCTTTAAAACAGCCCAACATCTATTAACTGCCTTTCATTCCCTGTGGAATGCCAGAAAGAACAGCAAGCTCATCATCCCTACTCACAGCCCTCTGTCCTCATCGTCCCCTTCCCTCTCTCCAGAGAGACCATTTACTGGTGCTGAACCACTTTGATCTCCACATTCCCAGCTGTTTAACACTGGACTTGGAGGGCTTTGGCACTGCAGACTCCAATTCCTCCAAGAACTCATCCACGTCGCTTTCCTGCCTCTCTTCTGAGGTATCAGAGAAGATTGATACACAAGATAGAATCACATACCAGCTTGCATGCTGTTATCACCCCCCAAAAATCAATCCCATAGGCAAAAGTCATGAGACACTGAAACGAGAGAACCAGTTGTTATTTCCAGCTTCACTGTGAGGCTTAGTGAGGCTTCCTGTGGCTGAAAAAGAAGGTTATTGTTCTAAGAAAGCCTCTAAAACATCCAGCCAGTGCCAATACTGTGCACCCGTGGGCAAAACCCTTATCACATACATGGATTTCATAAAGACCTATCTGTGTAAACAGTGATAATATAATATATAGTAGAAATGTAATAACAGGGTCTCTGACATAGAATCACAGCATCTCCTGGGCTGGCAGGGACCTGTGAGGCCCATCGAGTCTAACTCCTGGCTCCACTCAGGCCTAGCCAAGTCAGAGCATGGCACCAAGGGCATCGTCCAGGCGCTTCTTGCCCTCAGCCAAGTTGGCTTTGACTGAACCCTCAAATGACACACTCAAAAAACTCTTTAGGTGGTAGCCCTATATGACTGATATCTATAATCTAATCATTTGTTTAAAAAACCTTTGGTAAGGAAAGGAAAGGCAGAAAAGACTTGATGAATATAGTGTCCTACATTTGTTACTTGGAAGAAAAGTACCAGGAGCAAAGAGCTCTTCCTCTGACCAACAGATTGAAATTGGTTTTGCTACTTGGCAATAAAGTAAAACAAGTAGGAACAAAAATAAAAAGAGATTTTAAAAAAAAAACCCAGTTGCTCTATAGCACAAATTTGCTTTTGCCCTTTCAGACAATGTAATTTATTTTTTTAATGGAGCTTAATCACCATGACATCATTAAGTTCTCAAAAGTAGTACATATGTGAAATTTGTGAACATGAATATAATATAAATAGGATATTTATACATTGCTTTTAAGTCCAAATAAAATAAAAGTTCACTTAAATATCATTGTCTCCTACAGTAATTTATTTCTTGCAAGAGTCATCTGTTTGCAGTTCATTGGGAAACCTCAGAAAAGCAGAGAAATTAGTTGAAATATCTTCTGATTAAAATAATAGTATGTAAAAAATGTTTGTTTTCTCCAAAGAGAAGATAAACAGATTCCTAAATTAATTCCTCCCCTCCTATCAGCACCATGCACTAACTCCC
The DNA here is from genome assembly GCA_022605575.1 of Laterallus jamaicensis coturniculus. NCBI lineage: Eukaryota > Metazoa > Chordata > Aves > Gruiformes > Rallidae > Laterallus > Laterallus jamaicensis. The sequence goes on along the minus strand of JAKCOX010000004.1, from coordinate 45,449,391 downwards.
GTGGAGAATTAAACTCAGGACCTTCAGAACAGATGGCAAAGACCTTATCAGCTTTCCTATCACAGCATGGGGCGATATAGGTTTGTCTGATAATGCGCTCACATCAAGAAAAAGGCTTCTTGACCCCTCTCAGTATATTTAGATCCACCAAACAAATGCTTTTAAAATTTAATCTAGAAGTTAAACTTTGACTTTTACAAACTAATTTACAGAACAACCTATGCCATGCATTAAACCTCAGACGCCAAAGAAACTGCTTTCATTTTAGGGCTCTTCCAGCTGTACGTTTTGTCAAATCTCAGGCACATTTTATTCTGTCTTTTAAAAGACAGTTACTTTTCAGCATTTATTTTATATTGTTTCAGTGTTCATTTTCTATCTATTTCATGTTTTTCTTCCACATAAATTCTAAAATACCATAGCTTTGACATTGTTTTGGCTCATGCTATAAAATGAGCTCATTGTGGATCAGCAGACAAGTACAGCTCAGTTCCAACACCACACCAGTCCAACGGCACCTTTTGCTTTAGTAAATTGTGAGCTGCTCACCTACAGAATTCTTACAGAAAAAAAATCAGCACAATCTTTTCCCCAAACTAGAGGACTGAGGTGTTTTGGCCCTGGCTAGAGGCCAAATGCCCACCAAAGCTGCTCTATCACTCCCCTTTTCAGCCACAAAGGGGAGAAAATATATATTGGGAGGCTTAGGATTCAAGATAACGACAGAGAAGGATCCTCTGTAATTAGTGTCATGGGCAAAACAGACTCAACACAGAATCAAGAAAAGAAAACTAATTTATTACACAACAACTACACACCCAGTGAAACCAGAGTCAGGTAATGAGAAGTGCAGCCAGGTCTTAAAGCACCTTCCCCCCACCCCTCCCATCTTAGCAGACTTGACTTTAGTCATAATTTCACTGCCTTCTCCCCCCCACCATGGCAGCATGGAGAGGGGCATGGAATGGCGAGTGAAGGTTTTCAGTCAGTTGTTCTTGAGATGTCTTCCTTCTTAGCTGGCGGAAGGGGGTGGGGGTGGAAATGGGGGGAGCATTACACACACACACCCTTCCCCTCCTGCACCATGGGGTCCCACCCATGGGAGGCAGTCTTCCATGAACTTCTCCAGCGTGAGTCCTTTCTATCTGGGAGTCATCTCCTCACCACATGCCTCAACAGGACTCCCTTCCATGGGGTGCTGACCTTCAGGCCCAGAGTGCTCCAGCCTGGTCCCCCCAAGAGTCACAAGTCCCCCAGCAAACCTGCTGCAGCATGGGTCATTCGCTTCACAGGCTGTAGACGGTTTCTGCTCCCCATCATTATCCATGGGCTGCAGGGGAATCTCTCTCTCTGGCACTCCAAGTGCCTCATTGTCCTCCTGCTTCCTTCTTCCCTGGCCTTGGTGTCCACACAGCTTCTTACATCTTCTCACTCCCTTCTCTAGTGGCAAAATGCAGCTGCTTGCTTTTTTTTTTCCTCCTAAATGTGATTCACAGAGGTGCTGTGACCATCGCTGATTGGCTCCACCTTGGTTAGCAGCAACCCAGGCCTTGAATCAGGCAATGTTTACTCTCCAGGGGCTGCAGAGAGCTTATAGCTGCTTCTTGCAGCAGCCATCTCTGCAGCCCCTCCTTCTGTACCAACACATTGCTACACAAAACTGCAACATTCCACCCCTCACCTCTGCAAATCACATATATGAAAATCATCCTTAAAATCCTCATCCCAACAGAAATTCTCTACAATTATTCCATCACCCAGCTATGTTCAGTCTGTTCTGCCCATTCCCTCATCCAATTATTGTCCTTAAAATCCTTGAGGCCCACATTGGGCACCAAAAAGGACTATGGCAGTTCAGCCCCAGACAGTGGCTGAGCACCACTCACTCACTCCCACAGGAAAGACAGAGCCTCTGTGGGTTGGGATAAGGACAGTTTACTGATAAAAAACACTGTGAATGTAAACCCATACCCTTCCCCAACCAGCTGCTTTTATGGAGAAGTGGTATCAGGTGGTGTGGAAAACAGCCCAGGTTGACTCAGCTCACCTGTGCTGGATGCCAGGGGAGGTTAACTGTGGCCTGGCCAGTGTCAGAGTCAGTATTACAGAGTGAGAATTACTCATAGTAACAGAGACCTGATCGCCGTTAGGGGTGCTGGATGATATATGTTGCTGGACTCCCTACAGTTTCTTCTAAATTAATATTTAACACAATTTTAGCTTTTCCAAGAGTCCCTGTTAGAACTCAGGGAACCACAAAGACATTTATCTCCTCTAACGGGAAAAAGGAAGACAAAAGCAAAATAACCTATACGAAGAAGAGGATCTAACTTAGTTAACTTGAAATACTGATACACCGATACTTCTAAAACCAGTATTTTTGCTGTTTGGATCCACAGCAGCAACAGCAGTCGGAGCTGAGGCTTGCAAAGCTTGTTCTAGTTAGCTCATGCACGTTCTTTCCCGTAGTGGCAACTACAGTGAGACCATTCAGCTGTTCAGAAACAAATGAAAAAAAAAAACGTCGCACTGTAGATGTTTAGGTTAGAAGGATTGTAACATATAATTTCCCCACGTGAGCATTGTCTCTGCATCAAAGTAACTTGCTCATTTGCTGGAGAGAGATTAAGGTCCTGTTTACCTACAGCAAAATTCTTGTTCTTCTCATGACCTAAATATCTGAGGCCCTTGCAGCTACCCTGACTCCATACCAAATCACATCTTCTTCTTCTGTTGATGTAGTACTGATATATTTTTGCAGCCAGGAGCCCTGTCTTTATTACATATGATGGATTCCTCATGACTTTCTTAAATGGTGAGATTTCACACTTCATTACAGGCTAACACACACACACTTACATAAGGAAAAAAGTCTGAGCAAGTCATCTTAGTACCGAAATCCAAAGCTTGTCTCGGAAGAGGTTTGTGGAAGACCCCTTTATCATTTTTCTCAATGCTTGTGCATGCCTTAGAATGAGCAAAACAATTCCAGGATCATCAGTCTGGTTCTGTCCCTGGTGTCTTCTGCAGTGCAGCACAGAGAGATGGGCCAAATAATTTTAAATTAAATACCTTGAACTTAGTGTGTAGTTTAAAACAAGTATCTTATGCAGCTGTTGCAGTCGTTTGCCTCTACACAACTGCAGAATTTCCACACAACTTAAACACCTTGATCAGCTTGAATAAAAAAGGCATTTGAAAAACAGTTAGCTGAGAAGATGAGGCTTGCAGCACAAGTCTGCCATTGTTGCTTCTGGGCAAATGTTTCCCATGGTTTGGTGTCCGGGTGCAACCTGTGATTAGAGTAAAATAAAAGGGAAAGACAGACAACAAGATGCTGCTGCTTATGAGCAGCTGCCTGCCACATCAGTACTTTTTAAAGTATTGTTTAGAATATCTCTCTGATCATCTTGAATTAATAATTTAACTTGGGGGAAAAGAATTAGCATAAACTATTGCAACATGGTGCCTCCTGGGCAAGCAGAGATATTTTTAGATAAGGGCATATTTTTTGTATCTTGCTCTTTGTATGAATGTCCCCTTTGGTCCTGAATTAGTGTTTGGTCCACCCTAAATACTACAAGTACTTTCTTCTCTGTGAAGCATCTATTGTGTTCTTCCACAATAGAGAGGAAATGGAGGAAGAAGGAGAAAGAAGGCTGGCCACCAGGCTGGCTGCAATGAGATCAGACACGCTTTCTGCTGGTGCATATGGATTGGAAACGTATTGGCAAGATTATTTCCCCTCATGTAATTTCAAACTAGCAATGCATGGAGGGGTAGATCTTGTGGATCTTAGGTAGAGTGATATTGGGCAAAAAGCAAAATTATTTCACAAGTAGCAAATCCCTACTTTCAAAGTGTATGTGCAGATTTGGTCTCAGAAAAGCCAGGCAGCTCTTTAAAATCCCGAACCAAATAGTTTATAATATTTCTTCCTTTTTAGCCCTGTATCCACAGATCTTGGTTGGCATTTCTAAATCCCGACTGTCTTTTCCATCAAAGAGCCTAAAGACATACTTGCTTCTTCCTCTGAGTGTCATTTTCCCCCATATCTTAAACATTAAGAAATGGTCTCCCATTATAAAGATTCTGGAAAACGGAGGAAAAAGTGGTGCAGAATCGAAGGCAAGAACGACTCTTCCCTATGATCAGAAATGTGCCCCATCCACAGATAATGACTCACATAATCATAGAATCACAAGGTTGGAAAAGACCTTTGAAGATCATAAATTCCAACCAATGCCATCCTAAGCTAAACCATATCCCTAAGTACCTCATCTACCCTTTTTCTGAACACACCCAGGGAAGGTGACTCAGCTCCTCCCTGGGCAGCCTGTGCCAGGCCCTCACAACTCTTTCAGTGAAAAATTTTTTTCTAATGTCTAATCTGCCCCTGCCCTGGCCCAGCTTCTTGCCATTTCCCCTTGTCCCATCTCCTGTCCCCTGGCTAAAGAGACCATCATCCACCTCTCCACAACCTCCCTTCAGGTAGTTGTATGTGGTGATAACTGTTGGTAAATTAACCTCTCCTTCCCTTCACTTCTTTTCTAAACACAGCAAAGACTTTGTTGGGGAAATAAACAAAACAGTTTGGTAAATACAACTATAAATATTCTTTTGGCTCTGTACCATTGTCGTGGTTCTGCCCCAGCTGAGAGCTGAGCACCATGCAGCCACTTGTTCTTTAAAAGGGAGTGGGGAGTGGGAAGTTGAAGGAGCGGGAGAGCGAAGGAGAAGGGGAAAAAAAAAACGCCAAGGGTCCAAAACCTCACAGGTTGGGATAAGGGTAGTTTACTGGGATAGCAGAAAGATAGATACAACAATAATAACAGGACTTTAGAGCAAAATGAAGAAGCTGGTGATGCACAATGCAGTCTCACCAAAACGCACAGCTCAGGCTGTACAGCCAAGAGCCGTCCCAAACTGGACCATCCCCAAGACCACGCATCCTGGAGCTGCCTGCTCCTCCCTCCACCAGCCCCCCCTTTTATGCTGAGCATGGTGAAATTGGCATGGCATACCCTCTTTGGCCAGTTCAGGTCACCTGTCCTGGCTGCATCCCCTCCTTTCTCATTAGCAGGGAAATATGAACAACTGAAAAGTCCTTGATGGCTTGGGAACAACTAGAAACATCCCTGTGTTATCAGCACTGTTCTCATCCTACCTCCCAAACAGGGCCCCACCCGCTGCTAGAAAAGAAATGAATTCTATCCTGGCCTAAACCAGCATAACCATAAAGGTCCTCACTGCCTTGCCCGGCAAGGGGGTAGACATTAGGGAGCACAGTCCACAGCACCAAGGGCAGGAAATTGGCTTTTTACAACCTATTGTTACCCCCACTGGATTCTTAAAGGCAGAATAAGTGCATTAACCACTTCAGGATTAGATCTGGTAGTATGGCATAAAGAAAATAATTTTCCTGGTAAGGAACAGCCCTTCTCAGAAACATCTTGCATGATCATAGAATCATAGAATGGCATGGGTTGGAAGGTAAAACACCAGTGGATGCTTTTTGCCCAAGAGAAGGGAGAAGGCGTGAGAAGGACTCACGCTGGAGAAGTTTGTGGAGGACTGACTCCCACAGTTCAGCAGGGGAAGGGGTGAGGAAGCCTCCCGATAAGGAGGAGAACACCTCATGAGTAACTGACCAAAACCCCCATTCACATCTCCCCCTGTGCCACCTGTGAGGGGTGAAAAGGGAGAAAAACCATGAATAAAGTTACATCTGCAAAGAAGGCAGGGGTTTTAAGATCTGGTTTTACTCCTCATCACTGGATTCTGATGTCACTGTGTGTATGTGTGTAGTGTAATAAATCAGAGAGGCTTTTTTTTTATTCCATGCTGAGTCCATTCTGCCCATGATGCTGATTGCAGAATGATCTCTCTCTGTCCTTATCTCCACTCCTGAGCCTCTCAGTATCTATTTTCTCCCCTGAACAGCTGAGAAGGCTTTGGTGGGCACCTGCCCTTCAGCCAGGGCCAGGTTCAAACCAGCACAGTCCTTTTTGGCACCCAATATGGGGCTCGAGAAATTTGAGATTTTGAATTTGAGACAATTTGGATTTGAATTTTAGACTAACCACCACAATTAGTTCCATCCATTTAATAGCAAATAAAAAATATGTATCAAGCTAGCAGTCTTCATCATCATCATCTTATTTTCTTCCTCCTATTCTTTCTCCTCCCTTTCTGAGAATGGCAGGGAGGAAGTTTATTTTAAAGACTCGGCTCTATAGAAATCTAAGGTGAAACAAATACTTGATTTCCTTTCTCTACCTTACGTTGTTTTAAAAAAAAAAATCAGCTCCAATTAAGTTTTAACAGAGAATGGAATATCACACGTCCATAACAGAGATAGTATTTTGCCTTGTTCTTCTCATGAATAGCCCCTGCTTGGGGTATTAGAGAATTCCGACTAGATCAATACCCCCTAACAAAGTAGATGCCTCTGTCAGCTTTTTCTCACTATTGATATTTCTCCCCAGAGGTGAATAAGATTTTGTTCCTTTAATTTCTTCAAAACAGGATGACTCTTCCACAGATCCTGCCATCTCAAAAGTTATCATAGAATCACAGAATCACAGGGGTTGGAAGGGACCTCGAGATCATCAGGTCCAACCCCCTGCCAAAGCAGATCCCCAGCACATATTGCACAGGGCGGCGTCCAGACGGGGCTGGAATCTCTCCAGAGATGGAGACTCCACACCCCCTGGGCAGCCTGTCCCAGGGCTCTGGCACCCTCACTGGGGAAAAGTTCTTCCCCATGTTGCTGTGGAACTTCCTATGCTCTGACTTGCAGCCATTGCCCCTTGGTCTGTCTCCACAGACACTGAAAAGGGGCTGGCCAGTTCCCCCTGCATCCCATCCTGAAGATATTTATAGACATTAATAAGGTTCCCTCCTTGATCTTCTTTTCTCCAGGCTGAACAGTCCCAGCTCACTCAGCCTTTCCTCACAGGGGAGATGCTCCAGGCCCTTCATCATCTTTGTAGCTCTTCTCTGGACTCTCTCCAGGAGATCCCTGTCTTTTTTATGCCAGGGAGCCCAGCACTGGACACAATACTCCCGGTGGAGCCTGACCAGGGCAGAGTAGATGGGGAGGATCACCTCCTGTGACCTGCTGACCACACTCCTCCTGATGCACCCCCGCATCCCATTGGCTCTCTTATGCAGTTCATGGGCTGCATTGTCACTTTGGAAAAGATTATGAGCATCTCATCACCTGCCTGCATCATCTGTAATAAAAAATTACTCAAAACTCTCTGACCATAGGCCAATTATAAAATTGTAATTGACACTTGCCTAAACTTTTGTGGTTATTTACAGTATAAGCTTTAGCTTTTACTGGAAAAAATCAATTTAGTGAAAAATTTCTTCCAAAACCTGAACTACTCTATAATCATCTTCATAAGGACTGCAAAATGTGACTTTAATTGGTTCAGTCTGGGACGCATCTGCTGTCCATCTTGCGCCAGGGCTTCCTTTGGTAGAACGGGCAACAGGAATGAACGTGACTCCCTTTTTGGCTTACTAGGGAAGTTTCAAGGCTGAGCATGTTAAAAATCAATGTACTGCTCTCTTCAGCTCCTGCCCAGCTGAAAGATATATGTGACTATCACACCACGGCTGATGATTGATAGCAGGGCTTTTCTTCTCCTCATGGAGAAAGGCAGTTTGATGGCCTTAAAGCCATAGTTTCATTTGCAGGATCAGGTTAAGAAGCAGTAGCCTACAAGAGGGAGATTTTCTCTCCCTGTTACCAGTCACTCAGTCTGTAGACCTATGCACATTGCACACACGTGCATGCGCTTCCCTACACTTTGTGGTAGGGAAAAGCACATTATAGACATTAAAAAACTAAATCTGAAGGGTACATTATGTTAACCACTCTTGGTTCAGCAGGCTGCCTCTTCAGAAGATGCTCTGAATAGACAGGATCCCTTAAAGATCTATCATTTCCTTCGAGTGGTGGTTGCTGTGCATGCAGCATGCCATGATCACATCAGGCGACCTCAGTATTTATTGGATGAGCTATAATGACATGACTAGGAAAATGCAGCTTGTTGTCATACATTAGCAGTTCACACCCAGTATTAGTTATCGCAGAAATGGAATGGTGCATCTGGAAAGTCTGCGTGAAGGAAAACAAACATCTCTAATACAGGCTTTGGCAGCAAATTTAATGTGAAAATGCATTTTAAATTGCTTTTAAAATCATGGAAATTCCTGCTGTCCAAAGCACACGTTGTGTAGAGAGGCACATATCCTATCAGGCAGGGCTTTACGCTGAGCAGAGCATAGTGTCTGGTTCCAACTCCTCTCTGTGGTCAGGCTGGGCACCAACTCTGATGAAAACAAGAACAGAGCAGGTTTATAGTTTTGTTTTATTTAAGAAAAATAAATGCAAAGTTTGCTGTGCAATAAGTTCCCGTGTAAAAACTTCTTCTGTTGTGAGAGTGAGCAACTGAGGAGCGAGTTCCAGGCTGGTTTGGGCATTTACTAAGAGGACAGAGCTTTTTCACACCAGCACATGAGCAGGTAGCCCTAGCAGCTAAGCACGGACTGGATTCCAGGTAGCTGAAGAGGTAGGTACTCTACTCGCAGATAACTAAGGACTGAGAAAGCAAAACAAGGGTACTGCCAGAGGTTAAGGGAGGAACTCCACGTGCCCTGGGGAGAGTAAGTCAAGAGCACAACCCAAAGGCAGGCAAAGGGGAAAAACGAGACAGCACCAGGAGATGCTGAGAAAGCATATGTGGGCTTGAAGCAAGGCTGGCAGGGGTGGTCCACAGCAGGAGATGGAGAGAAATAATGCACCCTAAGAGTGGGGCTACAAAAGGAGGATCAGGAGCTAGAACAAGAGGCTGAGCCCGAGCCAAGACAACCACTGATGCCTGTCCATCAGTGCTACAGCTTGAGGCAGGAGCCTCTGTTACTTGGTTTGTCGGCAGGCTCAGTAACTCTCAGCTTTTTGCTCGGTTTTCTTTTCTTCCTCACCTGCATATAGACTTGTCCTGGACTGTTACAACAGCATGGCAGGATGCATTCAGAAATCAGAGCTTGTTCACTGATTGCAACTCACTGAAATTTTTCATACCACAATATATAATGCATATATAACCCACAATCACCCAGTCTCATACTTCATGGCTGATAATATCTGCTGGAAATGTCATTTTAATTTTTTTTTTTAAAAGGTCTCTTAAAAGCAAAAGTGGAATCGTATAACACTGCCTTTGGAATTACATAGACAACATGACAAAATTTCATGACATATTTGCCTATATATATATATTACAGCTATTTGTATTATGTTTCTAGCATTAAAATTGCTTTTACAGCAATATTGTTTCCAACTATCCTGCTTTCTACTAATCTAAACTAACTGCTATTTTAAAGCTAACTTTCAGTAAAGTGTCACATTTCCAAAGGCTGGAGCTGGAATATTTTATAACCATTGCATGATAGTGTCATACACAATTCACTGAAGAGATTTCATAAGTATCACAGCTGTAAAATTCATACCCTTCACTTATTAGTGGGTCAACATATTCTCTGACACCCTGCTGAGCTCGTCAGGCTACATGTTTATTTATAGGTCTCCTTTTTGTATCAGACTCATTCTCCTGTAGACTTGCAAAGCACAAAGAGAAAGCTAATATATCCTGTGGAATAACAAGGAAAATAGTGCTAAAGAGAAATTGTTTTCTGTGTTCATCCAGGAAAGCTCAAAACAAAGTATCCCATTGTTCCTAAACCCGTTGTATTCCCATGCAGTCTACGCAGCCACAGGAAACTGATGTGAATTGCCTAAACCAGCAAAAGACATTTGGTTTGTATTTCTAATCCTGGCTTTTCCATCCCTGAAAGCCTGAATTTATGAACTATCCCCAGTTCAACCACCATATCTTACCACCGTACAGCCCCAAGCTGTGGCCAGTTACAACACCGTTCTATTTCCAGATTAATTAAAAATAAATTTAAAAAAAAAAAGTTGGCTATAACAGAATTCCTCTCAAGATTTGTAGAAGAGGCTTGCAAGCCTTCATCCACAGTCAGGTTCTGTAAGCTAAGCTTTTCCCTAAAATCCTTTGATACCAGTGCAGTTGCACTGGCAGAACAAATTAATCAACTGGAAAGCTACACAGTGTTCAGAATTCATTATGCCCTGGGGACAGCGCAGAATACTTAGACACTTTTGTAAAAGGGGGGGGAAGATGGAATCCTGGATGGAGCAACAGAACCTTACTGTGCCTGTCTCATCACAGCTAATGCAGTCATTACTTACGCAAGAACTTTTGCCTGAATGTGTGTATAGAGATACACATGTCATGCAACTACAGGCTTTTCCCCAGGACAGAGCAATCTTTTACTGAGAAAAAATTTCTGTCTGCACAGTTTTATCCAGTTTTATTAGCAGGGTAATATTTCATAATTAATTAATTGCTCATTTCTAGAATGAAGAAAAAAGGCAATGTTAATATCACAGTACAAATTGCAGGCATTATCTTTCAGTTACTGAAACATGCTGCAAATTGAAACGAGTAATTTCAAGATCTGAATTTTAAAATATAGAAAACTCCTGTTGCTTTTTTCAGTTTTAAATAGCTTTGTAATATCTGCTTAACTGTTTAATGTATAGTTGCTGGGTTATAGAGCAACACTGTGAGGGCAACTGTAGGTACACAAAAGCATTCTTTCTTCCTGAAAAGATGGGAAGGGGAATCCAAAACATGAAGGAGAAAAGGGTTAGGAAAAGAAGTCTGACTCTGAGGAAGAAAAACTTCTGTTTTTCAAAGGATATCCCTTATGCTGATGGTCTGCTGCAGTTTGATCCTGCTAGTGTCAAGTCAAGTGAACCAAGCTGGCCAAAGAAAACTCGGCTGATACTGTATTTTAGCAGGTCATTTAGCTTCTGGGGGTGGAAAGGAGAGAGGCTGTGAAGCTAATCCAGATGAGATACCTAATTGCTTGTTTATGTTCCACTCATTTCAGAGTAACAGTAATTATGAAAAGCGAGGAAGTTGAAAAAAAGTGGAAGGACAGAAAAAAAGGGAGGGGAGAGAATTCTTTGACTGTCATTTTTGTTTTGGCAGATAACAATACCAAGTTCAAAGGCTACAGATCTTAATAAAATGTTTCTGAAACAATGAAATTTTGATATCAATAGTGCATGCGTTGAAGGACATGCTAAGTAGCATTAAAATGCTCCAGGCCATGGTGCACACTAACAAAGAGTGGTAAGGATATCAAAGGGAAATGGTTATTTTGCTCTTAATGAGCATAAGGTATACATAATTTTCTCCATCTCAACCCTGTGCTTTTAATTTTCACTTTTTCCAGCTCAATGTAAGTTTTAGGGAGAAATTCAGAGAATTCCTCCATGGCCAGCACATGACTGCAGGAGAAAGAATGCCAGATTATTATGTCAGCTTCTGAAAATATCCAACAACTTCTATGAACAATTTCTGTGCATAACATCTTTGCTCTCCTGTAATGCTGTGGAATTGCTAATTTTGTACATACCATCAAATATTTTCTGCAAATTTTAACTTGCTCTGCTCTCGTAAAAAAAAGAAGGTGTATAAAGGAGCTTCAGAACCTTTGGCTTATTAAGGATACTCGACCCACAGGCATTCTGCAGAAAGTCAGCTCTTTTTAAACAATTGCTACATTTTCATTTCTCTCTGAAAAATCAGAGAAAAAGACTCATTCAGAGACAGAAGTGCCTAAATAAAGACACATAAATGTGTTAACAGCCTCTTATGAGATTTACGTTGCCTATGAAAACTCAAGGTTTCTAAAATTCCTATTTAATTTAATTTCTTGAAGCAGCCCGGATGTCTGTACAAAGCATCTGGCAGATGGGAGAAAAACTGGGTGTTTGGTGGTGTTCAGTCAATGAGTCCCCAGAGCTGCCTCTTGCCTGCTTTGCTTGGAACACCGTGATGAATCATTTAAAATACAGGCAGGAACTTGCTAACAGCAACTGTTCTGTTAAAATGAACGTTACTGAGATCACATGCATTGGCAGCACTAGGCGAATAGCCCGGTCTAACGATTTTCCTTGCAGTGTTGAGGCTTCTAACTGACACAGATGGTGGCTGCCCTAAGTCACACCTTTTATAGATTACTCATACTTTAGGTCTATTGCGTATTTGTCCCTAGAAGAACGTTTGCGTGGCCTGGTATCACAAATCAACAGCTGTAGCACATCCAGTCCCTCAGTAGCATTTAGTGCTTCATACAGTGTTTTTTTGGCACAGTTTAAATGTAATTTACTTTTAATGTTGTTTTACTTCAGCCTTTCCCGGGCAGAATGAAACTTCTCTTCAACAGGTTTTTCTGTGGTTTGCATATATGGCAGACCCAGAGGCATGAACTCTTCTCAGCAGATAGATTTTGTTGCTTGCTTTCCTGGTGATGAAGATATGCATTACCCTAAAACCCCATGAATTCGCCTCAGTGGTATTTATGACCTTCTGCATTTATTTTCAGAAAACACGTCAGTATTTTTTTAGCCAAGCCGCTTGCAGAAAACAAGAAGTCTCATGAGTACTTGTACAACAGCTCATGCCTAGGAATGTTCATGAGGGCTTCCTCCAACCTCTGATTTCCCTTCCTCAGTCATTTGGTCACCAACCACAAATGTTAGGTGGCGAATAGTTAGCTGAAACTCTTTGAAAGAAATCTTAACTGAAATGAACCACTCAAACACATCCTTTGTTCAGTCATTTGTGGCAAATAATCCATAACTGGTCTGAAGATTACTTTTTGTGTCCACAGAGTCAACTAGTCACCCAGTACATTCTTAACTTTGCGCTCAGGCGCCATAGGAATAGGCAAGTCCCTGTCCTCTTACTTTGCATTTAAACAGTTGTGTTTCCAGAAGGGAACAGGATGACCCTTAAGTGGCATCACCCAGAGAAAAGGAAAGCTTGCCATTATAGCAAGTAATATGATTTCTTCTCTGTTGAAAGCTCCCAAACATGTCTGTCTTTACAGATAATTTGTAAAGGCAAAGCAGCTGCAGCTATTGACAGTTGGAGCAAAAGTTGCCCAGTACGTTTCTTATTGAAAACTTTTTAATCTCAGCAAAGATTTTGAAAATGACAGGATGACTGGAACTTGTTCAAGGGACTTGAGTTCACCAGACAAGTTAAATCATCCTTTTTACACTTCCAACTCACAATTCACACTGTTCAAAATATAAATTTGACACCAGTTTACCAATTCACTAACGAGTCCAGGCATTCACTATATTTTCCCCAATATATCTGCATATGTCAAGATAGAATTACTAATAATTTCAATGAAATTAGATATTTGGGGAAAAGCCTGCAGTATGTAATTATACTACAAAAGGAGATAAAAACCCCTTTGTTTGAATAGGGAGAATACTCCAGCTCAAATTCATTAAAAGCAAGACATCCAGGACGGAAACACCTTCCCTGTCATGTAAGAGTAGCACAACACACGCAGTTCTGAAATAAATATATATATTTATCCTAGTATATATATATATATATATATACTTGTACTTATATCAATATACATGAGGTGCTACCAATGCTTAGGCACTTAATTGCCATGTGCAATGCTGGTTTAATACAAGAATTCAAAGTACAAGGGTGTAAGAGCAAAAGACATTGTATTATGCCTTTGGATCAGTACCATTTTGGGTAATGAGGTTCAATTCATAGAATCCATTTGTGAATCATTTCTGTGGCTCAAGGTCCGTGTTTTCATACAGATAGACCTGTTGATATGCAGATACCCTTCCTCTGTCACTACATGCAGACATTTGTAATACTTTGTTTGCTTTGTTCATTGACTGATTTTATTATATGATGGTCAATAGAGTCTGAATCATCAGCAGATATATTAACAAACTTTAAAAACTTCAATATAGATCTTATTTGGAAGAGAGAATGTAATGATGAAATGTGAACTCCCACTCTTATTTCATTGCTGATGGAAACTCAGCAGTTCAAAGAACACTAAAACAAGTAAGTTCCTCTCAGCAATGTTGTCATATTCATGCCATGCTTAAGTGCTTGTTCAACCCGACCTGACAGACACAGACAAGTTACAAGAAAAGTCCTAAGTTAGAAATTAAGTCAATTAGCATTTAATACTGGAGTCGTGGTTTGATGTTGCTATGTTCTTTGCTGTTCACCAATTTCTAGCCTGCTGAATGTGATTGGCAGAGGAAATCTTCCTTGCTTTTAATAACGAAACCTAGCTCTTCCCCAGAAACGTGCCTCACATTTAGGTTTTAAACTGGATGACCGAGATTCAAAAGAAAAATTATTTTATTCTCTAAAAACCCTGAACTTCAAAGAAAATGCCTTAAAATTTGGTATTTATATTTACGGACTTCTGACAGATCAAGATATGGTTTTGGCATGTAAAAAGAGAAAGTACTGGTACTTAACTGGCTATGTCTGGATAACACTCAAGCACAGGCAGTGACCAGTTGCAGCCCATGAGCATCCATCTCGTTGCACTACTGGTTCACTCTAGCAGAAACTAGAGACCTGCTACAAATAGAATGAAAACCAACATGAACATTTATGCTGTAGACCCTCAGCGATTCCAACCTAAATGCCTTCCATTTCCTTCTGCTCACAGTTTCTCAGGCTGTAGCAGTTTCAGCGGTGGTTATGGCGCACCACTGTTATCTACACTGTGTGATCCTCCCTTCCAAACAATGCATGAAAAACAGAAGAAAAAGGAAACAGCACTGTGACAATCCAGTGCTGGCAGATGTTTCTTCAAACCAGGACTTGTAAGTCTCATTCTGTGGTCCAGACATTCCATTATTGCGAGGATATTGAAATCTCCTGCCTTTGTCAGGAGAATGTATTACAGATTGGTTATTCTTCAACAGACAGAAGACAACTTTGGACGCTCCATGCTCCAATTAAGAAGAAACCTTTTCCTAAACAGGTCTTTGAAACCAGAAAAACTTCTACTTACTGCATAACAATAGAAAAGAATTTTTGCAGAAAAGAAGAATTTTTTCCTCCATGTAGTTTCAGAAAAGCAGGAATCTCACAGCAGCATAGGTAGGTCATGTGCAGAGCCACGCATGTGCTCTAAATACGAGTCTGATCTGCTCACTGTAAAAGTAAAGCCTGGGTCCCGTTAGCTGTGGCTTTTGAATGCTCTGAGCATGTGTTCAACCTTCTCAAGATCTGTGTCATAGTCTTAGCAGAAGCTCACAATGGAACTATACTCTCTGAAGGCAGAGTTGCCTGTGTGATATTTTGATACCTGTCATATATAAAACATATAAACTATTATTTTTATTGATTGTTAAACTTTTATGATGCTGATCTCTAGAGCTGCATTATAATACAAGTAGAAGGAGCAACCAGGGCTCACTCTAGAAATGTGTTCTACCCAGGAGAAGAGCTCTCCCTTGCCTGATCTTCCATCCAATGTCTTGGTGAATGTGTCAGTTCATGCTGCATTCCTATACCATGGCAGAACTCTAATCACAGGAGGAGGAGGTGATAGTAGAGTCATTTCAGTTCCTGATAGCTATTTTCAGCTGTAGAGGTGGTAAGTTGTGGGGAAGTGGTGTGACAGCAAGCTTGATCCACATTCCATACACGTTCCTGCCTATTTTATTATTTCATAGGGAAAGTGTATTATAAGCAACAGAAGAATATACATTTTTTAAAATTATCTTAATCACCCACATTTCTTCCCAAGAAGAAAACCAATAGATATTATTTCCACAATTTTCCAGGATTTCTAAGTGTGCCATTAATTTCTTAAAACACACGTTCGTTCACTAAGTAGAATTATTAATATCCTTCTATACTAATGAATGTCAGAAAATACTCCAGATAGCCAACAAAGTACCTAGCACAACTAATTGAATTTTGTTTAACATTATCCTCACCTCATCACGACTTCCCTTGGCATGCAGAGTAACTCCAATTAGCTGCAGAGCATTTGCCAATGTGTTTCAGAGAAAATAAGGAAAGCCTGCTAGAGCTATCAAAATACAGCTCTTTCAAACCATATTTCAAGTATTTAATCTGGGAAATGTGAGGAACGTGATGAAGCTTGTCTGTTCGGCTAGAGGAATGGGACACAAGAGTATCCTATGCTTCCTTAGCGACCGACCTTGCAAACTTCACAGAAAGGACTTCTCTGGGAACTGTTTTGGGGACAAAGATGAGCACATACAAGCACCAGGAGCTGAGGAACAGCTTTGCGAGAAGCACCTCTTGGCTGGTTGCGGTAAGGACGACATACACCGAGCATGAACAGGCAAAGAGTAGTCTCCCGCACAGCCGAAGGTCTGGACATGCTAGAAAAGCCCTTGTAGAAGGTGAAGGAGGTGAGGCAGTGCACAGATTTGGTACCTGGGGGAGACTCCAGCCATCAAATCCTAAAGTTCATACCACGATTTCACCAAAATCCCAGAAAAATATCTGCCCTTCGCTGTGTGATGCATCTTCCTTTTATAAACAGTAAACAAAATCATCTTGAAATTGGCTGAAATTGTAAATTCTCTAATTATGGGGCGTCTCTGGTCAAATCCAGGCAGCTGACCCACCCAGAGCTGTGAACAGATGGCTAATAACAGGCTAGGACATCCAACCGGTTCTGACAGTTTGTCACATTTCCAAGCTGTGGTGACAAGTAGCCCCCTGACACCTGCTTCAGCTCCAACTTCAAATCTCCAATGCTATTGACAAACAAAACTAAGTTGTGGGAGGGGGTTTCCCATGGGGTTATAGCAAAGAACTTTTTGGGTGGCTATTTAAAGCCACTTTTTTTTTCTTTTTTCCTAAATTAAGCCTATGTATGTGCACTCTGGGTGAGGAAGGGGGGGAAAAACCCACCGTGACTTATAAAGTTATATAAGAATTTGGAAACATACTTTGTATCCCCAGCACTTTACAGTGGGTTCCAAGAGAGACATGTTGGAGTTACAAATTAAAATGCTTTGGCACTTCTCCACACAATAATTTATCTTCCCTGGGTGAATCATTCTATTTCCTTGGCTTAGATTACAGCATAGGGTCATTAAAAAACATTCTGGTTCCTCCACCAAATTGCAATAGTGTGCATTTATCACAGCTGGAACTGCACACCACATGTCAAAAAAAACAGTTCAATATTGACTAAAAATTGATGACAAAGGGAATTTTTACAATTGGTTCTTTGCAAGCATATTGTTAAAAAAAAAAAGAAAAAAGAAAAAAGAAAAAAGAGGTGTAGGCAACTTTTATGTTTGTTCAAACCTTATTAAAACAACAGCTTTATCTCCCTGGACCATAAGCAAAGCGCTTGCAGCGTCGGTGCTGACCCTGATCTTCTGTATATTCTCTGCTTAAAGGACATGAGCAGGAAATGGTCAGCTTAAGGACACAATGAAAGGAAGCACAGCAGCAAAGGTTTCACAGATAACGTGGGATTTGAAGGCAGGGAGCAGATTCAGCCATCCATCCAGCTGTTTGGGCCAAAGCCTGTACAGAACTCTGCTGACTCCTGCGAGGCGGTGTCACGTAAACGTGGGGAAGGCTGATGCTCTGCATGGGCAAGGCAGGGAAAGAGAGACACAGCGCAGCCACTTTGTACCAGAATCAAGGAAAACTACGCTGTTTCAGAAACATTTGTTTTTCTAAGAGCTAACTGGGCCAGACAGAAATAGGATGCTGATGTGAGGGTGTATCCATGTATCAGTGCCTGGGTATTATAGGTGTAATGGAGTTCTCAGGTTGGAGCCAGAACTGCAAAGCATTCCACACCCACAAATAAAGACTGATATTAAACATTTCTTTTAGGAGACAATTTTTCAGAGGACATCAGCATTTGGATACTGAATGCTTACAGGGTGTTCAAACGGATTTATAAACTGCAAAGCTAATTCAGTTTACAATTTCAAAGTAGTTAGTTCTCTTCTTTCCCCCCACTCTCAGCAATAAACTTGTACCAGTCGGCACTCAAAATGAAATCTTGAGAGTGTAGCAAGGAAGGGAAAGACATTATAGGTCTAGGGTAATGTATCTCATACTCTATAAGCATGTTTAATCAATTCCTGGTCTCGGATCACAGTAATTGCAAGTTGTGTGCTTGGACAAGAATGATGTTCTCTACATTTTCCAAGGCATGTTAAACTAGAAGGAAAACAGGCTGACTTTTCTCAACAATCCTTAAAACCCTAATAATTTCTTGGGTCTGGCTTTGCTATGATTTCAGAAGGCAGTCACTGCCAGGCTGGTTAAGGGTTGATCAGAGTTCTGCAGGTATTGAATACTTTATCAAGCAAACATGCAGGTTTCTTTGTCAGCATGACTAGCCAGACTTTTCCAGTCCAGAATGGACTTGCTGGTCAAAATCAGAGAACCTTATCCAAAACAGTTAAATAGGCTGACTGCTTGAGGGGGTTGTGGGTGCCTCAGGCTTCAGACTCCATTTACTGCCAGAGCTGTATCATTTTATATACGTGTAAAAATACCAATGTTAAGAAAGATTGAAAAGAAAAAATACTATATAGTAAAGAGACTTACGGAATCCCCTGTAATCCAAGAAAAGCGTTCTACCCAACAAGTAATTAGTTATGCCAGAACAAATCAATACTTAAGAAATTTTAGTAGGTCATGTGAATGTTCCACTGAAAAAACTGTTGTATAGTTTAAACCTCAAATAGTTTTGCAAATAGAATTCTTGTTTTCTGGCCAACCATCCTCTCAAAACAAGCAGGCTTGCAAAAAGAATTGCAAGCACACAGAGCTTTACTTTCTGCTAGTCATGTAAAGGATCTGCCATGGGTGTTGAGAGTTGCCGCAGCCATTCCTGACCCTGGGAGCTTCACAAAAGATTATACCATTGCTGTATGTGCTATGTGGGGTTTTCCCAGTGCCAAAGATTATAAATAAACATGCTCTTTACTCATGCAGATTGGTTACCTACCTATCCAGGAAAGAAGCTTTAATATGCAAGCCAAACAGACATCCCCACCTGTAATAAATATTTTCATTTCTGTACCCTTGGTATATCTGGACTTTGTATGTGTACAGTCAAGACAGAGATCAGGCACCAATAAAACAGGTGTGTAAAATTAAAAGCTATACTAATAGCATATGCTATGTCATCACTGAATTAGATAAATACAAACCCAGTTCAAGAGCTCTTTTTCCTTTCCTATTTATTTCTTTGGAAACAGAAGGGATGAGTTTTCAGCGCTCAGAGAGAAGCCCTTTCTGAAGACAACTGCATTTGCTTTTGACATCATCCTCCCTCCATTTTCAACCAAGCATTGAGCCAAGCACTGACCAAGAGTCAGAATCCAGTCCAGTATTTACTACCAAGGACAATCGAGCATATGGTGTATTTCTCTTGTACGGGTTAAGAAAGTCCTTTATCTCTGATTAATAAGCTGCTAGTTATCAGAATACCATATGTATTATTGCAAATGTTCTGTCTTGACAATAGCAGCAATACCAGAGCTGGCAGTGTATCACAGAATCACAGACCGTCAGGAGTTGGAAGGGACCTTGAGAGATCATCTAGTCCAACCTCCTGCCAGAGCAGAATCACCCAGACTAAATCCCACAGGAATACATCCAGACAGGGTTTGAATGTCCCCAGAAGAGAAGGAGGCTCCACAGCCAATCTGGACAGCCTGTCCCAGAGCTCTGCCACCCTCACAGTGAAGAAGTTTCTCCTTGTATTCCCATGGAACTTCCCACTGCCCCTTGTCCTGTCACTGCCATCCCATGAGAAGAGCCTGGCTCCATCCTCCTGACTCACCCTTTACATATTTATCGACATTAATAAGGTCATCCCTCAGTCTCCTCCAGGCTAAAGAGGCTTGGAGGACATAAGACATAAAAGATAGTTGGACCAATATTGCAAAGATTGCCCTCAGCTCCATGAGAACCCAGATCTTGAATTACACCCTTTTAATCACCCTACCAAAAAAAAAACCCCGCGGAGGTGAGTATTTTATGTGGCCCAGCTGTACTCCTGTTAGTGATTTATCCAAAGTTCAGCTTATAGCTGGTGTTGTAGAAATAGCTCTTGAAGCAATATGGAATAAAAGAATATACATTATCCGTGGTTCAATTTTTAAATGTACAATGTAAGAAAAATAAGGGATATTGGTAGGACTGGCTGGTGTGTGGCTTCCCCAGTGAAGATGAAGTCGTCGAATGGACAGCTTCCCCCCCCCCCCAGAGGAGGACCACAGGAAGTCTGAGGAAGACTGACTTATGATATTTAGAAAACAAAATACTGGACAGCTTCCATATTATGAGTGTTGTTCAACACATACAAGACAAGGAGAACAAGTTTGGCACCACTCATTAAAGATCTTTTGCTCCTAGAGATGGAAGATTAGGTGGATAACACAAGGCAGCTGCATCCTTTGCTGTAGGAGACTTTCACAATTCATTTAGACTTTGCCTCAAGTGCCAAGTTCTCCGCTCTGCTCTTGAATCCATCTGTCATCATTTCCTCCCATGAGCTTTCCATTCCTTTCACTTTGGATCACCTGCCAGTACACATCATTTCTTGTCCTAATAGGGCTTTCACACTGCAGGAAAACAGAGCTTTGAAAGCCACGTTGTGCCTACCAGCCAACACAAGTAAGGGTCCTTTCCTCATGAGCAGCATTGCTGTGGAGGGTTTGATTACTGCCTTTGTGGACAAAAACTTGGGTAAGACATCCGTGCAGAAATCAGAGTCACAGAATCACAAGGTTGGAAAAGACCGTTAAGAGCATCAAGTCCAAATCTAGGCAGGTAACTATGACAAATGGTTCATTTACCAAGAGTATGTAGTTTTGTTCATCCTAAATCACTAATCAGTTCAGATCTAACCTGTTAACAACTTTCAGCTAGAAATAAGCTTTGTTTTAATAGAAACTATATTATGAAAGAGAATGGAGGAGAGGCTAACCCTCCGTCAGCTGCTGGGAAAGAGAAAGTAAAGTAAATGCTCTGGATGTGGGTGAAGATCAGGGGCTCATTGCTCACCTCTGGAGTGGGAGGATGTTGCTTCAACTACTGGGGATAGCATTTGCCTTTCTAGCAGAAGTCCTTTTCCCCAGACTACAGTTTGCTGTGGATCAGGGATACAAATCTGACCCTGCTGCTTCTAGGAGTACTTCTGCTGCCTCACTAGAAAGCTGGAGAAAAAAATACAGTCCCACCTGCAATATGTAGGAACGTTATAGGTAAAACCTTTCTATATAGATAAAATTTCACACAGAAAAGCAAAATCATTTTCTCCCTGTTCCAGAGTTTCATTCTCCAGCTATCCTCTGGCTCCTCACAGGGAGCTCAGGCACACAAGATAGATAGATTTTAAAAGGAGCACAGTGCAAATAAAAATTTGACCTAACCAAAGGTTTTCTGCATTGTCAAACCCACAGTTGTAACAGACCATCTCGACACTGGCACACAAACTCCCAGACTACTACAGGCAAGCCTTTTGTTCCCTCCATCTGCCCGGTGCCTCTCACTTTAAGCCTTCTTCCTGGACGTAGCTGCCAGCACAAGTGTAATGGGAGAAGGTTAATTTTGCCATGTTCCACATCCTTCCTGTCTGCAGCTTAATTAACTCTCATTCCTCAAACTCTTTAATAAGAATTGTTCCTCATGCACTTTGGGTATCTATTCCAAATGGCACACTTAAGTTACTCTTTTGGACAAGTACAGTAAGTGCTCAGGTTGGTTGTTGGGTTGTTTCCCCCTAGTTTACCACTGAAGCACTTTAGAGACCCACAGAATCTGTTGCCAGCTTTAGCTATACAACTCACTGTTTTAATTCTTCTTCTAAGTGCATGCTGAATTTATTGTTGTTTATGCAGCAGCTCAAACTCTTTCCAAAATAGTCCTCCTTTACACCACTTTACTTGGTTGTCTCTGAGGAACTGGTTTATCCCTCCCATGGAGTCCTGTGCAACACCTTGTTGCGCATGTGACAGGGCAGGAAACTAAAAGATTTAAACATGAACAAACACAGATCCCATTTTTTCAAGTAGTACCCACCAGAACTTTGATGATTCACATGCAAACACGTGGCATTTGCCAAATCCTCAGTTCCTTTCCTTCTCATATATGTATTCTTTCCTTCACAGAAGTGTTTGGGTTTTTTTTAACTTTTTCATAATTCTTTTTTTCCTCAGTAACCTCATGCACGAAGAGCTTGAACTCTTCCATTCTGGATTATTACTCTCTTCCCAAGAAGACCCTATCAAAGGCTTTTCACGCACTGCATGTGCCTACCCCCATTTCTGTAAGATAAAAGGAATGCTAACCAAACCCTAGATGCTCTTACCCTTAGGAGCTCTGGATGTGTCTTCTGAGCTTATACCTAGTCAGAAGTGGTTTACATACTCCTTTAGTGGGAGCTGTGCTCCTTGTGTCCTGAATTTTAATGTACTTGAGTCTTTTTTTAGATTTTTCCAGCATTTTGTTGTCATGTTACATGTTTTATTTTAAAAGACCATGTGCCTATCCTAAATGGTTTTGGTAGGTAGTCAGCTCATCCTTCACTGAAACTGCATCCACTTGCAGCTGCAACCTGTTCACATAATTAGTGGTACTATTGTTCATGATGTTCTGTTAATTGGCAGCCAGATGAACATGAGCCAGCAGTGTGCCTGGGTGGCCAGGAAGGCAAACGGCATCCTGGCTTGTGTCAGACACAGCATGGCCAGCAGGCCCAGGGCAGGGATTGTGACCCTGCACTCAGAGCTGGTGAGGCTGCAGCTCTGCAGAATTTAAGGTGCTTGCAAGAGAGGTTTTTCCATACCTTGCAACTTGACCACAATCATAATGCTTTGTTGAAACCCACACAATAGGATTGAAGAGGTTACACAAATGCTTACTTCCCCATTGAAGAAACCCACTAAACCTGCAGCTCTTTTGCTTTTGAGGAAATACTTTAAGGCACAAACACTCCTCAAGTGTGCGAAACACGAAGACAAAGAAACAAAACTGTAGTATCTGTTTAAAATCTCATTCTTCTTAAACCAGCATCTTGGTTTCGCAATGCCTGGAATAAGCATGCTGCCTCTCCTGGCTCTCCACCCAGCCACAGCTGTATGGAAAGCTGGGATACCTATGACTCTCACCTCCGCTGTGAAAGAACGAGAAGGATATGGGTCTTGGTGGCATTGTCACCATCAGTTTTGGTCTTTGGGAAGGACCTGTGGGTAGTGATGACACAGAGGCTTAAGCTCCAGCAGCAACGTTCTACCTTCTAATTAAGCAGTGTATCAGACAGAAAGACCATTAAACTGATGCTGCAGAACCCTGTAGTGACTGCTAGCAAGTTCATATGTAGGATTTTTAATATAAAGTGAGCCTTAAGGGTTTAGAGTGGGACCACCTATCATGACAGAGTATGCTGTTGTATTAGCCGTCAGCAGAGATATTCAATTTAATAGCCTAGTCATATGGGCTGGACAGACTTGACAGAAGGAGACCTGGTGGACAGCCTTGAACTCCGGAACTTAATCTTCAATTATAAAATGGGGGTGATGATAATGGTCCTTTACCTCCCAGTGGGGTGCTTAGGCTAAATTAATTATTAGACATCCTCAGTAATGCTTCTGTTTATGTTTCCAAGGTAATTAATGGAGATGGGCTGGAAATCCCTTAACAATAAAACTCATCGAGCTTAAAGGGCAATAGGAGTTACGGGGTCACAGCACTTGTGACAGGAACTATAGTTATTGCAAGATTCGGTAGGTAACTCCCAGCCCAGCCAGTTCTCGTCAACACAGTAATAACATTTCTCTGGGGCAGGCTCAGACACCTGTGAAGGCCTCCCAGAGATATTTCATCTCGATTTGTAGAGAACTGAAGGGAAAAAAAAGGGGGGGAAAAAAGGGGGGGAAAAAAGCACAGCAATTCACTATTCTGTGCATTTCAGTGAAAAACCAAGCATTCATCATCGCCCCATCCTTGCAGCCAAGAGTACTTCAGCAGGCCAGGACTGCGTGCACATCCAGGGTAGCAGCAGTGAGATTCCTAGCAAATCCCATCAGCCATTAAAAGACAGCTCTCACACATGGATTTCAAAGTTAAAGAAAACAAAGAGCTCAGTAAAGACCCCTCCTCCGACAGTGCACAGGAGCCCCAAACTGCACCCTGCAGACAGACTCCTTCACCACCTAACAAGCTGATCCGGGAACTCTAATACATGCAGCTCGGTTCTGTTTGCCTGATTCTTCTGTTCTGTCCTATCACTACCCCTTTTTTCTGTTTTTGATAACAAAACTTATTCCAAGTACACAGCATCCAACTTTATTTGTGTCCTAATTGTGCTCTTGGGATCACATTGAAACCTCCCCTGATGTTGGATAGGGATATCGATCAACATAGCATCCAAATGTTTGGTTTATTGCTTCATCGCCCTGAAATGTCAATCAAGTGCTTTTCTGCAAACATATAGCCCAGCGGCCGAGAAGGGATGGCAGGCCTACGGAATCCTCCTCAGCGAAGGGCTGGATCCTTCTTGGCTCCTTGCCTTGAAGTCCTGCTGCTTCAACAAGAGGGGAAAGCAGAAGGAGTAAATACTGAGAGATACAAAGTGTACTCAACCGACCTCCAGGACAGAAGTTTTTGGTCAGCATTACTGCATTTGTTTAATATATATCTCACTCCATCAGCCTCAGCAGCTGCTCAGAAACCTGGCATAGTTAGGAACTGCCTTATGCTGTGTTCTGATGCATTTACCTCAGAGAGGTCGCTGGTATTTTCCCTGGTAATATTCAAGGTTGGCTGAACAGGTCAAAGACAGTAAAGAAACAAAAACCCTCCTGCATTTGCATGTCAGCAGAAAGCCACAGCATGCAACGGTTGCTACATCTCGTATTCTTTGCTTGGCTCCTGCTGAAGAAAGACCAAGCTACTGGCCTTGGTTGTACCTGGCATATACACTGGCCTCTACAGCATATTTTTCCCTTGTATCTAGTATATCCAGCACACAGAAGACATTACCAAGCCAGAGGAGGAGTGTGTCTTGCACTGAAAATCATGCTAGCAAAACTGTGAAATGAGTCTCCTGGAACAGGGTGGGCCAGGGTCTCCCTTGATGGCATGTAGTGCACTTTGCATTGTCCCACGGTGCCAAGAAATCCCACCTCCTCACTTTGCGGGACTAAGGCAAGGATTGCCCGTGTACCAGGTTAAGCAGTCTCTACTAAGGCCCCTCATTTTTTTGAACAAATAAAGTGTTATCTAAGGTGCTATGTGGAAACTAGACCTGTCATCACCACTTACCCCTGCAGCGTTTTTGCAATAAAGCCCATCACTGCTGGGCTTAAACAGCAGCAGCTCAGCTCAGGTCAGTTATTAGACATGTTATGGGTAGAAATACACATTGAATTTGTTGATGGTTCTGGGTAGACTGAGTGTGCTCCCTAGGTGCCTGGCAAGCTCTCAGCATAGCCATCTGTTTTACAAACTTCATGCATCTCTTTGGAAATAGAGCGCCAAAGCTAAAATGTACTAGAGGAGCATTTTTCATTGAACCACCTGTGGTACATGAAGAACAGTTGGACTTCAATCGGGCACAGGCTTTAAGCTCCAGCTGGGCCCGAAGTCAGCCCCTTTAAGTATGCACATGAATTAATTTAAGCTAATTTCACTCATATTTCCTCAAAACTCAGCATCTTTAACTTGCTTGTAAACTTATTCTATATACCAACACACGCACATACAAACAGATATTACTACAGAGGGAGACTGTAGGAAGGCTTGAAGTCCAGAGCCAGGTCACATCAAGATCATGTGTTATAGAAATGAAGAGCTTATATATTCAGAACCAAACATACTGTCTCAAGTATATAAACAGGAAAGCTAGGATGCAGAAATAAGGTATCTGATATGAAATTCTGATAGCAGATGTGGAGCTTGCAGGCTATCAGTAAGAACAGGTGTGATTTTCATGAGGCATGGGGGGACATACAGCCAACCAAAGCATTACCAAGAATGTGAAGATAAGCGAAAGAAAGCTGTTATTAAAAAAAAAACCAACTACAAACCCCCAGAAGTGTTATTAAAAAGTATTTTTTAAAACTCTATCCTGTGGCTTTCTCTTCTACCCTACCCTAATAGGGTGTTCCACAACTGTCTCCCTGATTTCAATAAAGTATGCTGGATTTTAAAGTGACTATGTGCCACATCATTTGAATTCTGCTACACATTCCTACCATAAACACACCATGTATTCCCACAGAAATATAAACAAACAACCTAGTATGGATGAGTTGGGTCCTGGCATCTTAAAGCATTTCACCAGGGCATGGTTAGATCTAGATTTTGTAGATTTTGTTTTGGGTTTTTTGTTTGACAAAAACAGCTGAAGAAATCCAAACTTGTCCTTGGCTTTTCTAAAATGTTTTTGGGTGGATTTATCATTGTGCCTATGACATTAGCTGCCCCTAATGTGGTTTAAATGTCAAGTAGCTGCTGTCAGGATGGAAGTAGGTGTGCTCAAGATCCCTAAAGCAAAAGGGAAACCCCATCTAATTTATAACTGTTTCATTGTATTGCCAAAGTCTAAAAGATCAGCACCGCATCACTGATGTTCCTAAACCTGTAGAAATGGAAGCGATTGCATGAAAGTTTGTTTTAAAAGAAAGTATTTCTGACAATGCCTGAGGACTGGAGACAGACCTCCACTAGACTAGAAACCAAACCAATGCTAGCCAAACTGAGAGTTTCATTGGCTAGGGTGTTAAAGTTGAGAACTCCAAGGAGTATAGCTGGTTATACAAATCTGTCTCAGTTTAATGAGGTACTTGTTTCAGTGCAATCAGCCTATGGGCTGTTACCTTGGTCTCTGTAACAACCTTAATAGCTTTTTTTTCTCCCAATGTCCTTTGCACTCAGAAGTCCCACTCAGAAAGCATCAGTATGCTAATTGGTATTTTTCCACTTACTGCACAAGACAGAGAGGAAAAACACCTCTCCAGTGGGTTTTGCTGTGAAGGACCAAGCAGAAGATTGCAATAAACAAAGCGGCATCTCATCCTAACTCATAAAGTGCTGTTAAACAAAGTGCTCCATGAAACTCATAAGTATTGTACCCCCCAGAACCTACAAAAGAGAAAAGCTGACACACCACGAAGCCCATAAAGCGTTAGAAGGAAAATACAATAGCACGTACTGGAGCAACACCATGATGGGAGGCTGCATGCACATGCTGCTCACAACAGCTGTCAGGATTCAGCCACTGCAGAAGAAACTGAGCAAAGCTGCAGAGACCCTACTCTTGCAGCTAAGCAATATTGCATCACAAAGAGCAGAACTCATACTCCATAACTCCTGTCTGTGGCAGGTGCTTCTCTCCAGCAGCACTGTCACAGCATTCTTTTTAATTACAGAAATTCAAAGCATGTGCATAATGAGGGTGGTCACACCTTGGAGGCAGGTAGCTTTTGGTGTATAAAAAGTAGGTGTGCTTTTTGTATTATAATGGTATTATAATGAGCAAAGGTTGAACACGATTTGGTCAGGAAAATGATGAATTGCTAGCTCAGTTCTGTTTCAGCTCTTATTCAGGGCAGAAACAATGCAGCGTCTCAGTACTATCGTACACCAGGTCCTCATAGATCACAGTTCCTAGCTGTGGTGTCTCCACCCCACTCCCCCCTCCATGTAATCTGATCAGTGTTAGCACATCCCCTGACACTGCCACCTTCCAGGACTGCCTAGGGAACTGTCTGTGAAATGGACTCTTGGCAGATCGGCTGCTTTTCACCCGAGAAGTTTCTTGAATGCTGAGCCTTTTCTTAAAGCATGAACATAAGTTTTAAGTCACCTCCAGTAATTATTCCACAAAGGTCACTCCTTTGGTTTAAGTAACACCTGTCTGAAGCTGCCACTTGCATTGTTTTGCTTTGGCCATTATCTGGAGGATGTAGGACAGGCTCTGCTCTGCCTCTCTGTCTCTGAGATCTGCAGCCGACTTCTTGTAGGTCTGTTTCAAATCCAGTTGGAGTCAGGGGAAGACTTACTAGTGGTTTAGTTTTGTCTTTCTCTAGATCCGGTCGTATGTGGGCTTGGGCTTCTGCCACAGTAGGGAATTGGGATTCAAACATTTTTTCATGTAGTTTTGCAAAATCCCTCCTTAAATCTGGTACATGTTGGCTTCTAAACCTGTAAGGTAGAGGAAAAATACTCAGTTTCATTGGACAGATTTACAGGCAGAAATTGCTAAGTATTAATAGCACCCTATAATTCCCATGGAATTCATACCGAGCAGTCTCCAGGCTCTCTGGGCTGCCCATCTGAAGATGTGGTAAATGAGCCTCTGCCACAGAAATTTTCCTTTGATTGTTTCTTTTCAGATACAATCTACTCTCCTTCCCAGTTTGAGTTTCAAAAGTATCAGATCCCTGGCACAGTGACAGCACGTTGGTGCAGTAACCTCATACACTGTCAGCAGCAATTCAGCCTGGGCGGCAGTATCAGGCCATATACAGCCAGGTCTGTTGATTTGTTTTTAAAGCTGGATTTCAAATCATCACATCAGCATTAATTTGGTCTTAGTTAGAGTCCTGCTTCTTCCCTGTCCGTCGCCAGATTCGGATTTCCCCAGCTCCACACCCCCCTGGGCAGGCAGCCTGTCCCTGGGCTCTGGCACCCTCTGGGTAAAAGTGCTTCCCCATGTTGGTGCCGAACTTCCTGTGCTCTGACTTGCAGCCATTGCCCCTTGGTCTGTCTTCACAGAGCACTGAAATGGGGCTGGCCATTTCGCCCTGCATCCCATCCTTCAGATATTGATAGACATTAATAAGGTCCCCCCTTAGTCTTCTTTTCTCCAGGCTGAACAGTCCCAGCTCACCCAGCCTTTCCTCACAGGGGAGATGCTCCAGGCCCTTCATCATCTTTGTAGCTCTTCTCTGGACTCTCTCCAGGAGATCCCTGTCTGTTTTATCCCAGGGAGCCCAGAACTGGACACAGCACTCCTGGTGGGGTCTGACCAGGGCAGAGTAGAGGGGGAAGATCACCTCCTTCAACCTGTTGTCCACATTCCTCCTAACGCACCCCAGGATCCCACAGCCGGAGAAGAAATCCTCTGTGCACACAGATATTTGCTGATGAGTGACAATCCCTGAAACAGTACAGCCAAGAAATTCAAACTCCATTTCCTGCATCGTTGGAAAGGTACATATTTCTGGTGCACTACTAACCCCTAAAAGGCTTACTAGCTTTGGTTTTAAATGATGCATCTAAAGAAGACTGAGAAATAGTTCAGAAGCTCAGGTTTCTTAGCTACACATACAAAACAGGGATTTTTCCAATCCTTTTATGAAAAGCTACAAAAGCAGATAGGCAAATGAGAAAATGGCCAGCCATCACGTGGAAAAGAAAAGATAATGTCTTGTTTACTAAAAGATGAATAATAGGCCAAGAACTCCTACATAAATTTTGGGTCCTGTACTAATAGAGGTATCCTAAAATGAAAAATAATTGCTTGATACTGCCCTGGAAGCTGGAGAGCCTAAGCTTGAACAAATACAGGTCCTCTCAACTAGGCAAACACTGATAAATCCAAAGGCTTTATTTCCTCCAACTATTATTAAGGTAAAGGGTTTTTTTACAGACAGAAGTATGCATGTGCTGACTTACTTCATTATAGGCTACACACTCTTAGTATCGTATTTTCTGTATCGTTCGTAGCAACCAAACACTGTCTGGATGAGAAGCTGTACCTTTTGAATGGTTTTGCTATATTGCAAGGTGGTTGTGGTACTGTGAAGAAATTTGTTTTACACAAGGAAAAAATTAGATACTGAAGGCAGTGGACCCCCTCAACTCTGTTAGTGACAGGATGAGGAGGAATGGGTTTAAATTAGAAAGGAGTAGAATTAGATTGGATATTGGAAAGCAATTCTTTACTTCAAGGGTGGTGAGGCACTGGCACAGGGTACCCACAGAGGGGGTGGCTGCCCACTCCCTGGAGGTGTTCAAGGCCAGGTTGGATGGGGCCTTGAGCAGCCTGGTCTGGTGAGAGGTATCCCTGCCCATGGCAGGGAGGTGGGACTTGGTGATCTTTGAGATCCTTTCAGCCCAAACCAGTCTGTGGTTCTATGATTCTTTAGGTGTCTGGGTGACACCTGAACAGCGTTTGATGCACTGGGCATATTCATGTGCTTTCATTCTTCTGCCATCATGAAGAGATCACAACTTCCTTCAATATGAATGTGACTTTGGATTTTATACATGCCATTCGGGCTATCGAGGCAGTAGTATGGAATCCACGCACTTTCTAACAAAGATAAGGATGCAAACAGGACACAAAGGCTAAAACCCCCAGCATGAAGAGTTTGGCTGAGATGTAGCTAATGCCATCAGACACAGCTGTGACCATTAAAGCAAATGCTCGGACTACAAGTATGAAGCCGTTGGTCCCCTCATTGTACACACTTACCACTACTCTGTTATCAACAGCTGTTTTGTGTTTCTCTCCACTTTCAGCTACTACACTGCCATTCTCCAGGACAGTTTGGTACTGCTGATTAAAGAAGGAAGGAACCAGAAAGTCTATTCGCTGTTGATATTTGTAGAGATTTTACTATTGGCACCGTTACAAACGTGCCTTTCACAGCCTGCTACTGCATCTCCCCATTTGTTGAAGCTTGTTGAATGAAAGGGAAAGAAGAGTGAGGTATTTCCATCTCTGGCTATGGACTGTGATTCCTCCATTTTGTGGCTGATGTGTGACCAGCCAGATGAGTACTGCCCAGTACTGCAGTTGAAAAACATCACGTGGCCAAGGAGTGATGTTTTTATGAGCAGATGTGCAACCTTGCTATAGCAAATGAAACCACAAGCATAGTTTGTAGATATTATTAGTCTTTTACAGACGTTACAAGCGATGGTCATGGCACAGATCACATCATATTTCCTGCTCTAGTTCAACAGAAAATTATGTAGGCTAAAAAAATGGAATTCAGACGATGAGTGAACAGTGTTTGCACTGAGTTACTCAAACACAGTGAGCTGAATTTTACATGACAAAAAAGTTCTTGAGATTCAACTAGAAACAAAAAAAATTGTGATTCATTCCATCAACAAGCATAGTCTCAAGAGGAAGTGTGTGGTTTACTAAGGCACTTAGACAAATTTATAATTCCTTTTCCTGTAGTAAATCACCATTGCTTCTAAAAAGAGGGAAGGTGAGACTGTCAGATATAACAATGGGGGTCTTGTAGTCATACCAACTTTTCTTGCAGGTGATGTAAGTTTATAAACTAAAACAAAGGTCAAAATAACTGTGTTATTACTTATCATTAAGCCTACCCTAATTTATTTGCCAACATTACGTTTCTGTAAGTTTTACAGAAGGTCCCAGTCCCCAGTTTGTATGGTGGTTCTTTCACATGGTGTCCTGCTGCAGCTCTTTAAGCAGTGTCAAGGCATGTATAATGCTTACCAAGATGCACTGCAACACGAGTTCACTTTTGGCAGGCTTACTGAAGGCATGTTAACCAAGCACATTTGTCATGGGTGTTTCTGCTTGCCTCGTGACTCAGAGTAAACAAGGGAGATCTGAACTGTGAGCTTTTGGGTGAAATCCTGGGTTCCCTGCATTCAGTGGTAAAAATCACATAGAGCATGGTGGTGCTGATAACAAGAATGTCCTCTTTTTGTGGACAGACCTGGCAGAGGTCCTTTTAGGTCCTATTGATGACAGGTACCAAGGGAAGCGTTGGATTCATGTCATTAAATACATGACCTCACAAGTCACCATGCAAAAAAAATGGGACGCGATCTCAGACAGCATCTGCTACATAGAGCGGTTTAGGTTGGAAGAAATCTAGGTAGGTCATGATGATAATGGATTTGACATGTTGTAAATTTATATTCTTTCTAAATTCTTTTGCAATTGCTCAAAACTACAGAATTCACACTGCATTGTAAGCAACTTCTTCTAGTCCTGCTTTTTCATATACCTGTGTACATGCATTTATTAAAAAAATAAAATTAAATTCACTTTGACTTGGAAATCCAATACTAACTATAAGCAGGAATATTCAAGTAGAATTCCTGCTCACAAATCCAATTTCAAGAATACGTTCAGAAGTACTTTTCTGGTGGAAATAGACTACACGTGCAAGACAAAGGAAACTCATTCCTACCAGATAGCTAGCGGGTTATGTCAAAAGGAATAACCTTAAACAAGATGGAAACTAAGAAACAAGACAAAGGAAACAGGTACTAGAATATTTCATTTAGTGACTATATTACAAGTCCATCATAGATCATTATTTATAGGTCACTTTCCTGTCAGCTGTAGTAGGATATCTGGCCTTAATCATGAGAGACAACACAGACTTCCGAATAAAAACTTCCAACATGATAGAGATCATTCCAAGCCAGACAAAAGATATATATGACCGTGACTGGCTTCCTTTCTTACATTAAAAGTGCCAAGATATTTCCCTTATAATTCCTTGTCTTTAATAGCATTGTTTTCTCCTGTCACAAACAGCAAGGAAAAGATGTTTCTTTAGCAAGATCTTGGACCTCACTGGGGCTGAAATTTAAGTTGGTGAGAAGTTTAAAGGGAATTATGTTTTTTGATATGTTGCTGCTGTGTGCAAACTTGGAAGATTGCTTACACCTTTTATCAGGTTTTGCTCTTCACCACACACAGGTTTCATTTTCTCTTCTATCTTCATTTGGAATTAAAATGGGGGGGAGGAAGTGCCTTTCGTTTGTTACTAGCTTTGATGTTAAGATACCCAGAAAACATCAGATTGTCTTTGGGAACACGTCCCAGACGAACTGGCTCTTAGTTCTGCTCTGGGGTAAAGTTACATAAAGAGGGCTGAGGGTGTAGGGCAGGTATGGGAGGACTTTTGTTCAGTGTTTGGACTGAAAACTGAAAATATCCCTGGTCAGCCTCAAACAAACAAATAAACAGAGAAGCCCCTTTTATTTCTTTTTTCCCCTAGAAGAGCAGAAAAAAGTGGCACAAGGTCCTAACAAAAGCAATCCAGCAACTTCCCCCTGCACATGAAAGGAGGCATTTTATACATATTTTTTAAAATAAAAGCACAATAAATTTGAAAATGAAAACCAGATGCCCATAAACCACATCAAGATGGTGCTCCACCTCTCTCCACCGTGTAAATGAAAGTGAGGTTTTCCCACCTTTGCTGGTCAGTCATCTATGTTCTGTGCAATATGAGCTAGGGAGCTGCTTTTGCAGGGGGGTTGAACCCGATGATCTCTGGAGGTCCCTTCCAACCCCTATGATTCTATGATTTTCCAGCTTCAGGTGGCTTTTTAGTGTCCAATTTCCTGTGTTCGCAGGCGATACTTTGGGACCACTGCTGGTTGCCTCTGAAATACGGATTCTCCAAATGTTCCACTACTCACTGGGAACATTAAAAAAAAAAAATCTTACTTTGTACCATTCTCTGAGCGATAGAAACTTGTTTAGAGTTTGAACAACTTTTCCTACCTTCAGAGAGTGCCCTGAGCACCGTGACGTTATCTAAGAGGTAACAGAGCTTCATTACTACGTCTTTTTTTGTAGGTACATGCACATCTTGGATGGACAGCAGAGATAAAGAGAGACCAGAAAGAGGGTACGGTAGAAAGTGCCTCTCACTTCTGGCAATTCAGAAAAGGGAGTCAGTCAGCAAACTTGCGCTGGGATTTGTTCATGTAAAGAACAAACACTGACACAGGCTTTCTTTGTTCGTTTGTTCCTCATTGTCTGGCTCCTCCTGAGACCATCTCTAGGACACCAAGGAAACTAATTTTCTGCCTCTGCTCTGATGAATATTTTGCATAACTCCTGAAAAATGTCACTCCTAAGACTTTTTAATCACAAATGAAGAATTCAGTGGCCAATTCATGGGTTTGATTGACAGTTAAAAATTGGTTCTTTGGGGTTTTTTTTAAATCTAATCAATGTTTGACTACAGAGATTCATATCTCTATTGTTTTAAAAGTCCTTGAGAACAAGCAAGAAAATAAATTTATACATCGAAATAAACAATACACAAGGTTTTATACTGGGCTGTAAAGATATTTTATGTTTATTATCCTCTATAAATTCTGTAAAACAAAGTGAAATGCCAGTTTAAGGAAAAGTACTGTTTCCATATGATGGTGTTACATTGGTGCTAACACCCAAGTGTTCTGACACAGCATCAAATAACCCAGCAATCAGCCCCACAAACCCCAAGCTTGTGAGTTGGATTGTTTCTGAAAAGATTTGCAGTATCAGGACCCTCATGTGAAAGTGCTAATTATCAGATCAGTATTATTTTACATCCACAAGTTAAAAAAAAAAAAATCCATATAAAAGCCCAAAAGTTAAGAACTACCAGAAATGCCTAGAAAAATATTATCCAGTCCTTCATATTTTTTAAAAAATCATTAAATAATACTAGAACAAAAGAGAATAACCCATTTCTTAAATGGCAACTGTTTACAAATTTTAGTGCTCACAACCAACATGGTTAGGAAGCATCTAATAGGTATATCTGGAAAACTACTGGCAGACCTGTACCTCCTTGCTAGCAAGCGTGGTCACACCAACTAGAAAAGAATGGTGCATATTACAAACCAGCTACCTTTCGACTGCAGCAGACTGATGCAGTACAAACCAAGGTAAGGTAGTGTTTATGCTGCCGGTTTTTGCCAGCAGTCCCAGATTGTCCAGGGACAGGGAGAGCACTGGGCCTTAATTCAGCAGGTACCTTTTAAAAACTTGTATTCAGGTTCATTTTTGAGCAGCAGATGTTGTGCTTTTATTGGGGCGGTTTCTTTCACTTGCAGAATATGGCTTAACCCTACCAAAGCATAGCTAGTCAAAATGCATTCATATCCACAAGAGGAGTTGTTGTGCCCTGTATTCCTAGAAGATACTTGTTTGGAAAAAGAGATTCATCTTATGTTTGAAGAGGATCTATGTTGAAAAATACGACCCCAGAGTTGCCTACGATTTCTCTTCAAAGCCCTCCCCCGCTGAGCTCTGATGCTAATTTTGTTGTTCTGCCTCAATAACTTCCATCAGAAATGCTGACGAGAAGCCTGAGCTACTGTAGGTTTACTGGGCCTCTGCACACATTTGGCTGATTTATAAGTTAACAATTGTTAAGTGCTTGGTACTGTAATTTTGGTACTTACTGAAACCTGACAGAATGGGAGGAAATATCAGATTCAGATACTCAAACACAACAAAATTCCACATTAGTAAGTGACAGAAATTTAAGCAAAGTTTACTCAGAAGAAGGGTTTGACCACACAAGCACTTGAACATAACAATAGATACTTATTTATTTGAAAAGATTTATTTAAAGCTTTGGCTTTAGTAATTACCAAAAGAAAACACTGATAGCCATCAAAGAACTTAATGAGAAAAAAAAACCCCTCATGCAGAACATTGATGTTGTGTGTTTGTATCCAGTTTCCTCTGGAAAATTACATTAGATAGAAAAGGGTTTATTTCTAAATCAAAGGCAGCATTTAGCAATGCTGACTTGAGCTTTTATTAATTCATTAGGTAACATTTTCAAAGGAGGCATTTCTTCACAAACTCTTTAAATGTAGCAAGAGTAATGGGCAATTCAGCAAGAACAAGAGAGGTTTCATTTCTCTACTCAAGAAACACCACACACAATGTGTATTCTGCAAAATATCTTTGGCACTTAACAGACTGAGCACTTACACTTATGTTAAGATGCCCTGTGGAAAATATCTATGCAACATGGAAATGTCCCTGGAAATGTGTCATTGCCTGAAATAATTACCTATGATGACTGAATTGTTTTCCAGCAGAGCTGTATCATCAATATTCGGTCCAAGTTCAAAGCATGTTGAAAAATAGTAGATTATTATTATATGTTAATTCTATATCTATAACTGATATATTTCTATATTGATATATTCATATATCAATATTGTTATCTACAATAATAATTTAAAGAAAAAAAAAAACCTGTCTCTTGAAACTGGGAGAAGGTCCCAGCTCATAAACCAGCACATCACCATGATTCCAACCTGCATCCACCTCCATGGCAAAGAGTCAAGAATAACTGAGTGTTCCCTGAATGTGGAGAAAGACCCTTCTGTTCTGGTCACCCCTCCATGGGGAGGCACCAACAGGGAACAGCATGGTTATTTACTGTATTCGAAGGCCCTCGTTCATGGGAACAGTTTTACTCAGAAAATACCTTAAAAGCATGAGTTTACTTCCAGGAATATGCTCTCATTTAATTCAAGCCTGTTGCCTCTTACAGGAATTACTTCTGTATATGATACTATATTGAACTAGAGCTAAACATCTAAAACATCTGGGTGCTACAGACACAATCTCTGCAACCAGCAATAAAACCCGTCTTTCTTTTACCTAGATGCTTTCTGGTGACAGCAGACAGACTCTGTGTCTATGCTGGAACCTGGAAAGGCTAAATTCCCCGCTCACAGTTTTGCAATGGGTATCTAATCGAGCATTACTCTCCATCCTTGCCGTGACAGACATTGAACACATATCCAATCAATGTGGGGCTCTCGTGTAGAGCCCGACAAATTTTAAGAGAAAAATAGATAACAAAGGAAAAAAAAATAGCACCACCTTCTAGATGAGACATTCAATTGATGGTATCCTGGCAACAAAATAGGATGTCTGTCTGTCCTAGTCGAGTCTATCATAGTAACAGCCTGAAAGGAAGTTCCGCAACTGAGGTAGAAAACCTGAACATGCGTGCAGAAGAATTCTCAGGGCAGCACAACTGAGAGAAACTGCCCAGGGAAGCAAAGATTTCCTAAAAGCAGATGTTTTCTGAAAGCAGCAGTGTGAGTAGTTTACAGAGGCAGGGGCAAAACCTCAGATGCTGTGGACAGAGAATGGAGAAAAAGAGAGCAGACAGATACATTCTGTGGGTAAAAGGCAAATAATTAGTATTGATAATATTCAAGCAAAGCTAAGTTTAGTTTGATTTGGTTTGGTTTGTAAATTTAATGAGCTTCATTATCCTGCTTTACTCTTTTGCCAGTTGGCTCTGCAAGAAAGAAAACCCCAACTCTCTGCCTTTTGTTTCCAGAGAATTTCAATTTCTGGTTCTTTCTAACACAGTTTATATTGAGGCCTTTTTTTCAGAAGCAAAATGTTAAATTCCTAATGCTAAATGGAAAGGCAAATGATTTAATTAAATTTTTAGCACTGGCTTTTAAAGTTAGAAATAAAATTTTAAATACCAAAAGTACTGATTGATAGGCCTGGTAGAAAACAAACTGCAGCCCTGTGGCAACAGGTGCTTTGCAAGAGAGCTGCAATTGATTTTATTCTATGTCCTAAATGCAAAAGAGCTCAGAGACAACTGCAATCTATTTCCCCTAAGTATAATTTATAGGGAGAGTCTCTATTCAGTAGGAGATAAAGAATATCTAAATAAAACATCAGCTCCACAAGGTTTTTTTTCAGGCACATCTCATTTAAATTTAAATTTTAGACAGATTTAAAATAACAGCTTGGGTGGAAAGAAGAAGTTTTCATCTGGGCACCAGTGAAAAATGTATGGTCCCTTTGGGTTTGCTAATAGTGACAGGAGCCTTTTTTTTTTCTTTACTGGATCAAAGCCAAATTTGGTGGGGTTTTTTTAAGAGATGCTTTTTTTTCATTTGTATTTTGTTCTCTAACAAAGATTTTCCCCATCTGGGAAAGAAAAGCCCCAACAAACGCTGTATGCATTAGTGTGAAATTCAAGGGCAAATATATCAGATTAAATTGTTGGAGAAAAAGTAATAGCACATGTGAACCCATCAAAGCTAAATCACATTGAAGATAGCAGACAAGGTCATTCATCACGTTCTCCTTTGCAATTATATCCCTGTCCCCTGCCACTAACACTCAGAGCCAGCCACAAATGCGATTTCTAGTTACAAGGCGGAGAAAGATTCAAGTTGTAACTTGCTCTCAGCTGCACTTCCTGGGGAACTTCTTGGTCCTATTACAGTTCAGGAGTAAATTCAGTTGATGTCTCCTGGGCCACAGAGGGAACTGTACCTGCTAATGCCAAAGATTCCCGTGGCCAGGGACATGAGGCATGTCAGAGAATCGGTTGTAGCTATGAGTTGGAAAGCCCGGGGAGCCTCAGCTGAGTGTGCTAGGCAGGAAGGGGCTCTGCTGGAAAGTTCTTAAAGGGAAACATTAAACCAGCTACACCATAACACTAACCACACTCTCCAGTGGTAGCTAAGATAATAAAATAACTTCTTTTTTGAATAACTGACCGGCCTTTTCCTCGTGCCAATCTCCTTTCGGCATTCTCTCTTATTAAAAGTAAAATGAGATCTGCTTGTTTGAGCACAATTTATGTTTATGGACGCAAATTACAGACCCTGTCAAGCCTCAGCATTTGGTAAGATTTCCATCTGCAGGGAGCTGGCGCTCCACTTCCTGATAGCTTTTTGCAGAAGAGCACAAATCTGCAGTTGGGAAAGGCATCACTGCCTTCGGCTTTCCCATAACCCAGCCCTGCACACAGATGATAGTCACACCTGTGCTGGCAGTGCTGCTGCTCACAGGTGAACTCCCATCACAGGAGCCTGGCAGCTATGTTTATTTCCATTTTCACAGCATAATTCCACAGTATTATCTCTCCAGCAACAAAGCTCCTATGAAAGTGTTTGCCAAGATACGCCTTCCATCCTCAGATGCTCCTGTGCTTCTCCTGCCCTACAGCTCCCTACTTCTCATCCGTGCTGAAGCAGTGACACTCCGCTGCATCCTGTAAAACACCTCTGTGACTGAAACAGCCCAAAAAAGACAAACTACATGTGAGCGCAGCTGCAGAGCACCTTAGGAGCATTCAGAAATCATAGCTGACTGCAAATCCTGTCCAGGCAAGCGGAAGCTTTCGAGCCTCCCACAAAGCACCGCTACAGGTGAAAGGCTGACCGGCAGCCGTGGGTCACAATTGTGCCATACGAAGCTGGGGATGGCACACAGCACCCTGCACTAGGTCCTTAGCCCCAGGGAGCATTTACAAGCAAGGGAGCATCTTCTCTTTTGGTTGCTTCTCTTCCATGCCTGTCACTTTGAGGTCCCCTGCCTACCGACTGCAACCATCCAATTCCCTTTTTATTCTTAATCACATAAAGAACCCTTCCTAACATTTTACCAGCTTAGACTTCTCATTATAAAACCTAAATTCACCTAAAACTTGCCACCTCTTTACCTCAGAGAAATACAGCCAAGCTACTAGATAACATTAAGTGAGGAGCTATTTCAGCTTTGCTTCTGTGATAGTGTGAGCCGCAAGAGGTTACAGTGCACGTCACAGTGGCTACAAAGGACATGGCAGGCGAGCATGAAAAGAAACCTCTCACAGTGGAAATTTTTGTCAAGTTTGACAGTAGTTCATTCTGAATAGAGAGTTCAATGGCAAGAACATCCTTGCATTATAAAATACAAGGTCAGGACCTAAGCACAACACAGCAGAGATGTTTCTAGCTGAAACTGCTAGATAATAGAGAGGAGATTCCTGTGGCATTGATATTCCTAAATTTATTTATTTTAAACAGTAATGAAATAACCACATTTTTAACTTTTCTTCTGGCTGAAATTCAATAAATAAAACCTGTGATCCAATATCAGATTTATTTTTCATACAGGAGGCTTCACTTCCAGCCTCACAGCTCATGGAAGAAATTAGTATCATTTGTGTAAAATGCTAACCCTGAAAGGGTCTTTGGAACCTGGGAAGGGTATCTGAATGGGCTCAATCCAAGAAAAGCATACTGCTGCCTAAGCAGCAGTGTGTTTCAGCAGCTAAATAATGCACTGGGATATGTTTCATCATGGCTGTTATGGCAAAACATCAGTTAAATGCAGTGACTTCATCCCAAGCTCTGCCAGTTTAGCACTTCCATAACCTTTGTAAGCAAGGTTTGCAATTCAACATCTGCTCACTCGTTACAGTCCACTGGCCAACAGAACTCAGTGTCTCAGCCTTGAAGCAATGCAGGAAATGCTCTGTCTTCAAAGAAAGGAGTGGAAGCTCACCCTCCCTCAAAATACTCCTGGAGCTGAATAACAACTTAATACAAACATTAATGAAAGATGATAAAGTATCAGAAAGATGATAAACAGGTCATGAAACTGACCTGCCCATCTCATCAGCCCCTCAAACATGTGCAGTAATAACCCTCAGCAGGTAGGGTAGCTGCATCCACAGAATAAGTGCATTTTGTAGCACTCAAAATTTCCTTAGAGCAACTTGTAAAAATGAAATAAGTAGATAGAATCAGACACCAAATGATAAACCATATAATAGTACAATATCTTGTGACGTTTGTAAAAAAATCAAACACTAGTAGCTTGTAATAGGGTTCTGGATGTTCTCTTGGTGTTTTTGATAGCTAGATATCTGTCCATGGGTTGGAGGTGGGGGGAGGGGGTGTGCAGCACAGGAAACAGATGCTGCTTCATTCCCCCTGCTGCTGCAGGAGGTAATTTTTCTTATATATTTTATAATGTAATTCCACTCTGGTCTATAGATTTTTGATAGCCGCAGCTTGGTTCCAGATGCAGAACAGAAATATCCACTGGCTCTTCCTCCCTGTTTTGCATCGGTGGTCCACGATTTTACTGTCTGCATCCAGAAATGCAACAACTGGTTTTGTTCTCTGAACTTTAAACACCTTCTGATTGTCTTGGTCTTAATCAGTCTTTTGGTTTCTGGTTAGGCAGACACATGTTTTGAACTTTTAAGTTACGTTCATTGCCATCAATTAGTAAAATTCACCAGAAAGAAACACCATACTTTGTATTCTATTTTGTAGCACATTTCCAGCACTTTCTTACAAGCAGGCTGTTTTCTGCCTGGCATAATATCTCTGTGTCCAAGAAATCATGTCTTTCTGGAAAGTCAGCAGGCTATCTCATCGGATGCCAGCTCCCATGGACACTTCCTCTTTTGAATTTATGGTCCCCACCACTTGCTGCAACATGGCATTAATTTTTTTTTAAAGTTCCATATATATATATATAGGCTGATTTTTTTATGAGAGGCAGTCACTAGTACCTGGTCAACTGCTACTTTTAAATCAGGGATTAACTCTTCTCCAACTTCTTGAGGGAGGGCAAGCATCTGGTAACACCCTGGTGGACAGGTACAGAATATCTAAGGAAAACTGGCTTACAGCCAATAACAGGAGGAGTGCGCATCACCTAAATTTAATTCACTCTGCAGAGGGGCTAGCAGGATTTTTTCCAGGGGGTAAAAAAACCCAAAAAAACAAACTTTGAAAGGTAACTAAAACACCCCAACAACAACAAACCAAACAACTTTCCAGGACTAACATGGCCTAGTAGGTCTCTGGCCCTTGGGCAGCCCAGTCCTTCCCTGATTTCCTTCTTTTTTTGTACATGTTATTACATATACATGTTATTACATGTTATAACATTACATGTTATTACACTTAGGGCCACCTATTACAGAGCCTGGAAAATCCAGAAACAGCCTGGAACTCTGAAGCTCAGGTGAGTGAGAATGTTTGCTTGACACTGGATGTGCTGCAAGTTGTCCTCAAATCAAGTCACCCAGTACTTGAGGTGAAAGATTTTAGGACCTCCTGCTACTGCCTATTGAAAATGGCATTCCCAGAGATAAATCAGACAAGCCTGCCAGTTCAATAGAGCAACTACAGCACATCACTGGATAGCCAGAATGTATAACGACTTTCCTTTAGGGAAGAGCATGCATGCTCTGATGTTTCCAAAACAAAATTTTCTTGGAACACCTGGCTAATTTCCCCCAGAAATGACAAAATTCCTGGCATCCCTCCAATCCAGACAAAAAACATCTGAGCAAAATTTTGATGGAGTAAAAAATCTGCTTTACATTTCTAGACATGACTGCAATATCCGAGATGCTTATTGTTTTGGGTGCCCATCCTTCCATAGCAAAACCTGGGATGGGCTTGAAATCCCAATAGTTTGTGAATCTCAGTTTTCCTACAAGGCAGAACTTGGAGTTCTTAGGCTGGCTTGCAGCCTCAAAGTCCAGAAGCTCTGCTGCTTGTTCTTCAGTCACAGGCAGATTTTAAGGCTAGGTACGTGGAAATTATTTTTCAGTAATGTGGATACAGCTACCTTGTGACCACCTTTTGGTTCTCAATATTCTATTTCATAACCTGATCACATACCAGACCGACATCAATGGCATCAGTTATAAAAAAGAGTGGAATTCCTTAGGCTTTAAAGCTCCATTCCTGTACAGAGTAGGAATAACCTATACATTTCTGACTGGGAAAGATGACCATCTATTTCACGCAAGATGTAAACCCCAGTTGTATTGAACATTAATAGTTTGTGTAGGAATGCTAGCAAGTGATTGCTGAAGGAATCATATACATGCCTATTACAAAAAGTTCATGCAAACTGTTACAAAGGGTTCATGGTCGTAGGCACATTTTTCATAGGAGTCATCAGCACTGACAAATGAATTCTTAGATTTGTTTATCTGTGAACTGGATAGTGAACAGAGATATAAGTGTTCGCTGAGACAAGCTGACATATGAAGCTGAGTCTTTACATATGCAGT
Source organism: Laterallus jamaicensis coturniculus (assembly GCA_022605575.1). NCBI lineage: Eukaryota > Metazoa > Chordata > Aves > Gruiformes > Rallidae > Laterallus > Laterallus jamaicensis. Next base: position 45,406,817 of record JAKCOX010000004.1, on the reverse strand, counting down.
TCATTTATGTTGCCTCAAATTTTCAAGGAAGAATTATTCAGGGGGTAAAAAAACCAACCCTGACCTCATCAAAGACTGACTGAAAAATATACTTTAGACAATCATTTTAATTCAGTGGGAATACATAAATGATACCATAATGTTCTGATGTTATTGTTCAGACGGCCTGGAAATACTGATCCAGTGTGTAAGGCTTTACAATAAAAAGAAGAGTTATTGTCTGTCTAACCTAGAAGCAGAAGCTCATTTAAACTGAATAGACTTTAAAAGTTCTCTTTTACCAAGTTACACAAACACAGATGACTTGGCTCCTGGTTAGCGAATGACAGCCAAGGAATACTGCACTCAGGGACTTCAGAGTGGGGTGGAGTTAAAATAGACAGACTATGGACTTTGCCCTGCAGTGGGGCTAGCTCCGCGTGGGAAGACAGGCCTGGAAAAGGTAAAGTGCACTGGTGTCGAAATGCTGTAAAGGACTGCCACGTGGCATGGGCTTCACAGCCACCTTCACCTCTCGAGCCATACTTCTTAAAAATGCGCCGGGAACTTGTCAACAATTTCAGTAACTTCTCAGATTGAATGAGCAAATATATCTGTGTGAAAATCAAAGCACCAAAGTCCCCAGCTCCTGAGTGAAAATAATCTGTGTTTTGCAAACCAACGTAAGATGTCGAAAAAGCTTTTCTCCTCACAAGCATGCAGCTAAAAGAAGACTAAGGGGGGACCTTATTAATGTCTATCAATATCTTAAGCATGGGATGTAAGGGGAATTGGCCAGCCCTTTTTCAGTGGTCTGTGGAGACAGGACAAGGGGCAATGGCTGCAAGTTAGAGCATAGGAAGTTCCACAGCAACATGGGGAAGAACTTTTCCCCAGTGAGGGTGCCAGAGCCCTGGGACAGGCTGCCCAGGGGGTGTGGAGTCTCCATCTCTGGAGAGATTCCAGCCCCGTCTGGATGCCGACCTGTGCAATATGAGCTGGGGAGCTGCCTTGGCAGGGGGGTTGGACCTGGTGTTCTCTTGAGTTCCCTTCCAATCCCTATGATTCTATGATTCTAACACCACTTGAAAAGCTGTACCAACTAACAGTACAGCCTATCAATGGGTTGCTTGAAGAGACACATGGACAAGTTACACAGTTCCTTGTGGTCTTCTCTTGGACAAAAAAACTCCAACAAACAAAAGACCATGTCTTCAAAAATTTTGAAGACTAGCAGAAATATACCTGAATAATTTATCTCTTTGTTCTGCCCTGCTATGAAGCCAAATGTAATTCACTTAATGGTTTTGAAGCCAAAATTTGGCTAAGTTTTCAGTTGTAGAAGCAATTTATTTTCTTGTTAAAACTAATTCTACTGTGAGGCTCTTCAGTGATATTGAGAATAAAATCTGTTCATAGCTGTTAGTTGACAGGCACTACACATAGGTCAGATCAACAGCTGGGGTCGATTTCTATAGCTTAATTGATATAAATGAAGCTATATTACTGAGCAGTCACTGCTGAATACTTTCTGGTCCTTGAAGAATTGGACCTGACAGCACAGGGAAGGTGACCAAGTTAAGCTCATACCTAATGATCTTAAACTGGTTCCAGTTCTTCTACAGGTCAAGTTATTACAAAACTATTTAGAAAATAATTTCAAATTCTAAAGCTATATATTGGTTTACAAACAAGAATTTGAAAAAAATACAAAACATTGGAAACATAACTTTTAAAATATCAAACGTTCAAATTCAGTTTTCCCCCCTTTGCTTTGTTACTAGGTACAACACAATTAATAACATTCGTATTTCCCCTTCTCCCTTTGTCTTTACAACATGTCTCCATACTTCAAGCACAGAGTGGCAATGTTTCAAAACTCTTTTCTTCTTTTTTCCATAATTATTCTTCTTGACAAAGTTTTGAAAAGTTTGACTAGGAGACAACATATCAACATATCAAAATCCCAGATGACATACATTTTTCTTTTTTAATTCCACAGCCAAATGAGGGAGAAAAGGGAAAACAGAATTCAAAACAGGAGATGTAGGACTTACAAAAAAGAATAATTTACTGCAGTTTCCCATAAAACAAAAAAAGAATTGAAAGGAGTATTTATCAAGGGAGAAGCTATTTCTACAAAAGCCTGCATTCACAGAATCACAGAATCACAGAATTGTAGGGGTTGGAAGGGACCTCGAGAGATCATCGGGTCCAACCTCCCTGCCAAAGCAGGCTCCCTAGCTCATATGACACAGATAGGCATCCAGATGGGTCTTGAATATCTCCAGAGAAGGAAACTCCACCACCTCCCTGGGCAGCCTATTCCAGTGCTCTGTCACCCTCACTGTGAAAAAGTTCCTCCGCATGTTGGTGTGGAACTTCCTGTGCTCCAATTTGCACCCATTGCCCCTTATCCTATCTCCACTGACCAAAGAAAAGGGGCTGGCCAATTCCCCCTGCATCCCATACTTAAGATATTTATAAACATTAATTAGGTCCCCCCTTAGTCTTCTTTTCTCCAGGCTGAACAGCCCCAGCTCTCTCAGCCTTTCCTCCTAGGATAGATGCTCCAGGCCCTTAATCATCTTCGTAACCCTTCTCTGGACTCTCTCCAGGAGATCCCTGTCCTTTTTATACCAGGGAGCCCAGCACTGGACACAATACTCCAGGTGGGGCCTGACCAGGGCAGAGTAGAGGGGGAGGATCACCTCTTTAGACCTGCTGGCCACACTCCTCCTGATGCCCCCCAGGATCCCATTGTCTCAGCCCCCCGGGCACACTGCTGACTCATGGCCAACCTGTCATCAACCAGGACCCCCAGGTCCTTCTCCACAGAGCTCTTCTCCAGCAGGTCATCCCCCAGCCTGTACTGATACATGCAGTTGTTCCTTCCCAGGTGCAAGACTTTACACTTGCTTTTGTTGAATTTCATCTGATTTCTAACTGTCCAGCTTTCCAGCCTGTCCAGGTCTCGCTGGATGGCAGCGCAGTGTTCCTGCGTGTCAGCCACTCCTCCCAGCTTTGTATCATCGGCATACTTGCTGACGGTGGATGCTATTCCATGAGAAAAAAGATTGCTTTTATAACTACATCTAATTTAGCCTAAAGTAGTCTGTGTCTATTCCTTACTTAGTCCTATCACGAAAAGACTTCTAAAATGAAAGCCAAGCTCTTATGAAAACCAATCTCTACCACTGGCAGAATTGGAAATCATAGATTGGTTTCAGCTGGAAAAGACCTTCAAGATTGAGGCCAACCATCTATCCAGCCCTACTAGGTCCAACAATAGACCATGTCTCCAAGTACAACATCTACACTTCTTTTAAACACCTCCAGGGACAGTGACTCAACCACCTCCCTGGGCAGCCTGTTCCCATGTCTGACAACCTTTTCAGTAAAGAAATTTTTCCTAATACCCAACCTAATCTTCCCTGATGCAGCTTCAGTCTGTTTCCCCTGGCTGTTTCCCCTGGCCACCTCAGTACAGCCACCTTTAGATAGTTGTAGAGAGCAATGAGGTCTCCCCTCAGTCTCCTCTTCTCTGGACTAAACAATCCCAGCTCCTTCAGCCACTCCTCATAAGACTTGTCTTCACCAGCCTGGTTGCCCTTCTCTGGACACACTCGAGCACCTCAATGTAGTGAGGGGCCCAAAACTGAACACAGTACTCGAGGTGCAGCCTCACCAGTGCTGAGCACAGGGGAAGGATCACTTCCCTGGTTCTGCTGGCCACATTCTTCCTGATACAAACCAAGATGCCTTTGGCCTTCTTGGCCACCTGGGCACACTGTGGGCTCATGTTCAGCCAGCTGTTCATCAACACCCCCAGACAGATCTCGAGCCGTGCCTTTCTGAGCCAGTAGCTTTGCATGGGGTTGTTGTGACCCAAGTGACACGGCACTTGGCCACTTAATGACTATGTCAGTGTCAAAATCCAGTGCTAATCAGAAAAAAGGCCCCAAACCAAAACAAGCCAGTTAATGTTTCCTTAATGGCAGCAGAAAGCAATGGTTTTCTTCTAGTTGTACATGAAATGTTCCCTATTTTAATTCTAAGCACAGCATCTTTATGCCTGTGGGCACGTGACCAAATATTCACATCCTGAATTTCAGGCACCAACCTCAGCTGCACTGCTGACAGTGAAGAACACAGTTGTCTTTTAGCTTGTAAACTGAATGCAGCCCACCTGAATTTCCAGTGCTGAAAACCATTATGCCTTTTAATAGAAATCCAGTATAGAACTTCAGCTCGTGACCAGTGTACCCTGCAATAAAGTATTTATGCTGAGAAGGCTTTTTTTCAAAAAAGAGAGCATTTTGACAGTCTGCTACAAAGAACCACAGAATCACAGAATCACAGGGGTTGGAAGGGACCTCAAGATCATCAGGTCCAACCCCCTACCAAAGCAGCTCCCCAGCTCATATTGCACAGGTTGGCATCCAGACGGGGCTGGAATCTCTCCAAAGAAGAGATACACCCCCCTGGACAGCCTGTCCCAGGGCTCTGGCACCCTCACTGGGGAAAAGTTCTTCCCCATGTTGGTGCGGAACTTCCTATGCTCTAACTTGCAGCCATTGCCCCTTGTCCTGTCCCCACAGAGCACTGAAAAGGGGCTGGCCAATTCCCCCTGCATCCCATCCTTAAGATATTTATAAACATTAATTAGGTCCCCCTTTAGTATTCTTTTCTCTAGATTGAACAGTCCCAGCTCACTCAGCCTTTCCTCATACAGGAGATGTTCCAGCCCCTTAATCATCTTCCACCATGAACCTCCTGCATACCATTATGGATGTTTTATTTACTATTTATGAGTTAGCAGCATGCTGAGTGTGTGTGTGTGTGCGCACAAAAATGATACAGGTCTTACCATAAGACCTTGTAGCCCAGAAATTTTTGGTGAAAAAAATGTCAAATTTATCAAGATATTATTAAAGCTGTATTGAGGGGGAAAATAGTGCAATGTCTGTGAGTCATCAACTGAGCTGATTATAGAATTACCAAGAAAGAAACCATCCTATCTCTCCAGCCTAGGCCTAAATTGAGGAGATACTGAACTAATTTTCTTTCTGCCTAGAATTCTGTTGTTACAAATACGAATTGTATTAAAAGAGGACAGCACTCATCCCTGTTTGTAGGGCAGATTTAAAATCAAAACCAGTCATTGCAACAGGATGTAGAGCCATCAGCATCTCTGGAACTATTTATACAGAGAGAGGAAGAATAAGATGTTATCCACCTCTTCTGCTCAAAAAAGAACCCAACACCCTACTGTTGCTGTTGCTCAAAATGGTGAGATAAACATCTAACACCTTGTTTGCCTTCCCTGTAACAGATGTGGGGGAAAACAGTTTTCCAAATGCACGAGTGTGAGCTATAGAGGAGACCCAGCTGTCCCAGCAGACTGTTGTCAGATGAGGACGAAGCTTTAGGCTGTGGTAGTGCTTAGCTGATGTCTGCAGAGGGAAACAGCATCATCCCCTACACAGAAGCACTGAGACCTTCCCTGCCGTTTGGAAGAACAGCAGCCAGATCAGCTCATAGGAATAGCTAGGTATATTGTCTCACAGAATTTTTTCTAAAAAAAAAAATTTTAAAAATATGCCAGATCGTTGAAAATTACCTGCTTCCCAGGAATATGTCAATTCCAGCAAAATTTCTATGAAAACTAGACAGGTCTGGTAATAAACAGACCTGGTTTTACTTCTAGCTCACCTGATTAATTCCTCTGGCAAATTCCTTGAGACCTGAAAGCCTGAAAACCATCTTCCAGCTTTGGGGCTCCAGAGCTGATCACCACAGACTCCCCAGGCACTCAGAAGGACTGGTGTTCAAAGCATTCCTGTACTGCCGCTGTTCTTCCATCACAGTGGGGAGCTTGTAAAACCAGCTGAAAAAAAAATGCTGCAATTTCTGCAAAAAGAAAGTCTGAACCTTCTACTCCACCTGAAATTTCACCACCTCATCCCACAGTTCTGCTTTAGAAGGAATTTGTGTGCATGTGTGGAAGGATTTTTTGTTTTCCAGGAAAAGTATGATTCTGGTTCCAAACTGACCTAGAATCCTAGACGATTCTCAAAACAACTGTGAGTGCCTAAAACATGTCTCCACACAGTGGAAAATCCCTAATTCAAACAAACAAAAAAGAGAAATAATTTCTGAAATCTAACTATTGTAGAAATCCTTGGGCCTTGAAGACTTAAACTGTGGGGTCTCAGCGTGCTGAAGACCTCAGAGAGATATAAAAGTCGCCTCCAGAATTTGTTCATGCTTCAATGCACTATAAATGCCTCTCGCTACTCAACATAACAATATAACAGAGGGGTTTGGGCATAAATCCAGATTGAAGCTGCAATAAAAAGTCAATGTTTGCACAGCACTCTCAGTTCTTGATAAGCACATTATTGGAGGATCCTTGACAATGTGTAAGAACACAGATACAAGAGATTAATTCAATGCATATTTTGTTTTTAATCACTGTCCAGATATGAAGTTATTTTATGCTTGCAATACATTATAGCTGTTTTCAATGGAGATGGTTCTGTCCCTTCTGCTCCAGGAAAAGTGACATAGTGCACTCTGTGGGATACAAATTGGATGTGCAGCAAGACTGAAATAAAAAGATCAATATTAATGTTTTCCATGGATTTATGAGGATTTGAAAATAATAATTCATTCAAAACTGGAACAGACTTTAATAGCTTAGAGCTAAATGCCTACACATTATGTGAAACCTTGCTGGTCTGTGAATATCGATCCGATGTAATTTGTGTGTGTGTTTTTATGAATAATGTATAAATGCCTCGAGCAGCGTCTAGGAGCTTCTGATCAAGGAAAATAAGGCTGTGAAATACATTCAAAATGGACCGGAGGCTGAAGGGAAAGATTAGCCCCAAATGCAAGCTAAGCTTGGAAATATGCAAACACAGAAATTTGTCACAAAGGCCAGTCCTTTTATGTGTGATGTCATTAAAATGTGTTAGGAAAAACTCTAAGGACATTAAGATGAGAAAAAATCCCCTTGCCTCTCTGCATAAAGGGGTAAGGACAAAGCACTTGGATACTAGTCCGTAGAGACACTTTCAGGATATAGTGATGAGAACTGCATCTGTGGTGATGACAGCAATACCTGCATGCTTTAAGAGGTTAAATATTTCAATAAACCCCAAAAGACCCATAACATTTTAAGCACTCCTGCACTTGGTCAAAATATAGAGGGACTTTTCACTGGAAATGGGAACGCCTGCCCCAGCCTCAATGCTTTGACTATCACAAGAGACGATCTGAGCCATCATGATGCCAGACCCCAGATCCCAGTGGTTCCTGACCTCTCATGCTGGCTGGTTACCTCTAATGGACTGCCCCACGCAGCAACATCATCGCACTGTGCTCTGGGGCCAGGTGCTTAGTGCCAAACTGGCTGCTGTTGTATCTGTTCTAGTTCAAGACCAAACGGCTGGTGAATTTAAGTTCAATAATTTAATAACTATGAAATTTTTCTAAGTGTCTGATAAAAACAAAACCAAAAAAAAAGACCTAGTCAGGATCCTGAAATGCCGACCTGGAAATCACTGCTCAGCTGCCCCCTGTGCCTACAGTTACTGAAATGCCATACCAGCTTTCAGTCCCGTGGGTTATCAGCACAGTGGGGTATCACGTGCCCTTCTCACACAGCCACCCTGCGCATATCTATTGCTTGTCATCTGGATTCCACTCCAAGGGGAAACATGGGGCTGTCATGTTAAGAAAATGTATGTTTTAACCAGAAGACATTACATGCAGGAGTCCTAAATATCTCAGCATGACACAACCCGCTGCCGCATCTTTGCAGCAGCCCCCAACCAAAAGACACATCCCCCAGGTTCCTGCCCCCTGCATGCAGTGTATGCCATGACTGCTGGAGACCAGAATCCTGCCCAACAGGCTCCCGGCACCAGGGCCATGCCTGCATCCATCGGCTTCCTTCTAGGAGAATTTCCAAGTAGCAAAATGAAAAGGCATCAGCAGACCCAGCACACACCAGCTGCTTGAACAACACTGGTACGAGTCTAAAGCCAACAGCCATATGCAGGTCACGTAGGGCAAGGGATATAAGTCAGCAGTGGAGTACAGCTCAAAATTTCCAAGAGGCCCTGTGATAGAAATGGAGCTTCTCCTCATCCATCATCTAGTGCTGGGACTAGAGGTCTACATGCTAAGATCATAGGCTGAAAGCCGGGGGTCTCTGGGTATTTCATCACTGAAACAGAAGGTGTAATTTTCCATGGGTAGAAAGCCACCTTCCTGCTGCACCACTCCTCGTCAACGAGTCACAAGACAAAAGCATCTCAGCCCATCAGTCTGGATCCTGTGCTACTAACACGGGGCTACCAGGGACTCCCCAGGCTCTCCCAAAGAATTGCAGCTCTTGGCAGGGTTCAGCAGGCCCCAAAGATGTGCTCCTCAAACTCATCTCTGAGCTCTTGCTGTTCTGTTCAGCTTACTGAAGGCAAGCACAGCTCAGTTCAGGCAAGGATCTCTGCTGCAGCTGTGAAACTGTGGGATCAAGGGAAAGACAGGATGTGTTCCTTCCTTGTGACACAAAATGCTAGTTTGCTTTAACTACTGTTACCCCTTATGAGGGAAGATACCTCAACGAGAAAACTCCTCACATATCTCTTCCATTTGACTAATGTCTTTCTGTGAAAGGCCTCTTCATACACCGATTGCTCAGAAACAGTATTTACTGAGGTTCCAAATATGATCTTACAATTACTTCAGGTGTTTTGGGGTGGGATTTAAAGAAGAATTTTTAAAAAGCCCCGAAACGGGAGTCATTACTACTCCCTTTGTCAGTTGGAGCAGGTTTTAGACAGTGAAATTTCAAATACATTTTAAAACATCAGGCTGCATAGGTGGAAATGCAACTGGGATCATGGAACATGGTAGTTCAAACTGCAGGTTACGAGCTTATAATCGCAAACACCACAAGACTCACGCATGACAGGTTTCAGCCCAAAAGGAACTATTGAAGATCAGTATTTTAAAACCTATCAGTGAGGTAATGTGCAATGGAAATCGTGATGGGGCTTTGACTAGTGATGAACTTTTTCTACAGGTTCTCACAGCTATATCTATTGGCCAGAACCACCACGAGCCCCACTCTGACTGCCAAAGCGATTATGTACTGGTGGAAGAATATGCCAGTTAACTACAGCTTGAGTAGGACTAGAAACCATTGGCATGCCCTGTCTGATGTTGAACACACTGAATGACTAACCAACTTATAAAACTGTAAATACTAATCTTGTAAAGGTACAACATCCAACTGAACTTCAAATTTAGCTTTCATTTCAGCAAGTTGTCCACTAAGGGGACCGAATTTTGACGAGCTGAAGTTTTTGTGAATGTGTATATATAGCCACATATGCCTACCACATGTATTTCTTTTTCCTCAGGAAATTTATCTTTTTCTACTCCAGAGACACCCTTTCTTGTGATTTATTGCTTGTGTTCCAGAAAAACGCATGTCTTCCAGGGCATTGGGTTTCTAGGCTGTAAACCTCAGAACATTGTATTTTATCAAATATAGATTATAAAGCAAAGAATTCTGAATGCAACAGCAGGGAAGTTTCCCAGGTATTGCTCACTAGCAGCTTTAGAAAGGCGGGAAAGGGAAATGCAATTTCCATTCAATATTTGCTCTTATGTGAACACTTAGGAATATTACTTCTCTCTACCTCATATTTGCCCCAATATTCTTGGTAGAGAAAGAAGTGCATTTAGACTGCTTTGGCTTCTAAGTATTATTATATATTGTGCTGCATATTCTCCACTGAGAAAGCAATACAAAAGGAACAGCCTTTTCACTTAAGCCATAACAATAGAAGTTCTGTGATTTCCTTATTTTTTCAGTTAGAAACATAGGCTGGCAGCCCACTGGCTGGCTCACGCAATGACTGCCTGTTTCACAACACAGAGGACTGAAAATGGATTGGTTTAGACTCTCAGGGAGGAGGTATAGTAACAGAGGGGTCATGTTTCGACACTGCTCTTGTGTATGTGCCTCCAGAGAGATGTCCAGCCATCACCCGTAATGCCTGCTCGGCCTCCATGATCACAGCAGCGTGATCCAGAAACTGCTGAATGTTACGAGCCACGACTAGTTGCACGAGTGCTCCCAATAAAACTCCTAATAAAACTCTACCTCCAAATCCACAATTACAGCTGATAAGTGACATAACATATTTGCATTGTTGTCGTGTCTCTTTACAGGTAGTTGTAAGCCATTCTCACAGAAGCAAACATGGGAAGGAGAACAGGCACAAGTGGTTACAGAGAAACATCTGAGAACACTGCCAGATGCTATCACAGCCCAGCATGGCTGTGTGTGGGTGAAGGTAACAGCAAGCGAGGTGCTGCTGAAGCCGTTCTGTTTCAGTTAGAAAAGAACACAGAGTTACTGGCTGAAAAGCTGTACAGATGGGCTTCCATACGGGCAAAACCTGAACTGGCATAATATGCAGGGACCAGTGCACAATGGATTTCTTCAGGGAGGAGGAAAAAAGTTCTGAAAGGGATTTTTTTTTTCTTTTCCTTTTTCTAAAAGGATTTTTCTTCTAATGAGAAGACAGAAAATAGTTGCATGTTCTCCTATTTATCTAATCATACAAAACCTCATTAATAAAGGAAGATTCCAAGATGCACTAAGGGTTTCAGTCTTCATTTCTTTTGTTTTTCATTGTATCCTCAGCAGCAGAGGATATCAAGCTTTTCTCTCAGAAGTGCTATTAAACGTGCTAGGGTTAGGAAATACACATCAGACACTCCAGTACTCTTACAGAAATAAATGTATACTGAAGTAGTAGTACCGCAGAGCATTAGAAGGGATAAACTAATAGTTTAAGCAACCTTCTGAATGTTTTTTTGTGTTTGGGTCTCTCTTCCTCACCTAATCTGTGTCAATAATATTAACTAAAACCAGACCCACAAATATTTACTGTGCAAAGCAGAAACACATGCTAGGCACTGGAGAGAGCTCGGCTCAGCAACCCAATATTTGTTTTATACAGTTCAACACCGATACACTGGGACTGGTGCCAAGGTTATGAATGCTGTTGAATGAATCTCAAAGTGTCCTTTTCCGCTACGTTTTGAATCCCCATTAGTATAGTTCACTGCAACAATAAACCTCAACCACTTCTCACCCACCTTTCCCCCACCCCCTCCCCCCCACACCCCATGGAGCAATACACACTTTACTTAAGGACTTACATCCACACAGAAATACGTCGATAATTTATTCCCAGCAGAAGGTTGTTGTACCAGATTGGGGAGAAGATAATCAACACAAGCCATTTCAGATGGAAATTGGCTGATGTGTTTTCCCAAACTTCAGAGCATTTAGATTGAACTGATTTTATTAGCGCAATTGTATAGTTCTAGTAAGAGTGACTTTACAAGTAGATTTCATCAGCACCCAGAGGCAATTCCTGCCTCCTTCACATAGAAACAAAGGTATTAGAGCGTGTGGAGCCCATCTTTCTAAGATGAGGCCGTGTATATCACATCACCTATCACTTGCTCCACCAGTCAAGGTAGGATGTATTTTAGCCACTGTGGGCACACAAGAACCAGCAAGCTGCCAAGCAGGCTATGAGCAAGGATTGCCCTCTCCCAGGTCTGTCCATATGGAAGTCCTGATGCTTCTTGAATGTTACAGGTCCTACAACAGCAGAATAAGCTTGAGTTTATTCTGCTCAAGATTCCTGCTCAAATAGATCTGTTTGCAAATTACAAATAAAAATGTTTGATTTACCTTGGCTTGTTTCAGTGTTACCACCACCTTTATTTCTCTACATGATATGTAAAAATACTTGATTGGTTGGTATAAAAACTGTCAAAAAACCAACAAACTGCAAAATCTGCTTTCTTCATACTCCACCCTCACCCATTCCCAACTTGCATTTATGATTTTTTGGGTTCTTTCCTTTGAGAATGTAGGAGCTCCGGTACTCTCATGCCCTTCGTGAGTTCACTCTCCAATTACCCGTCATCACCCAGCAGTGATTCACACCCTGAAGTTAGATTTAGTAGTTTGAAAATTTATTTCCAGCAAAGTTCAAATGAAACAGGTCAAAAGGACACATCACCGGTGACTCCAAAAGCACAGATGTTCAGCAGAGACAAGTTTGAATTCCATTCTGGCATTAGTTTAGCCTTTGAAATCACAGAGCTGAGCCTGTTCAGCAACAGAGTATCCACAACCAATTCATTTTCATCAGTTTGTTTAAGTGATACTTAAACCAAGTGCTGTTTTAAAACAGCAATTACTTTCTGAAAGTAATATAGAAAATTAGTAATTTATTATCTGTGGGATACTCCATTGGGCAAATCAGGTAGGGATGGAAGAATGCACTTGCAGTGCAATGTTTAATAGCGATACCCTTCCATACCTCTCTGCCAGGAGAAGAATTAAGTACTTGTTTATGTTTCTTAGATGGAGAAATCAGGCCGAAGCATGCCTTTGTCAAGAGACTGATATGAAGTTGAAAATTAAAAGACTGAACAAAATATAAATATTAGCCACACTGAATATTTCTACCACGATAGTATTACTAGGCCAAAGGGTTGAAGACACCCTTAAAAAGCTACAGAAATTACTCTAATAGAAAACCTTCTACATCCTACTGGATCCTGACACTGCAAATACACTATAATACCTACTATCTTCTTAGCCATCTATTAATCTGTGGCTTAGAAACAGGACCGGGGTTTGAGACACCTACATCTTATGCCAGAGGGTCTCACACAGTTCTACAGCAATTATTCCATATTTCCTTGAATACTTTGGATGATTCCCACTCATCAACTGCATCCTTCCTTGAAATACTGTGAGGGGTAAATCAATTACGGTTTGGGAAGTGCATTCAGTTACTTTGTAGAAGTGTTATTAAGAGTTAAACATGCAGCTTCAAAGACTGAGACCAGTTAATGAAACAAGAGAAGCCAAAAATGTGGGGGAAAAAAAAATTCTTTCCAGAGAAGCATTTGGTCCACTATAACAGGCTTTACAAATGTTGCCCTCTTCAATGAGCTCAAATTAAAAAAGCAAGGTATCCTTTTATGTTTTTAAAAGCTCAAGTTGGTATAAATTATTCTCTGTGCTTAAAGGTCTGGTTTGCATAACACAGTAAGTCTGCCATTACCTTGCTTTCCCCAATTAAAAATATATTATAATATAATTTACATAAGATCAAAAAGAATACGACTTTGCTTGAAAGGACTGATTTCACACAAAATTACAAAGAATTTTCTTATATGTTATGGGAAAAGTAGAGTTCTACAGCTTGCTGTAGAGAAATTACTTTGGTATGGTTTTAATGGAAACTGAACACATGTAAGCATGTAAAGCCAGTCTCTATGCCTATGTTTTATATACATATATAGAGAGAGACTATATATATACAGTTCATTTCTGAGGGCACAGAAAGGGAAATATTGAGTGTATTTACTAAACAGATCCAGGTTGTATGATAATTCTTCCAGTTTCCTTATGAACATAAAAGAAAAGATATTAGCATGATACACTTTCCAGAACTTTTTGGGAGCAGATGAAGGGCAGGATCACACTTCTTTATCTAGCAACATCACCTATGGAAAGGATGGGGTGCTCATCATTAAGTTGGAATTAAAGCAGTTAAATAGTAATTTGGAAGGTAAGACATTTTTAGAAAATAAAAATCAAATTATAAATGACCATATTTTCTAACATCTTGGAAGAGAATTTTTTAGTTTAGGGGATGGGAGGAAGGCAAGGCAGGGAAGGAAGGTTATTTCATTCTGCTAATAATAGCCATAGTCTTTCCCTTTGGTTTGTTTTTGGTTTTGTTTTTGGGTTTTTTTGCATTGAAATGGCATTGGGTTTGTTGCAAGTATTACAAATTCTGGTTTGGTTAGAAGTGGAAATGTGATATTTCCCTGTGTTTCACTCTTTTTGCAGGTTAACTATGCAAGATGAAACACAGAGGCCTCATGGTAGTAGTTAATTTCTGATCAGTACTAATTTATCATGTATCTTATTTCACAGGATGTTAATGTAAACCTGAGGGTGCAATTATACCCTTTAAAATATTTTTCTTAAAACTAGACACTATTTAAACAGGGGAATATTAAACATCAAAATTAGATTAAACTGAACTGTCAAAGAGTATTACGAAAAAATACTAGAAAGCCAACATAGTTCTGATCCAGGCAAAAAAAATTTCTGTGGCTGCCAACCAATAAAAACTCCTTGGATTGTACATTTTCTATGAGCATTCTGTATTTAGAAGAATAATTCTGCTGCTTCTCTGCAGGCCAGATACTAATTGCAGCACATTACCACTCTCCTCAACAGGCACACTGCGACTTAAACTCTCAGAGGTTTCACTTCCTGTTGTTGCTTTGTAGTGTGCTTTCCCAGTACCATCACATGAATGGGTAAAATAGATATATTAAAATGGAGCAATAAAGCATTTAAAATATCTTCCATGGCAGATGGAGACAGTGAAAGTACTGAACTTCACTGGTTAAGGAAAATTTACACCACATAGCACCTTACAAGACCCGTTCCTAAATGTACTGCAGTATTATTAAATATATATAATGACAAACAAGAAGAAAAACAGTGAAACCAACAACTCTAAAAATATACTTATAGTAATGTGAATAAATTATCTACTCATTGACCTAGTTACAATCTAGTTGGGAAATTCACTCATATCCAAAGGGAAAAACACAAAAATTGGGACGATGGAAATATACTCAGCACATTTTTCAGTAACATGGTATCTTTCTTTTCATGATCCTACACGACTACTATGGCTCCTCTTTTCTTGGAAAAAATAGATGCAGGCACACCAAGAACAGTAAATATAATTGCAAGCATCCAGGCTGTGACTGAACTCTTTCAAGCAGGAATAAAGAAAGTATTGTTTTCGCAGTCAAAATGTTCTAGGGTCTCATTCTTTGAAGTTACTACCACTACCTCAGTAGATTGTTTCCTGTGGGATTAGAAGCCAAGGTATACAGGTTCCTACAGAAGTGCAGGGAAAAAGAATGTAAAGCCCATACCTTTTATTTTTCAAAGCAGAAAATATATCTTCTAGTTCTTCTTAGAAATAGATTTGGCTGAGGATGATGGAAGAATGTATTACAGAGGCTAGAGGAATTACAGTACTGGAAAGCCAGCCTTTCTTCATGATGATATTTTACTTCTTCAGAAAAATAAAATCAGAAGAAAACACATAGGCTTAGAGAACTTTAGACTATAATGGAATTCTAGCACTTTAGAAGGATTAAACTGATTAATTCTGTGAGTAATCTGTGGTGCAACGATCCCTCTAATAGAACAGAGCCAGCAGAAAGGAAGAATGTTACGTGTCTAACATAACCAATACAAAAATACCCACAATATGAAACAGATGATTATTGTATCTATTGGATAACAACAACTCTACGTCACTTCAATTAACACACATTAGCAAAAAGTTTGACAAGATGTGAACAATGTGTGGTAAAGCTACACCGAGAAAATGGAACTTTCTTACTGTAAACTGCATTTTTTTTTGTTTTGTTGTGCTAACTTTGCCTCTCCCTAAACAATTGAGTGCTATATTTCTAATTTTTGCAAATAAATCCGATAAGAATAATTTTAAATATAAACATCTGGGTGTAATACTTAATAATGCTAGCACTTCTACAAAATATCTTCATTAGTTGAAAGCACTGATCAAAATGTAACTTGATTGTTCAGAAATATACACTAAAAAGAGAATTTGCCTAAAATGGACAACAGTTTGGAAACAAGTAGCTTGAATAAAGAATAAACAAATTGATTTGGGATCATTTAAATCTCCACTGTCAAAACATCTTTTGTAGGTAAGAAAAAGTGAAGTTTGAGAAGAATATTAGGGTGTTAGAGGACAGTTTGCTTAAGTTTAAGCTACCATATAACAGACTCAATTTCAAATGTCAGTGTAATAGATCAGAAAGAAAGTGGAGCAATTAGATAAACAGGTCAGTGAAACATTTAGATTCTGAGATAAAATAATTTCAATTTATGTCACAGAGTATTATTTATCTTGGCAAAAGGCTGACAAGAGTTTCTATAAGCAATATAGATAAGATGACTTAGTTTCGTTGGAAGAGGAAAAAAATAAAAGCAAATCTCGAATCCATTCAGTTGAAGGCAAAATTATTACTGAATGGCATCGGAACTTCACACCAAGGCCATAAAATAAGAAGGAATTTCATTACCCAGAGCAGACCTGTTCTGGCACACCATCCACTTGCTGACAACAGGACTCATTCCACCTAGTTAAAGCCCAAGAGCTCAGGGATGAGTAGGAGCTAAAATCGTCAGAGATGAGAGGTTCAACATCACTTGAGGATTTGATTTCAATTCTCAGATAGCCTGCAGCCCATGGAATCCACAGCTCTTTGTCAGAAGCCCAGGTTACTAACTGGGGAGGAATCAGAGGTCTGACAATGCTCAGGGCTCGAGTCAAAGGCTGAGCAAGTGGTGGGTTTATTAATTCAGGCCTTGCACTAAATAATACGTTGTGGGAAACATGGTCAGGCTCAAAACAAGTCAACATTTTTTTAAGTTCATTCAAAAAAAAAAACCCCGAATTTGTCTTCCATGAATCCAATATTATGGGCTTTAAATCCCATTTTTATCTGCTATAATTTGTGCTCATTTTAAAAGAAAAATGCCCTTTCAAAGCAAATAGCTGAAAGACTAAACCAAAGCAGGCATCATAGAACACAAAGGCTATACTGAAACTGCATATTTTTGCAGAACAGTGTTAGATATGCCCTTTGGCTGAGGGCTCATTGAACCATATTCACAAAGACTCTTATACCTTCCAAAACCTTCTCACTCTGCACAAATGCTTCAGGAACATCAGAACAATCCAAAAAGCACCATACAGGGAACCTCAGGGATCTAAACTGAGCCCGTGGAGTCCCGCAGGCAGGAAATGAACATTTCAGCAGCCAGTCAGCTGAAAAACTTCCAGGATGCTACAGCTAGCATAACAGAGACATAAGACACATAAAGCAGGAGTTTAGCTAAAAATTGAGAAGGGTTTTACTGGAAACTTCAGCCTGACCTGTCAGTTCCAAACTGACAGCCATCATGCAGAGATGGAGTGGAGACCAGAACTTCACTGAGGCCAAGAGTAAAGCACTTTTGATTGTTTTAATGAGGCCAGAATGATATCTGCATCCTTTAGCACAGTCCTCATCACACAGGCTTTCTTATCACGCTATCATGTCAATGTAATAGTGCTTCAGAGGTATTTTTCACAACAATTTATGGCTAAATACAAACTATAAATTAATGCAATCCAAGCCTCCGCTGCCTACAGTAAATGACTCAAGTTTTTCCCAAAGCAGAGCTTTTATCCTGAAAACAAACATTAACTTCTGACCTTTATAATTAATCAGCCTTTAAATCTCTGGTAGTACAAGGCGTCCTTAAGAAAATACATTTCTTTCATCTCTGTGTGGTGGTGTTACATAGCTTTTCCTGAACAAATTAGCAACTTCTGACTCACTCATATTTATGAGAAATACTCCGAGTAGGCAACTTCTAGCACTGGTTCTCAGCATTATATTTCCTTCTCTACTGAAAATAAGGAAGTAAATTACGTAAGAAAACAACAAAAGATGAATAACTTATTGCCCTTTTGGGATATTTACAGATCTACATCCTTGCTGACACAGTAAAAATGCAAACTAGCAATCTTGTGAGACTTACTGTCCCCAGAGCAGTACTGCTTATAATTTTATTATTGCTATTTATCTAGTCATGAGAGAATTACCAACTGGAAGAACTCACTTCAGTTAATCCATCTTCCATACATATGGGATCTGATAAGATGTACTGTGAGACTTCTGAAAGATTTTTGGAGGCCAGTCAGCTGTGCTGTGTGCTACAGTGCTACCAGAAATACTCAGACATCATTTTGTTTCATAGAATCAAGGCTGATGACCTTCAAGATCATCAACCATCAGGCCTACAGTACTGTAACCAGTAAACCAACTCCTGAAGCACCACATCTACCTGTAGGGGTTTTTTTAAGGCCCCCCCAGGGACAGCAACTCCACCACCTCCCGGAGCAGCCTGTCCCCTTGCTTCACCACTCTTTCAGTGAAGAAATTTTTCATAGACTCAGAGTTTCCCATGACTCCATCCATTTATTAGGAGGAATATTCCTGTTCCTGTCCTGGGGAAGCACTTTCATTCCCAGACCAAGAACTCTGCACAGTGTTCAGCACCTCCTTTGGCTGCCCATCCTCACAGCGGAGGGGTTCCACCTTCTGCCAGAGTTGCATGTCACAACACTGGTTAAAATGGACAGCTTTAGGAAGCTCTTAATCATAGCAGAATCTGAGATTTTAAAAAAAACAAAGACAAAAATAATCCAACATCCCCAACCCTTGCCCATCCTAAACCTCCTAGTAAAAGAAAAATCTTTAAGCAATCCAGATCATTCTGGAAGGGCTGCAACCCTCTGGGTTTAGCAACTTGGCTTATCAAAGCAGTCTTCTTTGATACTAACGTTGTCACTAAATCTTCTGCCTGAAAATCTCCAAAACAAGAATCCAGCTTCCTCGTAAAGTGACGGAAAGATGCAAGTGCCACCGGTAGTTCAAACACATCTCTCTGGCCACTTCCACCACGGTTCTCAAACCACCTCTCTGTATCTGAGGCTGTTCATCCAAGCAACAGTTCTACCACGTTTGTGACACGAGGTCAGTGGGAGTCACGCATATGTTTCAAAGTGCTGTCAGCTTTATACACAAAAAATCCCCACCCGCTGTAAGAGCGTTCACCTTATTGCATACGTATTTTCAACATCTTGCAGAGGGCAAAAAGGCGCCACACTGCCAGCAACAGTAATTTCAGTTCTGCTCACTTCAGTGATAACAGCTTTCATCTCCGGTGTCTGTTTCCTTTACAGACTTTAGATTAAAAATTTCATTTCCAACTTCACATCTGTGGATTGCACAAAACAGTCATTAACCTACCCCTTTACTAAAATAAAATTATTGAGAATACTGGATAAAAGAACACAGGCCCTTTCCCTTAGAACTGTCAGCTCCCAATTATTTTTGAGCAAAACCAAATGCGGAGCAAAATGCTTTCCCAAACAACCAAATTTCACTGACTGCCTCCACACCAATGAAGTTGCAATGACCTTTTCTATTTGGTAGGCAGCAACAACCCAGAACTACATGAAGCAAGGAGAATTGCTTATTATTCTTATCACATCATAGGCACGACGCTAGTGTTTTGCTGCTTGTGTTCCATACGTACACAAAGCAAACACACGGCTTCTGCAGCCAGCAGCACGGCTCATTCCTACCCTCTTGCCTCTGAAACAGTGATTCCCACGTTGTAATTAAGCGCAATGATGACACACATTTACACAACAGAAGGAAATGAAACCATCCAGAGGGATCTTGACAGCCTGGAAAGGTGGGCCCGAGGGAACCTACTGAGGTTCAACACTGCCAAGTGTCAGGTGTTGCACTTGGGCCAGAGAAATCCTAGACATAGATACAGACTGGGAGAAGAGCTCCTGGAGACCAGCCCTGCTGATGAGGACTTGGGGATTCTGGTGGATGAAAAACTTCACATGAGCCAGCAGTGGCTCTTGCAGCTCACAAGGCCAATGGGATCCTGGGCTCCATCAGGGCAGCAGGGACAGGGAGGGGATTGTCCCTCTCTGCTCTGCCTTTGGGAGGCCCCAGCTAGAGTCCTGTGTCCAGAGCTGGGGCCCCCAATACAGGAAAGATGTAGAACAACAGTTGGAGAGGGTTCAGAGGAGGGCCACAAAAATAATTGGAGGGCTGGAGCACCTGCCCTACAAAGAGAGGTTGGGCTTGTTCAGCCTGGAGAAGGCTGCGGGGGGACCTCATTGCAGCCTTCCAGTACCTGAAGGGAACATGCAAACAGGAGGGGAATCAACTTTTTAGAAGGGTAGACAATGGTAGAACAAGAGGAATAGATTAAAACTAAAGGAGGGAAGGTTTAGATTGGATATTAGGGGGAAGTTCTTTCCAGAGAGAGTGGTGAGGTGCTGGAACAGGCTGCCCAGAGAAGGGGTGGATGCCCCATCCCTGGAAGTATTCAAGGCCAGGTTGGATGAGGCCCTGGGCAACCTTGTGTAGATCCAGGCCTGGAAGTTGGTGGCCCTGCCTGTGGCAGGGGGGCTGGACCTCTATTATCCTTGGGGTCCCTTCCAACCCACACCATTCTATGATTCTATGATCTTACTAAATATGAACTTGGTATGGTGAAGAAGTAATAAGCCAAAGCTCAAAATTCTGGTCATGTCTTTAATTTCCTTTAAAGTTTGAAGTAGTCTGACTGCAAAGGATACAGTGGCTATTCACATAATTGGCTTTAGAGAAAATATTTCTACCTTCAATATTAGAAATTTATTCATATCTGATTAAGATCATCTGGTGTTTCTGAGACACCTCTGTTACTGTGCATACTTTGAACAAGATCTGATATAGTCAGTGAAGAAAAAAACCTGAAAAACAACCACAAACCCAACCCAAACCTGCTATTTATGCCCCCGGTAAAAGGACAGCAGTCGCTTTTCACTGTGTTGTACAAGCTCTGTTCAAAACCTCCTGTCAGCAGATTTCTTTATTAATAAAGTTAGAATCTAAAAATAATAGACAGGACGCTTGAGAAACTCTGTGCTCCCAAGTTAATCCATACTCCCAGTAATACCTGCGCTAAGGTACATTCAAACGTGCAACCCACCTTTTATTGATAGATTTTAAAGGAAAATCAAGTATTTCTTTATATTTCTCATGTTTGTGTAGCTACAGTACTTTTGATGCCCAACATACTGTAAAATGTTAACATTACTGGGGGCGGGGAGGGGTGGGGGGTGGAATCAACAAAAACCTTATATGACTTTTTAAATACCAGTGTAGAAATATCACTTCTGAGCTTTTCTTGTCCCAGCAGATTGAATATTGCTATCTCACAATGTTAACATGTAAAACACGCTGCTGGTTATGAAATTCAGCGAGTTTTTTTCACCAGCAGCAGAGAAAAATGTATTAATAGAAAAATATTAGTATTTTTGCCTTTTCATTTCTTTCCATGGACTTTAACTCCCTCTCTCTAAAGTTGCCTTTAAACTAATAAGATTTGGATCTCATATTTATTGTTCTGGAGTAAACAGTGAAGCCACATATTTCCTTATTGATAGCTTAGGCATAATGATCATATGATCAAGGTGCCTGGCCCTGTAACATCGTTTCATATTGGCTGTTGGTTGGTTGGTTTGTTTGTTTTATTTTTTCCAATAAGAGTAAATCCAAGTTATCCATAAGTTTTCTTCTCTTCAGAATGAATGAATGAATGAATGAGAGAAGTATTGGAAAGAACCAGATGCTTAAATATTAAGAACTGATGAAATACATGTAGAACTAGTTTCATAGAAAGGGTTAGAAACAGACATTATGACACATCTTACAATTCCTAAATATTTTCTTTCATAATGCTTCATTTTAGTACACCTACAACATAAAACACATGGACGTTTTTAGGGTCAGACTTTGTTATATAGACTATCAAGTCAAAAATACATTGAGCATCTTACCACAAAATGAAAAGTGGAGAACATTACTTTGTGAAGTGATGATGGATAAATTGCCAAAATATGCGAAGTATAACAGACCGGTTTAGCTAATGCATATACAGTAGTTTCAAAGATGCTTGTGATTGTTTCATTTATTCATTGACTCTGACTTTTGAAAATATTCCATTTTTTCCTTCAGTTTATTTTCACTGCTTTAACTTAGGCCACTTTATTACTGCTGGGAAAAATCACAGCCTGCCCATTTCCAGAGAATTAGGATGATGATAAAAACTCAAGACGAACTCGGTGAGAAAAAGTTCTATAACATTACAGAATGGAACTTTTTCTGTTGTGCCATTCTTCACGCAGCCCTACTGACCTTCCCTTCCTAATCTGCCACCTGGCTGTATCTACAATTGTGCTCATGTTTGACAATGCCCTTTAGTTCTCAAGGCATTTCTTCAGTGTTCTTCTGCTGTTCAGAACCACATGTATTCATGTAGATACTACTGCATATAATTATACAGGAATGAATATCACTTTATTATTGCAGCTAAATAAATTCTGTCTTTTCTTATCAGAGCTCAAAATTCAGGTCTTATATGGACATTAATCTCTGTATAGGCTTTTCTTTCACTAGAAACATTTTTGTTGTCTTGAATTTTCCTGCCACTTTTATACTACCAACGAACTGTGAAACTACCCAGATCTCCCTGTGGAACTCCCTCACGCTCCAGGTTGGTTGCCAGTAAAAGCATCTCATTTTCTTACTGCTTCAGTAAGAAAGCTACTGCCCAGAACATCACTAACTTCACCGACTGCACAGTAATAAATAAACTTTCATCAACCTTGTGGATTTATAGTCTGTGTCAGTTTGTAGATAGCACCAATAAATACCAACCACATGAGAATTCTATTTTGTACATAATTTCTCTCTCTTGTTTCTGCTTTTTGTAATGCTCAGAGAAGTATGTGATGCTGTCCTGAATTATTAACACATTGACAATGCAATGACAAGCCTTAAATTCAGATTAGCACAACGAAGACATATAGGCTGTAAAATACGTGGTCTTGCTGTCCTCCTCACTGGTTCTGACTGGGACTACTTTACTCCATTCCCCCCGCCCCCCCAAGAAATGGGGGGAAATTTGTGGGGGAATGGGCTGGAAAAGTCAGGATGAAATGAACAAAAGATTTCAAATAATACCCAAAAAATAATTTAAAATACCCACATCACAACAAAAACAAAACTTAAAGTCACCACACAAACCCCAAGGTTTTTTTCCTGCTACCTGTCTGAATCCATTCTGAGTAAGCTTGGAAGAAGCCAACTGGCTGGAGCACAGCCACCAAGGGCCTGAGCCCCTATCAAGCCTATTCCCATCAACAATGGTATCAGATGCGGCATTTGTTCTGCTTTTGACAGCCATTTTGTTTTAGCAGAAGCCCCTACTAAACTCACAAAACTGTATTTAATCTGGATGAGGGCATACTTTAATGTGGGGTTCTGTTCTTTTCAGCTGGCAGTCATGTAATCATGCCTTGCTATGGAGAATTTTGTACAGGAAAGTTATTTCAATCACTCAAGGAACCTCAAGATTTAGTTATTAAAGGTCACCTATCTTTCATCTTCATTGAATGTCACCGTGCTTCAGTGCGATAGTTGGCTGTCAGCTCTCCTGTTGTATTTTTCAGTTGAAACACAGCTTTGCCTCCTGAATTCGGTGGCAGCTACTGATACCAGGGCACTGTCTCCTGCTCCATCATCTGCACTGCACCACTGAGGCACGCTGCTGGGAGAGAGGA
This sequence comes from Laterallus jamaicensis coturniculus, assembly GCA_022605575.1. NCBI lineage: Eukaryota > Metazoa > Chordata > Aves > Gruiformes > Rallidae > Laterallus > Laterallus jamaicensis. Next base: position 45,383,391 of record JAKCOX010000004.1, on the reverse strand, counting down.
GATGCTGCTCTCAGCCCTACTAAACTAACTCTTGGGCTCCAGGGGAAATGGCAACAAGCCTGTCACTGAATGGCTGCGGCACCTCTATTGTATAGCGGGATGCCTTGCACTGAGGGGACACTGGTTTGCAGTCCTGGGGTTTGGGGTGCACAGAGGGACAACAGGACTGGTTGCTCACAGTGGGTCTGTCTGACCCCTCTTCTTTCATTTTCTCTATTGGCGCTTCCACGTCTGAGTGGGTAAAACCATCTTCAGACTGTCTTCCCAGTGTTAGACTGGTTGACCAAAGTATAAACCTGGATGTCTCTTTCTGTGTAGGCTGAATTTCTACAGGTCACTAATTCTAGTTCAGCAAGCAGCAGAAGCAACTAAAATCCAAATCCTGGTCCTTTCCCTTACCTCTATTCCCCTTCTCATTCCTCCCACTGCTAAAGAAAGAAAAAAAAGAGTTTAGATGGTTCTGTTTCTACTTTCCAGATGTGAACAACTGGATTGAATTTTGCAGAGAGCTTTTAAAAAATCGTAACAAGTCAATGGGTCACAGTCTTCACAGCATAAACGAAGGAGGAAAGGAAAAACAAAAGCTGAAGCTGTGTTTCTGAGACCCAGCAGCATGGCTGCAGCAGCTGCAAGGTCACAGAGCCTGAAACAGAACCATGCAAAAGAACCCACAGCCACAAGAATGACAACAGAAATTACTCCTAATTATTTTTTCCCCTCATTGCAGTGACTGGAGAACTGCATTCCTTTCTATAAGCAGAGCTGGCTGTACTGCTATACCACCAAAACTGTTTCCCTGGTTTGGGAATAAAAAGGCTTTCCCATTTCTGAAAAGTTTTGCATACGTCTGAATCACGGTCATAGAGGAGATGCAACATAGTGCCCCTGAAACCTGCGAAGATTATTTACTGTGACAGTCCCTCCTTTGGACAAGAAAAGTGCTTTGGGTGACAGAACGACACTGCCAACACTGGAGATGTTACCCAGAAATACCAAAGCCTCTTCTCCCTCGCCAGCTCAGATTCTTTCTGCCTGCTCTGCGAAAGGTAGCAAGACCTTTATACTCTGCAGGAAAAGGCTGATCTCCTCCCCCTGCCCCCCATCTCTTTTCAGGGGGTAAATAAAGCTGGGGCATGAGCAACAGCCTTGGGGCCCTCAGTAAAGCTTGATAATCAACATAAAATGCTTTGTAAAAAGGTATTTGAAGCAGAAGCACAAGCTAACTTTCCATGTGGGACTTTGGCTTTCTGAGAACCACATGATTAAAACTAATGGGGTTTTTTTGGTTCAGGCATCTTTGAAAAATGCTAGATCTCTACATGACAAAGCAAAAATGATGCTATGTACTTTAGGTAAACTATCACATGCAATCAAGTCTAAATGTAATTTTTTTCCAAGGAAAATTTATCGGTTTACTAAAACCTACGTAGCAATGTGTTCAAGTATTTTGCTTTTTTATACAGTCTCTGGGGTTTTAGAACAAGGAAGAAACTTCCAAAGCACTTTCATTGTACTGTACTGAACAAAGGTAAGAAATACAGAAAGCATCATTAAGCAACTGTGTCTCTTTAATTCATTTTTTTCCTTAAGGAACTATTTTATCACTGCATCAGACCTCACTTTCTGGTTTTAACTACCTACTTTGGTACATACCAACGCACGGTGGAGAGCTTTACTAATGCAGAGACTGGTCACCAGGCATCAGTACCCATTTGAGGAAACAGCTCTCTTCTGCTAAGGGCAGCTGAGAGCAGTTTTACTGAATACATTTTGTCCTTGGTGATTGATTCTGCATTTAAAATGCTGAAAGCTTTCTTACTATTTCTGTAGGAGACAGAAAGCATTTACTTAGCTTTTAAATTTTTTAACTGCAATTCAAGTGTTAAGCCTAGTTTACTCGCATCCCAGGCCAGATCTGTTACATGGGTCAAGATTCTCTGCCAGCAGCCAGACTCTCTAGCATCTTAGGTCTCTTGTCATGATCTAAAAATTCATTATCACATTTTGAAAATTGCATTTCTAAGATACAATGCACCCAGCCATTCTTCTACATGCTTAACCCTGTTAAAACAGTCACTGCTCAGAAACCTGGCCACAGCTAGTTTATAAAAAAGAAAATCAATGTGTCAATGCTGCTTGATCCACCAACTTGTTCTTACTATGCACCATTCACACTTAAATATTGAGATATTCAAAGGTTATCTCCGGGATATAAGGCCAGGAAAAGTAGCATGCGGCAATGTGATATGGTCACTAAGCAAGTGATGGAAATGAACAATGCCTAAGATTTAGTCACATTTTCATGGTAACAAATGAGAACTGCATGTATTCACTGGCAGGTAATTTAAGTGGAGGCAGATAGCTATGCGGCAAAGTGGAGCAGCCTGCTACAAAGGGTTGCAAACAGCTCTTCTGGCGTAAGACATAAGGGTCTTTAATCTTTTCTGACTAAGTCTAGCTTATTTTTATAAAACTCAGACACACAATATGATAATGAGGTCAAAAAGGCCTTTTTTCACAGAATCAGAGAACAGTTTGGGTTGGAAGGGACCTCAGAGAGCATCTAGTTCCAACTCCCTTGCCATGGACAGGGACAACCCCACCAGCCCAGGGTGCCCAAAGCCCCATCCAACCTGGCCTTGAACCCTGCCAGGGACCCAGGGGCTCCCGCAGCCTCACTGTGTGCCAGGGCCTCAAGTGAAAAATGTCATCTTGTGTCTAAATCTACCCTCTTACTGTGTACAGCCATTACCCCTCATCCTACATACCTTTGTAAGAGGTCCCTCCCCAGCTTTCCTGGAGCCCCTTCAGGGACTGGAAGGCCGCTATAAAGTGCCTCCAGAACATTCTGTCCACCAGGCTGAACATTCCCAACTCTCTCAGCCTGTTTTGATAGGAGAGGTGCTCTAGCCCCCTCATCATTTCTGTGGGCTCCTCTGGACTCACTCCAACAGCTCCTTCCTATACTGGGGATCCCAGAACTGGATGCAGTACTCCAGGTGGGCTCTCATGAGAGAGGGGACCTCAGGCTTCGGGAGATGACTCTTCCTCCTGCTGTTCCTTGCTGTTGCAAACTTCCATTCTTCTGCATTATTGGACCCCCCTCCCTTCTGTGTGTGCCAGTGGGAGAGGTTTTTGGCCATGAGTCTGCATCTACTGCAGACTACACTTGGAATCAGCTCACTCCTTGTCAGCCTCTCTTACATCTTCTCACTGTCTGCAGCAGCTCAGTGACCTGCTGCAGGAGGTCCTGCAGGTCCAACCCCTAGCCCAGGAGTAGGACAGACCAGCCTGCCATTGTGATTGACTTTCTAAAATTGTGAATTATCTTCCAAAAACTGCATTTTGAAGAGTGCCTTTAAACTGAATAATTCACTCAGTATGGAATGCAGGTGTAGCTCTAGCAGGCAAATACCACAGGCATCGGATCCAGCATTTAGGGTCAAATTTCAATTCGATGTGGATGCCAATCTTTAAATCATGCAAGGTCACTGGGAGAGCAGGAAAAGGTTTATTAGTTTGCTGCGAGAAATGAGTATTGCTCTGGCCTTGTTTCCTTATTAATAGCTTGTTTTCACCAACCGGCATGCTCTTGAATCACGTTTAAAAGCTTTTCTTTACATTCATGCTTTTCCTTTTCTGCATTAACTTTTTACCTGCTTTCTGCATATGAGAGTGGTAGAGTTAGGCAAAAATTTTACTATTTTTATTAAGGGAACTGAAAAAATGTCATATGGGATTGTGAATGCTTGTGGTTATGATCTGGCAGATGTTTGAGGATGTTAGACCAAAAAAACTTTTAGCAAGGTCATTAAGGGAACGAAGGATTTTAAAGCAGCTTGCTTCCACAGGCTTGATGCAGAAAGAAATTTATGACAATGTTTGAAAGTTGGCTTTCAAACATTGGCCCTCTCTAGCTTCAGCAGGGAGTTCTGACTGTGGATCAGAGATTAGACTTACACTGGGACAACCAGCAGCAAGGCAGAGTTTGAACCTGTGCCACAAAGAGGGGCTACTCTTATTTGTGACTCTGCGAGCAGCCAACTGGAATCTTGCCTTTACATTCAATTGCTCTGACAGTTAAAGCCTGCTTATCGCTTTCTTGACAAGATTCTTCAAGACTTAACAATACATTAAACCTTTAGCAAGTGCTTAGCATCCAGAAATCCACCAGATGAAATAATATTGAGCAAGTATTTGGTGACCATTAAATTCCTGACACAGGAAATAAAATTATTTGTACAGATTTCCTTACAACTCAGAATACACGTATCAGCATCTTCAGTTACTGCAGTGTGAAGTAGAGCTCTAACCCACTAAATGTTCAGTGTTTAAACTGAAATCCTGGTTTGTCAAAGCCTGACCTCTAATGTCAGGATCCTCAAGGTGACAGACTAGCTGATAAGAATCAAACCTCAGATTTATTTCAAGAGTGTTAATCTCAGATTTGTCTTTATTCATGGGGTGACACACCCAGACACACCAGGGGAGAAGAAGCTTGATTTTACTCATCCTAAAAAACCCCAGCCTTCTTCCTGAAACAAAGTGGTGTCTAATAGCTACTGCTAAAGGAAAGCACAAATCAGAGCAAAAAATGCAGTTAAAAAAAAATTTATTTCCTCTAGAACTTATTTTCTTTTTTAAAATTAAAAATAAAGATTGCTGTAATAGTTGGCTTGAATTTTTACACTAATAACATAATTAGTGCCAGTAGGTTCATGAATGTCAAGTAGAATGGAAAGCTCTTTTAATAACAGTATTTTGGAAAAGTCCTTTTCTTCGGGCAGAGTTATCCTGCTCAGTCTCAGCTTTCCAGCAAGAGCAAAATGTCCTTCTTGCTTTAACCTTGGGCAGTCAGCTATTTTCCCTGTACTCAAGAGACAGACAGATTGCAGTGCTGAGGAAAGGGAAGGAAAGGATCCATTGGCAACAACTGTAATTTATCGAAACAGTGAGGAGATCTCCCCTTGGGTGAAATGGATGGTAGCCATCAGAACCAAGCTAAAGAATAAACTATCAGCTAGACCTGCACCTTCACTTTAGCACCAAGTACAGAGGAGATGGGTTATACTTCCTATCAACACTTCAGCAGAGGAAAAGAGGAAGGAAAAATGGCAAGCACATGTCTCAGCAAACAGAATATGATCACAATCCTACAGAGTGTCCGTGTGGAAAGCTGAAACAGAGACAATTTCACATGAGTAAGACATTTCAGAGACTGCTTCTGTTCCAGCATTCCAGCTCTTTTCTTCAAGCTATATTTCCTTTATTTTTTCTTCATCACAATTGTTTGGGGGGGGCGGGTTGTCTGGGATTTTTATTTTTTTTTTGGTTGCTAATCAAGCATATTTTCTTTAAAAAAAAAAAAAGAAAGAAAAAAGTTTGAGCAGAAATTTTCCAAAGTGTTTCAACAAATTATACAGTGTTTTAGTCATTTACAGGCTGATGGCCCTTCCCTCAGATGTCCAATCTTTCATTTTCACCCATCCTTGCTAGAAACTACCAACCCAGGTAAATCACAAAGGAATGCATTTGACATTGGGAAAGATATACTGAATTATCTTAGCCTATGGAAACTGCAGAACGGATAAGTAAAAAGCAACACCAGGTAAATGCTTTGTGTCCTTAATTTTATCATCTATAATAAGATGCTAAGCTTTGAAAATGTTTTTTAAAATAGAATAAGAAATGCTATGGGAAGTATGATCTACATTGCAGACAGCTTACTGAGGTAAATTTATGTTCTTCAGGAGAAAGTTTACGATGCACTCGGTAGAAACAGAATTCTTCATAAATCCAAAGACTGGACAAAACAAATCTAATCATGAAAATCTCAAATGTGACCATTTTAAATCTGTAATAAATTTACAGATTTAGAACCTTCTGTTCTTTGGACCTCTGTGCATCTTAGCTAGCAATCTTCTGCCCCAAACACTGGGTGATTATAGCTTGCCCATTAGAGGAGCCCCCTTTGCCTCACAGGAAGAGAACCTTGGCAAACCTATTCTGTGGTCAGCTTTCACCATCACTGCTCTACGAACAATAAACTCTGACTGCAACACAGAGGCAGAATCAGAGCTCTAGACCAATGTGTTGATTCTATTTATGTGATAGTAATAGATAACCATGGCAATAGGATTCACAGAAAAATACCTCCACAGTTTCCATGTATCTCCTTCTGCCCTTAATATCAGCCAGCCCTGTTGTTCATTCCTCATTCAATATGCTTTCCAGACATGGATTTCACAGGCAAGAGGGGCTTTTTTTTATTTTATTTTAAGCTGGATATGTGACAAATCAATCAAAAACTCTCAAGACCCTACAGAGGTCCTATTACCAAAATGCCAGTTGAGGTTTTCATGTTTGACATAAGTAAAGAAACTAAACTTTGTCTTGGTCTGAGGTGTTCCAGTTACTTGCAGGGTAATATCTGTGAAATAAAATCAGCTTATAAAAGGTATTCAACATTTCTGTGGAGGTTTCTACAGTCTGATAGGGCTTCTTTTATGATGACTATATGAGGAATTTGGTTTGTGTGGCACTTCAGTGCCAAGAATTGGTACAGAACATTACCACTGTGACATCCCAAAGCATGTCATCATATCACAGCCATCAATAACATGCCTACAAGCTGGAGAGGATGGATTTGCCATTACAGTTCAGACTTTTCTTACTAATGGAAAAAAAAAAGGGATATTCATCACAGACAAGGGAAAAGGGAAGGAATAATGTCTTCATCTCCCTGGTTATATCACAATTTCACTGTATAAGTCGTTCAGCTTCACACCCATACCTGTTACTAAATCACAACCGATGCCCTTGATTTCTCCCACTCTTATCTCTTTCTCATCATCCTTTTAACCTTGCTGATAGGGTGTAATTACTCAGATGAATTCTAATATTGTAAAATATAGCCATGGTCTGGTGGCAAAACAAAAGTAATGCTAGATAAGTGAAAATTAAACATTTGCCACCCCCTAAGTGATAATAATTGCTCTTTGCTTACGGTAGTTATTAATGTAATTTACAGCCCCAACAAACAACCTTGTTGGTGGATTTTTGTTGTCTGGGGGGGTTGGTGGATTGGTTGTTTCCTGCTATTTTGCTCTCCCAGTCTGAATACATAGCTCATAAGGACAAGTGATAAAATCTGAGAGCAAAGAGCTTCGTGTAGAATGTCTCTTCTATGCCTAACTTTCCTGCCAAGAACATTTAAAAACACAAAGCAGAACATCTACAAAAATCTTTTTCTTATTTAAAAAAAAAAAAAGTTATGTCAGCTGAAAGCTGGCCTGTTTATATTTTCTGCTCATAATGTGCAAACTAAATAAATAGTTGAAAAGAATCCTTTTATTGATAGCATACAAATAACAAAATGCAGCCTCTATTCAAAAATTACCATAGATTTTGCTGGGAAAGGTTTCTGATTCTTAACAAGGAACAATCCATTTTTACTTTTTTTTTTTTTCCAATAAATAAACTCTAAAAGGTTTCTGGAAAGGTAGGTTTAGGGAATTTCCATCATCCCCTCTGTACAGTCAGTATTATTAGCAAATGCTGCAGGTGAATACCACTGTGCATATTCAGATAGACTCACTATGCAATCAGCAAAAAAATACAAAAAGAATAGGACCCTCCCTGCATGTTTAAGGATTCACATACATGCACAAAATCATTTATCAATGCTGCTGTTTTTCAAGTTATTTTCTACCTTCAGGATGTTGAGTTTAGGGGAAGCATTTGTTTCAGGAATAGGATGACAGTGCCACTTTCATATGAGAACTACAGTATCTCTGCCAGTCCCTCCCCCAAATTATTCAATGTGAGTCTGTAGCTTGGCATCACAATATCAAGGCTTAACTTCAGGTGGGATCTCCAAGAGCATTCTGTAAGTACAGCATGCATCTCAACTTTTTATAGACAGAAGTTTAAAGTGCTAACCAAGCCTTAAGTCTAACCAATTTATTTTTTAAACAATTTTTGATCATCAGTAGACACCCCCTCTTGACTTTTTTAGTGCTGCACACAGTTTCCTCCTAAATGGGAGAGGTCAGGCTGTCCTCAACTACAACCACCCCACAGACTTCTCAGCATGTGGAGATCAGGCTGCCTCAGTTCCTGTTAGACTCAAATCAGTGTCACTCTCAGGCCTTATTCCAAGGTATGACACACTGTCAGAAATACTGCCCAAATCACCCCCTGTGACAGTCCAGACCCTTTCACAGCTGCCTATTTATTTCCACTGCTGTAAAGGGGTTACCTGCAGCTCAGGCACACGACCTGCCAGGTACAGGGCTGCACCGAGAGCCAGGTGAGCAGCCTGAAAATGGGATTTGTTACATCATGCCTAGCAATCGTTCCTTACATTTTTTCACCCTGAGGTGTTTCACTGCACACATGTTTAAGCTGTTGTGTTGGATACTTGGAGAGGTGTCAGGCAGAGAAGGACCTGGGGGTGTTGGGCGACTGCAGGCTGAATATGAGCCAGCAGTGTGCCCAGGCGGCCAGGAAGGCCAATGACATCCTGGCTTGTATCAGAAACAGTGTGGCCAGGAGGTCAGGGAGGGGATTGTGCCCCTGTACTGGGCATTGGTGAGGCCACACCTCGAGTGCTGGGTCCAGTTCTGGGCTACTCATCACAGGACACTGAGGTCCTGGAGCGAGTCCAGAGAGGAGCAACCAGGCTGGGGAAGGGGCTGGAGGGCAAATCCTAAGAGGAGCGGCTCAGGGAGCTGGGGGTGTCCAGCCTGGAGAAGAGGAGGCTGAGGGGAGACCTTCTCACCACCTACAACTACCTGAAGGGAGGTTGTGAGGAGGTGGGTGATGGTCTCTTCAGCTAGGGGACAGGAGATGGGACAAGGGAAAATGGCCTCAAGCTGCACCAGGGCAGGGGCAGATTAGATGTTAGAAAAAAATTTTGTACTGACAGAGTTGTGAGGGCCTGGCACAGGCTGCCCAGGGAGGGGCTGAGTCACCTTCCCTGGATGTGTTTTTAAAAAAAGGGTAGATGAGGCGCTCAGGGATATGGTTTAGCTTTGTATGGGATTGGTTGGACTTGATGATCTTAAAGGTCTTGTGATTCTGTATTGACAGAGCGAGGGCTGTAGTGATGATGTAACAGGGATTGCCTAGGATAGCACTGCGTCTAATGCTTTTGATCAACAAAATGTGTGCAATGACCTCTCTGGAGAAGAAGGTGGACGAAGTAGCATAAGGGCAGAAGATGAAGTCAGATCTGTGAGAAGGAAGATGAAAAGGCAAGGATACTTGCAAAGGAAAGACAGAAGAGCAGGGGGGAAAGAAATGAGATAGAACATTAAATCTTTTTTCTTTTTGTGGCAAGAGTACAGCCCTTAGGTACACGTGTTTCATCCCAATACACAAGCACCAATAGATTTACAGAATTAAAGTGAGAGATAAGCTTAGGAACTCTCTTGAAATAAAGTCATAATTAGCACCTAGGTTCAGGAAATACAACATACTGCTATGCCCCTTTTTCTTCCCAAACTACTTCCTCAGTAAATGACAGGCATTTTACACTATGTGCGTTTATTTCTTAAGGAATCGATGTCTGAGACTACAACAGTCACGGTTCTTGCTTTGAGAAGTACTTTTCTTAGAACAAGCAAGGGTCACAAAGCATGCATAAGTTTTTTCTGTAAGAAAGGTAGATTCCTCTATTAGCCCTTCCTCTGTGCTGTAATGTATTATTAAACCCTTAAAGGCACTGCTGATGGAATGTGCTACAATAATAGCCTAGCTGGAAAGGAGTTCTGCTTCTTTTTCAGGATAATTTATTCCATATTGGGCCAACTGGAAAGCTTTTCAAAGACTGTCAGCACCATTAGCTCTTTTCTGGTGAGACAAAAGCGAGAGTATTGGATGTATATTGATCCGATGTTATTCTGAGACTGTACAAGATTTGGAAGCTGGAGAGAATTAGATGGGGGGTGGGGGGGAATACAGAAAACTTACCCAAGCTCTGAAAGCAATTTGATCTGGGAGTTCTCATCAGCGCTTTGAGGATGAAAAGTCCATTGATGCTCAAAAAACCCAACAGCCAAATGAATGAGAACCTAATATAATTTATATTTTATTCATATTTATTTGATACATGGTCTCTTATATATTTAGGTCTACATCACAGAGGTAACTGATGTTTCAATTTCCTTGCAAAGAATACACTTGAATGCTTTCTCCAGTACAGATTTTGACTGTAGTTGCCTCATACACATTATTACCCTGAAGATGTTTAATTACTAATATATCTAGGCTTGGTCAACAGCCCAATGTTGAGCACATGCATTAATATAATCTAGATGTATATATGAATTCTTTTTTGACAGCCTATAGGTGACCACTTACAAGTCTCAGAGGACAGATGCCCTTTGCTCTGAAACATGCACACCTTACAAAGAAATCATACCATTGAGTATGAATACCTTGAGGAGTTTAGTCTGAACGCGAATTATTTTGTGGATCTACTTCATAATACATTCACACAAACAGCTGTGACACAACTGAGATTACATCAAAGTGAAAACCCTGCCCAAACGGTTCTGGTGACCAAAGCAAGCCTCTCACATAATTTTTAACTTGAAAGAGACATTACCCTTTGCCACTGACAGGAAGACAAGGTCTCCTTCCAGTTACAGAGCTGTCTGCAAGCTAGTTAAATACATAGGATGGAGACTGGGCTGCAGATACGACTTTCATATCCTGAGGAAGGGAAGGTTGTTTGCAGTTTAACAGGAGGTGTATCAAAGCTTTCACCAAAAATTTAGAAAAGGAAAAATCTGTATCTGCATCACAATTTTATCTTTCCAAAGCAGCATTAGGGTCATCACAGGCATCTACCTGATGCCCAGGGCAGAATCCGGCCCATATTGGGAAGATAGAATTTTCTTACTGTCAGACAGATGAGCTGTCAGGGGATTCTCAGCTCTATTGTAAATGACAACTTGATTTGTTCATCTTTAAAGTTAAGCAAGATGTTAAGAGTTTCAGTAGTTGAAAGACGATATGCTCAACACTTTCTATTAAAGACACAGCACACAGGAGAGACCTTAATAGTTAAGCCTGAAATAGAAACAAGAATTTCACCAAAATATTCCTGGTACATTTTCCCCAAATATCAGGGGTGTCAGATTTTGAAAACTGGTCAGAACTAGATATTTATGATTGCTTTGCTTATTTGGTTTTCAGAAGTGTTTACTAAATATACCCTATAGAGGTGAATTTACTTTGTTACCTGCTTCCTTGGAGAGTCAAATTTAACTTTCTTTTTAAAGCTTCCTTTTCTGTCTGTTTTACAGTAAACAGCCCTGACTGCTGCAATGAAAATCAATAAATTCATATGTTTATAATTAAGTAGTCTTCAAGCCTGTCAGACAGCATTGCACAGCTTTACTCAAGTTCAGCATCATGCTGAAGCAGAAAGGGAATCTCTGCATCTTTCACACAGCTTCCACGAGGATTTTGTCTTAAAAACTGCATGAGAGGAAGTCATAGCTGATGGATGGTAACCATGCAGGGTGGAACTCTTCTAGCCTGATTGCCCATTAAACCTACATATTCATCTATCTTACATACCTGGGCCCCAAGGTGTGAGCCAAAGCCCACTGTTCTCCATGGGTGCATTTTGCTCACTGCAATGGTTCTGGACAAGACCCAGAATGAGTACTTGTTCACCCTGGTGCTGATTTTGCCAGTGCACACATAGACGACCAAATCAGAAAGCCAGTTCTGAAAAGATGGTCCTGTAGGACTATAGTTCCAATTTACTTTTTTCAAATAGGCATTTATTAAGCACCTGTTTTATACTATAAGATTATATTCCTGTAGCTATCAAGCACAGACCTATGTGAAATTGCTACCTATATGATGTCATACATGCATATGGGACCCGAAACATAAATATAATAACAACATACCACGGATATATTGACATCAAAGAGAGCTGTGTTATTTACCCAAGCAATTTCATCATCATTCCCACTTTTAATCAAAAGGGAGACCAGAAACATAACCAAAAAAATAGGATAACATGCCATTGGATACCAGTGGTAAAGAAACAGAAGGAATATTCTTTGGTATGAAGAGTGGACAAGTTCCCAGAAAGACAGCAAACAAAATTTGCTGCAGAAAAAAGCTCTGCTTTAAATCTTCAGTCTACATCAATTTTATTAGCTACTAAAGTAGCAATCTTACTGATGGTTTATATTTATGTGATAAAATACACATTTATGGTATTATACTTTGGCACCACAGTCTTAAACAGCATACGCTAATAAATAAGTTATTTTAAAAATACAATCCAGTTCTATTATTCATGTAACCTAAACATGCTAAGGATTTTTTAATATATTGCCTCAGAACTTAAAATACAGTCAGTCAGTGGAATTATGCACTCAGTCATGTGTGACTCAGGCCCCTGGTCTTTGGCAAACTTGCACCAGATCAGCTACATTGTCTGCCTCACTAAAAAAGAGCACATAGATAAATCTGATTATAGAAACTAGGTCAACATCAGTCAGTGGCACTGTAAAACCCAGAAACCTGTGAGTACTTTGGTCTTCTAAATGGTTCTTCCTGAAATCACATGGACTTACATGTATTTAATAAGCTCTCTGCTCCATCACACGGACAATAACATATTCCCACTGCATGTGTTGAAGTGCTCCAACTTTTCATCCTAACCAAAGATGCGTTTAAAAAATAAGTGAAACAGTATTTTTAAGTATTATTGCTAAATTTTTATATAAATCCCAGCAAGGAGTCAGGTAGGTATTTGGTAGAACTAAACACCAGTGAGAAATAGAAAGTAAATTCCTTGTGAGTGGGAAACTGGATGAATGTCAACATCCCTGTATGACCTGGCAGGCTGTCTTGAAAAACTGAACAAATTTCAATAGTTCTACTGATAATTCTGTAAACAATTAAACAGTAACTAGCTACCTAAATCTGGAAGAAAAAAGAAGTATTTTTCAAAGTTAAAGATCCCAAGGATGAGTTGATGACTTTCTGATTGGATTACCAGCAAGCAACAAAACTAATACTTGGTATATGTTCAAAGGCAGTTTCATCATGTTTATGCATCTTGTAAACTTTAAAAAAAATCAGACCAGAGCAAAAAATAAGCTTGTACTCAGAGAGAGGGTTTTTCTGACCACTTAAAAGTGAAATCATTGTGCAAATATAGAGTGACATTTGCACAAGAAATTTACTGCAGTAGAAAAACTCACATTGCTAGCTTGTCACATCCTGCACTTTGTTTTCCAGTGCATACGCCTGCTTGTTATTAATAATAAATAAAAGTCCTGCTTTGTGAGAGGCTTGCAACTTTTCCCTTCATAAATCTAAAATGCCAATAGCTGTCAAGTATTGCAGATACGCCTTAGTGAGAACATTCCAACTGTTTTGTTCAGATTGCAGCTTTTACTATCAGAAATATGGTTTTAATAGGGTTTTACTAGGGAAAACTTAGACTGGTAATGCTTGAATTTTAACCTCAGACTTCAAATTACAAAGTGAATGTGGGAAAATAGGTGGAATCTGTGCTGCTAAACACTCCCCCATAAAGTTCACACCCCTGAGAATATTTCTAGTACCACAGAAATATTCTCCCAAGCGAACTAATGTTTCTTTGTTCCATGTTAATCAAAAGTCGACAAGAGAGCCATTTTTATAGATCAAGGGCGGGGGGGAAATCTTTGAAAGAGAAAAAAAATCATCCAGTCCATAAATCAAATGGCACCATACCATTATGGAAAGGAAGAGTCACCCTAATTGCTAGCATATTACAGCAACGGAGATAGAGGTCTTCTAAAGATTGCACGGGCCTGTCTTTAAATTTTCTTGTGTCTTGTCAAACAAACTTCATGTGTGCCTATTTTCCAAATGTGATTTTCAGTTCTTCAGAACCCTCTCGTGTGTAAAATTCCAGCAAGCATCAGGACTGAAATACAAAGCTATCTTTTGGCTTGAGAACTTTTCTGTCTGATCATAAAATCTTAAGACATGAAGCTGGAAGGGAAATAAAAATGTCATTCAGCTCTCTACCTCCACCAAGCAGGATCAAACTGCACATCAGCTATCCCTGACATATTTCTCTAACTTCACTGTTAAAGCCCTGAGTTAGGATGGCCTTCTGCAAGAACCTACCCCATCGCTGACCAGAAGCTCTTGCATACCCTGCCACACCTGCAGCCCTCCCCACTGACAGGTTTTAGTTCATTAGCTGTAAACCAGGCTCAGCCAAACTGAATGTTCCAAGACACACTGGTCCTGTCCTGAGCTCTGGGGGAGATGCAGCACCACGGTGCCCCCAGTGCTGATGCTTATCTCAAAGTCCAATGAAAGCACTTGCTGACTCTTCCAGAAGGATGTAATCCACAAAGACAAGGAGACTCTCTCAAAGCAGCTCTCCAGCTAGCTAATTAAAAGAGTTGACAGTGGACTGCAGGAAATTGCTGAACATAGTCTGAGAGTCTGAATTCATCTTCTAATGATTCATCTTCCATCTTGACTGTATTTCCCTTGCTTATGAAAATATCTCTGGCTCAACAAATGTAGCAATCTTTAATACCTTTTTCCTACTGACAGGGGGTATTAGCCAGTCCTGAGTGTGGATTGAAGATATTTACTGTATTTCCAACAGGCCTGTGTTGACTACAACTCAATCTCCTTTTGTTGCTCTCCCTTTTTAAAGTGCTCAGAAATAACTTGGCTTGATTTTTAGTTCCAGTATTTTTCCATGCATTGGAGCAGAGCTGACTCATTGATAACAATTCCTTTTCAGTCCCTTTAAAGACAGACACTAACTTTACCATTTTGTGCCCTTCTGGAGCAATATCAAATGTCCCTGATATTAAAAAAACCCTCCCCCAAAAAAAGATTCAACTTTTTTATTAGGCACACTAAGTACTAACAAACCCTGTGCCTGACCCTGTTTAATCATGCCAGCTAACTTGATCCAGTTAGATCATGTAAAAAAAAATTGATTTTTTTTCTCCACTTAAATCAGAATTAGATATACAGGCATAATTCTTATACTCTAGATAGATACACGTAAGTTTTATACATTATTTTAAAGAGAAGGTTTAAGAGTAAAACAATAACAGATGTACTTTAGGAATTCTCAGATTAGAGGAAAAAACTTAGCATTGAGAAGGAGAGATGAATATGTTAAGAGGAAGAAAGAAGGAGCTAAAACTGACAGGAGAAAGAATAAATAAGAAAGCAGAAGGTATGACCACGTAGTAATTTCTATAAGAAGCCATTTAGTCAACAGACAACAGAAATAGCCTTGGTCACATTATTAGAGCAGGACAAAAACATCAGCATAACAAAAAAAAAGATAGAAAGAAAACTAGAACACAGATGGGAGCAAGTAGAAAAACCCCTAAAGTATCAGCAATTCTGGATTTAAAATGGCTTTTAAAACACAACAGCATTGTAGATGTACTCTTTAGGGATAAATGTTCAAAGCTGCATTTAAGATAATTTTGACAACTTCAAAAGTACTTTGTTTTCAGCTTCAGCTAGTGCATTTCTCATTTGGATCACAAGAAGAGATTCCCAAGTTACCACAGCTTCACCAAAGCAGAGAAGAAAGAGAAAGAAACAGATTTAAGGATAGCAAGGTGACCCTTATGTTTCTTGGCCACACACTGCTTCCAAATCCCTTACACCAGCAGAGCTGGCAGAAATATTCTGCTTAGCTTCGTGTTAAGCAAAGGGCTACTATAGGTTTACAAAGCCTTTTCCTGCTGGGGAACCAAGACCCACGTTTGTTCTTAATTCTTTTCTTTGCTGTAGCCACATTTGAAACACTGGGAATTTTTATCTGGAAGGATGCTGTCCGATCCATGCTTAACACACAATACACAACAGAAAATTGACTATGGGCTGTATAACTAACTACACACACAAACCCCTGACTCTCTTCATCTATTCCAGGCACCAGATGTTATAGCATCATCTTATACTCTTTCCGTGGAAAGCTCCTCTCAAGGGTCTGTGATCCCTATGACACACAACCTGCAGTGTGTTTCAGCTGGGGCTTTTTGAAATTCCCAGCAGTCCTGAAGTAGTGTTTCATACAGTTCCCTGACCATTGTACCTGACTGATCTTCAGCAATACTGCTGTTAGTATTTTGAAGATCACCCAGGGATGATGGCAGAGTCCCTGTGCCCCAGAGACAAGGGGATACAGCAACTGCTCCGAGGGCAGCACTTGTACCATCCTCATTCCCAGATACACCAAGCAGAGTGGAATCATCTTACACCAACCCTTTCTACGTTGGCTTTACACATAAACAAACAAGACTGACTCCAAAGCATGTGGAAAGGCAGTGCTTTAAGAGATCAGTTAAGGAAACACCAAACAATAATTGTAAAACAAAGATTATGAAGATAAACTGATGTTCTCCAGGATCGCATCTGCCAATCTGATAAACGTGATTCCCCTCCCGCCCCCAGTGAGTGTGAAAACATTGCCTGCAGAGTTCAATTTGTCCGCTGGGATGAGACAACTGATCAGCCAGCAACCAGTAAAATTAAGAACACAAGTGAGGTTTTTTTCAAGAAAGAAGTAAATAGGGCAACAGGGAGGATGTGAAGTTGCTGATGCAGAATTTTTGCACTCCTTTTGGTTGAGCCAAAAAGCTATCTGCAGACAAGTAATAAATGCACAAAGCTAAGTAATGTGTCACGCCGTGATGCTGTTACTTTTTTGTGCATGTGAAACAAATTCCTTTGAAAATGTTAATTACACTTCAGGAATCCTTTATGAAGAAAATATTTTTAAACAAAATTTAGAGAGGGGAAAAATAACCTCACACAGAAACAAAACAATGCAAGGTGATAAAGCAAAGCCAGTAGAGTGATGGGTCAGGCAGTTCTGCTCCCATATTATGCAGTGATTCCCCCCATATGCCTCAGAGCAATATGAGCAGGAGTATCATAGAGGAGAAGGACTGAAAAGGGCAGTCAGTCCTCAGTTCTGTGAGATGGTCACTGATTTCTACCAACCTCCTTCACTTCGCATTGTGCAGAGGACTTTGGCAATGCTCATTTTCCAGGTCCTGGCATATCCATATTTCCTGTTCTCCCTTTTCCATCTGTACCAGATTTACTGCTTGGATTCAATACTGAGAACTCAGGGGGTGATGAGATCTTCAGGGGTACCACCAGCAGGTTTCAGGTCAGTGTTAACACACTCAGTACTTGGGAAACTACCAAATGTAATAGAGATTAACTAAGAAAGAAACAGTAAGTTATTTTAATGTACACTCCAGGGAGGGGAAAAAAAACAACACAGTCATATTTACAAGCAGAAGTTGAATTAGTGACTTTCTCACATCATCCTACTCACTAAGACAAATGTACAGTTGGATATTCTGAAAGTGCAAAAGCTCACTGATAAAACAGGGGAGCTATGAGAGCAGTCATGGAGGAAGCAGTTTCCATAGCAGCAGTTGCCATGCCACTTGAGAACAGAGCACCGGGAAGAGCATGCCATGTATGTGCTGCACAGTACCAGCTTGCTCCAAATTTGATGCCTGATTTTTCTATGCTTGCAAGGAGGAAGATGCTTTAAGGGAATCAGACGTGCACCAGCCGCCCAGCCTAAACGCCAAGCGATTAGAGACAAGACTGCTCCAGAATAGGGCTCAGTGTTGGGTCCAGTCATGTTCAGTATCTTCATTGACAACCTTGATGAGGGAACAGCACCTACCCACAGCAAGTGCCTGATGATCCAAAGCTGGGAGGAGTGGCTGACAGGCAGGACACTGCGCTGCCATCCAGAGAGACCTGGACAGGCTGGAGAGCTGGGCAGGGAGAGACCAGATGAGGTTCAACAAAAGCAAGTGTAAAGTATTGCACCTGGGAAGGAATAACCACTTGTATCAGTACAGGCTGGGGGTGACCTGCTGGAGAAGAGCTCTGTGGAGAAGGACCTGGGGGTCATGGTTGATGACAGGGTGGCCATGAGCCAGCAGTGTGCCTTGGGGGCTGAGAGAGACAATGGGATCCTGGGGGGCATCAGGAGGAGTGTGGCCAGCAGGTCACAGGAGGTGATCCTCCTCCTCCTCTACTCTGCCCTGGTCAGGCCCCACCTGGAGTGTTGTGTCCAGTGCTGGGCTCCCTGGGATAAAAAAGACAGGGATCTCCTGGAGAGATTCCAGAGAAGAGCCAGAAAGATGATGAAGGGCCTGGAACATCTCCCCTATGAAGAAAGGCTGGGTGAGCTGGGACTGTTCAGCCTGGAGAAAAGAAGACTACAGGGGGACCTTATTAATGTCTATAAATATCTGAAGGATGGGATGCAGGGGGAATTGGCCAGCCCCTTTTCAGTGTCTGTGGGGACAGGACAAGGGGCAATGGCTGCAAGTCAGAGCATAGGAAGTTCCACAGCAACATGGGGAAGCACTTTTCCCCAGTGAGGGTGCCAGAGCCCTGGGACAGGCTGCCCAGGGGGGTGTGGAGTCTCCATCTCTGGAGAGATTCCAGCCCCGTCTGGACGCCGCCCTGTGCAATATGAGCTGGGGAGCAGCTTTGGCAGGGGGTTGGACCTGATGATCTCAAGGTCCCTTCCAACCCCTGTGATTATATGATACATGCTTAATTACAGGATTACGCGACTCAGCGGATGTATGGGATATCTACACTGGCAAGTAGAACAGTGGACTCAACGCTGGTGCTACACAGGCTTCTGTGTTCTTACACAGGATGAGCGATGTGATCTAGCTCATATGATCCCAAACACAACCCAAAAGGAGAGGATCACGGGTAGATTAACATTGAAAGGATATGTTCAATCTAAACAAAAGGGATAATGCAGACACATCACTAGCTCCAGTTAAGATGGAGGTCAAATTTAATCCAGATCATGTAAACCTCTTTTACTAGTATATTGGAAATGTTGTGAAGAAACCTCAGAACTCTACAACAGCAACATTTCACAATCAATTTGAGGTCATAAAGACTCTGGTGACTTCTTGCGGTAAGCTCACTGAGGCAAACAAAAGCCCGAGGGCTGCCAGATGTACTTTCTACTCTAATTTTCCAGTTTCAGATTCTCTTGAGCATTGGCTTGGGTGCCTAAGGGAGGCAAATCATTTTGCTACTACAAGCTTTTGATGAAACTTTGTTCTGTACTCCAAATTAACTAAAAGGATACACAGTCTGTGATAACAGTTCTTCTTACTGGAATTACACCACAGTTCCCCAAAGCTTATTGCCCCCACAGTCTGTGTTGGAGTTGGATGTAAATTGAAAGACTTTTCCGTATTTCTTTTAACATAATTGCTCAGTTTTTAAGGATCAGTTTAAAGTTTCAGACACACCCACATTTAGTTCTGAAGAAGGGCAAGATTGGGAAACCGAAATCACAGGGGTTGGAAGGGACCTCAAGAGCTCATGGGGTCCAACCCCCCTGCCAAAGCAGCTCCCCAGCTCATACTGCACAGGGCGGCATCCAGACGGGGCTGGAATCTCTCCAGAGATGGAGACTCCACACCCCCCTGGGCAGCCTGTCCCAGGGCTCTGGCACCCTCACTGGGGAAAAGTTTTTCCCTATGTTGGTGCGGAACTTCCTTATGGTATAACTTGCAGCCATTGCCCCTTGTCCTGTCCCCACAGACACTGAAAAGGGGCTGGCCATTTCCCCCTGCATCCCATCCTTCAGATATTTATAGACATTAATAAGGTCCCCCCTTAGTCTTCTTTCCTCCAGGCTGAACAGTCCCAGCTCCTGCAGATATGTTTTGTGATATACAATCTGTGTCAGCTCCTTCACCAGAAATATTTCACCAGACAGATAATGCACACAGCATTAAAAATTATCTAATTACATTAGTTATGGAAAATCGCTAGAAGCTAACCATGCTTTGGAGGAGGTGGAGCCTCCTATATCTGAACTACATTAAATAGGATGAGATGGACCTCCACAGTCTGCTCTCCTATTCTAGGCCTTGGAAAGTCTCTTCTATGCCTTTCAGAGAAGATAAAATTGATGGGCCAATTTCCTGAGGGATGTAAGCAGTCCTTTACTTCTATCAAGGTTTATCCCATTTTAAGGGAAAAAAACCAACCCAGCTAACCATCACATTCAGATTAGAAAACACTGTCATGAAGGTTTATCACTTAAACTGTTACAAGGATATAGCATGCTATTTATGAAGCACCAGACTTGTACTAATACAGAGATCTGGCAGTCATCATGAGTAATCATTCCTCTTTTCTTCCCATTTCTGGCCCTGACACTTTTGGATGTTGAATGCTCAGGAATCTTGTGGAAAGCTTGGACAAGCTTTCACAACTAGTGCCTTCCCAGACCAGGCTGAGTGGTGATTGCCAAGTAACTCTCCCATCCATCCTCCTAAGCTACAGCGAGGCTGCTCCATAGAGCCTATTTGCCCCAGCAGCGGCACAACAGATTCCTCCTGCCCTGACTTGGCCTTGCCAGAGCTTCCAGCCCCGCTCCACCCTGCTGATCTGCGGGCTGACCTGGGAACATCTCAACATGTAGACATCTAGAGTCCTCCTCTTCCACTCTGCACAGCAGGGAGAAAAAGCTTGCATTGGTCCACTGGACACAACAACTGCTGAGGTAGGGCTTGAATCCCACCCACTGCAGGTACAGAGAGTGGATATTTAAACGGATGTTTGAGAATAAATAAATCAACTCACTAATGCACCGCAGAAAGCCTGATGGTTACTTTGGGGATTTTAAAGCTTATTTTTAAATTGGAGGGAGGGAGAGTTTCCAGGCTGTGTCAGTCCCTGCTCCAGAAACACCAGCATAGGGAAACCAACTTTTCAGAAAGAAAAAGCAGCAAAAAAAAATCTGTGGGGGGGAAGGCAGATACCACAAAAATATACTACACACAAACGTGTGATGCTTCCTATAATTCCTAGGAAATCGAAAATGACAGCATCACAGCAGGTAGTGAGCTCTCTTTGGGAATTAACATCGTTTAATGGGACTGTCTGCTTTGAGTTAGGATTGAGATGGGGGGGGCAGAGGCTTTTATGCAAGGAGAAAAGTGTCGGCTTGCCTTCTTCAAAGGTCATCCTTACTAAACTTTTCCATCAACAGTCAGCTTCCTAAAGATAACACAGCAAGTAGGATCCCTGTCAGGGAAAGGCAGGAAATCAATCACCTTGATGCTGCAACATTCTACTCAGAGCGTCGCTCCTAGATGCGCTGAATTTATTGTGCTGCTGCGCACCACAAAGGCTCTTAACGAAATGTAAAGGACTGAGAATGTGATAAATTGAATCCAAATGGGGCTTATATTTGCCAGTTTTCGTGCTGCATGGACAAATGCTCCTAGTTGAAGATAAGTCAAAAACCTGTAATTATTAACAACTTGCTTGGCTCCATCCACTGTTAAGGTTCCAGGATTATTTTGGGGATGGGATTGGGTTTTTTTGTTGTTATTGTCTTTGGGGATTTTGTGGTTGGGTGTTTGTTGTTTGCTTGCAGGGTTTTTTAATTCCATTGAAACTTAATTAGAACCAAGTCCTGACAACATGAAAGAAAAATCGGAAGAATACCAGTACCTTGCCTCTCAGGTACTGGTATTTTCATGTCTACAACATACTTAGAGGTGACCTGACATTGTTGGAGCAAAAGCCTGATCATTGTAAGAAGAGGCGTTAACTTCAGATTCAAGCGGTTTCAGCTGGACTTTGCAGTACATGTATTAACAAACCTATCACAGGCATGCAGATGCGCTTCAGAGAACGGCAGACAGACCCAGACAAATAAGCCAACACAAAGCAGGAGATTATGGGAGCTATATGTGATTCCAGCAGAAGCTAGTCCCAGACCTCCCCAGTGCCGCCTTTGCCAACGTTCTGTTCCACAGCCTGCTTTGCACTGAAATGGTCATGTATGTACATTTACCGAGCTGTAAATAGAAACCAGTGTGGCAACAACACTATGAAGCAATCCTTGGATTTATCTCATGAGGTAAGGCTGATCCTTCAATTAAATATGCAAGGGTATCATACCAGCTCTAGTTGGTAGCGACAGTTAATGGTGGTGTAGGTTTGAGCTGGATATTTAGGTTGATTCTAAAGCGGAAAGAGCTCAGAGGATGTTTTGAAGTACAGTATTAAAATAACTGGATTTTCTTTCAGGATTTTCCTCTTTCGTGTCTTTAAGATCAGATTTGGAGTTTGTTGGACTTTCTGGTTGCCTTTTCTTTGTGGGGCAGGGGGGATATGTTTAAGCAATACTGCTTTCTAGGTGAAAAACAGACCTAAGATGCTGTAGGGGAAGATATGATTAATCTGCATCATTTAGTTATACCTATAACCAAATACAGCTGTAAAAGTTTGCCCTGAATCTGTGCCCTTCATGTTCCACAAGCTTCGAATTATTTAAACATGGCATTTTCCTTCACTATTTCTGATCTCCAGAGCACCTTCTCTGAGGAGCCAGCTGTGGCACAGGACTTGGCTCCTGACAACAGCCAATTTTTTTATCGCCTCTCCAATCGTTAGAAGTTAGTTTAAGATTGTTTTTGTTAAATACATGCTCTCAGAGAAACAAGACTTGATAGGGAAAATAAATCTGGCACTTAAAGGCAAATTGCTATAAATTCAAGTGGAAAATAGATGAGCCCTGAAAGTAGTTTCCATGGAATCAGTGAAAGCTACTCACATAGGAAATAAAATCCTGTTCCAAAAAATAAAGTCATTTTACCCAAGGGCACTGTAGACTTCACTGGTGCCAGAGAACATCAGGCAGTGAGGACCATGCCATTCTAGGAAGTCCTGAATCAGGACACAGGATCAAGTGGAGTGAGGGGGGAGAAAAAAAAAAAACCCACAAACACACAACATACAAAGAGACAAAAACAAAGACTGTGAAGACTGCGTTGGCTCCTTATTCCCATGAATCACAGAGGAGCTGTCTGGTTAGCAACAGCTGCCCTCCTCCCCAAGAGAGAGGGAGAGAACACAGGAAGTGTGTGCTCCAGGCTGAATAGGAGGCTGCCACCAGAAACGGGTGGAACAGTTTGAACAGTGACCTGCACCTTCAGATATTAATTGCATGTGAAGCCATAAACTAGACAGAAAGGATGCACAGAAGGGACACGGAAAGGAAATACAACAGAAACGATTAAGACATGATAGTTTCCAATCCATTATTTTCTCAGGAAAAGAATAAAAGAGCATGTCACAGAGCTCCTGGCCCCTACCTTTCAGTTCCTTTAACTAGGAACAACTATATTCAGCTAAAATTTCTGTTTTACCTATTGTAACGACACACATCTCATCTGGCAGCAGAGTTAATATTTGCTCTAGAGATGGCTATGTGTCTCTGGTAATGATTAAGAAGTGACTGGGATGCAAGATGCTGGGTTGTGCATCAGCAGGGACTGCCAGGGCTTATTTTGGGATCCCTATGTATTGTTTAGCCATTTCTAATATCACTCGGCACAAACTGTCAAGGAATTTCTGCCAGTTTCTTCATAACACAGGGAGCAAGCTTTGTATCATGAGCAAGTAAGCTGAGGTGAGGTTGCTGAAACGCAACAACATTTAAGACTCAGCTCACGTTCTCCTTGGTTATACCAGACATACAAAACTATTTTGATTTGCCACCAATTTCCTTTCCCTTTGCTCTGAAATGCCACAGATCTCCTTCCTTCCTGACCTCAAGGGTCACTCGAGCTGCGGGCATTCAATGTTGATGACTGTAGCTTCTTCGGGCCTTTTTTTCTGTACTACCCTTGTAGCTGCATCCTGTCCAAGTAACAGAACTGACTGCATTACTGCGCTGAGTTTCTAATGGCACCAAGGTTCGACATCCAAATGTTAACATTTTGTCCGTACAGAAAACATCCATTTGTACTCAGCTTTCAGACCAACAGTAAGCACAAGTTAAAACAAAATAAGAAAAAAATTACATATAAAAATCCTAAACTATTCTAACCTATA
This sequence comes from Laterallus jamaicensis coturniculus, assembly GCA_022605575.1. Classification (NCBI taxonomy): domain Eukaryota; kingdom Metazoa; phylum Chordata; class Aves; order Gruiformes; family Rallidae; genus Laterallus; species Laterallus jamaicensis. Next base: position 45,359,427 of record JAKCOX010000004.1, on the reverse strand, counting down.
AAATAATGGGAAATATTTTAAGAAAACTTTACATAATACTGAATGGATTTGTCACAATTAAGGTGCTTGCTGTGAGACCTGGAACTCTCATTCATTTGATTTTTTCATAGACAACTCTTATCCCGCTGAAATCATCTTGTGGTACCAGTCAAAAAAATCTGTGAGCTGTTACACATCAGAAGTGACTGAGGGGTTTTTTTTGCCAGCACAGATGATCAGATGGCACTGCTGTCTGATCATATGGACTTCTGCATCAGAAAGCAGTTTTTTCTTTGCACAAATACATTAAGCAAGAGCCTCAGACATAAAACCACAAATAGCATTGATGTGATGTTTAGCAAGGAGGGGCTCTCTGTTAAAGACCTTCATCCCAATTACTTATTCTGGAAGAAGCAGATGGAATTCAATTTCTGCCCAACTGTTACAAACCACGAATATCTCTTCAGTCAATGCTGAGGGAGTACAAAGATGTAACATAACAGTCTCGAGACCAAAATATAAAATATGATTCAACGTGCAGAATAATTGCAACCACCTCCTGATGTGCTGATTCCACTGTGACTCCCTCACACATGCCAGCCCACCAGCTTGCAAAAAAAAAATCTAGTTTTAGACCTTTGCTGAAATTACTATTCTGGCATAGTAATTGCAACCCAATTAAAAGCCACTGAATTCAATCGCCACAACTCCATTGATGTTGAAGGTTTTGTTGGAGCTAAGATAATAGCTCTTCAGGTCTTTGTTTGCCCTTCTTGCAGATGGTCTTTGGCTTTAACCTCAGTTTTCTTACTCACATTTCATACAGTTCTGCTTCAGCCATTTGTTCTTCCAAGCCTTTCATCTAATGAAGTACATGAGCTTGCCTGTTTAATTCCAGTGGCTGAAAGCCATCCTTCATGGAAATTATACTTTTCTTTGTGGGGTTACTTCTGGTACAGTCAGAGCAAAACCCCTTTGTTGCACCACCACTGCGCCCTTGCCATACTACCTGGAACAGACAGCTGCATTAAATGTGGTTTGCATTTTCAGCCATTTAAGAGCGGGGGGAGGGAAGTAAGCTAAAAAATATGTTCCCAGTCTGTTTCCTCCATGCAGAATCCTTCTTGTTCTGAAGCCACTTGGAGGTTTGCCACCGATTTTAAACAGGACACTGAGAGGGCTCTAAATCAAAGTCTTCTGAGGTGTGCCCCCTTTGTTTTTGGCAAGCATCATCCCATTTTCCAACATTTTCTCTAGAATGTGATATTAATTCAAGAACTTTCTCTTTGTTGTTCCTCCTAAGTTTTCCCAGAAAATTCACAGTGAGGATTTAAAGGAAGATGAATAGCAATACACATGAGAGATGTACACACGTGCTGCTTTTGAACTCACATCTAAGGTGGTCTTGTATGGTTTTTCCTGTTGTACATGAGTGACTCAGCTCAGACTTTGGCACTGTTGAATATTTTCCTGCCATTCAGAAAAAAGTACGAGTGTGAAGAGGCCTGTGCAGCCTGGCTCCATCTGCACTTCCTCGCTGGCTCCTCTGGCTGTCGGGAAGTCAAGGACAGCCAAAGCTCGCCTTGTACCAGCATCACTTGCTCCTAAATGGCCATTGTTTCCCTAAACGCTATGATTGATTCAGGTTGTCACTTAAAGGAGGTGTCACGTTTGTGGTTACTTCAGAGTGTCAGGTCACTGTCCTCAGAAGCGGTGTTTTAACATCACCTTTTGCAGAGGGTGGCTGGCTGACATCACTGCTGGCTGCTGTAGCCCAGTTCTAAAAAAGATTTGCTGTTACCTAGGGACTGTTAAGGTTCTTTCTCTCCTTTCATCACTACACTAAGCTGTGATGTCTGCAGAGCCACCCCTGCTACTACAAAGAGGAATGTTAAGTCCCTTTATAAATCAAAGGATACTTCATTGCTGAGGTTTTGAGGAGCTGGGAGTGGAAATAATCTGTGAAGCTAGAGAAAGGCTTCTACAAGAAGCAGGCAGTCAGAGCAGAAGAATTTGTCAAATTGCTATACAGATCATTAGTTAGTTATAGGTCTTAATCATTGGCAATATTGCAGAGAACGGGCATGCTGCTAACAAGATCTACTCAATCAGTTTACAGACCAGCAGAGAACTGGGAAGTAAATGTATGGGCTATTCATAACCATGGTCATCTCTTTCATCTGGTGGCCCTGCTGCACACAACAGTATTCTGAACGTGAATCTCAGGTATGGGACCACTTTAATAACACTGGGGACAACAAAACACAGATGTTCCTAAAGGAACGTCTAAGCAAATGCACAGAATGTTAAAAGAAAGATTAAACGGAGTGTACCATCTGTAATAACTGAAAAGAATAACAGACACAATGACCTGAGCTGAACATTTATGGTGCATTTGTATATTATCAGACGTGCTGTGCTGTTATGGAGGGAAAAAAAAAAATCAAGTTTTTCCTCAAACTATCCTCATCTATCAGCCTCCCCCAAACCCAAAGCTCATACCATGCTTGGCTCACAGGTGCCAGACCACAGCACAAACCACCAGCTGGAGTCCTTTGTCCAAGGACTGTGGAGCACCCATTATGCCCAATCTAGTTCTTGGCAGGGGGGTTGGACCCGATGATCTCTTGAGGTCCCTTCCAACCCCTAAGATTCTGTGATTCTGTGATTCTGTGAAATCCCACCACAATGACATCATATGACATGAAATAAAAATATTATCAAAATGAAAGATGCAATTCCTACTCAGCGAGATTCACAGAATACTCAATTCACAGCTAAGAAGCTTTGAGGATTTGTCCACAAATAATCTCATCAGGATGTGGGATCGAGGGGAATTCCTCTCCTTACCTGTGAGGATTTCTTTTTTTTTTTTTTTAATAAAAACAGCCTAGATCTGATTAAGTCACTTTTACACAAATGTCATTCGGGTCGTTATGAAGTGCCTGCTCATGACGCAATTTCTTTCCCTTTACTTTTGTTACACAAGTTATTCCTCCTTGCTCGGTTTGTGTAGCCCATCACTCGATGTAAAGACACAAGACAGGTATTAAACAAGGTGAAGAATTGCTTGCTCCCTATAATGGGGGTTTCTGTCACTACTAAGCAAAAGGATAACAGAAAATAAACAGCATTTGTGCATCATACTGAACATTTCACATGAAATAACTCACATCCACTAAGCGTGCATCCTCCAATCTGTGCAGCTGAGCAGTGGAAAATCATCAGCAAGACAAGCAGAGGCAATGAGTCTGGGCAAAACTTGTCTCTTAAGTAACCAGAACATAAGTTTCTGGGTCTGTACTACTGATGAAGAGGTATAGAACCTACAACTGCCAGCCCAGCTAGCTGCTGGAAGACCCACATCCGTCCCAGCAGGGCTGCGTGACAGTGACTGTCGTCATTGTCACTAAGGCGGCACCACTTGTCCTTATGGTAGCTAAAGCCTGCAGCCGACCTACTCACACTCTATCCTGCAAACCAGTCCTTCTGCAAAATAACACATGCCCCAGAGGTAATAAATGCATGAAGACATTCCCAAGCATGTCCTTCCTTGGATCAGGCTTCCTGACCTCAAAAAGAGACAGTTCCATGGTTCTGGAATAATTAAATTTTCTGTTAGACTCAAATTCAAAAAGCAGGAGATATGTCAGATAATATAGCGAGTCTACTAAGTTTCTAGAAGCAGGAGATATTTCACACTTACAGCTATTTCCAGGACCCTGTCCCCTTCCACCTTCCTCCACTTTTGCTGCAGCTGAAGAGGGAGCGATGAAGGATGCATTGGTCTGTGTACATAAGCGACCTACATGGTGCACTCTGTACCTCTCACAGTCTCCCCAACAGCCATACCTGCTTGTTTTTCATCACCTATTTCCACATTTAGCACTCTGTTTGCCATGAAGAACAGGCAGTGACATCGGTACCCCCATCATTACCAGACACTTGTCTGGTACTTCACTGCAGTTACATAGAGGAATCCTGCTTTTTTAATAGGAAATATTAGTCATGGTTTATTTTGGTACAGGGAGGCTGGTTTTGTGCTGGTGGTTTGCTTTAAGTCTCTAACAAGACAAACACACCTTTGCAGAACAGAAATAGAAAACTCGCCGAAAAAGAAGCTTGCTTACCTCCTTCAAAAGCACCACCACTGGTACCCAAGGCGAAGAACACCAGATATCACCAGATATCAAATTGTTTTGTGACCCCTTCCTTTTGTAGAACTATCTTTGAGCTTCTTTCTTATACTGGAAAGGGTAATTTCCAACAATAAAGAGGCACTACGTTTCTGAGGAAGCTAGGGTTTCTCTTCCAAGTAACTTGTAGTCCGTGACAGGACTGATACCTAAATATAATGTAATCAGGGGACTAGTGGCAAAAGGGGAAATACATATTTAATAGAAAAGAAATATGTATTCTGCTCCAAATAATGCATCTGTAAGCAGTCTGGCTAACGCACCAGAATTACATTAACACAACATTGCTCATTTCCAAGTGCAAAGGTTGCGTGAAGAAAATGCTTGATGACAATACCAAGAGGGAACTTGCTGAAGCAGTTAAGACACAGATGGCCAGAATTAAGTATTGAAACACCACAGGAGTCAAGTTATACCAGGACTGAGATGAGATTTCTCTGTGCACTGATCTGCTCTGCAGAGGACAAGGACTGATTGTGCCTACTTGCGGAAAAAGGAAACGTTAGAACATCGATGTGCAGCAGATTTAGGGATGAAGATGTGCCAGAAGAATGTTTAAAATTTGTTTCTCTTTCCAATAATGAGCAAGTAAGTTGATGACTTTAACACACAGATAGCATTCTACGTGAAGAAAGAAAGAAAAAGACCCTTAAAAATCTCTGTATATGAAGACCCTGGTGACAAGAAGCACATCAATAAATTGCTTGGCACTGCTAGATTTATACTGCAGATGCTTTTAGGGAATCCCTTCCAAATTAATAGCATGTCAAGATGCTCTCACTTGATATGAGCAGGATTTAGGGATTGTTTTAAAATTAAGAATACGGTGAAGGGAGGGTGGGGTAAAGCACTGGGGAAATCAAAGTCACCTCATTGGCTTTACTACAAAATCTGGATGACCTTGAGGATAGTCCTTCAGTTTCAGTGGGTCAGTTCTTTACTTAATGCTGAGATTCGAATAATATTTCCTCCCTCCTGCTGTCATGTGGCTCGTGTGTTTCACTCCCTCAAAGCTGATATTTTCAGCAATAGTGGCTGCTCCTGGCTCACAGATCTTTAGCAGTCATAACTCCAACGAGAGGCATGTTTGCAAACCTACCACTTGCTACTAGATAAATTGGATGGCAGAAGAGAAACAGCCCAGAGGCAAGCGTGGTAATAGCGCGCGGGGACTTGCGTTTGTTACCTGATGAACATTGTTCTTTCCATGCAGAACCATTTGTGGTACCTTTAAACCCTGCGCTGAATGCAGGGGTGACACATCTACCCTCACAGCAGGGCAGAGCTGCTCAGCTCACACAGGGCTACAGATTTAAACACATACACACACAATCAAGGTTGATAAGCGAGAGCACCCTGCCATAAATCTTGAACACAAGGCGCAGTTACTGCCACTTCAGAGCAACAGGCATTGCCCTTCAATGCTGGTTTTGGGTATCAAACTCTGTTTTTCAGCTACCATCCATGAAACAGAGCCTGAGGACAAACACTGCATTCACTCTGAAATGCAGAAGCGGAGACAAGGCAAAGCGTTTGAGCAGCACTTTGGCAGTCACAGTCTGTGGTTACACCTGCCAGAAGCACATCCTGAAACATGCTCCTGGGTGAGGGATGCTCGCACCAAGTCCCAAGCTACCTTTTCACCTCAACAGGTTTGTTTCCAAGTGAGCACCATGCCAACATCCAACCTCTTGATGCGAAGGAGGAAGCTTCTTGGGGCCGGTTTGTGCAGACAACTACACCCATGAGACATTTGGGAGTTTCAAACAAGAAGCGCTGTAGGCTCCTTGTCAGTTTTGTCAAGAAGTTGGTCAGAAAGCTATGAGATACTTCAGATGAAGCATCCCTCAATCACATGAAACTCACAGCTGCTATACTACAGTTCAGAGGCTGCTACCTCTGATTTAAAGCTTACATCCAAATACCTACTCCGGGTGCTGCAGACTGCCAGCATTTCACCACAGGAGCTTCCACAAGGTGAGTTCTACAGCCTTACAGGATGACATTGAAGACACTCGTAATGAAACACAGAATTAAACCCATAATCTGTATTTCACTGCGGAATATTACAGCCGAGCTTTCCAGTGTTAAACCACAGAACATGCCGGGGATGGACATGCTGTAACTGAACACCCCAGCACAGAGGCAAATTCCAGCAGACGCCACAATCAGCATCTTGTCAGTACCTGCATGCAGTTGACTGGCTGAAGTCTCAAGCAACACAAACAAGGTCAAAGCACTTAGCAAAAGATGCATAAGAAAACATTTAAGGAGATTTATAGATGGACCCACCACTCTCTCTCATTTGCAGACCAGTAGTTCACGTGTAGGTATGACCAGAGAAAAGTTCTGAGGAAGGAACAGAGCAAGTGAATACTAAGCAAGACTTTTTGTTAGCTTACAAATAATTGTCGGAGGTAACAGGTTTGTACTATAAGACACTACTCCGGCCTAGTACTCTGCCTCTCCCATACAGCGCTGCGTCTGGCTGCCCTTGGGGCTATCTCCTTCACAAATATAGCTTCAGCAAGCTCCAGACACACACTCCATTCACTGCCTCTGTCCTTTGCATTTAAGTGCTCTGATCCTCCTCTCAGAAAACAGCCTTTAAAGCCTCTACCCAACATTAGGCATTCCTCAGGAGTTAAGGAATATGCTTGGATAGGCATGTAGAAGTCAGCCACTGAACAGCACAGCATCACACACAATGCTTTGCAGAGATGACTCAAGTAGTATCACAACCTCTTCTCACAGATAACCAGCCACAGGATGAGAGGGAATGGCTGTAAGTTGTGCTGGGGAGGTTCAGGTTACAAATTAAGAGAAATTTCTTCTCAGAAGGAGCAGCTGGGCACTGGAATGGGCTGCCCAGGGAGGCAGTGGAGTCTCCATCCCTCAGGGTGTTCAAGGAGAGTTTGGATGAGGTACTTAAGGACGCAGTTTAGTAATTACTATAGGTGGCAGGGGGACAGTTGGACTAGATGATCTTGGAGGTCTTTTCCAGCCTTAATGATTCTATTCTGTGTATTCACTTGGTCAACGAGATAAAGATTTTGGTTAATAAATCACCACATTCTGTTGGCTGACAGAGTGGCTTATATTTTTCAGTGTTGACAGCTCCAGGTTTCCATCTTTTCATGATTACTTTGCTCCCCTGCAGTCTTTCTTCTGGATACCCTGTGAAATATCCAGATTCTGCACGATTAAAGCTGGTGGGAGCTTTGCCATCAGCTTCACTCCACACAGGATCATTCTCTGTGCCAAATTCCATAAAACTTCTAGTAAGCCACAGCACCTGTTTCCCTTCTCCTCGATGCCCTGTTTCTCTTCATCATACATTTTTTTTCTCTCTGCCCTGACACCTATTAATCCATGCACTCTACCCAATCCATCTCACTCATCTTTCTTCACCAGTTAAGTTGTCCTAGCTCTATGGCTGGAATTAGTAGGAGAGTACAAACTCACTTATAAGAGTGCTACCTTTCATGCTGCCAAAATAATGACAGTGTACCACAGAACACAAGTCCAAAATGGTATGCAATACCTTCTCATGCATCTTAATCTGATTTTAATTTTACTTTCCATCCCACTTGGAAAATCACCACCCATGTATTTATTTCTAGACCACATTAAGCCTTTGCCATTGTTCAGCTTGCTGAATCCCAGCCGCCTCCTTCCTAGCAAAAGCAATGAACTTTATTTCTGCCAAAACGTTTTGATATTTAAACTTCAGCAGTTCTTCATTCCTTGTGGTAAACTAAAAAACCTGGAGAGGGCTTTAAGTCCTCCAAAGTTTAACTAAAATCATGCCTTCTAAAAACACCTACAGAGGCAGGCAGAACACGCAGAACTGTCTTCAGAAAGCAGGAAGTTCCAGCTTTCAATCAATAGTGACTACGCAGAGCAAAAGCAAAAGATGCTTATTTGGGAATGATCGCTCAGGTCAACAGTCTCAAACACAGATTAATCACAGGGGGATGGAAGGGGGGGGAGAAAGCACTTTTGGAACAGTTGGTTCCTTACTGAAGCAAGATCTACTGCTCTGCCTCTTTATCATACCCTCTCATTTGTTAGGACCTTTCATTAGTTGTGTGAATGCAACACACTACTTCATCTCCAAAAACACGTGACAAGCCAAGCAGCAGGTGAAGGACATTCTTTATTCAGCTCCTCCTGACTTCTATTAGGGTGATACATCATCCAGGGTTCAAATTAATGCACGTCCCCAGAGATGCATTGTATGGCTCAATATTTACTCTAAAGTCTTCTTTGAGTTTGCTGTCTATAGAAACAAAGTATACTGTCATTGCCAGAAAATTTATCTTCCCTGTGAAGCTCAGGCTTTTACTCCTGCTAGATGTAATTTCCCCCTCTTCCCCATTTTTCTTGGGAAAAATAAAGCCCAATCAGCTCTAGCAATAAGTAAATAGCAAAAGCATTGTTTGTGCATTCAAAGTCTGGCTAAACACACAGAGTTCAGAGTAAAACTGCTGAGCGCTCACTGCTCACTCCCTGCTTTTATAAGAAGTTAGGCAATGACATCAAATATTTCCACTGGAGGTGATTTTATCTCTATATCACTAATTCCCTGTTGCTAGCTAGGGCCTGGCGGTCGGAAGATCACGTGATATGCGGGTAGATAAGGCCCCTCCCCTAATAGCCAATAGCAAGCAGGCGGAAGTGACGTTCTGAACCTCAGTTATATAAGGTGGTGTTACTTGTTAATAAACACCATTTGCCATCCATCATATTGATGTCTGTCAGCAGGTGGTCCGTGCGAACTGGGTCTGGTCGATGTGCCGTCCCTGAAACAGGCCACTGTGCCGTTGCGAAAGCAACAATTCCCAAATAGAAAAATCAAGCCACTTAATCCAATCCAAGCTCAGCATCTGATTTCTGGGGCCTCTGGTTAAAGTAACCTGAACCAATGTGTCAGAGAAGTCACACTTCAGTCTCCTTGCCTCTGCTTCACTGTATTGCATTTTTAGGCAGCTGATAAATGGCACCTTACTTATCATTATCACTTCCCCTTCCAAAGGTCAGACTCCAGACTAAGATGAGCAGAGCAGATGTGAAGCACTCGAACCAGTTAAGAGTTTCAACAGCAGCCTCCACACAAAGACAAAACCAGGTAGGTAGGTCCTTTCCAGAACCCAGCAGACAGATGTGAGAACAAAGCACTGAAGCAGCGCCACAAATAAAGAAACAAGAATTTTCACAAGCAGAACAGAGACAAAGAGGGTATACAAGTGTTTCCACAGCAGCCTCCTATACACTGGCTTCCAGAGCTGTTCTTCTCCATTGTCCAGAACAGGGCAGCACTGAGGGAAGGTACACTGAGGTGGCCATGTGTGTTATTCTGTGTTGGTTTTATTTCCTTATCTTAACATCTACAAGCAATCCTTCTCAATCCTCTCTCAGGTACCTGATTCTTTTCAGCAATCAATATGCTTAAAATTAAATAGTGGCTTAAGCTCTTGGGAAATGTAGAAGTCGATTGGGCAGCATCTTTTACAGGCACAGAGATTAGGAAATGTAATTTTACTGTGATATTTGACCAAATAAATCCTTTGTAGTTAAGGATTCATTTTTTTTAAGGATTTCCTCCTCTCGTCGTCGTCCCCCCCATTTAAAAGTTGGGGGAAAAAAGCAGCCCAAAATTAAGTTTCTTGGGGCTTGTGGTGCGAGTTTGTTTTCCACAATTGACTGCCAGATTCAGAAGCCAGGGAGAGAAAACCCTGCTTCAGGGTAAGCTTTACTCTATGTTACTGTGCTGTAAAGTTATGCTTCTTGAAGTACTTCTCACCTAAGTTTCTTTCTGTTTTGAGACTTTGCTCTGTACAGCCATCAGCATCAGTGCAGCTGATACCCTGCCAAGCCCCTAACCCACACATGTGGCACACGGCACACTATAAGCCTATGTCCAGGCCATTTACTTCAGCATTAGCTGAGGTGTACAAAACCTACTTGCACATCAATGGATCCACCCATTGTGGATCAGGTTTGTGTAGACAGGGAGTAAATGACCTGATAATCTAATGAGGATGGATTGTGTAAACAGTTCCACAACGAGCAAATATGCATAGATAAGGCAATAAATTGGAATGATGGATGGGACAAGCACCGAAGTAAGATCAAAGACATGAGGCTGCAGCAAGCTTTTTAATCACCAGACCTTGTGCTGCCATTAACCACTTCCTGTAAATGCTCTCAGTATTCTGGATCTGAGATTTTCCACTTCTTTCTGCCTGTCCCCACTCAAGTTCAGCAGGATACAGCCGTGCCAGAAACCCAGTGAGGTACAAACAAGACCGCTGTGAAGACGCAGTCTGCTTGAGTTCTGTAGCTCCACGTGCTGATATGCAAGGGATGTGCCACCCTAGCTCTACCCATGAAATTGCCTGCTGCTCAGAGTCTTACCTTTCAAGAAGAGTTCTCAGCTCAAATTGTAAATCCACTTCTGGGGAGACCAGGGAAACATGAGCAGACACCTCCCCATCCCCAAAGCTTCAGTGCTGTACTGTGCTTTGTTTCCAAACCTCTGTGGCAACTCTGCCAGAAGAGCTCAGCACATGGATTAGCACAGGATGACACCTACCCCCCACTTCCTCATGATCTTATCAATGCTGCACTTACAGTACCAGCCCCCAATCTTGGGTTTGTTGTTGATTTGAGTTTTCAAGTTCTCCCTCTGCCTTGAAAATCTGCTCATTTCTCCATTTGCTCTCTTCAGCTACTGCCTCCTCCACCCCAAACCCACCACCATTATTCCCTTCCCAAATTCCTCCCAGCCTTTATCCTTCCCACACTGATACACTACCGACAACCTAACCCCATATTCTCCTCTATGTCCCTCAGTTTGCAGTATCACTGCTTTACCACACACCAGAAGCTTCTTCCTAAACCAGAGCTCCATTCCCAGGTGCCCTCCATTATCCCATCTTCCCCAAACACTCATTTTACTCCTCAACAGCAATGAACTGCTACAGCAACTGCTTGTTTTTCATCCACCTAATTACTGCAGTGAATCTGTGGAGGATGCCAAAAGAGGGTACTGAAATACAATGAGAAGTAAGTCTGAAGTAGAATCATAGAATGATGTGAGTTGGAAGGGACCCCAAGGATCACAGAGCTCCAACCCCCCTGCCACCAACCCTGGATCTACACAAGTTTGCCCAGGGCCCCATCCAACCTGGCCTTGAACACTTTCAGGGACAGGGCACCCACCACCTCTCATGACAGCCTGTTCCAGCCCCTCACCACTCTTTCCATAAAAAACTTCCCCCTAATATCCAATCTAAACCTTCCCTCCTTCAGCTTTAATCCATTCCCCCTTGTCCCGCCATTGTCTACCCTTCTAAAAAGTTGATTCCCCTCCTGTTTGTATGTTCCCTTCAGGGACTGGAAGGCTGCAATGAGGTCCCCCCGCAGCCTTCTCTTCTCCAGGCTGAACAAGCCCAGCTCCCTCAGCCCCTCTTCGTAGGGGAGGTGCTCCAGCCCTCTAATGAGTTTTGTGGCTCCTCTGAACCCTCTCCAACAGTTCTAGATCTTTCTTTTATTGGGGCTCCAGCTGTGGACACAGTATTCCAGATGGGGCCTCCCAAGGGCAGAGTAGAGAGAGACAATCCCCTCCCTGTCCCTGCTGCCACCCCTCTGCTGATGGAGCCCAGGATACCATTGGCCTTGCGAGCTGCAAGAGCCACTGCTGGCTCATGGGAAGTTTCTCATCCACCAGAATCCCCAAGTCCTTCTCAGCCGGGCTGCTCTCCAGGAGCTCTTCTCCCAGTCTGTATCTACATCTGGGATTCTTCCAGCCCAAGTGCTCACTATTCCTCCTCTAGCAGATAGAAAGGTCAGTTTCATTACCTAGAAATACTAGAATTATTAAATTATCTTTTCTGGTTCTAAACCTTTTCATAGTTCTAAAGGTGTTTCAGCTACTGGCAGTCACAAAATGCAGCTGCTTAGAAAGGAAAAAAGAAAGAACAACGCAAATGCTCTTTTCACCCAATACATGCACATACAACATGACGATTCGATCAACATTTTCTATTTATTATGTCTGACATCGCTAATCCTTTGTTTTTGCCCTTTAATTCCCTCCCCCTGAAAGCATTAGCAGGTATACGGACTGTATCCCCTCACAAAGAGCCACCTTGCGCAGCATGAATACAGAACTCACCAGGGGGAGAGAGAGGGAATCCAGCATAGATGTGATGTACTTTAATTGCTTGTTTTAAGTATACCAAAATATTATTGAAACTTTACACTAAGAGCTACATATTTGTCCACTGTAGCAAAACAAATGCATTTTCACATTGGTGGGTAGGAAGGGGCCAGTGCTTTTTTTTTTGTAATTGCGCTTTCTCCTCTATAGACACAAGGATTAAATATTCTCAACAAGATTAAGATAAACCTACACTGTCTGATTGACTCAGAGTATAACTGTTACCATCAACTCAGCAAGTTTTTGGTGTTTTAAAAACAATTTTGGAAGAGGTTTAACAAAAAAAAGCAGCCCATGCTTCTTCACTGCTTCTAGTTTATAACAAAGAAAAAAAAAAAGAAAATTCACATCAGATTTGTTATTTCACATAAACTGTAACAAGCAACCAAAGGAAAATGAAGTTTCAGCAGGAAATTACAAAGCAACAGCGGGCAGCAATCCCGTGGCTGCCAGAGAGGCCAAGCTGACACTCCACTGTGTCTTCACACAAACCAGTGACTTCAGCACAGCAGTTAGATGTTTCTTCTTTTTAATTTGTGTTGAGGAATTCGTGATCAGAGGGACACACGCTTTTTTTTTTTTCCTTTAATCTCAGTACATCAGTTATTCTGGAATCAAATCCCTTCACCAGGAAAGCCAGTGCTATTTCTTCCCTTTCCCTCTTGCTCTAGGAAGCCACTCAGCAGGATTTGCTAGTAATACCTCTGAAAATTAGTTACAGGGAAGACTCAGGTCTTGAGGCTAAACCAATTACACTGGCCTTTCACTCCTTACTCAACATACATTGTTTATATGTTAAAATAAAACAACACACAGAATGGTTCCTGCTTTTTTCCCCACACATGGAACTGAGAGGTACCTTACGAAGCATCAGAACTGATATGTAACATTCTGATGACACAGGACTGTAGCCCCAGAATTAGAGCAGAACAATTGGTCTTCACAGGTTACCTTTTCTGCAGTGAAGACTGCTCCTCTATTGTGTAAGAAAGTTAGTTGTGTAAAATTAATGTCTTTAATGTATTAATATCTTGTTCTATATGCAGGCATGAGGACATCTTCCCCCTCCACCCCAAAGGTCTGCCAACCTCACATCTCACTTGCTGAGAAACCAAAAGGACAAACATCTTTAGGTCAAAGTGTCAAATCAAAACGCAAAACAAACAACAGATGTTTAGACACATTTTCTACTCAGCTGCGGTCAAAGCACAGATATTTTTAATATATTTAATACGCTTTAAAAATTCACATTTTTAACTTGCTGTCAATATGACATAACGAAATGCCTGACACATACAATGCCCCAAGGTGTGCATGGCATTAAGAACGGAGGAATTAAATCCTTCTGCATTAAATCGTTTCAGAGCTTTTGATTGCTGAATTTCAACAGACTTTTACCTAAGGCCATGCTACACAGTTGGGGAAGGTATTTTGTGTGACTGACTTCATTCAGTTTTCATTTCTGCTAGGGAGAAAAAAAAAAGGGCAAGAGAAGGAAGCCTAGAGCAGGAGCTTCCAGCTTGCTCAAAGTCAAGAAGGAAGAGGTACAGTCCATCCAATTACATAACAGCAATCTGTTGATGAAATGCAGCCTCAGCCATCCCTATACTTTTAACATGCACATTTGCATTCACACACTCTGTTGAGAAAGGACATAACTGATCTAATGACAGGGTCAAAGAATGGCTGTAAATAAATAATAATACCAAACTAACCCATCGTAGGAGAAAACTGACCTAAACAACTGCTGATTCCTCACAAGCCAAAGTAGGAACCCCTGTGTATACATTCAACACAGAAGCAAGGCAGGAAGGAGGAAAAGGCAGCTAAAACAAGCAGGTGGGCAGTCAGGATGGAAATAATAAACAGACAGAGGGACTGCTCTGGTAGGGGAAATACCAGAAGAATTAATTGGGAGGGAGAAAATTAGGACCTGGGAAACCAAGTTGAGCAGCTACACGGGACGTAGGAAGATACTTGACGGGGCGAGATCTCCAGGGATATGGGATTATTGTTTACAGCTTTGGGTTACAGCAGATCTTCATACCTACACACCAGAAATATTGAAAAACACTATCTGGAGCGTCCCATTAATCCTTCATCGACCAGGAACAGAGCACAGAACTCCACTAGCTGAGGCGTGTTTAATTCTGGCTAGTCAATAGAACAAGCTGCAAAGGGTACAAGTTTAATCAAAACTCAGATAAAAAGTGCAACATATAACCACATTATTAACTTCTTGGCTTGTAGTTCAAAGCCCCGCAGCAACTCCCACGTTTGACTCTTGGGTACAGCAGCACTAAGAAGAGTTAGCTGGAACCTCTGCTGGGAGTTCAGGACAGCAGATCTCCCTTGAATTTTGTTTGTTTCACACACCATTTAAATAATAGCCATTAAAAAAAGCAAAGGAAGAGCCTCTCACAGAACCTTACTGTGTATTCACTGTATTTGAATAGGGCCATCACCTTAAGATACCAACAAGCCAAGTAAAGCGCAGCGTGAGATAAACCAAACGCTATCGCCGGGTTATCTACGCCTGGGATAAACGCAGCGAGCCACAGCAAAGCCCGAGAAAGCGGCGGACCTAGAGCACACAGGCAACAGAGCTTCCCCGCGCCCCAGCAGCATCACTAAGCGGTCACACGGGCTCTCGCTCAGCAAGAAACCGAGAGGAAACGAGGAGGGAAGATCTGCAGCGCCGTCCCGGGAAGGGCCCGGCCCGGGCCGCCTGCCACGTACGCAGGTGCCACACCGCCACCTGGCGCCAGCGGGGCGGGAGCGGCGGCCTGGGGTCCCAGCAGCGCGGCCCGTGCCCCGGGCGGCCCGGCTCCCGGCGAACCCCGAGGAAGGGGCGCGTCCCGAGGCTGACCCCGCCAGCAGAAGAGGGGCAGGGGGCAGACCTCGTGGCAGCCGTTACGGGTCTTGCAGCGAGACGACAGAGAGCGCACAGAGTGGGGGCAGGCTCGCACCCGAGCTGCCGGCACCCCTTCGGGCGGCACGGCGAGCACTGAGCTCAGCTCTCCAGCGCGCCCTTCTTCCAGCCCCCCGGGCGCCACGACGGGCAGCAGAAATGCCGAGGGCGGTTCGGCCCCGAGCAGGAGCTGAGCTCACCTCGCCCCCGCAGGGGAAGCAGCCAGGGCCCCGCGGGTTGGGATAAGCGTAGTTACTGACTAAAACACCGCGAAGGGGAAACAGCCCGCAGCACGCCACAGCCGGTGGAAACACAGAGTACCTTAGCGACCGGCTGCAACGGAGCACCGCAGGTATGCGGACTGACCGATACCCCAGCCTCCTGCATGCCACCCTGGAAGCGCCCGGCCCCTTTGAGGGGGGAGCCATGTCCTAATGTCCGGCCGTGAGGAACCAGCTTGGGCTGACTCGCCTCACCTGTGCCGGCTTCTCGGGAATGGGAGCTCTGGCCCGGCCGGGACAATGGTCAGGAACAGCATCACCTGCGCTAGCTCAGGCACAGCTGCAGCCCCTTGGTGTGTCCTCAAAGACTTGCCTCAGCTGCAGCTAGAGCTTGGTTCTTTCCTCCTTCAGTAAAACGGAGCAGCTTGTAATTACTCAGCTGCTCACCAGCTACACTACATGATTAGCTAATTGAATAAAAGTGTGTCTCCTTCAGAGAGCAAGATACAAAAAGAAAGGAATTCTTTTCTATAACAAGTGGTAGCATCTGCCTTATTTTTGCTAAAAAACCTGGGTTTTGTAACTAAAGAACAAAAATGCTCCAAACAGAAGATGTCATCTGTAACTGAATTTTCTTTCTAATGATGTTTAGTGTGGTTTGGGATTTATTTTTTTTTTAATCCAAAGTGGAAATAGCAAGATGCTTACTATTAAAAACCAGAGGAGAAAGAACTGGCTCTGGTTAGATGTTTAATGTCATAAGAGATTCCAACAGCATCCTGGTAATGAACCTCAATCTGTTTGCTTGCACTACCAGGCCTCTGTAAGTTAACAGCCAGCTTTCACCCGAACTCCACTAGCATGGAAAACACGTTATTCTAAGGAAATGGAGGAGGGTCAAGAAACCTCCAAATACACGACCCTACTAACCCCCTGAGCTAGAGCAACCGAGAGCACTTCCATCTGCTGGACTGAAGCCAAATGAGAGGTTCCTCAAGATGTTCAGGCCACAGCTTTATAGGAAGGTGTTCGCTGATCATACAGTGACAGACCATTTTCCACAGAGACAGAGGGGGAAAATCATGGTTTCCAGCTGCTCAGGTACAGGGCTGCTTCCCAAAGCCCATGGCAGCTGCCAAGCATCCACCATCGTGGGTGGCAAAAGTTGCCACTGAATTTGGCTCTGAGGGATGTGCCTCCTCACCTGGAGGAAGATAGTTTTGCCTTCTTGCTCTGCAAAATGCCATCTTCCACTTAAGCTTCTGAGGTGTCTTGCATAGTGGCTGTAATGGTTCTTTGTTAAATGGGAAGCAGTAAAACTTTGGAGGCAAAATTACAATGTGGACAGGAAAATCTTAGTGGAATTTCCCATGGCAGGGTGAGGCTTTTATCCACAAAAGGGATAAAGCAGCCACCTCAGATCCCATAACCACATCTTCCCAGGGCTCACTGGTTCCAAATATTTCAGGTATGTGGAGATTCAGAACATGGCACATGATGCCAAAAATTGTACACTGGAGAGGAAACAGGCTGTTGGGAGTGAAGTCACAGCGGCGGTGACATGTTCCAAACCACCCTCCCTCAGTTTGAGAGAGCTGGGAATGAGAATCTGTGTGGTGGGAAGAAAAGGGACACAAGTCCAGTTTCTACTCCCAAGGTTGGCATCTGTAATCCAGAGTGATTCCACTGAAGTCCATGGTTTTAAATACAGTGAGGAGAACAGGCTCAGGCTGCTGTCCCTTTTTAAACACAATGGGAGGGGGAGAGTCAGTTCAGCACATAGAATCATAGAATCATAAAATGGCGTGGGTTGGAAGGGACCCCAAGGATCACAGAGCTCCAACCCCCCTGCCACCAACCTCCAAGCCTGGATCTACACACAAGGTTGCCCAGGGCCCCATCCAACCTGGCCTTGAACACCCCCAGGGACGAGGCACCCACCACCTCTCTAGGCAGCCTGTTCCAGGACCTCACCACTCTCTCTGGAAAGAACTTCTCCCTGATATCCAATCTAAACCTTCCCTCCTTCAGCTTTAATCCATTCCCCCTTGTCCTGCCATTGTCTACCCTTTAACAAGCTGATTCCCCTCCTGTTTGTATCTTCCTTTCAGGTACTGGAAGGCTGCAATGAGGTCCCCCCGCAGCCTTCTCTTCTCCAGGCTGAACCAGCCCAGTTCCCTCAGCCTCTCTTTGTAGGGGAGCAGCTCCAGCCCTCTGATCATCTTTGTGGCTCCTCTGAACCCTCTCCAATATAGTCCCACAACTTTCTTGTATTGGGGGCCCCAGCTCTGGACACAGGACTCCAGATGGGGCCTCCCGAGGGCAGAGCAGAGAGGGACAATCCCCTCCCTGTCCCTGCTGCCACCCCTCTGCTGATGGAGCCCAGGATACCATTGGCCTTGTGAGCTGCAAGAGCCACTGCTGGCTCATGTGAAGTTTCTCATCCACCAGAATCCCCAAGTCCTTCTCAGCAGGGCTGCTCTCCAGGAGCTCTTCTCCCAGTCTGTATCTATGTCTGGACATCTTCAAGTCTCTCTTCTCTAGGGACAGCTGGGATCAGGGCCAAACAGGTACCTAGACACCTGGATTTAGTGACTCATTGAAAGTGTTGTCTTAATGGGTGATACAGGAGATAGCCACTTCATCAGCCAAAATGTGTTTGTCCCATCTCTTGGGCAGTGGATGATAACCAGCAGCTAAAGTGCTTTGAGTCACAATGCCTGTCCCACTTCATGGAAGACATAAAAAAGTGGTCTTGGCTGAAATAGGTAGCACAGATGTCCAGGTTCTGTTTTAAGTTTTGGTCACCAAGTAATAATTAAAGGGTATTTAGGGCATTTACATAGTTCTTGATTTTACACTTAGATTTTCTACACACTTAGAATACAAAGGGTTTTTTGCTTTTTGATTTTGAGCTTTTCAAAGCACATTTTCCAAACATTAAAGACTTTGGAGGGGGAAACAAGCTGTAACAGGAAGCATTTGGACAGCTTGATTTTTATCTTTTGGTTATTTTGATCTGCAGTTTTCTAAAGGGAAAACATTGTTTGGAAAAATATGACATGGGATTTTAAATTTTTTTTTCCCCCCTCATTTTAGGCTTCTGAGTGAATTCAGCATGTCTCCCCCCCAAAAGTTTCTATTTAAGGATCTACTGATTCCTCAGATAAATGACCATATGGCAGCTTTTCTATTGTTTTTTTGTTCCACATTGCTGTTACATTCTTCTCCCATCTGTTAGGTAGAAAGGCAAAATATTTGAATAGCTAAAGAAAACTACGGGTTTTACTCTGCAAGGTGATAGCAACTACCTGTGTGTGAAGCTTAACAAGGGCAAGCGCCGGATTTTGGCCCAGGGAAGGGGCAGTCCTGGCTGCACACTCAGCCGGGGGGGTCAGGCACTGGTGGCTGGCTGTGTGTGAGGGGGTTGGGGGGTCTTGGTCAACAGCAAGTTACCCATGAGCCAGCAGCATGCCAAGGCAGCCAGGAGGGCCAACCCCATCCTAGGGTGCATCCAGCACAGCATGGCTGTTCCAGGGAGGGGATTGTCCTGCTCTTCCCTGTTAGAGAACTGTTGCTATAGAGTATTAGTTAGTTAGTTGACGACAGGGAAGTCTGGAGAAGAGTAAATCAAATAGAACCCCCTTTTTAAGATTCCCATCCTAATCCAGGACTATCAAACATTAAAGCTCAATCTGTTTGGATGATCAAGTTTTTCATGTGTTGAAACTGCTATGGCAGGGATCAGGGTAGGTCAAACAAAACACTGTCATGGGCCATCGGCTCTTGGAGGAAAAATCACAGAATCACAAGGGTTGGAAGGGACCTCAAAAGCTCATGGGGTCCAACCCCCCTGCCAAAGCAGCTCCCCAGCTCATATTGCACAGCTCAGCTTCCAGATGGGGCTGGAGTATCTGCAGAGATGCAGACTCCACACCCCCCTGGGCAGCCTGTCCCAGGGCTCTGGCACCCTCACTGGAGAAAAGTGCTTCCCCATGTTGCTGTGGAACTTCCTATGCTCTGACTTGCAGCCATTGCCCCTTGTCCTGTCCCTACAGAGCACTGAAAAGGGGCTGGCCATTTCCCCCTGCATCCCATCCTTCAGATATTTACAGACATTAATAAGGTCCCCCCTTAGTCTTCTTTTCTCCAGGCTGAACAGCCCCAGCTCACCCAGCCTTTCCTCATGGGGAGATGCTCCAGGCCCTTCATCATCTTTCTGGTTCTTCTCTGGAATCTCTCCAGGAGATCCCTGTCTTTTTTTTTAATCCCAGGGAGCCCAGCACTGGACACAACACTCCAGGTGGGGCCTGAGCAGGGCAGAGCAGAGGAGGAGGATCCCCTCCCCTCCTGTGACCTGCTGGCCACACTCCTCCTGATGCCCCCCAGGATCCCATTGTCTCTCTCAGCCCCCAGGGCATACTGCTGGCTCATGGCCAACCTGACGTCTACCAGGATCCCCAAGTCCTTCTCCACAGAGCTCTTCTCCAGCAGGTCACCCCCAGCCTGTACTGATTCAAGTGGTTATTCCTCCCCAGGTGCCAGACTCTCCACTTGCTTTTGTTGAACCTCATCTGGTTTCTCCCTGCCCAGCTCTTCGACCTGTCCAGGTCTCACTGAATGGCAGCGCAGTGTCCTGCCTGTCAGCCACTCCTCCCAGCTCAGGAGATGGAGTGAGAAGTAAATTATGAATAAAACTATGAGATCCCCAGTCCTGAAGTATGAGCCATCTACAGCTGACCAGAATATGTTAAGATAAATTATGCGCCTTGCACCCTCGCTTGTTTAGTGAGAGGAAAAAGCTGTTGATTTATTTTTGCCCTACAAATATAAATCTGGTGTTGCTTTTTCATAGAAGACTAGGTGGCAAAAACACTTCAAGCGAAGCACTGAAATTCAGGGAAGACTAAATATATGCATGTATGTTATGTACATGTGTTTATAGAGCTAGATATGTATGTATAGATATATAAATTTTAAAATCATAACCTTAATCTTTGTTTCCCTTATATTTATGGTTTGCAAAACATCTACCTAAGTGTCCATTTGCCTAAAGAATGTCCCAGTTTCTCAAGGAGTAGTTTTCTGGAGCATCAGAGTTACTGGTATGAGGAACTGAGAATAAAAAACCACAGATAAGGAGCTGAACTGCGGGTTGTGATCACACCTTTCTAGCCAAGCCTTCAAGAAGCATTCCTGAGTGAAGATAGAGCAGGACATGAAGCATAAACACTACTCATTGCCTTCAACAAGTCCTGTCCGAAGGCCCAGAGTAATGAGGTTGCTTGTTAGGAGTGAAGCAGGACATGTTCTGAGACTGTGTGACCTTATCTTACCAGCAGCAACTCAGTCCCATCTTTTAGGGAATAAATTTCCAGATACTTGCTGCAGTGCACAGGATGTATCAGGATGTTATCATGAGTATCAGGGATGCTTGGATGAAGAAGAGGAGGTTGTGAAGAAAGAACGCGTACTAGCTCCTGAAGAGGGGGAGAAATAATGCATGGCTTTGACATCCCATCCCTCCCCACAGAAGTAGATGGATTTGAAAGGAATGGAGACTTGCAATACAAATAATTTTCCTGGATATTACATGAGCTGAAGTTGCTGACATTATAAATAGCAAGCAAGCAAGCAAGCCAGGCTTTAATTAGTAAATTCTGGGAATACTGCAATTCCGAGAAAGATGAGAACTTTATAAGACTGAAGGAGGGAAAGCCCTCTTAAGCATTCTGCTTGATCTCAAAATCAAACACATTACTACAGCAGGTTCTGGTACAAGTGAAAATTCAGAATCAAAGCAAAAATCTCACTTGGCTCAATTCAGAGCACAGATAGTAAGGGAACCAACCCAGAAGCTAACATGGAAAATCGATACCCAGATATTTTTAATGGCATATGGATATTGCCTATGGAATCCAAGCCTGAATTCTCGAAATTCCATATTCGGTACATCCAAAAATGCTCTTAGACTGATGAAGGAGAAGCTCAAAGGGATGGGTGATTGGTCTAAAGTCTCAGGAAACAATTAAACCGTATGGGACAAACAACCGAGAGGGTGTAGCCATGAAGAAGAAAGCGCTGGTTCAGCCAAGGAGCACAAGCAGCGCCTAACCAGGCCTTCAGAAGGGCCAGTCTGGTTCAGAAAAAAATGAGTGTGATGAAAAACCTACTGCACAGCTACATGAACTGCAGCAAAGGTGAATTACCCTCACTAAGAACATAGTTCTGCTTCTGAATTTGCCTGGTTTCAGCTGCCAGACCTTGTTCAGTCTTTCTTTGGGTCCAATTATGTGTCTACATTAATAAACCCCTTGAACCTAGTAGAAACGCTTTTAAGTATAAGCATTATTCCATAAAACATTAAAAGCCTGATTCAACATTTTTTATAAATGAAAGATTCAAGTGGAAGCAGAACAGAATGGTTTTCAAATTTTTACAGTTTGTCTTTCAACAACCTTTTTGCTAAAATATTTTTTCAGTCTATAGTTTCCAAAGGCACCTAAGCCTTCTAGAAAGCTTTATCACAGGTGAATTCTTTGGGAAAAAAATGTTCACTGCAGTCTTTTAAAAGTCTTTAAAATTTGTATTTATTGTAATTTTATTTTGCAATTCATTGTGCTTTCCACTTTTATCTTGGTTTCAATTTTCTTAAGTTTAAAATGAGCTTTTTGAGACCAGTTAATTTTGCAACAGCCTGTTTATACATCTCCATGTTAAATTGCTTTGCTGAAGCAAATTTCCACAGGGCAAAAATTCATTCTTCTGTGACACTTGTTCAAGTGTATCATATGTAATTTTTTTTTTCTTATCTGGACGTTGTTTTCCTGGCAACTGTTTAATCTGAGAACTCTTAACAGAACATGCCACAACCAACAGTACTATTTTTCATGTTAGTTTGAATTTCTCTTGGCATCTTGCAATACCATCCAGTGTGCTGGCATACAAACATGGAATGACTTAACTTAGAACGGGCTCCAAATTTTGTTTCTTTCCAGTGGAAATCCCCTGCAAGCCATGGCTCACTTTTGAGATGTTACA
The DNA here is from genome assembly GCA_022605575.1 of Laterallus jamaicensis coturniculus. Taxonomy (NCBI): domain Eukaryota; kingdom Metazoa; phylum Chordata; class Aves; order Gruiformes; family Rallidae; genus Laterallus; species Laterallus jamaicensis. Next base: position 45,336,852 of record JAKCOX010000004.1, on the reverse strand, counting down.
GAAAGGATCAGAAGACCCTACAGATGTTCGACATCTCGCATGTTGCTGTGCACAGGCACCAAGCATTCGATGTGGAGGCCTGTCAGATGGATGTGAAAGTGGAGCACTGGAGAGGGAATCTGGTTGTGTTTTGAATGGCATGTGCCACATGCTGGGACAACAGCGTTCAGGCCTCGTGTCCCTTACTCTGGGGTGTCCCTGCCACACTCTACCATGGAGTCAGAGGCACTGGCCAGGTCCTTCCTCCTGCACTGCCGGGGCAGTTGCAGCAGCCCTCCTCTACCTCCATGGGAGAAGCCTAAGCAGGCTAGCCAAAAGTAACTGCTGGTGGGGCACACACAGGAAGCCAGGCCGCACTGAGGATCTGCTTCACAGGGTGTCCTGGTCTCAGCTGGCATAGTTTTCTTCCAAGCAGCGGGTACAGTGCCACTGTGAGAACAGTGCTGGCAGCACACGGATGTGTTCAGTTGTTGCTGTGCAGTCAAGGGCTTCTCAGCTTCTAACTCTGCCCCGCTAAGGAGAAGGGGAGGGGGGCACCCAGGGAGCTGTGAGGGGACACAGCTGGGACAGGTGACCCAAACTGACCGCACGGATACTCTATACCATACATCATGCTCAGAGTATAACTGGGGGGCGGGCCAGGAGTTGGTTTGGCTCAAGACCTAGCTGACTATTGGCTTCAGGCCATGAGCAGTTGTCCACTGCACCACTTGTTTTGTATTATTGTTATTACTAATATTATTACCAATATTATTACCCCCAGATGTGTTTAAGATGAGGTGCTCAGGGATACGGTTTAGCATAGGACAGGAATGGTTGGACTCAATGATCTTAAAGGTCTTTTCCAACCTTGTAAATCTATGATCTTCCTTTTCTTTCCTATTACACTGTCCTTATCTCAACCCACAAGTTTTATCTTTTTTCTTCCTTTCCAATTCTCTCTCTGGTCCCACCATGGTGGAGAGCGATCTGGGTTGTTGCAGTGGCCAGCTGGGATAAACTATGACATAATGCAAGCACAAACTTGGGATCCTGAGACACAAAAAATCCCTGTAATCCACTCCTGATGGGTCTTGGCACAAGCAATCCTTGAGCTGCTCAGACTGAGCTAGTTCTTGACACACCCAGAAAGATAAGTACAAGCAGCCAAGGAAAGCCTTGTGAGCAGATATCTGGTGAGCTGAAGGATTGAGGTTGTAACTTTGTACTCTTGGCAGCCAAAACCTATTTTGAATCTCATCCAGTTTCTGAAATGTGTTTAATTTACCTGTTGAGTGAAAGTTGCTGGAACGTGGAGGAGGGGTGTTGGCTTTGTACCCTTGGACAACAGCACACACACCACAGGACAGACGTTCCTCATGAACCTGAACCTCAGATACTATTGGTTGGATGGTTCTGCAGCACCATGAACCCTACTACTGCTGCCTCATTGCAACCAGGTGAGCAGTGGATCTAGCTCTGTATTTTGTCTCTCAGTTACAGCCCTGACCAGCCCCTCGGGGGGTGAACACAACAAACCTGTCACCCTGACCTATCCCGCTGTCTTCCACGGAGCAGTGGTTCAGAGGCTTAGGGAGCTGGAGGTTGCCATCAGTCCAGCTAATAGCCATCATTTCTACTTCAGGTCTTGCATCGACTCCTAATAAGTTCCACAACCAATTCAGCTCTGAAAAATTAAGTGGACTTAATTTCTTGTTTGTTACTTTGCAACGTTCTTCTGGAAAAGATGAAGAAAAATTACCGCTAATGCAAAATGAACAGCCTTGGCACTGGAGAGTCCTCACTACTCACATTCCCAGCTTAAGGGTCTGATAAAAACCTCTGTGCAACTAATGGGAATTGTCCCAGAGTAGCTTTACCTAAAGCAAAGACATACTGAAGGCGAGACATACTGAACTCCTGGAATCCCATAGGCACATAATCCTATTCATCCATTTACTGAACACCGATTAACAGAAAGTTCTACACAGTCCACTCATTTCACAATCCTACACTGCTTTCAGTGTGCTCCCAGATGTCGAATTCCCTCTACATTCCCAGTGCAGGAGCCAAACTCTTCGGCTTCCCTCTCTGACAGTTTCCACTGTGCACAGAGGGATGCATGGTTACAAAAATCTGTGGTGGTTTAACTGAACGTGGAAGTAGGGTGAAGATAAAACAACACTGAACATTAAGTATTAATTCTGGGAAAATCTAGCGCTGTGGGAAACGGTGCCTAATCATGAATGTGTGTATGTCACTGCTGAAATATAATGCCCTGAGCTGGGAGAGGCAAAATAAGGAGGGCTGAAGAAAGATCAGCATTGCGAGGCCATTTAACACAATTAATACACTCTCAATATCACGGTTAGTAAAAGCAAACACATCTTTCTACCACAGAAGCATGAGCTGTTTGTTTTATAATGCCCGTCCCAGTACCTGCTATGCTGCTGAGTGCCTGAGCCCCGGGAAGCATACGATGGCATTGACTTCTCCAGTGCCATGTTCTTCTCCCCCCAAAGCAGGCTTCAGAAATGGAAACGAAGCAAGCTCTCTAAAAAAATTCACAGGCAGGGAGACAAACAGAACCTGTGGGGCTGGGGGGGGGGGGGGCGGGAAGGCATGATTTTCAGAAAATTTCCTGAGCATTTCTGTTTTCCAGGTTTACTTCATAGAAAATCAGAAATACTTAACAGAGGCTGTGTCGACGACTGAATTTATGAGTCAGCTTCACAAGCAGTAAAATGATTTGCAGCAGATGTAGCCGTAACTTAAAGAGGGACGTGCAAGGGGAATAAAATACCTGCACGGAGATGATCAGAACAAACTCTTAGCAAGGGTCATAAAGGCAAAAAGCAGCTGCCGCAGTGATGTTTGCAGGCCAAAAGGCACTTGTCCGGCAGAGCAGGTTCACTGAGAAGCTTTGGACAGCTGCTCCAGCTCTTAGGTGGTCTGTCAGCTACTGCTAGTAACAGCGTCAGCAGCCTGATCCAAACCAAACTCAGATGTGGGAGAGAATCAGGCTCATCGGAACTGCAACTCCTAACTTCAAACTGTCAAGTCTGTTAAAGACCCTTCAAGAAGGGAACTCGGTAGCAGTTTTTCCTTACATACTGCCTCGGGTTTACTTTACACCTTAATGTACATTGTTACTGGCTCAAGAATAGCCAGGACCACATGGGAATCTATCAGCAGGGCAACCTAGGAAAAGGAAAATGTAACTCAGATGCACTGATTTTATTTGACTTACTTTGTCATTACATGACCCCAGCTACTGTAGTTACACAGAATGTGTAGCTTGAAAGCACACTGTGCTTTCCCATCCTATGAACTGATATGGAAGAAGGACAGATTGGTAGAGAGGCACAGAACTGTATGCCCCGTCCCCAATGACCTCGCCTAGATGAAGAGCATCTCCTTCTTAACCCGCGACTCTACTTGAAAAACTGCATGGGAAAACGTCTATATTCCAAAAGGAGGGTATGCTGGCACAAAGAGAAAATTGGATGGCTCTCAATGGGACACTGGCACTAATCCCACTCTCATTCCTCTGTTCAAACAGCAAATTAATTGGCATGCATCCCTGGCCAAGGCTGTTTATGCAGACATGTACAGGCAGAGTTGTGTTTGGAACCTATAAATTACTCACACATTTGCATTTTAAATAAACCTGTAGATTTATTGTACAATAGGCATGTAGCATGTGCCTTTTTAACTGAAAGCTCAGCATCACACAACACTTTAATCTTCCATTTAAACGTACACAGTCCTACAACACAGCTCAGTTCAGCTAGGAAAGCCACATAATGAGTTAATTTACTGAGAGTCCTGACTACGCTGTTCTTGAGGGAGCTCACCTACAGTATGAACAGTGGCAGTGGTTCTGGTGTTGTAACATTTTATCACTTTAACCCATTCTCAGCATGGTAATTAGCAAGCAGCCATCTAGAGCAAAACAGGGAGACCATTTAAGGGACACCACACTTAATTGCAGATGCGTGAAACGGAGGACTAGGCGCTCCTCACACACGTAGCACAAGTACAGCCCACAAGATCACTTAGATGCAATGTCTGCACTAACTATGCCACGGAATCTACCACACAGGCAGACGGAACACGTGACAGGCATCACACCATGCAGCAGTATCTCTTGGATTGAAAGGGTCAGCTTTGTCAGGGGCAGCGCAGGGTGCTCTGTACAAATATACACTTGCCTTATTGCATGAGTTCACAGGTCAGACATGCTCCTGTAGCCATTTACCCATGTGCCAGCAACCTCTTGTTACAATTCAGTTTTATACCATTTGCTGGGGTTTTTACCTGATACAGCTGAACTCAGTATTGCCACTTCCAGACACAGTGCATCTTAGCCTTTCAGACTGCCCTGATACACCTGGGCTGGTGTAACCAGGTGTCCTTTACACACGCTCTTGTGCACAGCTAGCCACACAGCATTATTAAGATGTTCTGGTACTTGTGTTGGCACAGGGGTTTCCTCATCACAATGGGGGTTCAGAGTTCATCACTGTATCATGACTTCCAGCAAAGGAAGTTCCCCCCTGAAGTTCAGAATGAAATAACTTCTACTCAAATGGTTACACAGCAAATGCTTCATCAGAGAGAGTTCATGCCTCTTTATTGCTGCTCAATTTACCCATATGTGTCAAACCTTAGGCCTGTTACTTTAAAGGGTCAGCATTATTAAAGAACTTAAAATGCTTGGAAAACAGTGTTTTTCAACAGATTTTTAAATACGTGAATGAGGTGAATTTGGATCCTGCAGCTGAATGTGATTTTTCACTTAGGGCAGGAGTATGGTTTGTTGGTTGTGAATAGTACTGAACTCCTACAGCATCAACTAAAATAATATGTTAATCAAAGCACAGGTGGTGTTACTAAAGAAAGGGAGGAAGGAAATCAATATAAAACAGCTGATCTTGAATTAAAATACACCAGCAATAGCATATAAACTTTCAAACAGATGAGATGATTAGCTGCTACTAAGTAGCACACTGGCAGTGGTTTCAGAAGAATTTTACCAAACCTGCATCCACCACAGCTCATGTGGATTCTCTAACTCCACAAATTTCACTCATCTTAAACAAAATACTAAAGCAAGTTCATTCAAGTATACTAAAAAAAAAAAAACGTAGGAGAAAGGAGGATCTTTTTAAATCAAAGCTGCTCTTTGTATCACCTTCATGTATTTAGGGGAAATTTCATCCCATCGAAAAAAATTTCACTTCACTTCTCCACTGCATCTAGCTTTAGATGTAAATAACCAGAAGAAGAAACTGAATTGGAAGCAAAACCATTTTTGCCTTGTGAGACTTGTGTACGGCCTCAGTAGACTTGCAGTTCGCTGTCTAACCTTTAATGTTCTTTTGGTAAACACAGAAACATTCAGCTGATTATTTAGGCGTCACCAACATGTGTAAAGATTGTAACAGACACCACCTGAACGTACTTTTTTCTGCCGTAAAACAAAAACGAGCAGCATATTAACAAGATGGGCAAGCTCCACTTCTTCACCCATTCAGAATATTAAATTGGGTTAGTAAGTAATGAAACAGTAATTAAAATGTGACCTTGAAATATCATCAGCAGTTTAAGGAATTAAGTGCCACTATTTTCTGCGTTCATTCCACATCATCTTTAATAGAAGACCTCACACGAATCACTTCTGCTTAGTAAAACAACGTCAGCTTGGTTTTCTGACATAGCTAAATAGCCCCAACACCAGAGACATACAAAATGTTATACTGAATTTTAATCCTTGCAAAACACTGATGCACCACACACTGTTATTATAAATCTCTTCAGAAGAATCCATTGTAGAACTCAGCAAAGAGCACTGCCCACTGCTATGCACCATCAAATATCTGTCCACATTGGGAACTGACTACAGCATATTCCTTGTTTAAAATTAAGAGTTAACCTACATATTCTGAGCTTGCAAAAAATACACAACAGATTGTACTTCCACATAGGCTGCAGAGACATTCATTCGTTGTTTTTCTTATTTGTATATTAGAGTAAATTTTCTATAATGATATGAAAGAAAAGTAATAACTTATCTAGAAGGCTAGTAGTTATCTGTAATCGCATTAATCAAAAGATGACTGAAAAAAATCAAAGTTAATTATTGTGAAGTGCACAAAAGTCTAGAATATAGGGACTTTCCACAGTACATTATACTAAGTCAACATACAGTAGATTAAGAGCTGTAAATTCAAAATCTTCATTTAAAAATTTAGTGTTTCTGACATCATCTTCCACCATTCCATCAACTCTTCTTTCTCCTCTTCCTTTCTTTCAGACAGCGACTCCAGTTCAAAATCAACCTGAGCGAGAGAAGCAATCGGAAACCTCAGTAAGACTCGTGGGACAAGAGAAGCGTGGGCTTTTAAAAGCCATTTACCCAACGAAGTTAAGGACGGACAAGGGGCTCAGGGAGGTACCTTCCATTTTAGGCTATATTTATTCCCAGGTGTCTCAAATATGTACAATACCAGCACAGCAGTACAATAAGCTTACATTAAAATGTCCATAGGTAAGCAAAACTTCCCAAAGAAACCAGATATCTGTCTGGTGTTCCAGTTGTCCAAAAATTTCAAAAAATACAGGCCAAGAAAAGTAAAATCGAATAGCCAGCCACATAAATCACCCAGCATATCATAAAAAGAGGAGTTATCCTCAGCATATTACCGTCCAGCACCCAGCAACGCAGACCCCCGGCATCCCTAACTGTTCATGCCATGCTATTTAAATATAGTTTGTAATACATTCTTCTGAGTGACCAGCCACAATTAAAAAATGTTCAAGTATCTCAGCATTACCCCTCTGTGTGTCTTATTTTAAATTAGAGCAGTAGGAGGTGAAATGAGATTACTCTCAATGGCTTGTGCAGCAAGTTCTAGCAGAGTAGATTTCCAGACTGTCTACTCAATGAGCATATTCTGAAATATTCTTAAATATACCATGAAGGAAAAAAAGGGAAGTCTTTTCTCAGTCTCTGTAATGGATGGCAAAGCAACACAGGTGTGAGCACTTACCACAACCGCAGGGCTGAAGGGCACAGCCACTTTTTTAGTTATTGCTAGGTAGCCTGGTGCTGAGGCTGTGAGTTTGTAATTCCCAGGCACGAGCAGTCTCCAGTAATCACCGTCCTTGGCTGCAGAGAAGAAGAAGAAAAAAAAATCCAAATAAGTATGTATAAAACTAATTACACAGCTAAAGAGACCGGGCTGTGTATCCTGTCAGAGTGCTTTGTATTCCTGTCAGTCCTTTCCTTTCATCTCTTTGAACAGATTCTTCTGTAAGGGCACAAATATATCATTACAGGTTTTCTTCTTTTCAGGTAACCAAAACCCAGGTTTTAATTCTGAAGTTATGCTGTAGCCTCCATGGAAGAGGTTTTTCTCTGATGAAGCTGAAGGCTCTCCGGCACACTGAAGAAAAGGGTAACACAAGATGTCACTTTACTTTAGAAGCACACACACGCACACACACCCTGGCCAGGGCACAGCTACTGTCTAGTGTCTGAGCTTTAGTTTGCAATGTCAGGTGTATTTTTAATGTCCCTCAATATTCTGAATATCCAAATGCGAACGCGTTTTGTTCTCATCAAATCTAAACAAACTGGACCAGCTTTCTCCATTTATCTCGCACAGAGAGCTGTAAATCACAATTTCCTAGAGTATTTCACATGTCACTGCTGAAGCATCATTACCCACGTGTTCCACCACCCAGGGCTTTTTTGTTCTGTTCAGCTAAACAAAGAGGTGAAAGCTTGATCCACTTAGGTGAAAGAAAGGCTTCTACTGCACTGTTACTGTTGATCATCTTCCCCCACAGAATAAAACCACATCATCCTCTTCTCTAGAAATGACCCTCTCCCCTTTTCACAGACTCAGATCCTCCCCACACCAACAATTGCCTAATTTGTCACAGGCTAACACTCTGGATTTCACTATCCAGGAAACATTGCAAGGCTGTTCATAAAGCCCTGGCCATGCTCTTACTGCCACTTCCTCAAAGCTTTTTCAGCATGTCTGTAGCAGCAGAGCGCAAAGAGGGGAGTATTACAGAAACATCCAGAGTTCATATGGTCAAAGGCCGTCAGCAGTCAGCCCAGTTGCTCCCAGACTTTTCAAAAAACATAAAGGAAAGAAATACTGCTGCAGAGCTATGAGAGCGGTCCATCCTAATCCCTGGCACTGGAGCAAAGCTGAATTTTAGCTCATGAACAAAATCACCAAAGAGTATTCTTCCTTTTGAATGTGCTAAAACTCAAGTAATTGTTTTCCTCGCCATTTTGACTGTAGATTTCTTACAAGCTGTGGTGGTTTGGCCCTGGCTAGAGGCCAAATGTCCACCAAGCCACTCGCTCATTCCCCGTTTCTGCCAAAAAGGCAAGAAAACACATATTGGGAGGCTTAGGACTTGAGATGAGGACAGAGGGATCACTCTCCAATTAGTGCAGTGGGCAAAACAGACTCAGCACAGAATAAAGTGATTTATTACTACTACAACTGTAACACCCAGTGAACTGGAGTCGAGATAATGAGAAGCGGGACCAGGTCTTAAGCACCTTCCCCCCACCCCTCCCTTCTTAGCAAACTTAAAACTTCATCACGATTTTACTCCCTTCTTCATGGCACAGGGAGGGGCAGGGAATGGGCAGTGGGGTTCCAGCGATTCCTCACAAGCTGCTTCTCTTCCCCAGATCCCAACACTTCTACTTCCCCCCACCCCTCGCCTCTTTGCACTCTTGACTTTATTCACAGATCTGCTCCCTTCTTCCCTCCCATCACAGCACAGGGAGGGGCAGGGAATGGGGAGTGGGGGTTTTCAGTCTGTTCCTCCCGAGTTGGCTTCCATCTCAGCTGGGGGGGCAGGGGGGGAATTCCACACACACCCCTGCGGTGCAGTGGGGTCCCACCCACACCAGAGTCGTGCCCACAAACTTGTGGAGCTTGAGTCCTCTCTATCGGGGAGCCATCTCCTCACCACAGGCCTCTCAGCAGGACACCCTTCCATGGGGTGCTGACATTCAGCTCCAGACCCCCCAGCCCAGACCCCCCGGCCCTGGTCAGCAGCAACTCTGGCCTTGAATTGGCCAATGTTTACAGTCCGGGGCCTGCAGAGAGCTGTAGCTGCTGCTTGCAAAAATTGTCTTAGCAGCACAGCTACACAAAACTGCAACACAAGCTTATACACATACAGCGATGGAAAAGGATTCAGGATTAGGTGCCTCTTTCTACCACGGAAGCATGAGCTGTGCTACCATATACATCGCTCTCCCATAACTCCAAACACCTCTCTGCACAGCTTATTTCCTTTGTATTGTCCCAGACTGGTTTTTTTCCAGCCTCTATACTTTTTACCTTCTCATATATAGCGAAAGAAGGTGGCTATGACTAATGCCATCACAGATTGTTCTGCTGGGCAGAAATTCTGGCCTCTTTGCAGGTGATGTGAGAACAAACACAAATCAAAGCCAAATGAAGGGTCTGCCAGTCCTGCTGCATAGTATTCTGCATCCACGTAACAGTATAGTAAGACATGCCATCAAACAAACAACCATGATGTAAGCTCATGGCATTTTGTTTTGCTAATTAGTATCTTGTGTAGACAAAGAGATTATCATTCAGAGTAAGAAAGTGTAGGTCTACAAGGAAGACTGCAAGTTGGCACCATGTGAACTACTTCTGAATTCACCCTTAGAATAAAGCACACCACCACCAGAGAGGAGACACACAGTTTTCTATGGCACCAACACAAGACTTTCCTCTTTTAGGCCGCTTTTCAGGGAAAAAAAAGTCACATAAATAGCAGAACAAACTTACCTTTGCAGGTAAATCTGACAATCTGTCAAGAACGTGCATGCCGAAAGGTAGGACTGCATAGCAAACAATATAACAACACTTTTGGGCTACAGCTTAACATTCAAACTGAAAATTTAACACTGTAGACAGGACTTCATGCCCCAGCAGAGCTGTGAGACACTACGTGCACCACAAATCAGGGGAACAAGCTAAGCATGAATAACCAAGGGACACCAGAACCAGCTCGTGACAGAGATTCATGAAGTCTCAACAACCAGTCTCCAGCTACTCTGAGAAAAAGATAGAAGGATTCATGAAGTCCTGTGGGCAACAAGCTTCCTGAATCACAACATGCCTTCCTGCCTTGAAACTTTGCTCTCTTAAAGCTTCGGCTAGAAAGACTTGAAATGACTGCAGGCTGCCAAGCAGAGGGAGGAGCGATGGACTCCTGCACTTCTTGTTTTGCTGAGGTATGGTGCTCACCTGATGTGATGTCATGGCTTATCCCCTCCACAGAAATGGTAGCATTTGCTATTGGATTGCCCTGAAGATCTTTAACGAACCCCTTCACTCCTCGATGAATCTAAAATAAATAAGTAAAGTCAGCAACACATGGGAAATCACTGGAAAATTCTTATCAAAAGATGGCATTTTTATTAGTGAAATGTCTATTGATGCATCTGATGATGTACCTTATGGGTCCCAGAGTCTGTGTGCCAACAACCATCAAGGGTAATTACTAAACATCATAATGGAGCAAACAGTTAAGAGGAAAAATAGTTAAGCTGGGACTAACTTCTCCGTGCAATACAAGCGTGTCTCAGAAATCAGCATGCTTGACATTAAAGGCCTGGACTGATGGCACTGTGTGAGGAACCCAGCCTTGATGGGATTTCTTTACCATGTCCCTCTCTACTCTGCCCTCGTGAGGCCCCATCTGGAGTCCTCTATCCAGATCTGGGGGCCCCCAATATAAGAAAGATTTAGAACTGTTGGAGAGGGGTCAGAGGAGCCACAAAGATGATCAGAGGGCAGGAGCACCTCCCCTACGGAGAGAGGCTGAGGGAGCTGGGCTGGTTCAGCCTGGAGAAGAGAAGGCTGTGGGGGGACCTCATTGTAGCCTGCCAGTACCTGAAGGGAACATACAAACAGGAGGGGAATCAACTTTTTAGAAGGGTAGACAATGGTAGGACAAGGGGGAATGGATTAAAGCTAAAGGAAGGAAGGTTTAGATTGGATATTAGGGGGAACTTCTTTCCAGAGAGTGGTGAGGTGCTGGAACAGGCTGCCCTGAGATGGTAGTGGATGCCCTGTCCCTTGAAGTGGTCAAGGCCAGGTTGGAGGGGCCCTGGGCAACCTTGTGTAGCTCCAGGCCTGGAGGTTGGTGGCCCTGCCTGTGGTAGGGAGGTTGGAGCTCTATGACCCTTGGGGTCCCTTTCCAACCCTTGCCATTCTATGATTCTATAATTCTACGGTTGGAAAGCAGACCAAGCTCCTCAGAGGCAGGAGACTGAGGACCTTGCCATAAAGCTGAAAGGCTCGTGGATCAACAATTGTTGTGTTGAGATTTTGGGGTTCTCCTTTAAGAGCCTATATGGTGCATCCAGCTGGTGTAATTCAGTTCACCGGACCCCTCAGATTTAGGCGGTGGGAGAAGCCCGATGTGGATCAGCTTAGGAAAGCAGGAAGTACATATTTGTACTGTCCTCAGCAAGCGTGGGAGAGCTGAAGCATAAAGCTGGACCTCTTATTCTGCGAGAGGATAAAAACTAATGCCAGATAGACCACCTGAGCTTAAAGGACAAAGCCAGCACTCCTCCAGAGCAGAGAAAGTTGGCAAAAACATCTCTTACACATTTGCAATTTTGAAAATGCAGTGGCAGCACAGTTTTCCATGGATCAATGAAAATTATGCCACAGACAAAGGAGGTGAACAATTTTAGATGGATCCCTTAATTAATGGGTAAAGTCCAGCAGGGAGAGTACAACTTTCTCCTCAGCCCACATACAACTCACTAACAGAACAGCGTAACTTGAACTTTGCAAGTATTTAAATAGTTCAGATGTCTGGCCAACCAAAGCATTTCTGCACCACTAAATTCTTAAAGGAAGACGTATATTATTTGACCAGCTCGGCTTACAAATTACAGTTCTGATTTTGCAATCCCAGGTGAGCAGCCATGAATGATATCAGATGCATCTGCGATCCTGAACTGCAACATCCAGGGTGCAGAAATCCCACAGTCCCACACTGCTTGGAACCATCAGTTCAGTGCAGCCTGTTACAGTAGCATGAAATTATTTTATAAAAAAAAAAAAAAAAAAGGGGGGGGGGAAAACTCAACAACAAAACACAACCAACCAACCAAAAATCCCCAAATGCACAGAGAGATCCATTTCAGGAGTCTTCTAACAACGCACAAGCACAAGCTTGTCAAAACCTATGACTACACCTTATACTTCCAAACAGATTTGGCATCATTTTTAACAGATCCACCACACTGACAGCCCTACATTGAGCATCGGCAGCTCATGCAATCAGAGAGCAGCAGAGCATCCACAAAACCAGGGTTAGAGAGTTGTCCCCTGATGTAACACCAAACTGCCAGGCTGCCACTATCCAATCCAGACACCCAGGCTGGCTCGCTACACATCCAGGGAGATTCATCCCACATCTGTGTGCATGCTTCCAAATCCATACAGGACAACCCATCTCCCTTCATACACCTCTCAGTGCTGGGAGAACGCATCACATGCTCTGGTGGGGTCTCTTCATTGAGGAGGCTGACACAGATCATTTAAAGTAATGGTCTGCAACAGCCTTAAGGAAGGTGAGACAAAATTCCATGTGGTAACGCCTTCTTTCTTTTCCCTTCTTCTTCCACAAATCCAGAAAGATCACACAGGATTTATGACCTTAGAGACATGCAAGAATTACGGAGCACCCGTTGGATTCACCTGCAGTCCTAAATTAGATGCTCACACAGCACAAAGTTTGGAAGTTTTATGTACATTAACTGCAATTTTGGCATTCTCTTCTCCTGTTACCTGCTCAATGTAATTGACAAGCGAGTTCTTGTTGTCCTCCCAGTAGCCCTTCAGAGTTTCTTCAGGTGGGAATTTTTCACAGCTAAGCTCCACTGTGATTTCGAAGCAGTTGCTGCTGAGATAATTGAAATCCTGCATTCCTGCAATGCCAGAAAAGAGAGATAAGGATGAATTTTGTATTGTTCTGAAGTAAAGAAAGGACACACGAGAGTCTGAGCCTATTAAGAAAAGAACAGCTGCAAATACAGTTGGCACAATCCCATGTAATCAGCTTAGTTCTGAATTCAGAAGCTTTAAATTAGAGAAACCAAGAAGGAAATTAATTCCCCAAACCATTTTCCTCGAGGGAAAGTTTAGAAAAGACTTGACACCTGACCTGACACACATTTTTTGGATACCTGGTATATAAATTAACTGCTTTCTCTTCAGGAACAGGAAATTATTTCCTGTTGTCTTGGTTCTGGCCAGGTTAACTTCCCCAGTTAACTCCCTTCAAGGCCAGGACCAGGACACCTATTCTGTCTGTTTCAAGCCAAGAAGAATTATATATTATATATATATATATAATATATATTATAATATATATAATTTATATATAATTATATATATAATTATATATAAAGAAGAAAGATATATTATATATATAAAGAAGAAATATATATATATATAATTATATATAAAGCAAATTACTTTGAAAAAGACGTTTCTAAAGATGGGTCAAAACCATGTTGAGTTGGGATGGGGGTTTTTTCTGAAAATAAAGGGTTTCAACTTAGTAACATTTTACATGAAGAAGCATCTGTATTCTTTATCCAGCTTTTCTCCAAATATTCAAAAAATTTTCCACAAAAAAATATCAAAGCCGACTTCCTATAAGCTTTATTTACATGGACATTTTCCCATGCATAGGGATAGTCCCCACCTGCTCTACAAAATCAAAACTGGATAGCCCTCAAAGGAGAAGGGAAACATCATTAGTAATGCAACTTTAATCACACGAATTTAAACATGGAGTAGCATGATTACTAGAAATAAAACCTGATCCGAAGACGTGCTCTCTCACATTCCTGAGCCTCCCTTCTTACTACATGGAAATATTAGCTGTTTTCTCAAACTGGTCAACCAATACCCAAAGTGGTGTCAAGTTTTGTACACGGATCAACCAGTTGGAGAGGGACTGTGGTTATCCCCAGGAGTGCTATAAATATATTCTTTGCAGAAGCTGATGAAGCTCTGGCCTTCCCAGTCTATCTTATCTAGCTTGCAGAGTCAGTGGATTCTCAAATGGAGGACTGGAAACAGCTACCATGCATTTTGAGTATCCCCATGCAGGTCAATGAGGGATTTAAAAGTGCTGCAAACACAGTTAATTCATTCTCAAGCTACACGTGAGACCTAATGCAGTCTCTTTACTGAAGCACCAGTAGTTTTGACCAGTCCAGAAACGTCTGGAGGGACAATGCCATACCCAGAAGAGAACCCCAAGGGCAGCAAACAGGCTTGGGTCAGATAGGATTTTGCCGGCACATTAGTGTGAAGAGATTTTCTGCCAACCGGGCACTGAGACTCTCAACAACTGACAGAAATGGGAACTTTCCAGTTTCTTAAAAGAACCTTTATGTTTCAAACCTTTTGTTAGACAGCTGAAAAAATGAGGACACAGAAGGCAAAGGTGCTCCTGGGAGGGACAGTTCTGATGTCCCACCAGGCAGAACACAATATGAACTGTTCAGTGGTACACAGCAAGAGCGCAGCAGGGACACGAGGAAAATCCTGACAGTACTGCTTACTCCCAGGTATCTGCTCCAGACACCAGATAACGTTGTTTCTCTTGATTTTTGCCTTTCTTGTAAAAGAAAGAATCCATGAAAAGGAGAACTGGGAGCGGAAGGGCATGATGTAATTTTACTGTGGTGCCAAAAGCTCGTGACTGTTATCACTCCAACTCTCAGGAAGGTTTTCCCTCCCTCCTCCCAAAGCAAGATGATACCCAGGGATGCCCCAGTTTCTCAAGAACAGAGTAAAGCACCATCCATTTCCCAGATTTGTGCACACTGTCCATATCCTATACAGTTGGCTTTCCAGCTCCTGCCCTGGTCCATAGTTTATGCATGCTGCTCCTGAAATAACTCAGCTTGCCTCGCTGAACTGCAGGCGATGATCTCAATCACTAGAATGGAGAATGGGGCAAGGGAGCCACCTGGGCACACTGCCACTCATGCTCAGGTGGCTGTCAGGCAACACCCCCACTTGGTACTTACATAAACAATTTAGAATGTGGGACAAAACTAATTTCTTCAGCTTTTACAAGAGGAACCCCAACCTTCACAAAGGAAGTGGGGTGCAGGGTGCACCCCTGGCATCCTGTCATCAGAATTACTTAAGACTTTGAAGAACAGCATTAAGGTAGTTCAGCTGCTACATACACAGAAGTAGTAATTTGTCAGCACAGGATGGACTTGAGCTGTGTGTGTAATGAGGGGAGCACATGCATAAGTAAAATTATTAGTTATATGCTGAAAGGAAAAAGAACAGTTGTGAAAACAGCATAGATCTATCTTATGGACAGGCTTGTTTTATCCCTAGGGTCTGGTGACTAAAAGGGTCTTTCCTAAACACAGAAGAATGACCCCTTTGCCTCTGCTTGTTGCTCTCCGAAAAAACCTACAAGGATCAACTAGTTACAGGTGAGAACTAATACAAAGCAAGTGTTATCAGGCATTGTGACCTCAGGTTTAGCACAAAGATGCTATTGGGGGAGCCCTTTTTTCTCTGTGCCCCTGCTGTACAGAACAAAGTAACTACAAAGCAAGTAATGTGGAGAAAAACCTCACAGCAAAGTGCACTAAGAGACAGAAGCAAGCACCAGATACTCCTGTACACCATCTGCCCTCTCCAGCCCAACACCCGAATAGGGAATTGCCAGCTTGCCTGAGGCTGATGAGGACATCTGGAAGATTTGCAAGAAGGCATGGACAGACAATAAATGCCATGAAGGGCTCATTCCAGTCTGATATTGGGCAAAGAAATGTGGCACAACTAGGAGCATCTCAATAAGCTCTACTAGGCAACAGCGACTTGGGGTTGGACCTGATGATCTCTTGAGGTCCCTTCCAACCCCTATGATTCTATGATTCTATGACTTTTGTAATTTATTAGAAAGAAAAATCAGCCCTCTCTAGGTCAGAGCCCTTGGTCTGATGACACACTGTCAAAGGCAGCTTCTAGGAGAGGGCAGTTCTCACTTAGCTCAGATGTCCTCCACTCCCTCTTCTTTCCATCCATCACCACTGTTCTGCTAAAGCCATGCACTCCTTTCCACACTGAACTTGTGACAAGTCCTCCTTTATCCTGCCTCTGCTCACCCCAGGGAGATCACATGGGGATACCAGCCTAACCTGTGGATGCCCACGGGACATGGAGCTACTGTCACATCCCCTCACAGGACCCAGAGCAGCCCACAGTGACCCAAAGGTGCAAAGGCTGAGAAGCACCTTAGCTCTGAACTGGAGCAGATACCGTGGAGACAAGTTCATTGAAGAGCTTCTCTTGATAGATCCTGAACTATAGTAAGGATCTATGAAGAAATATTTACCCTAATGCAATAAAAATGGCTTTTCCACAGCTTGTACAGCTGCTGATTTTAAGGACATTATCATTTAGACAGCAAAAGGTCACCAATACAACAGGCAACATATGTGCTACGTTTCATTTTCTGCACAGTGATTTTTGGACTGAAGCTGCCAAGAAAATTTTCACTAGACCTAAGCAATGCTTAGTTATTTTCCTCAGCAACAGACACGGAAATAACAGAACCACTTTTGTTGAGTTCTTTTTTAGGGTTTATTTTAAGTCAGCCTGTGGCAAACATTACCATGGTGGTTTCATTCAAGAGTCACAGCTTGTCAGCTGATTTCTACACTTTGGAAAAACAACAACAAAAAAATCAGATTCATGCTGGGTGGTCCAAATTATATTATTGTCTCTCTATTTTTGTTTTAGGATCATAGATCCTGGTTAGAACCAGGATTTCTGTCTACTAACTTCTATACAATCACATGAGAAAACTAAAGGGCTCGCTTGGGGAATTTGCAGTCTAACTTAAAATAAGTTCCAAAGGGAGGAAATAATTCAAACTTTCCAACAAGTTTTTCCAAGGGAAAAATGTGGTTTTGGCATGTGCAGTTGAGTCAGAATCAACGGATTTCATCAAAACAAGGGAAATATTTTTAAAATAGCATTTTCCTAAGGATAAAGAAGCTAAGGTTAATTATGTCCATGTTTTTATATTTAATATTTCATTACGATAGTTTTTTTATTTAATTGAATAATAAAATAATTAACTTTGGATTGAATTATTGAATAATAAAAGAATAGATTTGGGATTGAATTTGGATTGAAACTTAACTGTTAAGCCTCTCAATATTTTGCTTAATTCAGAGACTGTAATTAAAGTATTAAGAGGAAAACGAGCAAGAAAACTGGTATGATTGAAGTTATCTGATACACATCAGCAAAGCCAGTGCACAGGCAAACACTCCCCACACAGTTTCTAGCTCAGAAATCCACCACTCAGTTTTTCACTCCAAAGTTCTGTTCGTGTTTAGCAGACCCAGGAGACTGACTAAAGATTCGGATACCCCAGCATCTGCTCTGCCTCAATGTACAAAGAAAATGACATATCAAGATGTTGGGGGGAAAGGAACTGAATGTCTCATTTCAGGCTTCAGAATTCTCCTGGAGAATTAGTGTTGAAGTAGCCCCAGTAACTATGCTGTCCCTCTTAGCACAGAAGGCTCTACCAAAATCTAGGGGAACACTGCCTGGGAAGGAATCCAGCTCTAATAAAGCTAGGAAGCATGGAGGCACAAGTATCTTCACGACTGGATTCTGTTCCCACAGAAATCAAAGGCCAAACTCCCATTTCAGTAACACCGCAAAAATCAGGCCGCTTCACTTCTTTCAGGGCTGGTCGCTTTCATTACTGAGGATAAAATGAACAGCTCGTCTGGGCTTGTTAGAGGATATCTTTTACTCTTAAAAATAAAAAACACACACACACCCCTAAAAAGCCCAACCCAAAACCCAAACCAGCTTAAGCTCTCCTGATAGGACAGCAATCACTTGCCCACTGCAGAACTGTTAAATTTGCAGTGACCTGACCCCTGACTGAACAAACATTGTAGGAGAATGGATGCAAAAGATGGGTATTTTAACTGGGCTCACAGTGATCTTTACAGAATTTCACAGATACACTCTGCTGAGCGACCAGCCTTTGATTCAGCCTTAACCAGACCAAAGGCTGTAGATAACCTAGTGGTATTCCAGACTGTAATTAAACCAGTGGAAACTCAAGCTTACAGTAAGCACCATGCATTGGGGCTCACCTCCTGGGACGCTGTACCAGGCGCCACCATTAGTCGTTCCGTCCACAAAGCTGCTGTCGTCATCGTTTTTGCGACAGGGAGGTCTGTTTGGATTAGACATGGCAGGATTAAACGAAGAGTAACTGCGAGCCAGACTCTGAAAAACAGCATCATCAGGGCAGGAGCTGTATTCGTGAGCACTGCCTGCAGAGGAAAAAAAAGTCCGGGAACAAGGATTATTCAAAGGGCAGTCATACCAACCAAGCTCACAACCTGGATCACCAGTGCCACAGAGCAGGGCTGTGCCTGGAAACCCTCATCTTAACAATATTAACGTTTCCCCCATACCTCATCAATTCACAGAATCACAAAATCACAGAATCACAAGGTTGGAAAAGACCTTTGAAGATCATCAAGTCCAACCAGTCCCATCCTAAGCTAAACCATATCCCTAAGCACCTCATCTACCCTTTTTTTGAACACATCCAGGGAAGGTGACTCAGCCCCTCCCTGGGCAGCCTGGGCCAGGCCCTCACAACTCTGTCAGTACAAAATTTTTTTCTAATGTCTAATCTGCCCCTGCCCTGGCCCAGCTTCTTGTCATTTCCCCTTGTCCCATCTCCTGTCCCCTAGCTGAAAAGACCATCACCCACCTCCTCACAACCTCCCTGCAGGTAGTTGTAGGTGGTGATAAGGTCTCCCCTCAGCCTCCTCTTCTCCAAGCTAAACAGCCCCAGCTCCCTCAGCTGCTCCTCAGAAGATTTGCCCTCCAGCCCCTTCCCCAGCCTGGCTGCCCTTCTCTGGACTCGCTCCAGGATCTCAATGTCCTTCTGATGGTGAGGAGCCCAGAACTGGACCCAGCACTCGAGGTGTGGCCTCACCAATGCCAAGTGCAGGGGCACTATTACTTCCCTAGACCTACTGGCCACACTCTTTTTGATACAAGCCAGAATGCCACTGGCCTTCTTAGCCGCCTGGAATTGCCCATACCAGGCTGCCCCATTATTAAGGTGACTATTCATGCCGAGCTTGATATTTGTGGAAATACTAATTTCAAAGTACATCACAAAAGCAAAGCTACTCTAGGCTTTAGGTATTTCCTAAAGAAACACACAGTGCATAGAAAAAGGTCGCTCCCTAAAGGGGTTTATAGCTTGATATTAAAAGGATTTGCAAATAAACTGCAAAAAGCAGATGGAAGGAAGACAATCACCAACAATGACCATTTCAGTCAGTGACAGAAACCCCAATTCATATCGCTGCATGCTAAACAGTAACATCTCTGCCACAAAGTGACCCTCTTCATACAGAACCGATGCTGAGAAAGGGGAAACCATGACAGTGATCCATGGATCACTCAGGCAGCCTGGACACCTCCCTCTTGCTTCAGTTAACAGGGAGAAAACAGTGCCAGCTAATTTAAGTGCTAAATTAAAATACCTGAGAGACCATGATTCTCTAGGCTGGGTGAGCTGGGCCTGTTCAGCCTGGGGAAGACTAAGGGAGAACCTTATTAATGTCTATAAATATCTTAAGGATGGGATGCAGGGGGAAATGGCCAACCCCTTTTCAGTGTCTGTGGGGACAGGCAATGGCAAGGAGTATAGGAAGTTCCACAGCAACATGGGGAAGAACTTTTCCCCAGTGAGGGTGCCAGAGCCCTGGGACAGGCTGCCCAGGGGTGTGTGGAGTCTCCATCTCTGGAGAGATTCCAGCCCCATCTGGACGCCGACCTGTGCAATACGAGCTGGGGAGCTGCTTTGGCAGGGGCGGTTGGACCTGATGATCTCTTGAGGTCCCTTCCAACCACTATGATTCTATGATTTGTGATGTAACTCTACTGGAACAAGCTATCTTATCTTCCAAACCAGAAAACACAGCCACACGGTGACTAGCCTTTAACATGTGACTGATACGCTACAGTTAGTCCATACAATGCAACAACACAATGTTTGCAAGGTAGATGCTAAGTAGCAGTGAAGTAAGTATAGAATGCAATTTCTATCTCCTACTACTCCATGTTAACTCATACTACATACCACTGCGGGTCTCATCATACGGGTAGTTTGCAACGAGGTCTCCTCCATGCAGATTGGCAGAGAGCACAAAGGGAATATCCATAATCCAGTGAATGACACCCTTCGTTTCGGGAGCAAGCTACAATAAAATAGCACAACAGCAGTTACAAATTGATAATTCAACACAGAAACTTCTTTATTTATAGATATTTGGCTTAATTATTATCACATATATCATACAAGCCTTTTAAATGAACAGCACTTTCATTTTGACTTCAGAGGGAACTGGATCACTCCTTTACATCAGAATCGGTTGGAGCAGATTCATATAGGTCTAAAACTAGTGAAAAGTAGTTTAGAGTGAAGCCACAGCTAAAGGAATCTCAGTATTTTACTACTTCTCATTACTGCTAAAAAAAGTCCTACCTAATTTAAACCCAAGGAATAGAAAATAATCCAAAAGAAATTTCAGTCCGTTCTCTGCATGGAAAGTAAAATTACTTTCTTTTATGATTTGAATTTGAAGACAGAGTATGCCTGTGAAGGCCTCAACCCCAGGAGACTGCAGTTGCAACATCGTCATTTCTAAAACCTCATGGGGAGGTAAACACAAGGAGCTGAAATTCCCTTTGGATATATGCTAGCATATTTAAGGCTTAAACTTAACAGAAGTGTATGTGTTATGTGCAAGAACAGTTATATAGCTTCAATCCAAAGGAGGAGGATATGCAAAGTCTGGCCTTAAAATAACAAATGCTGTGAATGTGGGACTGTCTAAGGATTGAGCAACATCGATCAAAAGAGTTTAGTACAGCAAGCCATTCTGAGAAAAGACTCAAGAAGCATCAGGACAGATAAATTGAACAAAACGTTTAGAGGAAAATGAACAAAAGGAACAAAACATTTAGAGACATGTGAATCATAAAGCCCACAGACACATCTCTTAGAGGCCAGTACATGTCCACTTGTGTAAAGAGGAAGAGGTGGGCATGCAAATGACCTGACCTTCAGTCCCTACTTACCTTAGGATTCTGGTCCACAGCTTTTTTCATGTTCTTCAGTAGATGGTTGTTTGGGCCACCTTCTTTCTCATTGATGTAGACTATTCTATCGAGATCAGGGAAATTTCGGTTTAGATCTATCCCTTGGGCGTTACTTCGACCAACAAACCAGTCCTTAAGTTCACCAGGCTGCATGAGGAAAGGGAAGGAAAAAGAAAAGAAGGGAGATGAGTTGGTTCAGGAGCTCAGATACCAAGCTTTATACAGGTATATTTAGCTACATAAATTCAAGCCATGGGTTTGCTTCTCACAGTCTTGAGAATAGGAAGGGATAATGTGGGACTAAAAACTTCTGAATCACCAACAGCTGTTACCCCTATTTCTTTGTAGAGCTCTCTGGGAACAAAACCAACCTCCACTGAGGGTTTCAGAGAAGAGGATCATTTTCACAGTGGCAGATCTGGACTAAGGATAAGCAAAATTAACAGCAGCGTCAAGATTTCCAGTGCCTGCCGAGTCCTATCCTGAGACCTGGCTTTTCCTTGATGCCTCACGCCCATGTTTATCAAATATAGACCTCAACTTAGCAAGCTTCGGAGGAGCTGTAGATTTATAAGCCAGCTGTAAAGACTCTTTGCACTCATTCCAACATTCCTCTAAATGGCTTCAGGGTAAAGCAGGACCTTAATCTTTACTTATTTGCGTTTTTTATGGTGTCTGTCAGTTCTATTCACTGAAATGGCAGAATAGAATACAGATGCAATGAGAATTCTTGCAAAATGTTTCATTTAGGCTGACTCTCTAAAATTGAAGTTTGAGTTGGTCATTAAGGCAACGCCTTCAGAATGCAGAGTTTTCCCTAGCTTGCCGCTGTAAGCTTTCAGGGCTCCGTAAAATATGTTTAGCTCAATTACTGGTTTTAACCTTGGGGTAATCGACTGTTACTCACTGCGTACAGGATTGAGACACTTCTCTATTAGAAAAAATAGCAGAGCTGAAGCAAAGTGTATTATAAATCATACGTAATCTTTACAGCCACCATGTTAAAAAAAAAAGCGTGGCTTAACTTAGGAGCAAAAGTTTCAAATACTATTATTATTAGAGAATCTCTACAGATCCGCGTCAGTCAGCCAATACGAGGACAGCTTCTGGCCCACTGTCACTAGGGGGAGACACACGACAGAATATGCTTTAAATTGCTCTGGCTTTGGGGTGTGCTTTTTTTTAAAGACTTCATGAGAATCAGTTTAATAAAGATCTTAGTATGGTCTGACTTATTTATGAACAAAACTATTCAGAATTCTGATACTAGTTTAAAATATAAACATACCCCTGCAAAACAAGCAAATTCTTATTTTTGTTTAGTTATTTTTGTATCATACATACCAGAATCTGTATATAACAGCCCTAATTTGGCATTAACATGGTTCTGGACTGAGCTGTCATCCTAAAGCTCTTGCTATATTTTCTTGACTAGTAGCCTAATTGAAGTACCTCATGTGTGAAATTTAGAATTGAAGATGGGTCCCAAAGTCTGTCCTGGGATCAAGCTCTGATGAATGTGAATAATTCATGTAAGTGCATTTACAGGTGAATATTTTTAAAGGAAACATCAATTTTGCATGACTTGTTTAGGAAGCAGTTCAGTCAGTGAACTCAGATGAAAGACTATGCACGAAACATAAGCATTATTAGATCTTGATATACTGTAAAGTCCCAGGAGAGGAGGCTGTGTGTTGGAAACCTACGCATAAAGTCCCCCTTGTTAAACAGAACAAGCCTACAGAACTATCAGGAAATACTCCGTGTATGTTGTTCCATTCAATAATCACCACCAAGAGTTCCTGCACCTGTAAAATGTCTGGTCTAGGTGTCATTATGATCAGTAGCCTTACGAACCTGTGATGCTGCCTTCTCAAAGCCATCCGGGTTCAAAGATGGCATGATGTGGATACGTGTGCTATGGATCAAGTTGATAATAGTTTCGTTTCCTTTCTGGTACTCATTACACAAGTACTGAGCCAAGAAGATGAGCAGCTCCCTTCCAACAGCTTCATTCCCATGCATATTTCCAACATATTTAAATTCCGGTTCTCCTGCAAGAAAAAGGAAGAACATGACTTAGAACACCAGATAAAAATGACCCATGGACTGAGCCACACAGCACACTTGAGATGTGGGCATCACTATTACTATGACTGATCACAGTAGCCCCAGAAAGCTACAAGCCAACCTCAGAAAAATGAATTTAGGGGATTTTTTCCTAAACTCCAGCTAAACAAATAGTAATTTATATTGATCTGTTTGCTAAAGGCAGAGAAAGAAAACCAGAAAACAATGCAGAATGACACAATAAATGCTAAGTACAGCCATTAACATTACAACTGAGATCTAATGCAATTGATGCCTCAAGACTACAAAAAGTGTCTCGGTAGTTTTTAAATACACAAACTGATGCTAACAGAGCTTCTTATCTTTAATGTCCTCTCCAAGATTAGGCTAAGCTTATAGCACCACACATGCATCCAACTGCAATTCTTTGACCAAAGCATTGCCAGTGGACAGCTGCTGATCCTAGCAACTTGAGAAATCGTATTCACCAGTTGCTTTAAGCAGCTCAGACTTTATGAAGCAAGTACAATAAAACTCATAAAATCAATCACTGCTACTTAACATTTCTATAAACAGTTCAGTATTAAATATATAAATAGATATTCCACATATATTAATGAATATATCTTTGGAATGATTAGGCATATATTTAATGCTGATTTAATATACATTGCATATTCATATAATCAATGTATAATAGGCACTCAATATATACCGTTGATCTATTCAATATATAAACAAGCAGTCCAGTATTCCCAGTTGCACACTGGTTGTACTCTTGTGACCTTAGATGTGAAAAACACACAAGACAGGTCATGAAGAATGTCCCTTTTAAAAGACTACATTCTGACCCCCACTGCCAGAGAGCTTCTAGTATGAATGAGATAAAAAGGGCTGTCCTGAAACATGCAGATGGAGAACATGCTGTTTTATGGGTTGAAGCCCTTTTTCCCTATCTGTTCCATTTTTAAATGCAGCTGTTCTGCTACAGTAGCTTTAATCACACATTCTGCTGGTTATATGCTCTGAATAATCTTCAAACACAGTTTTGCCTTTCACACTCTAATAGGGGTATATTCAAGCTAGGAAGAGTGTTATGCAAAGGAGACCTAAATAACTGCTAATTAAACACAGAGTTGTATCTGCTTCCGACTCTTCAGTCTGTGCTTGTTAACCTTAATCCGGCAGTAAGATGCTAGCAGACAGAGGGCTATTAATACTGTGACCTCTTTCCTTTCAGCTAAGGTGGTTTTGTACATGTGGATTCATCCCTGAAATTTTTTTGTCAGACAGGTAAAGAAGTTTTCTAGTTTCATTGGAATAGTTTCGTTTTTATCTGACACACACACACAGCTCCATTACCATGACTAAACCCCTCCATTTCCTCTTTGGGCATTGGGCTCTTACCGTTTTTTCTAACCTGTTGCTACTAGGGAATGCAAGAGGTCTAATCATCATCACCATGCAAGCAACCCAATCCTGTTAA
This sequence comes from Laterallus jamaicensis coturniculus, assembly GCA_022605575.1. Lineage (NCBI taxonomy): Eukaryota > Metazoa > Chordata > Aves > Gruiformes > Rallidae > Laterallus > Laterallus jamaicensis. The sequence goes on along the minus strand of JAKCOX010000004.1, from coordinate 45,312,012 downwards.
AACAGGTAGACAGTGTTTAATCACAGTATCACAGAATCACTGGGTTGGAAAAGACCTTTGAGATCGAGTCCAACTGTTCCTGTCCTGTGCTAAACAGTATCTTCTAAGTACCTCATCTACCCGTCTGTTAAACACATCCTGGGTCACTGACTCAACCCCATCCCTGGGCATCCTGTTCCAGCATCCAATAACCCTTTTGGGGAAGAACTTTCTCCTAACATCTGATCTGACCCTGCCCTGGCACAGCTCGAGGCCATGCCCCCTCATCCCATCATCTGTCATTTGGGCAAGGAGACAGAAGAACTACAAGTTTTGACAGCAAGCCAAGAGTTTAAAAATGAACATAAAAGAACAGAAGGGAAAAGGTCTGAGAGAGCTGAGTAACAGCCCTGCTTCGAAACTTAACTTTGTGTTCATCTCATAGCTCCCGTGGGCGTTTCCTAACACCTTTCCCTGAAGCAGAGGAACCCATCTCCTATCCATCCACCAGCTGCAGAAAACGAGGCTGAGTGGCCCGCATGCCTGGGAACTGCTCTCCATCAGCTTCCCAGCGCCACCTGTTCTCTTATCCCTGGGCACAGCAACCAAAGAAACCAGGCTTCTGCTCAGTATCAGCAGATACCGCGTTTCAGACTCTGTCCAACAGCTTTAGAAAAAACTCTTCCATTATTTCAACAGTATAATTTCAATCTAAAAGAACGATGGAAAGAAATGTATCCTTCTCATATCTAAACTTTGCAGCTGCTCCAAGGGAAGCCAACTCCACTTGTACTGCTTATTTCAGGAGAAGCAAATTAATGCCACAAGCTGGCGGCATGGGAATCAGCAGTTTGCTCATGAATTGTCTACGCTCACCCACCATGCACAAAGTCAGGGAGTCAGTTCTGGAAAAAGAGAAAACATTGCTTAAGTTACTAGTTATCATCACAGCACCCAAAAAGCTGAGGGAGATTCCACAGGCTACCATGTGCTGATGCGACTTCACAGTTAATGAAGCTCTTTATTTGCATCTGCATTTCTGTCCTTTATGTTAAGAGTGAAAACTGCAGCTCAGGGGGTACCTTCTGGAACTTTTTCTTGGAGTCTGTTTTAGCTAAATCTGTTCCTAATCACCTCTGTCTCTGGGACAATGACATCCAAGCCAGAGGCAGACTGCCAACCGAGGCCATCGCTCTGTTGGCTGAGGTAAGCAAATCCAACTGCACGAGTCTTCTAGACAGAGTTTATAGAGTTTTGCTCCTGGGGTTTTGCATCTTGCAAGTGTTTGAGACATGACTCAGGCAGGCTCAGAGCACCTTCAACCCTGCTCCCCAATCAAGTGTCATCTCTTACCATTGGGCCACGAAGATGCTCAGGGGTCTAGAGCATCTCTCTCGCAAAGACAGGCTGAGGGACTCAGGCTGTTTAGCCAGGAGAAGGGAAGACTGAGGGGGAGCTTCTCAATGCTGAGAAACCCTTGAGGGGAGGGCTGAGGCGGAGGGGTCAGTCTGTGTTCAGTGGTGCCCAGAGACAGGACAAGAGGCCAAGGGCACAAACTGGTCTATAGGAAGTCTCACCTAATCATGAGGTGGAGCTTCTTTGCTGGGAGGGTGGCAGAGCCCTGGGCCAGGCTACCTAGAGAGACTAGAGAGTCTCCATCTCTGGAGACATTCAAACCCCGTGATCCTGGATGCTGTCCTGTGCAGCCTGCTCAAGGGGACCCTGCTCTGGCAGGGGGTTGGATTGGATGATCTCCAGAAGTCCCTGCCAACGCTGATCATTTTGTGATTCTGTAAGTCCATGATTCAGCAAGCAACCCTAATGGCCTCCTACGCCTCTTGAAGGATGCAGGTCCTTCTCGTGCACCAAAGGGGCTGGCACAGATAGACACCAAGGATGCCAGCTGTTTGGTCCTTCAGCCAGCACTTCTCGATCTACAGGTTCTCAGGCCTATTCATTGAGTATCTCCCACCATGCCATCTCTAAAAGCTTCAGGACTCTCAGGAGAACATCTCACGCCACAAGGAAAACAGCCTGTTGCTAGCATGCTATTTAGCTAGAGGAAGGGCTGCTCTTCCCATTAACCCTTCATTATCCATTTAGTACAGACCTTAATCACCCTTCACAGGATTCTGTCACTATAATTTGCTCATAGAATTTTTCTTTTTTTTTTTTTTGGTGAAACAACTCAATAAATTTCAATTTCAGGATGAATATTTAAACAGTCTCTCCAAGCCAGGAAACACACTCCTGCTCTGCTGCAGAGTCCCAGAGGTAGCTTTAAGGGAGAAGCAGCATGGAGAAACAGAACTGTTCTTTCGCGGTTAGTCAATCCCCACTAAAATTTATATTGTTTTAATAGATTCCAATGGTCCAAGATACAACAAACACAAATACAATGGAATATTGCCATTGTTTAAGTAATTAAAACTCTTATTTTATTCATTTTCTGACAATATCTTTTCAAACTGTAATTTCTCACAAAAGTAAATCCCATGCAATGATGTGAGTGTAACATTTATAAACATCTAAATGTGATTTCAGGCCAGAGACAGGGGCTTGAGAACAAATGAATGGATAGAGATACTAACACCTTGTGGGGCGACTCATAAGTGCAGAAATCTAGTTTATAAATAGCTCAGTGTCCCTGGTGAAACCTACACCATCACAGCATTATGGCTTTTAGAAGTTTTTACACCCCTCCTAGCCCAGCCACATGGTACATTACAGCCTGAGAAACAATTGAGGAAGGCGTATTTTGAACTGTCGTGCCTTTCTGGTGCCTGGCAAGCATCAGGAAATGTCACCCACCACTTCACAGAATCATAGAATGGTCTGGGTTGGAAAGGACCCCAAGGGTCATAGAGCGCCAACCCCCCTGCCACAGGCAGGGCCACCAACCTCCAGGCCTGGAGCTACACAACGTTGCCCAGGGCCCCATCCAACCTGGCCTTGAACACTTCCAGGGATGGGGCATCCACTACTTCTCTGGGCAGCCTGTTCCAGCACCTCACCACTCTCTCTGGAAAGAACTTCCCCCTAATATCCAATCTGAACCTTCCCTCCTTCAGCTTTAGTCCATTCTCCCTTATCCTACCATTGTCTACCCTTTAACAAGCTGATTCTCCTCCTGTTTGTATGTTCCCTTCAGGTACTGGAAGACTGCAATGAGGTCCCCCCACAGCCTTCTCTTCTCCAGGCTGAACAAGCCCAGCTCCCTCAGCCTCTCTTTGTATGGGAGGTGCTCCTGCCCTCTGATCATCTTTGTGGCTCCTCTGAACCCTCTCCAACAATTCCACATCTTTCTTGTATTGGGGGCCCCAGATCTGGACACAAGACTTCAGATGGGGCCTCCCGAGGGCAGAGTAGAGAGGGACATGGTTAAGAAATCCCAGCAGGGCTGCTCTCCAGGAGCTCTTCTCCCAGTCTGTATCTATGTCTGGGATTCTTCCAGCCCAAGTGCAACACATGACACTTGGCAGTGTTGAACCTCATTAGGTTCACCTGGAACCACATTTCCAGCCTGTCAAGATCCCTCCAGATGGCTTCCTTTCCCTTTAGTGTGTTAACTTCTGTAGCTACTGTCAGCTCAAGTCCACAGTTTTTTAGGAACAGCATGCACACCATTAATATTAGACAGGTCATCCAATTAAGGATGACGAATCGCTGCCATTTTCAGGTCAGGCTGTATTTGCACAGTAAAGGCAGCAATCTTCTAAAATGTAGGGACAAAATGTTTAGCACCTACTAATTATAGATACTATGAGTCAAGGTAATGTCACGTCACTGGTCATGGTCTAAAATCAAGCGGTTAACCATTCATGGAAGTTCATACAGGAGGAAAAACAATAAACTAGCTACTGGGAAGTTTAGGTGCTTAATGAACTCTTTTGCAAATCAACCTCAATACCCTTAAAAACTACAGTCCTCCTGCTTTCATGTATTTCCTAAAAAAAAGCCAGTAACGTTCCTGAAATAATTGACCGAGTGTTTTTGATTACTTACAGTCACTTGTCGCTTTTAACAAGGCAACCAGTGAACTTTCCTGGCAGATAAACAGCATGGAAAAGTCTCAGAACCCCTCCTGGCAAGGCATTAATGCATTAAAACGTTCTCATGCTCCACACTTCCCTTAGTAGTATAAAGAGAAGTAAATTATCTGGAGGTGAGCTACACAGAAACCCAACAGCTATAAAATGGACTTCTCTGAACATCAAAAGAAGTAAGAGAGGGAAAGAAGAAAAGACGTGAGGAAGTGAGACAGGAAATTGAAAGAATTAGAAGATTTAGATTCCCAACCCTGTACACTAAATGACCTCCCTGACTCGAGTGGAAGCAGCACCGAAAGACACAACTGCAATGCAGCATGAGTCTCCAAATGACTGCACAGGCCTTGTATCATCTTAGGACAGCATTACTATGATGTTGAGTCGGTCTAACCTCGCTGGAGGAGAAGCTACGGGAAGTTACACAGGTGGCTCATGTGGAAGCAGAGAGGAAAACAAAGTAAAATTAAGGCTCTCTTGCCAGCCCCCTCCTTTAAACAACTGTATGTGTTTTTTATCAGCTGTGATTCAAGAGTGGTCTCGAGCTCTTTCTGGAAATTCTGTGTCACTATTCCTTAACATTAAAGCTAACAACTAAGTCTGTACAGCACCTTAAACCCAGAGCGAAAGCTTACGAAGCCCAGCTATGCTTCTGCTAGCCTCGACACATACAAGTTAAGATGCGAGCCCCATTCTTCTCAGTATAAAGTCTGTCTGTTGGGCTTCAAAATAGGATCTTACATGTCTTTGCACTGGAAATTCATTTCTCCAGATTACCTCATGCTCAAGACAGTTATTTCACAGAATCATAAAATCACAGGGGTTGGAAGGGACCTCAAGAGATCATCAGGTCCAACCCCCCTGCCAAAGCAGCTCCCCAGCTCATACTGCACAGGGCAGTGTCAAGATGGGGCTGGAATCTCTCCAGAGATGGAGACTCCACACCCCCTGGGCAGCCTGTCCCAGGGCTCTGGCACCCTCTCTCGGAAAAAGTTCTTCCCCATGTTGGTGTGGAACTTCCTATGCTCTAACTTGCAGCCATTGTCCTCAGAGCACTGAAAAGGGAGTGGCCATTTCCCCCTGCATCCCATCCTTCAGATATTGATAGACATTAATAAGTTTCCCCCTGAGTCTTCTTTTCTCCGGGCTGAACAGTCCCAGCTCACCTCATAGGGGAGATGCTCCAGGCCCTTCATCATCTTTCTGGCTCTTCTCTGGACTCTCTCCAGGAGACCCCTGTCTTTTTTATCCCAGGGAGCCCAGAACTGGACACAACACTCCAGGTGAGGCCTGACCAGGGCAGAGTAGAGGGGGAGGATCACCTCCTTCGACCTGCTGGCCACACTCCTCCTGATTCCCCCCAGGATCCCATTGACTCTCTCAGCCCCCAGGGCACACTGCTGGCTCATGGCCACCCTGTCATCAACAAATTTCCATGTGTTCAGCGTGACTCTGTGCTTTTTTCAGGTTTCAACAGCCCATTCTTACCCCTGCGGCTACAGGACTTGGCACAGCCACCAATGAGAAGCAGGCACAGCATCTGCTAGGCTCCTGCTGCCCCCTCCTACAGACCTCTGCTGCCACATCCCCATGCGGATCTTTCCACAGCATCCAGTGCTGACACTGGAAACCCTGCACAGCATAGCACGAAGCTCAGCATCCTGGGTGGAATTTGGCCCACTTGCTTTAACCAGAGACTCAAGCAGGTCTGGCCTGTTAGGCTTGCCTTATAGTGGTGCTATGCCGCAGGGTCAATGGGATCCTTTGAATCACAACAGATCTTTAGTAAGGCAAAACAAGTTTACCTGCGAGCAGCCCTGATGAGAAGGACTTGGGGATTCTGGTGGATAAGAAACTTCACATGAGCCAGCAGTGGCTCTTGCAGCTCGCAAGGCCAATGGTATCCTGGGCTCCATCAGAAGACGGGTGGCCAGCAGGGACAGGGAGGGGATTGTCCCTCTCTGCTCTGCCCTCGGGAGGCCCCATCTGGAATACTGTGTCCAGAGCTGGGGCCCCAGTACAAGAAAGGTGTAGAACTGTTGGAGAGGGTTCAGAGGAGCCACAAAGATGATCAGAGGGCAGGAACACCTCCCATACAAAGAGAGGCTGAGGGAGCTGGGCTTGTTCAGCCTGGAGAAGAGAAGGCTGCGGGGAGACCTCATTGCAGCCTTCCAGTCCCTGAAGGGAACATACAAACAGGAGGGGAATCAACTTTTTAGAAGGGTAGACAATGGTAGGACAAGGGGGAATGGATTAAAGCTAAAGGTTTAGATTGGATATTAGGGGGAACTTCTTTCCAGAGAGTGGTGAGGGGCTGGAACAGGCTGCCCTGAGATGGTAGTGGATGCCCCGTCCCTTGAAGTGTTCAAGGCCAGGTTGGATGGGGCCCTGGGCAACCTTGTGTAGCTCCAGGCCTGGAGGTTGGTGGCCCTGCCTGTGGTAGGGAGGTTGGAGCTCTATGACCCTTGGGGTCCCTTCCAACCCATGCCATTCTATGATTCTATAATGATTCTATACCCATTTAATCATATCCCGTATTAAGAAACACTGAAACATGATATGCACAAAACCCCTCATTTTGTCTTAAAGCCATTAAAGAAGCCTCATCTGAAGTTCAAAGCTGATTCAAAAAAGTGATCAGAATTTCAGAAGTGCCAAGAACTTGGTTCTCGCAGGAGCCTTGATCGGAGGGCTGGAGCTGCTCTCCTATGAAGTCAGGCTGAGAGAACTGGGCTTGTTCAGCCTGGAGAAGAGAAGACTGTGGGGGCACCTTTATAGTGGCCTTCCAGTCGCTGAAGGGGCTATAGGAAAGCTGGGGAGGCACTGTTTACAAGGGCATGTACGATGAGGGGGGATGGCTGTAAACTGTATGAGGGTAGATTTAGACTAGATAAAAGGAAGAAGTTTCTCAGTGTGAGGATGGTGAGGCCCTGGCACACGGTGCCCAGAGAGTTGTGGGAGCCCCTGGATCCCTGGCAGGCTTCCAGGCTGGGTTTGATGGGGCTTTGGCCACCCTGGGCTAGGGTGAGTGTCCACTTGGACAAGAGGATGTCCACAGTCCCTTCCAACTCAAACCTTTCTGTGATTCTGTGATTCAGTAACCGTCCATACGCACAAGTGGATTAACCAGGTCAGTTTTACACTGCACTTCTCATGCTGCAGTAAAACCAAACAGGAGTTTGAGTTACAGAATCCATTACAGCATTACATCAGCAGGTTATCATCAGCTCAGCCCTGAAGATGAGGTTTCTCAGAAACCAAACTGGAATTAATTGACGTGGCACATCCTTAGTGGCCTGTGGCAGAGTACAGTTTTGCTACCTCCCAGTTTTTTCTCTTGCTGCTAGGAAAAAACCCAAACCACATCATACCCTGGGATTCTTTGTGAAGGACACTGGCAATACAGACACAACCACTGTGACGCTGAGCATGGGATACAACAGATTCAGTCTTTTCTCCTGCACTCAGTGCAGGGGGGGGGCTTTTCCATTTATAGCTTTGTGCCACCAAGTGAATTTTCATTTCAAAGACACTCACTGTATCCCTCCAGTTTTGGCTGGCACATAGAGCACAAATACTTTTTTAATCCAGCATCAGAACAGACCTTCTGATGAAGAGAAGACTGTTATATAATTTCAAGATGCATTTATGATGGTTCCTCCTCAAGCTCACTGAACAAGCTTCCTCTCTCCTGCGAACGCTAGAATTGGTTCTCTCACGTCAGCTACAAAAGTACCTGCCAGTCATCAGAGCACTTCACAAGGGCTCAGCTCAGCTCTCTTGTTCCTTTTGCATGTAACAAATGCATGAGACATCTCAAAGCTAAACTAGTTCGAATGCCTGCTGCCAGCCAGGGATGCATTTGGGATCTGTTCTTCCTCATCCTCATTTCAGGAAGAGAAGAAATAGAACTCAGAAATAACCAAGATCTCAGGCTCTAAAGCCAAAGAGATAGGCAGAAATGCTGGGCAAAACAGGTGAAGAAAAGAGATTAGCTCTCCCTTTTACGGGAAACAAATAAAAAGCCTCCCATCTGGATGCATTCTTTGTGTGACCTGTCCTAGGGACCCTGCTTTGGCAAGGGGGTTGGACTTGATGTGCTCTGGAGGTCCCTTCTGGCCCCTATGGTTCTGTAAAATTCTGTAAAAAGTCATCGAAAAGATGGAAATACTTATTTTCCAGTAAGTTGTACTTACTAGTCCGATTCAACATTGCCACGTGTCCTCCCTCTGCCAATGGGTGGCCTGACACTGGAAAGCACAGGCACAAGGCAATTTCCAGGCAGGAAATGGCAGGTACTGTGACTTTCTCTGCCATGCCCAGAGCAGAGGGCAAATTGGAGGAGGGCTGAGGGAATAAATTCAGGCTAGGGTTCCCCCTTGGTAGTGTCATGCCCTGGTATTCGCTGCAGGAAGAAAGTAAGCTTGGGCAGCTTTCGGAGCTGCACTGCCATGGGTCCCAGGACACACCAGTGTGTGCAAGGGAAACGCAGTCAGCTCTGCCCTCGTGAGGCCCCACCTTGGGGGTCCCTTCCAACCCTTGCCATTCTATGATTCTATGATCTTCACCGAGCACAACTCCTTGCATTTTTCCTCTGTAGAGGAGAGCTATTTATGACTGGAAAGGATAACAGTTCCCATCACAGGAACATTTTGGGTCCTTGGGACTCATTAGTCCACTGAAGCTACACATAGTGGATACTCCTTCTTTATTGGTGGCCGGATCATTATTTTAATCCGATGCTGTTTTGTCACGGTGTGGAGAAATCTGTGGGCTGAAGAGTAGGATTCAGGCAGATGATGCTGAAGTGCCTTGGTCATCGCTAGTGGAGAGGAATAAAATCTCCCCATAAATGTACATCTGTAACAAGTCCCTCATGTAGGCAGCATCTAACAGAATAACCCTTTCAATTGCACTGGTATATTTATTTAGCTTCCCTTGCTAAGACGAGCTTTAATATTTACTTTTGGCATTATTGGCCATGGAGTTTTACAGAATGTAACCTTACAAAGTGCCTTTTAAAATTATTTGCAGTAGGGAAGACACAGGCAAACTGCAAAAGCTAATTGTGCTGCTACATTGCTCATTTGTGGAAACCAGATTTACTTGGTAAACAGAGAAGCTTTACTTGTGATGACTAAGAGAGAATACCATATACATCAGAACATAAATGATCTCATCCATGTCAATATTCTCAGAAACCAACAAACAACCAGGTAGCTTCTTTTAGTCCGAATACTAATACTAATACTCCCTTTGGAGTAAATAATTTTTAAAAACCCCAGATATCGTTCATTTTAGAAGCTGGGCATAGGGTGGGGTTTGCCAGAAAGACTGCATTGTAGTCTTAAAATCCTAGTGAACTGCATGAAATCTGGATGAAAAAGTGACTTATTGAGATCTCTTCTTTTGATGCCAGCAGTAAACCTCAGTTGTGCCTGTTCTTGAGGCAGCCCCAGGTAAATCAGGTCAGCAGGAAGCAGAAGAAAAGGTTATGTGGGTAGAGAGTGGTCAAGACTGGTAGCCCAACACAGCATGTCCAAACATTGCAACATCTGGCTTCAGAATTTTTCAACATTATGTAAAATTTTACTTAGAAATTATACCCTACCTCAGTGATTTATTTGTAGCCAGTTTAGGTAGAAATGCTGACCTGGATGCTTGGGCTGGGTCTATCTACTAACACTCTACGTATGTTTGAAACATAGATCCCAATCTGGTGACCTTCTATGATGAAGTGACAGCATCAGTAGATAAAGGGAAGGCAACCGATGTCATCTACCTGGACTCGTGCAAGGCCTTTGACACAGTCCCCCACCACATCCTTATCTCTAAACTGGAGAGATGTGGATTTGATGGGTGGACCATCCAGTGGATAAGAAACTGGTTAACAGACCATAGCCCAAAGGGTGGTGGTCAATGGGTTTATGTCTAGATGGAGGCCAGTGTCCCCCAGGGGTGTGTCTAGGAACCAGTTCTCTTTAACATCTTTATCAATGACATCAATGATGGGATTGAGTGCACCCTCAGCAAGCTTGCAGATGACACCAAGCTGAGTGTGGTTGACACCCTAGAAGGAAAGGAAGCCATCCAGAGGGATCTTGACAGCCTGGAAAGGTGGGCCCGGGTGAACATAATGAGGTTCAACACTGCCAAGTGTAAGGTGTTGCACTTGGGCCAGAGGAACCCCAGACATAGATACAGACTGAGAGAAGAGCTTCTTGAGAGCAGCCCTGCTGAGAAGGACTTGGGGATTCTGGTGGATGAGAAACTTCACATGAGCCAGCAGTGGCTCTTGCCATTCTATGATTCTATGATTCTATGATTTCCTGAGGTTAAAACGCTCAGAATATTTCAGAAGTTATTGTGGACTTCAGGGAGAGTTCTGCTAAACTGCCGTAAGAGTTCAATTAATAAAGGCAATTATAGAGAAGAATATAAGGCCTGGATAAGCTATCGCAGGCAGACAGTAAGATGAATTACAAAATAATGTGTCTGTCCCTGAAAGGCACAAGGGCAATTCTGCTACAAGGCTTCTAAGTGAACAAAGCATCAAAGCAGCTGGAACAGCACTCTGAAATTCAGTCCCTTTCCCAGAAGGCTCTTCCATGATCCAAACTGATGTTTTCAGGAACGGCAAAGAAACTCTGCAAAGGAAGTGGAAGGTCCTCTGAAGTCAAGGGGAATGCTCAAGTTACACTTCACGGGATCAAAACAAGAGGAAGGACAACAGACAGAAGGTGCAAACATGGCAGCCGGTACTCAAACAGTGCTCTCTCCTGGAGCCAGAGAAATAAGAGGTGCTGAGCAACCTGGACACATGGCCCTCAAAGAAGCAATGCCTCCCAGAGATGGGACACTGGCTGGACCAGCCAGCTTCCACACTCAGGCTCATCCAGACCACAGAGTTAATGTTTCTGTGACCTCCTTATAACCTAGTGACCACGGCATCAGCTCTCCATCATCATTCACACCATGCAATCACACCACTCAAACCATCCAGCTGTTTGATTTGTTCGGGTATTTTTTACGTTACTATTTCCTTACTTGAGGTTTTCACCATTTTGTCATATGCTATCTCCTCACTGCTAAGTTCAGAGGTTATTACTTTCTCTATGATGAGGTGCTCCACACTGAAAAGTAGCTTCTCTACGTGACCTCTCCCTGATCCTACTCCTTGGTTTCTGTCTGCCCGCCCTGAAGAACATTCTTTTCTGCAAAGGAACTAGCACTTGTCCACCAGAGACCTGCTGGGTACCATCAGCCAAGGCTCCCAACCTATTGCCAAACTAATGCACTTTCATTTATTCTCTTTATGGCCCTGGGAAACTGTTAAGTAAAACCACTGCTCAGACTCCCCATGGACTGTAATACTGCTTTGGTTTTCTTTCAGCTGTCAGAACTGATGGAACATCACGTGCATTGAGACACTGATGGGACATGCACTGTCCTAGCTTACATGCCAGAAGGTGAAATTATTCTGGCTGCTACCTGTGCAGGCTCAGTGTTTAAAATCCTGCTCCTTCCAAATTATCTTTAACCTTCCTCTGTCACATTTTTATGTTATATCCATCATCACAGGACTCTTACCCCAGCAAAAACACCCTTGCAGCCAAATTCTACTTCCAGTTAAGCAGCTGTGCAGTACATAACTGTACAAATGCCAGCGTGTTTTTCCACTCTTGTGCAGACTTTACTACCCAGTAACAATGCAGCCATCTTTTTTATATCAAGAATAAACTCAAATTAAGCAAAAAGTGTCCTTAATAGTGATGTTTTTGTCCACAGTATGGACCAAAATCATGTTTCAATTCCCGGTCACTCTCAAAAGTCAAATAAAAAGATCATATACGCTGTGATTTCCCCTTTCCAGGAATTATTAAGAGTTTCGCCCAATTCTTTCTCTTCTGATCATTCTAAAAATGATAATGCTTAATAATTAACTAAAAAGACTTTTTAATTCATTGTTTGCGTTCCACTTATCAGTGAAATGTAATTCCACAGAGTGGAATACAAACACTGATTAGGATCCTGGTTCCTGAGGAAATCCCACAGAGACAGGTTTGAAACCATAGTCACGACATCATGACAACTTTATGAGTTGACATGTCAAACTCAGTTCAGGATTTACACAGGAAAAATCAAAATGTCAGGAAGTTCCTTCCAGAGTTCTGATTAAAAAAAAACAACATAGTAACAATGTAAAGAAGGAAGGAAGAGATAAAAAACTTTAAAATCATGGTTAGGTGTTATAATAATTCACAAAGTTTCCACTGAAGAAATAAACCATGAACTAACCCATAACATATATACTTATATTAATTTTTACTACTTATTTTAAGCATATGGGGAATTTTTAAAAATCTATTTTCATAAGTTTAATAATATAATGGAATCAAGAAGCCAATAAGAACATTCAACACCGTCTCTTCTGGTATCAGCTAGGGACATTACTTCACACAAAGATGTCACAGAAAACCTAATGGCACCATCAGCACTGACACAGCAAGATGCTTTGACACAAGAAGATTTCTCTCCCTGCCTGTTTGCACATAATACCTGGCTATTACAGTGCTTCCAATCCCATTGGGAACAAATGCCTCACGTTTTTAAAGATCATCTCTTTCTGTGTGTCTCAAAACCTCCAGGTTATTATGAGACAAATTCTTATCTGTCGTTGCCCTCAGCCCAGCTCAGGGCTGTGACCCCTTCCCTGGGGAGCCTGTGCCAGTGCCTGACCCCCCTCTCAGTACAGAACCTCTTCCTGACATCCAGCCTAAACCTCCCTTGGCACAGCTTTACGCTGTTCCCTCAGGTTCTAGCTCTGGTCCCCAGAAAGAGGGGAGAGATTGGCGCCTGCCCCTTCGCTCCCCTTGGCAGGAAGCCACAGACCCCCATAAGGTCTCCCCTCAGCCTCCTCCAGGCTGGACAAACCCAGGGCCTTCAGCCTCTCCTCATAAGCGTTCCCCTCCAGACCCTTCCCCATCCTCAGTGCCTCCTCTGGACACTCTCCCATAGTTTTCTGTCCCTCTTGTCCTGTGATGCCCAAACCTGCCCCCAGGACTGGAGGTGAGGCCACCCCCAGTGCAGGGCAGAGCAGGACAATCCCCACCCTGGACTGGCCATGCCGGGCTGGATGCGCCCCAGGATGAGGTTGGCCCTCCTGGCTGCCTGGGCATGCTGCTGGCTCATGGGTAACTCGCTGCCAACCCCAAATCCCTCTCACATGGCTGGCCTCCAGGATGGGTCTGTGCACCTCTTTTATTAATAAATTTGTCCTTCACACAAATATATTACCCCTATATCAATAATTAAAAAATAATGAAGTTGTCTTCTCAAATCTTCAGCAGTTTTAGAGCCTGTTTTGAGCCTTGGTAAACAGGCTCGCCAGGATCCTTCAGAGTCACCACTACTGAACACATCTCACAACACAGGAAGATCTTTTGAACTGGCATCAAAACACTTCTTTCTCTTTTGATATAGCCCACAGAAAAACCTTTCTAGAGTAGTAGGCACTCAGTAAACATTTTATGCTGCTGCATTATAATTGTTCACATAGCAACACACTAAGGCTTGTGGGAGAATGCTGTTCCTTTTTATCCAAAGAGCTTTCACAAACCTTCACATTAGGTAGATTCTTTTCCTTCTTTTCTCCCTTTGTAGATAAATACATAAAACAGTTACTCAAGATGCACCGTACGCCTCTCTCCTACCTGTCCCTACCTCAGTACATGGGAACAGTTTCGGAAAGCTGCTTTTTCTGCTTTGTTCCCAGTCTCTAAGACCACTTCCTCTTCAAGCTATTGATGTCTTCCCCCTTGAAGTTACTGAAATGCAAACAAAGCGAGTTCTTGACTTGAACAGAGTTTGGGCACAGTGGATCTTAAAAGGCTTTTGAGCCCTGATGCAAACATTTGAAATTCTGTTTTCCAGGGGTATCTTTCACTCTGCCACCTACCACCAGTATCCTGGTTTGCCTTGATCCTCTGGTGAGATGGGACAAATCACTGTGCCCCCAGTGGGACTGACACCAGCCTCCTTCTTCCAAGTGGAGCAAGCAGGCTGAAAAGGTCTTCTTCTATAACATATATAGCAATACTTGAGGTTTGGAAAGATGTATCAGCCTAAGCCAGGAGCTCATCTGCAAAAAGACTTAAACAGCTGGAGAATTTTGATGTAATGTGCACCAAGAACAGCAAACGGAGAGTTGAATTCCAGTTACACCTTCATGCTTAAAACTCTGATCAATAGTTGGGTAACTTTACATCTTTATCCCTTTTAGTTAAATCTCATTGAACCAACTATATTAAGAAGGAAGAAAAAAATCAATCTTTCTTCAAGGTGGAATGCTTCCACTGGAGACTTATGACCACTTTCAATAAAATCTTGATCAATCAATTAATGCAAATAAACACAAACTGTGATTTTTGATATTTCATAGTTAAAAAAATATTTTGTTTCATAATGCTTTGAAGATAAAAGGTAGCTTTGGAAAGGGCTTCTTGCTTGCTTGGTTTTAGGGATTGTTTTTTTCATTCCCCAGAGAGCTTAGTGAAGCAGGCTGTTTTCTGAAGCAGTCTGAAATTACAATTGCTGTAAGGGATAGCCAAGCAAACCAAGATAAAATCAATCTGAATATCAATTTCTGACACACCAAAGAGCACTAAAGCTTTGCCAATAACGTCAGGAAAGGCAAAACTTCACAAGTCCTGCAGGAAAGCTGGGGAGGGACTATTTGCAAGGACAATGGGACGAGGGGCGATGGGTTAAACTAGAGCAGGGCAGGTTTAGATGAGACCTTAGGAAGAAGGCGTGAGTGGTGAGACACTGGCACAGGATGCCCAGAGAGGTGGTGGAAGCCCCAACCCTGGAGACATCCAAGGTCAGGCTTGCTGGGGCTCTGAGCGATCTGATCTAATGAAGATGTCCCTGCTCACAGCGGGAGCGGGACTAAATGGCCCTGAAAGGTCCCTTCCCACCTAACTCATCCTATGAGCCTATGAATCTAAGACAGCTAGGCTCCTGATTAGAAACAAGGGAAGAGCATGTGCGTCACTTGTTGTACCTGTGGTTAAACTGTGCACAGTGTTAACAATATAAAGCTACTTACAACACAAGACAGGCAAAGTTGTACGGATGCACATTAACAAACATTATCTTCATATGACCTAGGATTCATCTGCTAATTGAACAGGGGAATTAGCAAAAACTCCCAAACCCACTGGCTGCTGCTCAGCCTGCCCCTCATACAGTAATTCAGAAGTCTCCATGAGACTGCACTGCCATGGCCAAGGAATGCCATCAGTGACATTGTAATAATCATAGAATCACAGAATCACAGGGGTTGGAATAGACCACAAGAGCTCATGGGGTCCAACCCCCCTGCCAAAGCAGCTCCCCAGCTCATACTGCACAGGTCAGCATCCAGACAGGGCTGGAATCTCTCCAGAGATGGGAGACTCTGCACCCCCCTGGGCAGCCTGTCCCAGGGCTCTGGCACCCTCACTGGGGAAAAGTTCTTCCGCAAGTTAATGCAGAACTTCCTGTGCTCTAACTTGCAGCCATTGCCCCTTGTCCTGTCCCCACAGAGCACTGAAAAGGGGCTGGTCATTTCCCCCTCCATCCCATCCTTAAGATATTTACAGACATTAATAAGGTCCCCCCTTAGTCTTCTTTTCCCCAGGCTGAACAGCCCCAGCTCACCCAGCCTTTCCTCACAGGGGAGATGCTTCAGGCCCTTCATCATCTATGTAGCTCTTCTCTGGACTCTCTCCAGGAGATCCCTGTCTTTTTTATCCCAGGGAGCCCAGAATTGGACACAACACTCCAGGTGGGAAATAATAACAACAATAATGCTACACCTGAACATTTACCATGCTGCTTTTTGCGTTTTCGTGCCATTGCTTTACGAAAAGATAATTATGGAATATGAAGTCAGCCAGGAAGTTTACAAGGTATCTAGTTTTTAATGCCCTAATATAATGTCCTACCTAAGATAAGGACTAAGCCTAACTTTTCTTCAATCTTTAGTTTCTCCTCTTGAATATTCAATGAGCTTTAAAGATCAGCTCACCGATGGGTGATTGTGATCTGTGAGCCGCCACTTCCATATCAATGAGCTTCTGCTGCAGCCCCCAGGGAAACAGATCCTCTACACAGCCAGTGGTAGACAGATTTGGTTTTTCCTTCCTACAAGGACCTTTTGGAGGATTTTTGGTATAAAATGGACAGGTACACAGAAATATGCATATGCAATGATGTCGCACACACATGCATAAACCACCATTTTAGCCTTAAGATGTGTCACATTCCTAATGATGGCTCCAGAGAGCACATCGAGCCCACTCACTCATCTCACCTCCATAGTACTCAGTGGTGTAGGTGATACATTAAACCCTGGACTCCTTGCTGCACTAGCAAAGCTTCAATGGACTTCACTACATGCAGGATAACTGCATTAAAATGAATTTATCCCTCTCCTAAAGTGACCAGGGGAAAAGTTTGACCCACACTCCTGTTCACTTTGCACGTGACAATCTCCATAACCGAATCAGCATTTTCTGTAAAAATATTAATGGTGAATTTATGACAGCATTTTGCCTGCTTGCTTCCACTCTCCTACACTAGGTACGGCCCTGTATGCTTGCTCATGTACCCTGTGCATAAAAAAGACAGGGATCTCCTGGAGAGAGTCCAGCAGAGGCCTAGGAAGATGATTAAAGGACTGGAGCATCTCTCCTATGAGGAAAGGCTGAGTGAGCTGGGGCTGTTCAGCCTTAAGAAAAGAAGGTTAAGAGGGGATCTTATTAATGTTTATAAATATCTCAAGTGTGGGACACAGGGGGACATGGTCAGCCTCTTTTCTATGGTCTGTGGAGACAGGACAAGGGGCAATGGCTGCAAGTTAGAGCACAGGAAGTTCAGCACCAATCTGGGGAAGAACTTCTTCCCAGTGAGGGTGCCAGAGCCCTGGGACAGGCTGCCCAGGGGGTGTGGAGTCTCCATCTCTGGAGAGATTCCAGTCCCATCTGGATGCCTATCTGTGTGACCTGTCCTAGGGAGCCTGCCTTGGCAGGGGGGCTGGACCTGATGATCTGTGGAGGTCCCTTCCAACCACTATGATTCTGTGATTCTGTGATTCCCATGCTCAGAGGTTCCTCTTCAGACAGCATGTGCCACGGCAGATCCCAGTTTATTACAGTCTGTGACCACTGCCTCACCAGCATGTGCCACGGCAGATCCCAGTTTATTACAGTCTGTGACCACTGCTGATGTCACCTGCCCATTCCCTTCACCTGTCTAAAGGCAACTGTCATTTCTACCTCCGTTCAGAGCTTTGAAAGGGACATTTGATGACAGAGGTGCAGTCAGCAGAGAAAGATTCCCGCTCCCAGCTTGTCCCTGGTATTTGATGCCCGTTTCCTTTCACAGCCATGACTGCTGCAGTTTTCCCAAGCTTCAGCTGGAGACCCTCCTACAGAAAGGGGAAATTCTGATCCAAACCATGATGTGAAAAACATATTGCTGACTAGCATGCCACCTTCTCCTTGTAAACTATAGCTACAGCTTCCTTCTGGACAGCACAGGCTGTAATGCAGCTCTAGGGCTGGAGAAGACGTCATTCTCCAGAACCTGCAGCGAACCGTGTTTTCCTGTAGTCTTGTCTCACACCGACCTACTTTAGTCTGGAAAAACTCCATGAGATCTGAGGCATATTTAAAGCAATTTCAAGTAAATTTTGCTACAAAGTGAGTAAGGGACTTGTAGAGACACCATGCTCTGTGCTAGCCAGTAGTTACATGGCAGATGAGTAAGAGCACGAGACAGTGCCACCAGTCACTGGAGAAGATGCTGAAGAGTCTTCAGAAGGACAGGCAAGAGGAGACCACACCTCCTCTAGCCATGTCAAACTCATACTTTTTGATTTAGATTATCCTAACCCTTTCCATTCCTAGGAAAGAGAAGAGGAATCATGGCTTGGACCTTGCCAACCAGCATTTCCAGTTGGTGTGGCGTTTGGGCAAAGGATTCCTGCTGTGGCAAGCACTATCGCTCCAGAGTCCCAGAGGGTAAACTGAGGTTCAGGCAGAATGAATACCCTTCGTAAAGCTGGAGAGAAAGTCAGAGGTATAGACAGACACCAAATCCCTTTCAAGTCTTACAGCAATACCTAAGCATGTCCAGGTGACCTCATGCTGCAATTTCACTGGGATTAGCGGGAGGTGCAGTTTACCTGGGACAGGAGGTAGGAAGCATAGATCTGATCATGGCTCTGGTTACATTTAAACAGAGCCCCCACCGGGCTCTTTTCGTAGTTCTATATACAGGAGATACGTCCCCTTCTGATGATTTGGCTGTTTCTGAGTACAGATTTCTGAAACCTGGCTTTCTTCACATGTCCCCTATTCATTCTGACAGAGCTAAACCAGAGCTAATCTGTGAAAACATTAAGCACCAAATATAATCATTCTAAAGCTATTTGAAGGAGCCTGGGCATCCACAGCCATGTATTTCGTGGGTCCTGCATTTGAAGGGAAATTATACTGAGAATTTGTTTTGGCATCAAAGTCAGAGCTCCACAATGAAAGCTTAAAACTTTTAAAATCTGTGAAAGAGATCTCCAGTCCTGGTTTAATGTCATTACTTTACTGCACAGTACACCACCAATATCCAATAAATATCACATCAGCAGCTGCAGACAAAGGCTACCTCAGAGCATCAGGAACTTGGGAACGTAAAAATGCTTCCCTTCCTATGCTTCCGTAGTGCTTATTATCAAGATTATTAAATCCAGACAGATTCAGATTTGATTTGGTTTTGAAGTTCGCCCAGAAGAAAGAAGCCTCCAACTAGTTTTCCCTCCAGCCACTTTTCCCAGGACATTCAGTCCACAGACTGACCTCTCTGCACCGACCTCGCAAGCTCAGGAACACTTCCTGGCTATCATTCTGTCACCCTGTAACCATCCATCTCTGTCTGGGGGGAAAAAAAAAAAAACCCTCTTGAGACTCATGATGTACCACGATAATAATTATCAAAGGAAAAATCAGTGAAAATTTAAGGGCATCTGGAGAATGTCAGTACAGTCATACAAGCTCCTTTGGAAGGTAACGCCCACTCCTGAGTAGTATTAAGGAAAGCAGATGAAGACTCGGAGCTATAAAGCGATCAAAGATAAGGTTTATCTTGGCCTCTACAAATTGTCTTTCTTACCAAATGCTCTGCCACAAACCATGTTTTTCAGTAGTAAATGAAAAGAAAATGACAACATTTCCTCCCAAAAGGAGTCTGGGGTAATCTCTGGCTAGACCTCATTTTGTTCGTTTTACACAAGGGAATGCTATTCCTCAGTACGCACTGCACTGAGCAGTATGATGGCGCTCCTGTTCAAGCTGGGGGGCTGTAGCTCCCCAACAGCTTCACTGTGACAAGGCTTATTTTGGAAAAGAGGAGCGTGGCTGTGCCCACACACATCCCTGAAGAAACCTGCAAAATGTATGTTTGGGCAGTGGATGCTTTACATACACACTGACTAAACAGAAAACAACCTCCTGGATTTCCCCGTGCTGCTTCCCAAAGCCTGACTTCACCTCTGTACAGGCTGTGGCTTTTCAGAGTATTTTTAGTGCACGAGGCAGCTTTTCAAAGACCTCTTAACTCTCATAGTGCGTCTTACAAGCATAAATCAAAGCACTTGGCCAGCTCTTTCCATAACAGACCTGTTCCTTTAAATACCGCTGATGCCAGATGGTCTGGGCATATAAAGCAGCATGAGACAACATATTAATGCTACTCAAACAAGGAACTTGTGCTAGCAGCAGACCAATGAAATCACTCTTGGGCTGCTAATCCTCTCTGTCTCCATGGCAACATCTATTTCAGACAATTCTTCAATTTTCAAGTCAGATGAGATGGCTGCCCCTTAAACTTCTCTATCCAGGGGGCCTTCCCTGGTCAGGTATGTTTCCACTTTGCCCTGGCTGCTGTTATAATATAGTTTTTATTGTTATCAGTTGCGCCATGGAGCACCAAGGAACAGATGCTCCTCTGTTCATGTTTATTTATGGACTTTTCCACTAAAGATTTGTACCATAAGATTTCCACTGAAGATCTGTACAATTTATATTCACCGAGAATTTGTTCCCCTAACTGCAACCCGTGGAAGCCAAGCAAGTATGTATGTCTCCATCCTGACTCTACCCAGCAGCGCTGGAAGAAGCGGGGAACTGGTACCTGCCTCACACTCCTCTGCTATCAAGGAACATTTTTAAGCAAGCAAAGGAAATTTATATCTGCAGCAGGTAAGCAGGGAGAGGAAGCTTGTGTCCTCCCCTTATGTCCGTCAGCACTGCTGAGTCAGCACAAATATCAGGGTGAATGGCTAGCAGGAAAAATCTGACAGGAATCAGGTAGGAACTGTACCTCAAAGGCAGATTAAATGCTAAACCACATGCCATCTGTTTGGTACACATATTTACAGCAGGTGCATGGCATGGCATAGCCACACACTAACCTGCAGCACAAGGACGAGAGCCTGGGCACACAGTTAGGATCCTGAGGCACAAGGATGTCCATAGAATCACAATGACAGATTTATCTATTCATTCACAGTTGCTACACAGAATCATCGCATCCCAGAACCTCACGAGTTGGAAGGGACCCATAAGGATCATCGAGTCCAACTCCTGGCTCCACAGAGGAGTTCTTATCGGGAAAGATGGAAAAAACACACGGCAGAGCCTGGAAAGAAGTCAGACATCATTTATCACAAAACCACTTTTTCCTCTCTGTGAAACAACTTCCTCCGCTGCCAGTGTTTAAATATGGGATAGCCTGGCTCCCAGCCCCACAGCTCCTCTTGTCTCCACCCTGCCATGTTCTGATGTCACTAAAGCAAAAGACGACAGTTCATTTGGACAGGCATGAAGTCTGGTCACTCCTTCCTTAAGTCTGGGCTATTACAGAACCAAAGCCACATTTAGCTTCTTTTTTAAGGGTACACAACACAAGTTGGCTTGAGCTCTAGTATTTATAAGCCCCCTGTTTATAATGAAGATTGGGATGTGCAGCTCCCACTGGCTCAAATTTGATTTGTGGATGCTCAGCAGACGGATGGGAGGAGACATTAAAGCACTGTCTCGTCTCTACTGAGTGAAGGTCTGACATGGAGAGCCATAAAGCTTCCTTTGAAGTAACAACTGATACGTGCGTATACTTAGGTCTCAGACTCACCTCAATGTTGCTTATGGTTCTAGAATGGTGCTTTTGTGCAATAAGCTGGCCAAACCCACAAAGCCTTCTGTTTACCATAGGAAAACAGAGGATTTTTCCATGATAATCAGGCAAGGAATACACCACTCAGCACTGAGGGACAGTCATGCTGCAGGATCCCTTTACTTCTGAGGGGCACAACAAGAAAAGGACATAATCTTAAAAGTTTTTATTTCCCTCAGGGGCAAAACACACAGTAATTCCCAGGCTTGTCACCCAGCTGCCTCTACGTGATGGTATCACAAACATAATTCGGCAAGAAGTTTTGAACTTCAAAATGTCTCACTGTGCTTTTTCCTTTCTCTGTGCCTTTCAACTATCAGCTGTATTTCTCCTAAAAAGGTACTGCATGCTTTCTCCTTTGTATGGAGAACTCATACAGGAAAGGTCAGGGACATGCTTCCTAGATATCAGGAAAAAAATTTACCAGGTCTATAGACTTGTATGCTTGCAAGGATATCTTTAAACCTGAGATAACGCAAGCAGATCTGTGGCAGCCAAAAGAGCTCAAGTTCATGTCACCCTGAAAGCCAAACCTCCCCTCCCTGCTGCTGTTTTACCGGTAAGGATCTTCTTTTCCAACCATTTAACCAAAAAGGTGCTCGTTTAGCCTCAGCACACCAGAAAAGTAAGTTTCCAACCCAATATCCTGTTCCCACTGAAGTCCCTGCACCCCAGATTTCAACTTACACCAAGGAGAAGTGTAGGACGTCTCCATCCTTCGCTTCGCTGCTCACGATTCTCCCCATTCTATTCATTAACTCACCCAAAAGCCTTAAAACACACACTGTGGATCTCACCTTCCCAGGATTCCACAGCACTTTAAGAGAACTCAGCACCAAGACTTCTTTCCAGCTTAACTCCCAGCTCACCAGCGAAAGGAGTAAGCAAGCAAGAGCCTGAAACATACACGAGACTTCTGTTTTAAAAAGGAAAGGAAGTCCAAAAGAAGATATGACATAGGAGCTTTTCTTTTTTTTTTTTTTTTTTTAGGAGGAACATGAATTAAACAGGTGTGAAGACTTAAGGATATAAACTAATCTGCTGAGGAAAGATCAAATAGGGTTCATAAGCAGCATGTTTCACAAAGCAAGCGGGTCATGCGCAATGAGATGCTTTTGATGATGACACACGAAGGTTGGGACTCATCAGGCCTTAACCATGTGTTTTTGCACATGTTCCTACACTAGATGCCTGCCCAGTGTTGGCTCTTCATATACTTAGCAGCAAAAACTGTCGTTGTCAGAGAGCACTGCACCCCAACCCAGAGATGTACCTGCAAAGCAGCAAAGAGAGACTGGAGAACGTAGGCTTCTAAATCATCCACGTTTAAAAGTGAAAATTAGGTGGAAGAAATACAGCGTTAATTCTAAATTAGTTTCAATGACAGATTACTCTCTGGCTCTAGCAGCAATTCCACTATTACAAACAAAAATTTGTTCGGTGTTATGAACCAGGAAAACGTGTCTTGACACTTTCACCCCCTGTGTAATTTAAAGGCTTGAGATATTGATGCCTAAATTATAGAAAAATAAAGTTTCTCCTGCATAAGGTAAATTAAGAATTATATAATAGCAAGGTCCTTCTTGATAATTAACGCTACAATTTACTGTGTTACAAAATACCTAATGACTGTGATTTGCACACTCCTCAATTCTCTAGATTTCACATACAAAACATCCTACAGTCACTGTAACAAAACTTCCTTTTAACCCCAACCAACAGTAAAACAAGCTCACCTCCGGTTTTCCTTGGAAACATCTGCACTCTGCAGATGACAACTCTTCTCTTTCAAAGAAAATTAAGTAATCCCTTTCAAAAGGAGTGGGGTTGTCAAAACCAGCCTGGGTCAGACCAACATTCTCTGAATGCTCTGCATACTCAGACTAATTTTAAGCCTGAAAAAATACAACTGCCTTCTGCTTAGAGTTGTGTTTATTCTTGACAATCACAGCCCTTTCCCCTACAGCTTCTTTGCTGCTTCTCTTATTCCAGAAAATAAGAGAGAAACTTCTGAGGTGCAGGAGCTGTGGTCTGTGGTGTTTCACAGGTAGCACACAACCTCTCCTAACCTGTTTTTAAATGAGCTAACAAAAGGCTTTAAATACCTCAGCCAGGGAAGCAATGTGGAGTAAGGGTACTTCATCTCTTGGAAACATGGCCAAGGCTGCCTAGCACAGCTGCCCAACCACATGTACTGTGACTCCACTGCCTTCAGTGTGAACATGAGCATGGCCAGCTAGCTGTGAATGCAGTCTGTGAATGTCCCTGCACCTCCCTGACTTCCACCAGTTTCATGAGTGCCTTTTTCTACACCTCTTTCGGCTGAAAATTAGCACTGAGATAGAAAGGTAGGATGAATTCAGAAATACTATTTATTTACGAAAGAAAATATGAAGGAAAAAAAATAATAATCTAGTCTCAAAAAACTGAGTGTTACCAAGCACATTCTATACAAAGTTATTCAAGGGTCTTAAAAATAAACCAGATGCTTTCAAGAAGCTCACTCAGCACATAGAGCCAGCCATCTTCCTGTACGTTTCTAAAATATTCCTATTTCTATAACGCTTTTATTTTTCAAATATTGCACATATATTACAAATAAAAAACCCCACCAATGATCCAAAGGTAAAGTCAGTTTATAGGCTGATACGTGATCAGCTGCATCTGCACAGCACTGCTCAGCCTTGCAATGATGCAGCGCACGCACGTGGGGCTTACTCAGAACAAAGCCTCTTAATCAGTACAAAAAGTCTTTTCTGACACTGTGCTGACACTCTCCTGGCTTATTCTGTCACCAACCTGCTCACTAAGGGAACAGAAACACAGTATTTGCTTTCACAGCAGCTCACTAGATAATTCAGGAACCATCCCTGCATACTCATCAGGCTTCTAGAAGCAGGAGCTCCCAATGAGCCACAGCGTGTATTTTGTTTATACTTAGAAATAGTTTGAAGTAAACCCTGTGACATGCAGGATATCTTGTAGGAATGGCTTAACGTTCAGGAATAACTTCTTAGCCCATCATGAAGAAGGAAAAAATAAACTACGTGTATCTGTGTGGCATATCCCTGTAATTTGTCAATGACAGACAATGATAAATCAGGTCCTGATCCTGCAAGCTTTAATCACACAAGATATCCTTGTTCCTGCTGTTGCCCTGGGAATTGAGCGTGGATGCTCACAGTGAGCGAGGATCTCCCCCCAAGCAGGAGCTGCGGAGTCAGCCTCCCATTTCCTGCCCAGGCTGGGACAAGGCTCCACTTCTTTCACCAAGCAGCTTAAAGAAGGCTGGCAGCAAAACACAAACAGCGCTGCCTTTTGCTACACAGCAGAAGAAAGGGCACATTATTAAGAAGAAAACATTCCTAATACAACCTTAGGTGCTTGGGCCCTGTAACGAAGAAGCAGGGATGCTACCAGCGCCTCCACAACCGTTTCACAGAGCACAGCCATATCTAGGCACAGGGTCTGGATCACTGCCCTTCCTAAAAAGACCCCAAGTTTCTCTCATTTCCTGATGCTGAGAGCTGCAGCAGCTCTCTGCTTTTTGATAAATACTCAATGCCTTGCAAAACGAGTACCTAAATAAAACAAGGAATTTGCTCTGGTTCAAACCCTGGTTAATCCTCTGGGGAAAAAAATGAACCAGCGTATTCAGCATCCACTGGGACACATCACATTCCCTGACAAGTGATTTGGACATTATGGCATGTAGCGTTTTCACCAACAGGGCTCCCTCCGTGCAGAACCAAGCACGTTCTAGGGAAAGCTTGACATTTGCTGAGGCTTAGACATGGGTGGAACCCACAGGAAATCTTCTTTTCTGCGGTTTGCCATTTGCAACTGATACAAAGTTGGATTCTCTTTTGCTTGGATTCCACAGGAAACCCTTTCTCAGGTTGCTGGCACCAACAGGTGAGGGAGCATGTCTCCAGGGAGAGCCACGGCCCCATCTCAGGCCGCACAGGATGCTCTTCTTGTCCCTCTTGCAGCTAGCCTGACAGAACTGCGTACCACGGGAGCTGCAGCAAGCATTCAGCAATGCAGAGTCACAATAATATCACATCACGTCTAGTGTGTAGAATACAGAGTAGCTACAGGGCCGCCCTTTGCATCAGTATGCAGAGAGATTTTCCAAATTTCACTGCAATTCCTACTTTTTTCATTGCGAGGCAATGCTCCTTCCTTCCTCTCCTGGCTGCCTTACGCCCAGCATCCTATAACCCCTAAGTCTTATCGGTAGCCCTAATGCAGTCAGTGGAATACGAAGTCCCCTGAGGAGGCAAGGCAAGGTTATATTCAGGTCATAAAGCAGAACATTAAGCACAGACCAAATCCCTGGAGACCCACAGAAGTCACATCTCCATCCTGGTCTCCCGGGACCATTTCGCAGCCCCCCCGAGGGCAGTAGGAAGACATGCCTGCAGGGTGCTTATGGTTGGGCCTGGGGTGGCTGTCCAGATTAAGCCTTTTCCTGTACACATGATACGATCAGTCCTGAAATTGGATGAGATTAAAAACGCGCGCTTGTAGGCGTAAAACAGACAATATCAATCACATCCTGTTTTGTAAAGATGGCTCAAGGTCCGGGTATGCATACCCAGAGGTACCCTGAGACGCCTGCGCAAGCACCTGCAGCTTCCACAGGCAGCCCGGCCACGTTTGAGGCCTCACATGTCTGTTGTGAGGTGCCTGTTCCCTGCAGCCTGGCTGGCACCTAGGCACGGCGAAGCCAAGGCCATCCATCCAACTTGGTACATCCATCCCTGCCGGCATATCCATCCTTTCCTGGCCTGCACATCCACCTGTCCTTGCCGGCACTTCCATCCTTCCCCTCCCAGCACATCCATCCTTCCCCACTCCCCCCATGCACATCCATCCGTCCCTCCGGCACACCTCTCCGCGCGCGTCCCTGACGCTGCCTCCCCTGCCACCTTACAGCGAGCCGACAGCGCTTCTCCCTCGCAGGGCGCTGGATCCACCGACCGCGACACGCAGCCGCTCGGCGCCGAGCGAGTACGTCCGGAACGGCGTGTGCCCGCGGCCCCGTTCCGCCGGTACTGCCGCCGCCCCCCGCTCCTTACCGGGCTCATGTTCGCCGGGCCGGTCGGACACTTCGATGACCAGCAGCTCCCGGCCCTCGGCGCTGCGCCCCACCGTGTAGATCCTGCTGATGGCGGGGCACTGCAGCCAGACCGCCACCAGCGCTTCGCGCAGCTCGGCGTAGCGGTGGTACTCGAAGGAGATGCCCTCCTCGGAGCTCAGCCGCCGCCGCCGGCTGGCGCCCCCCAGGCCCGGCTCTGCCGCCCGGCAAACAGCAAGCACCCCGCAGAGAGCCAGCAGCACCCGCAACGCCATACCCGCCGCCTGCCGCCGCGCAGCTACCGCCGGCGCGGAGGGAAGGAGGGGTCAGGGAGAGGCGGGGCGGGCTGAGCCGCTCCGCCCGTCTCCGCGGGCCGGGAGGAGCGAGAGCTCCCCGCGGAGGGCGGCGGCGGGTGCGCGGCCCCGCATTGGTGCGGACAGGAGCCGCCGCGGCTGATGTCACCGACCGATCTCGACGGCCAGGTGGAGGGGAGCGTCGGGAGAATACCGGGAAACGGTTCTATACGTCGCTCCGGTGGTGTTTCCGTCGCTGAAATGCTTTCCTTTCGGCCCCATCGAGCCGACCCCCTGGCGAACCCCATCGAGCCGGCAGAACAGCGATGCTAAGGCCAACCCGTGTATGCCACCAGCCTCCCGAGGAAGGCTGTCAGCCATCACCTTTAAGGCAGCTGGCTCCCCATCTCTAGGGCACTGCTGCTGCGTCGCAGAAAACAGAGGACAGAGCAAGACACCTTTTCTATCACTGAAAACACTTGCCTTCCATGGGAATGTTCTTGGGAGGACCCATTCACAAAGAATACTGCAGGACTTGTGAAACCACCTGGGTTTTCGACTGTTTTGATAGTCATAGGTGGTCTGACTACATCAAAGCAGCTTGTAAAGGACAACTGATAAAAGCAAAAGGCTGAGAGAGCAACTCTGAGAGGCTGAGAGCAACTTCCATAACATCATTATTATTATTATTATTAATATTATTAATATTATTAATATTATTATTATTATTATACTTCTTTCCTAGAGGGTGGCAGAGACCTAGGCCAGGCTGACTAGAGATATTGGGGAGTCTCCATCTCTGGGGACATCCAAATCCCATGATCCTGGACGCTGTGCAGCCTGCTCAAGGGGACCCTGCTCTGGCAGAGGGTTGGACTACATGATCTACAACCCCTTGCCAAACCCTGCCATTCTGTGATTCTTTATCAGTTTTGTTGGCTACATTCATCACAGGCTAAAGATTCCTTGCTTTCTTCATCACTTTCCCTCATGCCTTACATGCAAAGTAAATAAATCTGCTGTGAGTTTAGACATACGGTATCGTTTTCTGGAAGAATTTTTTCATCAGTAAAAAAAACCCTTTGTGAGGTGTAGTGACTCTCATTGGCTTCTCTTCAACTATGTTTGCCCAAAGCCTACATCACTAAAATATACATGCAGGCTCAAAACCAATCTCTTAATTTTCATCTCTTCAAGCAGTGAATTCTTATTCCACTACATAAAATTAGTCTCACAACTAGATCTGAATGTATTTTCATTAATTTCCATACTGACTAACCCCCCACTACTAAAGCAAAAAAACCAAGAGAACCAGTACTTATAAAAACACATGCACATCTTGTGCAAAACAAGGCAGTTTGGATACTTTTCATACATTAAGAACCGATTATCAGCTTCTGAAAGCGCTCAGGAGCATTTTTAGAGCCTAGCAGGAGGAAAAAACCAACAACCACCTTGTATATGATCCTTCCGCCTGTTTTCCAGAGGTGGCAGCTGGTGTCACAGGCAAAAGCTGAACTTCCTTGTAAGAGGGAAAAAGGTTTGGCACTTGCCTTAGTCTCAGAGGAATCCTCCAACCCAAAGGCATTCACAGGCTGCATGCATAACCAGGCCCCTGGATGTGGCTGTGGTGAGCTAATAATACTAATTAGTGCAGGGAAAAGAGCCCAAGTGATCCCTGTATGGAAAATGCCTGGATCAGCAGAATCCGGACCTGGTTTTCCACTCTCTTGGGTCTGTGTGTGACACCAAACTGTAGGCTCTATTTTGCTAACAGATGCTGCCTAAATAGGGTGGTAACGGTGAAGGGAACCCCACTGACATGTACAGAAATAGACATTTACAGACAAACATGAAGGCACAAACATATAGATAATACTCCTACCGACACACCATTCCGGGCTTTGGCCAGAACACTGTGCGGAATGGGAGTCAGGTGCCCGCATGCTTTCTGACAGCCGGATTCCCCTTCCCCTTGCACTCGCAGAGTTATGGGAGGTGAGTAATGCTGCCCCTGGTCCATTTGTGTGGCGAGACAGGCAGGCTAGGGCAATGCTTTTCTCTGCTAACCCAAAGCGAGAACCTGAAAGCTTGTTCATGTACCTTGGCAACACAGAATCCTTACAGCTGCACTGCCCCCACGACCAGATACCTGCAGTGCTGACAGCAACGTCCTGTTAATAACAACGCCATCAAGTGATGCAGCAAAAATCTCTGGTTTATATCTCGAAGTAAGTGAGAGGGTGCACTATACCGCAGGAGGAAGACAAAGGTGTCTTCACACAAAGAAGATGCTGAACACAATGTGCAAAGGAAAAGTGTGTTTGGATCAGCAAGACCACGTGGCTAGTAGGTGCTTAAGCGCCTCTCTTTGGAGGGCTGTCTTTGGCCCGTTGATGTTCAGTTGTGTCACATTTTCGTGGCTGAAAACAGGAACACTGCGCTGCCATTCAGCGAGACCTGGACAGGCTGGAGAGCTGGGCAGGGAGAAACCAGATGAGATTCAACAAAACCAAGTGTAGAGTCTTGCACCTGGGAAGGAATAACCACATGAATCAGTACAGGCTGGGGGTGACCTGCTGGAGAAGAGCTCTGTGGAGAAGGACCTGGGGGTCCTGGTTGATGACAGCCAGCAGTGTGCCCTGGGGGAAAAGAGAGACGATGGGTTCCTGGGGGGCATCAAGAGGAGTGTGGTCAGCAGGTCAAAGGAGGGGGTCCTCTGCCTCTGCTCTGGTCAGGAGGCTGGAACTAGATCATCTCTGAGGTCCCTTCCAACCCAAACCAGTCTGATTCTAAGCTGGTGGTGTGGTTTTCTGTGACAAGGTTCTGGTGGTGGAGGAGGGGCCTGCAGGCGAGGCTTCTTCAAGGAGCAGCCAGAAGCTTCCCCCAGGCCCCACATAGCAAACACCAGGTGGCTTAAGGCCAGACCTGCTGCTGACCAAGGCCGAGCCCATCAGCACTTGTCCCAGCGCCGCTGGTAATCACAGTGGGGAGAAAAAACCCACAAGCGACCGCTTTTTGCCCCAGAGAAGGGGTGAGAAGCTCTGCAGGCACCAAGGCCAGGAAAGAAGTGGAGAAGTGCTCCACGCACTGCAGAGAGAGAAGTATGCTGCTGCAGAAGCCCATGGTAGAGCGTGTGTCCCTCTGCAGCCCAGGGAAGAGGACGGGGAGCAGAGACCCCACCTGCAGCCCATGGAGTGGCCCCAGGCTGGAGTGGGGGGGAGATGTATTGAAGATGCTGTGACCCACATTGGAGCAAGCCGCTGGTAGGACCTGCAGCCTGTGGGGCGAGAGGCCCACACCAGAGCAGGTTTGCTGGGGGGAGGTGCTTTATGGGCTGGTTGCACTTCTCATTCCCTGACTCTGGTGTCACTGGGGAGGTGCAGTGTCATCAATTAGAGTTTTCTGTCCTTTATTCCATGTTGAGTCTGTTCTGCCCATAATGCAAATTACAGAATGATCTCTCCCTGCCCTTATCTCCACACCTGAACCTCTCAGTATCTATTTTCTCCCCTGCCTAGCAGAGGAGGGGGGTGGCAGAGCAGCTTTGGTGGGCTTCTGACCTCGAGCCACAGCCAAACCACCACAGCTGGGTACTAATGGACCTACCTCATCACCGCGTATCTTTTATGTGTGTCAAGAACTGTGTTAGGCAATTAATATTTCTGAGGTTTTAGGCCTTTATTAAATAAGACTTCACTTTTATTTTCATATTTAGTGTGGGAGTCTGCTGAGTATGTGTAGCTCTGCAAATTAAGATAGTTTTGTGCAATAGTGAAAAAAGAAAAAGGGCAGCGTGAGGGGGAGAGGTTTGGGCTCTTCCCAAGGTACAACCAAACTTTACGCAGCCCGTTGTCCTTTAGCAAGGAGACAGATGTAACCCAGGAATGCATTAGGATAGGGGGATAAGTGCAATGTTTTCCCCAATTATTTCCTGCAAGCCCAGTCCAATTTAAGTAAAGTTCATCTGAGGGAGATAACATTAGGATATGGCAATAATTAAGTCCTATAAAAGCAATTAATTAATTTATTGGGGTTTGTGTCAAAAACACTGTGGAAACTTGACAAATATAATGAATTGTTAAAATTAGGATTGCAATGTAATGGAATGTTTTTGGCCACTGATGTGCAGTACGAAACATGAGGGTTTGCATTACACTACAGCAGAGCTGGCCAGAAAATAATGATTGATGCTATATTTGCAGGTTATATGACAATTCATTTCCTCACTGAGTTTATAATAAATAACTGCTGAGTGTTTTAAGATAATTTTACAGAAAGACGTGATGTGTTTCTATATTTTTAACATTGATTTTTTTTATTGGGAAATTACATTATTGGAGCCTACCTAATGGATACAGGTGGTTATTGCTAGCTGCAGTGTCTGGTTCATTGCCTCCAAATCCCTGTCCCATTACTGCTGCACCTCTGTCAGTTGCAACCATTGGGTCAGCTGGAGCCACTGAAACCTGCGACTGGCAGGGCCAGGAAGACGGAACATTTTGCTGTGGGTTCTTGTTATAACTTTGACTGTGAACATAGCGAGCACAGCAGCCAAGTGGCTTCTCCATTGTATTTTTCACCAGCCAAACAGATGGTATGATCTCCTCTGCAGTAAGGCCTGTCATCTGTGGCACAAACCACCCCTGTGGCTCACCTCTGCATTTCTGTTGGCTGCAGGTAGCAGCACTGCGTGTCCAGGTCCCTTGTTCTCAGTGGTATAATATCATCCTTCCTTTTAACTGTTTTCCTTCTGTCTAACCATTCAAAGGTTAAACTGTTCTGCATCACTGCACTGGAAAGCACGGCCATGTTACCCCTGCCCTGTGCCCTCTCGCTGCTGCTGGCAGTGCTGCTCTTGCCAGACTGCCACCGGTGCCTCTTCTGTTTCTTCTTACTGTTTGCTGCTGTGCATTATTCCCGAGTAATCCTACTCACCTTCCAGAGCTGCTGTATCCTGACTATTCACCATTCTTTGTCACCTGGGGATTTCCATTGGGTTTGATTCAGGTTTATGTAACTGCTCAATAAATTCACCCACCAAACTTGAAGTACCAGTGGAAGACCAGAAGGACGCTCCTGTTAGATAATGACTCATCACTTCTAAAAACCCTCTCACCCGGTTTTGTGGACTCTTAAGTGATCCCACACGGTCGTTTCTCTGCTTGACCAGTGGTACAGCCGTACCATCTCCCAGAAACAGGTACTGCAGTTCAGCGACCAGGATGTACTGTCACCCCAGGAGCTGTGAAGACTCCTGCAAGCTTGAAACAAGGGGTAGAGATAAGCTGCTTTGGTATGCGATATGCAGAATGCAAGTGTGAATGTTAAGATGCAGCCTGTAAAGAGGCCTGATGCAGATTCCTCACGTCTATTGGATGTTCACCACCCCAACAAAGAGTATGGGGGTAGAGTTGAGTGTCAGTGACAAGGGTGATTAAGGACCTGGAGCATCTCTCCCATGAGGAAAGGCTGAGTGAGCTGGGACTGTTCAGCCTGGAGAAAAGAAGACTCAGGGGGGACCTTATTAATGTCTATAAATATCTGAAGGATGGGATGCAGGGGGAAATGGCCAGCCCCTTTTCAGTGCCCTGTGGAGACAGGACAAGTGGCAATGGCTGCAAGTTAGAGCATAGGAAGTTCCACAGCAACATGGGCAAGAACTTTTCCCCAGTGAGGGTGCCAGAGCCCTGGGACAGGCATATGAGCTGGGGAGCTGCTTTGGCAGGGGGGTTGGACCCAATGAGCTCTTGAGGTCCCTTCCAACCTCTATGATTTTCCAGCCTTGGAAAAATTCTGGAAGACTCATCAGGGTATTGACACAGCACAACTATTCAAAAAGAACAAAGACCATCAATATCCTGGAAGACCAGGAAAAGAAACCACAGAAAAGCGGGTAATGGTTTCAGTTGAGGAATTAATGACAGGAATAAAACAGTTATGATCAATTTTAAAAATTTAAAAGCTGATCTCAGTGCTGACAAATTGCCAGGCAAGTAGATGGAGAGAGAACTTGCAAGATCGGAAAGGACCCTTACAGGCCATCTAGCCCAACTCCCCTGCACTGGGCAGGGACATCTTCACACGAACAAGTTGCCCAGAGCCCCATTGAGCCTGACCTTGGATGTCACTAGGGAGGGGGCCTCCACCACCTCTCTGGGAAATCTGTGCCAGTGTCTCACCACCCTCATTGTACAAAATTTCTTCCTTGTATTGAGTTCAAGGATGTAAGAAGCTTTTACAAAACTCACCCAAGTGATGATTGCATGTATATTACTATAAAAGTAAATGTATACACACACTATGTAACATACTACACCTGGCAGCTCTGGTCACTTGAAGATTCACCTTAAAGACAGAAACATCTGTTACCAACATCCAAACTGCCTTGCAGAACTCCGTGGATCTCTTTTTTTAATGCTTGCAAAAAGGGGCTGAGTCACTGCTCTCCCAGTACCTCCTGAACAGGCTTAACACAAGACAGGTGGAAAGAAATATCAATAAATAATGATTTTTTTTTTTAATCCAAATACAGAGGACTCAGCTACGCAGCAGGTTACGGAGGAGCAAGGAAAATAAATCCACCCTCCAGTTCGGTATATCAAGACTGAGTCTTTCACTGTCTCCAGCTGTTGGGTAACACACATAGAATCATAGGGTTTGGAAGGGATCAAGAGCTCATGGGGTCCAACCCCCCTGCCAAAGCAGCTCCCCAGCTCATATTGCACAGGTTGGCACCCAGATGGGGCTGGAATATCTCCAGAGAAGGGGACTCCACACCCCCCTGGGCAGCCTGTCCCAGGGCTCTGGCACCCTCACTGGGGAAAAGTTCTTCTTTGAATCACTCGGAGTATCATTAACACCTTGATTTTTTTCCTAGAAAGCCCAATGTCACAGGAACTTCTGCAGGAGTGCCTCTTCTGAGGTTGATGGCAAACTGCATGTAAAGCAGCATAAAAAGTCAGATTGTCCCAAGCATGGAAGCACTCTGAGCACCTCTGAAGGACACAGAAGGTAAATGAGGTGGTATCTGAACTCTGAAGAAGAGCTGACATTAAAATACAAAGTGTAAGATCTTTATATGGGCTTAAGACCTTCTTAAATAGCTCCATGGGTATTTCCTATGCAACAGGCAAATGTTCAGAGTAGACTCAACAGTATTAGACTACTGCTGCTACTGCCAGTGCAACTCCAGCAGCAGCAGATTTAGTAATTCTAGTTGGTGAAAGCTGTAGCTTAGCTTGAGAATGCACAAGGCCCAAAATTTGCTGCTACACCAAGCAGCTTTATACCCCACCCCTTCAAACGCAAGACAACAGAATTCACCATATGTTTCTGCATCACCATTTCTTACTGGAAGTAGCTTACAGATGGACCTACTGCAGATCATGCTACGGGAAAGAACGGTTCTCCATTGAAGAGAAAAGTAGAGTAAGGTGCTATATCCTACATGCTTATCACAACTTTGCATTAAAAAACCCCTATCGGAAAGGTATAACATATGCATCAAACCAAACCACATTTATTTCATCAGTCACAGGTGCAAATGTAGCAACAAGTCAGTTCAGCAATTTACAACACAGAGAAGAATGTAATGCAAATGCTAAGTACACTGACAAACCAACTCCGAAAGAGCAGCAAAAAACCAGTTTCTTCAAAGAAAAACTTCTATTCCTGTAATCTAAAATAACATAGTAAGTCTAGATCTGGAATGTCTCTGCTAACTTAGGTTTAGCCAGGTATTCTGTTATTAACAATTCACATTACCCAGTGTGCAAAAGGCCTGCCCAAGCTTCTTATTAACGGCTGTTTTGGTTTTAAGCAACTTTGACCCAATATTTAAATAATACAGTGCTGATATCAGTTAATATGTTCTGTTACTTGGTATTAAAAATTTAAGAATATATATTTTTAAAAACTATGTCCAATTTCAGTATGCATATATAATTCTGCCTGGATCCAAAGCTGGCAACACCAAAGATAAAATTTAATTTATTCCTTGCACCACCCACCCCCCAAATCTTATCTCAGTTTTGGGTTTTTTGCATCATCTTTAAATCTGTAGTTAAAATATATGCAGCACTTACATAGAAAAGAGAAAAAAATTCCCATTAGGAATATACTGCAGTGTAATTAGCCGTTTTCCCTACCACTTAGTAGCAATGGCACAAGATCTCTGCTTAACACCCAATTTTGCTTTACAGAAAAGCCGAAGTCTACTACCAGTATTAGCATTGGAACCTGCACACTGGACATTCAATTAAACTTCTTCGTTGAGAGCTGCTGCTGCTGCTTCTCCTTCTCTTTGTAGGCAATGAACTGAGAGTCTGTACCAAAGATTCTGTCCCACCACGTGAAGGTTGAAGCATAATTGCCGATAAAGTTCATGTGATGGAAATCATGAAAACGGGCCCCGGCGTAGAAAGGCACCAAATGCAGGGGGTTCAGCGGAACGTCATAGCCACTGCAGGGGAGGGAAGACAGAAACCACTATAGTAAGGATTTTTCCCAGATGTACATCACAAAATAGAGACACCAGCTTGGGATTTTTATAAAGTAAAACTTTTGTTGGTATTGTAAGGCCCCAAGGTACTCCCTGTACCACAGGCTTAATGGACAAACAAGATCCTCCTGCCCTAGCCAAATGGTTCTGTGAACTGTCCCAGAACAGCTTCGGCACTCGATGAGCTTTTCAGCTGCTTACTGGCCATTACAGAAACCACCCCGATCGCCACACTACCGCTTCCCTTCCATGCAGAATGCTGCTGGTGTGGCACAGAAGCATCAAAGTCTCACATAGCCCTTGGGTGCGGAGAACTGGAGAGGCAAAGAGCAAGTATTTGGAATCAAAGGAGGAGAGTCATATGGCACGAGTGGCCCAGAGAGGGCTGTCTGGAGGCGTTCAAGGCGAGGTTGTATGGGGCTTTGGGGACCCTGAGCTAATGAGGGTGTCCCCGCCCATGGCAGGGGGGTTGGAACTAGATCATCTTTGAGGTCCCTTCCAACCCAAAGCGTTCCATGATTTAAACAAGTCACCTAAACAAGTCCCAGTGACAGATTTCCTGATGGCTCAGCAGCTCTAATAGACTCAGGGGCAATGTCAGGGATGAGGAACAAGAAATAACACTACCTGTTTGTGACAAATTATAAACATCAGCTCAGCTGCTCATCAAACAGCACCCTAAATCAACTCTTAACTGGTACTTTTACTCTCAGTTTACTGCAAGCTCTTCAAATGTTTAACATTCAAAGTACACAATTAAAGTAATACTAAAGGCAGCACACCATGCTTTAGAGGGATGTGACCTCAGTTGCTTACTAGTACAGGAAAGCATCTTGTCACCACCTTGTGGGGAGAGCACCAGGCAGTTTGTTACCAACACCTCACACCAATGAGCTAAAATAATTACCGAAGGAGGTTCACATCGTGCATCAACTACTTCACAATACATCCCAACGTACACCCCTCAGTTCACAAGCAGTGTGTAACTACACCATCAGTGATTTGTACGATGAGTTCACTAGTGGCTCATGTGGTACTGGAACACTGGGCACCCAGCTTACAATAAGACACTGGACACATCAGAATACATTCACTGATACAAGGGGAAGTGTAATACTGAAAATAAACCCCTACTGCCCCCTTCCTCTTGAGCCCAGGGGAAAAATTAAAAGATCATTCATTTGCAGACGAACCCAACTAAGCCTACTAGTTTTTGCACTAGCACCTAGGAGCCAAATTTGAAAGAACTACAGAAGCTTCCACTACAAAAGACAAGAAGTCTTGACCTCTGCCTCTACACTAAACAACAAAAGCAATCTACGGATTTGTTTTAAAAACAGTCAGTGGTGGTATGACCTGCTAGGAAAGGTGTCTGATGAAGTATTAAATGGAAAGAGCTTGTCTGGAATACCCCTTTTTGTAATTTATTTTGGTGTTCTAATATGCATAAGGTCACCTGTATGCCAAACATCAAGACCTAGACACCCTAACAAGGCACCTCACTTCCAAAACCCTCCCCGAGATGCTCTAGCTGACAGTCTGCGTTCCTTCAAGGCAAGATTTGCTATCAGCACTACCTCAAAAATGAAGACACTAATAACCACTCGGGTTCTGTCATCCTTTGTAAACATGAAAGCTTTCAGTGCAAAACAACCAACAAATCTCAGGGAAGGAGGTGGCTAAGCTTGAGGCAGGCTTAGGAAGGAAAGGAAAAGTGATTATTAAAAAGCAACAAGGATTTCACCTGTGTACGTCAATGGTTTCCATCAAGCGACATATCACCCACGCCCACAGCAGAATTACGTGGTTACAGAAAACAACAATGCCAATAAAAAAGCCAGTTCCAAGGATAAGCGTTTCCAGAGGATGTGCATATTCTGCCTGCATTCCAAATGGAGCCTGGAAAGAGATAACAGACACAGCAGTCACCATCTTCAGTTTTGTGAGCCCCCAAATCAGAGCATCACCCTTTTGCTGTCTTGTGGGAGCACCACAACAGGACAAGAGGAACAATGCTATGGGTAAAGGGTGGTGTCTGACTGAGCAGCGGCCTCAGCAGAGCTGCTCAGCTCCACAATGGGAAACAGAAAGCAGTATTCCACAGTCACTAGGATGATCGATTCCACTCCTGAGCCCAAATACTTCACTACTAGTTCGAGAGTTGACAGCTTTTATTCAGGCGTACCTTTACTTTAGGTCAAATCGTTACCTTAAGGACTACAAAGGTGTTTGGCAAGCCTCTATCAGCTTTGCTGTATGACCTGTCTTAGGAGCAGAAGGAGGAAGCCAAAATACTCTCCAAATCAGGAATAATTTAGAAATTCATTTTAAGAATGAAAACTAACAACCCTCCCTCATCTTTGACAACTTTTAAAAATAAATTCATAGCACTCAAATGTTATTTTGAGATCAAAATAAAAGTATTTTCTTTGCTTTATACATACACAGGCAGCCCAAAAGAGTCATTTTGGTTTGCCCAAAGAGTCATTCTGTAGAGATTTTTTCAAAAGCAGAATGTCATACAAAGAGAACAGTTTAAAAAAAATGAACCTAATGCTGAAAGTGCTACCTTTGATTATCAGGAAAAAAAAATAAAGAGCACTTTGGCTTAAGGACAATTTAAAAATCATCAGTCAATTTATGCTATCAGGGGAAGCTTGCAGAGAAACAATCATTAGCCTGCAGATCATTGCCGCATGAACTGCTAACTACTCTTAGGAACGATGGGCCAGAAGCTGCTCCTGCTACAGCCCTGAGGGGCTGTCAGAAAGCACGGGGAAAACAGCAGCTGCTGCCCCAGATGTACATACATACACACTCATGGACTGGTAACAAGTATCTCCACTACAGGTTTTTAAGAGCCTGCTACACCTAGCTCAACTGGTATGGTCAGACTCCAGCAAGAGTTGAACACAACCTTTCATGCCCATTATGTGACATGAAGGTACAGGAGGTGTTTTCAGACACAAAAGGGATGACCACACTTGACAAAGAGCTCAAAGAATTCTTACAGCATCTATCCTGCTGTCAGAGTGACACAGAAAATTCTCAAGCCTTTCAAGTAAGACCTTTAAATTAGCTATATGATACCATATCTACTAAGAACTATTGAAAAACAACCCAGGAATACATACAACGAACTCGTGGTGAACCTTATGAATGTACTTGTATATTCTCTTGTGATGCAGCAATCTATGCAGGAAATAGTGCCATGCATCCTCAATCACAGCACATCCAAAGCACTGGGCAACCAGGACGTACCTTTAAAAGCAGACAAGCCATCAGTTACAGAATGGTCCAGCAGACACAAAATCCTCAAAGCTGAAACAGTTTATACAGGGAAACGCTGATATGTATTATTGACTAGATAACAGTTCACTTGTGCTACCTTTTTAGCATACTCAGAACACTAATTAGCAGGTGTTAAGGGCTGTTGTGTTTTTCAGCTCATCTGCTGATGTGCTAAGGTGAGTTAGCATGCAAGTAGTATATTGTCTCCCTTGAGGAACAGGCTGCTGCTACAATACAAAGCAAGGGAGAAGGAAGAAGCCTTTATGAGGAATCAAAAAACCTGTATTAAAAAACCCAGAAAGACCAATATTTAACCCAGGCCACAATGTATCTTTCTTTGTTTTCATAAACTTCCTCCTAATCCCACCACCTTCCCAGTATCAGAGCAGTTTGAGGCTGTTGAAAGAAACAAATAAAACTCGAAAGCTCTAATTAACTCTTAGAGCA
Source organism: Laterallus jamaicensis coturniculus (assembly GCA_022605575.1). Classification (NCBI taxonomy): domain Eukaryota; kingdom Metazoa; phylum Chordata; class Aves; order Gruiformes; family Rallidae; genus Laterallus; species Laterallus jamaicensis. Next base: position 45,273,096 of record JAKCOX010000004.1, on the reverse strand, counting down.
GTTAAGTATCAAAAGAGGCAAGATTAACAAACACAGCTTGCATTGTCAAAGAATTATTGTGGGTCAGGGAGGCTGGACTAGATGATCTTTTGAGGTCCCTTCCAAAGCCGAATGGTGTGTGATCCTGTGAATAGATTTGGCAGCAGTGTTTATTCAATATTCTGCCTCCAAATGCATGCAGCTCTGCATCAACATACAACAGGAATCAACTTACCACTTGGGCATCTCTTCCCATTCGTAGGGGATGTTAAAGTACTCTGTGAAGTAATAGGTGCCGCAGATCAGAGGAAGCTGAATGAAGAAGTGGTTGAAGAGGAGCGTTTTGAAACACTTCCACTGCTTTTCCCATGTTTCTGGTTTATCCTGAGACACAAACAGAACAAGGTGTGTTATGTTCTCTTCTTGCACATAACTAAAGTGCTTCAAAAATTACCTCAGAGGCAGTTTCATCTCACCTCAGGCGACAGCGCGTCCTCCAATAATACAAATTAACTCGGGCAATACAAATTACATGGGATTGGATTCAGTTTCAAACCTTGTTTTTCTGTAGTTTTCTGTAAAGCCATTAGCTATTCCTGCTATTTCAGGAGCATTTTGTGTTCGACAATTTAAAACAAACCCAAGTTTGCTTTTTTCCCTTCATACCACTGAAAGTATTTCCATAGCTAAAACGACACAAGGAGAAGCTGAAGATGAGAGATTAGGAAGAAATACGTTGCCCTGGAAACATCCAGTTTTTACCAGGAGACATTTTACCAATTCCTGTAGAAATTTCAGAAGCTGGTATAATTCTTTTCTAATTCATACTGCAAGGAACCAAGGGAAGACAGTTGTCTTTAAATACTGGCTGTGCCCCTGTTAACGGTTAGGAGCACGCAGTGCATTTCTAGGCTTTCTCTGTTGCCAAGAGACATCAAAATCCTTCCCAAGGAGGTGTGCACAGACATACTTGGAAAGACAGACTTGTTACCATGTAAGCACATGGTGTAATTCTTTCATAATAATAACACCAGATGCTGCAATTCTACTGTACGTTGTTCCCACCTGCTGACATACAAACCTACGTGGAGAAAATTCCACCTTGCTGTCAGAGAGATTGGCATGCCCTTTTCTCCCTGTACTGCCACCGTGAAAAGGACACCCTCACCCAGAAATAACTCCTTCTCCCAAACCCACTTCTCTTTCTCCCCTTGCACATACTGTAACATTTCTCTGGCACTTCCAGGATGTCCATGGCAACAGAGGGAATGAGGTGGTGTAGAAATGGAAATGGAGATCCTGCAGGTATCCATTCTACTCAATGCAAATCAGGAAGTGCTGAGTTCACAGCCTTGTCTTACCTGCTGAATTTTATATTTCTGCATGTAGGGGATAAACTGGAAGACAAATCCAGGTACACAGAGCAAGAAGTACGAAGCTTCGTGAACTATAAGCGATCCCCAAGTTGCAATCTGGAACTTCGTGTAGTTATCCAGCATGTAATTCCAGGCATTTTTAAAAGGTTGCTGCAAGGGATTGTCAGGTAAGAAAGAGTCTATATATTCCACCGCCAGATAGGCAGAGTTCAAGATGTTAACGCTGTCGTTAGCTGCCATCGTTCAAATGTAAAGCATCACAATTACAGTTCTTCTGCAGTTGTCTGTGAGTAACCCACAAGTCTGAAGAAAAATGGAACAACCGGTGGTTAATCTTCAGAAAAAAACCCAAACACATTTCTTATCCTACTTTTAAAGCAAGAACAGCAAAGGGAAAGGGGGGTTCTCTTTCTACAGAGCGGTGTAAAATGAGAGAGCTGAGGACAGGTCTGAGAGGCAGACCGGCTGGAGAGGTGGTCAGCTCTCAGGTTGTGAGATCAGGTCAAGGGAACAGAAGTATAAGGAAATATTCTTACTCAATTCTGTCTCAAGCCTTTTACAGAATAACTATATTCCATACTCAAGGACCGCCTACTCCCAACCCCCTGCCAGGGGCAGGGACAGCCCCCGGCCCAGAGCGCCCGAAGCCCCATCCAGCCCGGCCTTGAACCAGGGATCCCGGGGCAGGCCCAGCTCCTCCGGGCTGCCCGTGCCGAGCACCCCCACTCCGAGCGAGGAGTCCTCCTCCTCACCTGCCGCCCGAGCCGACCCTGTGTCAAGGTCCCGTCGCCACAGGCCCAGCGCAGCGCCTTTCGCCGCCCCCGTGCCCGGAGCCGCCTCTTCCCCCCGCTCCCAGCCCGGCTCCGCGCCCCCCATCGCTCCCGCGGCTGTCCCCCGGGCTCCGACTGCCCCACCTCCCGCCCCGCGGGCGCTGGCGAGCCCCGGCCGCGCCGCTCTGGCTGGGCACGGCTCAGCACCGAGCCCGGAATCCAGCGCGAGTACCCCCCGCTTTCCGCCCGCCACGGCGGGGGGCGCTGCCCTCCCAGGGGTACGCACGGCTCCTCACCCTCCCTCCGGAGCGGCCAGAGGCGAGTCTGCGCCTGGCTCAGGCTCATCCGTCCCGCTGCCGAGCCCGTCCGCCCCACGACCCCACGAGGGAGCGGAAGAGGCCAGCCCCGCTCCCCTATCCCGCACCCCGCGCCCCGCGGCGGCAGCGCCACGCCTCACCCCGCGGAGCCCAGTCAGGCCGCCGCCCCCAGGCCTCCTCACCCGAGCAGCGGCCGCAGCAATGAGCGACCCCGGGGCCGCCGGCGCTTCAAGTGCGCCCGCCCGCCGGACTGGCCGCAGCTCCCGGCGCGGCGCCCATTGGCTGCGCGGCGCCCACTGTCGGGAGTCAGGCGCGGGCGGGCGCGGCGCCGGCGGCGCGGCGATTGGCCGGAGGGGTGGAGTGATGATAGTGAGACCCCTGCGCGCAGCCAATGAGGCGGGAGGCAGCGCTGGTGACGTCAGCGGCGCGATGAGGAGACTGGCGCCTCAGCCGGACGGGCTCGGCTCTACTTCCGGCAGGGCGGGAAGCGATGGAGACTGGCTTGCGGGGGAGCGGCGGGCTCCTTGCTGCCGCCGGCCCCGGTTCTTGCGGCCACAGCGTTACCCGCCGGCGGCCGCGCCCCAGGCCAGAGGCGGCAGGGAAAGGGAGAAACTGCGCCAGGCCCGGCCAAGCCGCCGCGGGGGTGAGGAGGCCGGAGGGGGAAGCCCGCTCCAGCGCCCGGGGAGCACCGGCGCCCCCGGAACAGCCGCCCGAGCGCCCAGAGAGGATCCCGCGGGTACGCACGGCCTCCGCCAACCTCCGGCCTCCCACCAGCTCCCACCCCGCCCTGGCGCCAGGAGCACTCGTCCTGGGTCTTGCGCCGAGGACGCGCGTTGCAAGCGGCTGCGGGGCGTTCGGAAAGGCTGTACAAACGTTTATTTGCAGGAAGTTCCTCAGGGTGACAGTCACTTCGGTCGGGTTAAAAGGAGGCGGCCGGGTTAAAACGAGCAGCCGCGTACAGTAGGTGCAGGTATGAGCCAGCAGAAGCCACGGTTACAGGCAGAGACAGCCCCCAGCCCCATGCAAGCACAACGCCAGCCCATACAATCTTTAGAAACGTTAAGTCAATTTTCATGCCAAATGACGTTTTCGGATAAAAAAGTAAGAAAGGAGTAACATCTAAACGTGACTAAAACAGGAGAGAAAAAAAAAAAAAACCCTGACAGGTACAGACAACATTTTTATTAAAAAGATCCTGAAATTACACCTGCCCGAGAAGCGTTACACCATCGCCCATCCCTCCCCTGGGGGGAATTAGTAGTGTTAAGCGTCGTTACATATCAAAAAATACAACTCTGTTTTACAACATAGTACTGGCATATTCAAAGTACTGTGCTGAATTATAAATAGTAAAATCAGGTTTTAAAGTATCTCAATAGAAAGCAACTTATGCCCACACAAACAGATATGCACGTGTTATAGTTATGTAACAAAAGTTTTATAAAAGGAAAACATTTAGCCCATGCCAGCTTGAATTACTGAGGTGGGAATTCAATACCTACCATGAAGACTGAGAGTTCATTTCTTTAAATATATCTATTAGTCTCTGGAAAAAATAAGACAAAAATTTACTTTCACCAGAATACACGCCATTCTTCACTGACGAGCCCCGTGTCTCCATCCCTGACAGACACCGGTCCTTGGGGAAGCGGCTTTTTGAAGACCTTGCAATAAAAAAAAGGAAATGGTCTGCTAGACTTCACAATTCAGTTGGCTTCTGCTCCAGCGCAGAATGATCCCACGCACTGCTTCTGCCTAGAGTAATCTTCATCACCCGCCATCTGTAATTGTAGACAGTCACGTCTTCCACTGTGACTCAAGGTGCAGCGACAAGTAGATAAGTGCTTAGATACTCAGTCACTTCAAATACACTTGTCAAGGACTGCTTTAGTGCATAATCCAGTTGAAAATCCTTTTACTGATCATAATGGTTTGTCAATAACTGTAACACCTATAGTGAGGAGGAAAAAAAGGCAGATAGCATTAATTTCTTTCTGACAAAGATGTCTGGATCAGCACAAAGTTCTAAAAGTTTGTGACTTGGCAAAACTTGCCATTACTCAAGTTTAATTTTGTCATCTGTGAAACACATACTTAACAGTCACTTGAAAAGCTCATTTGAGGAACTGCAGTTGCTGAAATTGTAATTGGACCCCACCCCATAGATCTCTTGTTAAAAAGACTGGTCATACTGCAATCATCTTTCTGATTCACCACTTCAGGTGCTGAATTCCACCTGAGCACAGTTTTAGTACCACTTTTTTCCTTGTAGTGAGTGTTTGAAGTGATGATTAAAAACACACCAGCAGATTCTTTGTGAACAATCCTAGTTGCCTTCAGTTTCGCTGTAGGACTTTATTTGGGTGCTCTGTCCATTCTTTTACCCTAGCTGTTGCACACTGTAAGCAATCTGTTAAAACACCTAGGCACGTTACCTGCATAGCTTCTTCCTGTACTCATACATGATGCCACAACCGTCCATTTATCAGTTGTTGGATTATAATATTCCACTGTTGATAAATTACAGGAGCCATCATCTCCTCCAACTACATACAAGAGACCGTTTACAGCACAAACACCTAAGACAAGGCAGGATAGTGGGTACCAAAGTTAGCAGTTGGCTCGCTCCATGCCCCCTCCCCGCCTCGCCCCCCAAAAGCAGCAGAGATCCAGGAGCATGCTGTTTACACCGAGCAGGATCACCTGGTGTTTTAAAGCAGCGCTCCAGCATACCTGCATTCCGCCTGCACATGTTCATGTCAGCAACCTGCTTCCACGTGCTGGCAACAGGATCGAACACCTCGACGCTCTTCCTTACCAGAGGGCCGTCATGACCACCTACTGCATACAGTAAATTGTTTAACACCCCGACACCTGCGAACATAGGGAAAAGTGCAAAATGAGCCAGAGAGAATGGTCTGACCAACAGAGAGAGGAAACAACAAGCAGTGCGTCCACTAGCACAACTCCTTCATCCTGTCAACATTAAGGACTATTTGAGAAAGCTTTTGGGTCAGGATGTGCTAACCAAAGACAGGAACTACAGCAAGACAAAGATGAAATGTCTTGCTCGCTCCCCTACCATGTTGCAGCACACAAGGACCGGGCTGTTCTGCAACAGAAGATTTCCAGAGTTTGGGGAAAAGAAAAAAAAAAAAAGAAAAAAAGAAGAAAAAAAGAAAAAAAGGAAAAAAAAAAGAAAAGAGAACAAAAGAAAAAAGGAAAAAAGGGGAAAAAAGAAAAAAGAAAAGAAAAAAAAAAGACATGCAGGAGAATGAGGGTTTCTGAAATTTGGGAGTAATTAGAAGAGTAAATGAGACAGCGCACTCAGCCAGCGTACCAGAAATCTGACAAGTTGCTAAAGCATAAGTGAATTTCTTTAGAAAGTAAGAACTGCAGTATGGAGGATAAAAGTTGGATGGACAGAGTCAGGGATGTTTCCACTGCAGTGTGAGAATAGCTCACAGCTCTATGAAACAAAAGCCAGCACTCACAGCGAGCACCTTCCTCGCTGCTGGAGGAGAACACCAGGGTATCGTGAACCATGCTTTGGTTGTCAGAGTACCCCAAAGGACAGTGAAAAGCGTTTCCTTTTCTCCCCAGGGAGTAAAGAGGAGTAAAGGAAAAGGTCACAACCAGAGTTTTATCAGACTGTGAGCTTGGGGTGAAGGAGTAACTAAAGCTGGTCTGTGCCTGCCTGGTAGATAGGCAGATGTTGGAGAGACAGTAACAGGGGAAGCAGAAAGGAAGGCCTCTCTTTATTCCTCACTTTAGAACACACCATTAGAACCCAAGCACCACAGGTTTCAGAAATGTAAGTGTTTGGGTTGTCTCATTAAAGCTTGCAAGTGGAAGTACAGTAGGAAACCTAATAGGTGTTCCATTTCAGATTATGAAACTCCAAGCTGAGAGACAGATTTAAAAACATGGTTCTTAAAGGGTTCCTTGAAAAGGGCACAGCTTAAAATCTTTAACGAAGGGAAACTGCAAACATAAATACAAAAAGATGAGTTCAGTCTTTCAGAGGAAAAGAAAAAATTATGCTGGGTTAGAAAAAAGACCCCTGAGACTTTAATAGTCATCTGAAATATCTCTGAAAACATGTTACTAACATTGTATGTAAGAGCCATTCCTATACAGGGAAAGAAATTACTCCTCCTGAAATTACTACATCATCTTATTAAAAAGACAGATTTAATAATTAAAGGAAGGGTGAAATAAACATGGAGCAGTTAATTGGTGTTGCAGATCTGAAAAATAGCCTCTTAATAGGACACTGCTTTATAAATCACACTATGTAATGCTCCACCAGTATACTCACTACTAACATTTCCTAATATCCTTCCTGTTTAATTTAATTCCCCTTTTATTGCTATCATTTCCAGCTATCATGGCACAGTATATAGCAGACAGCTCTTCCTTTGCCCACTCCGATCACACTTTATTAGCAGGGATAATACAACAGTCATCTTTTGCAGCATTAAACATTGCAGAACCAGAAGAAGGGCTAAGAGTTTTAGTATATAAATGTCTGATGTGATATAAATCCACCCCCCCGGCCCCCCAGGACTTTCGGAATAGTTACCGACCTTCCTATTTGGTGTGTAGAGTTTTTCCTCTGCCACATTGCCATTTTTTCTTTGAAAGCTTCTCATTTTTGACAGTGTCCTCCATTCCTCTTTGATGCTTCATTTTCCCTTAATCCCACACACCCAGTTTTTCCAAGTCCTACCTTATTCCTTGCTCCTTCCGTCGGTATCCTCTTGCTGCCGTCTTCTGAGTTCTCCTCTGTTATTTTTCTTCCCCGCCCACTTGTCAGGACCCTGTCTCATCTCACTCATCCCTCCCAAACGGCCTACATCTGGATCTGAAGTTCCTCATCCCAATATGCTGCTGGTAACCGATCTGTCCCCGTACCGATCAACTGAGCAGCAGCTGGTACTAAAGGAGAGTAACTGAGGGTTAACCTCTGAAGTAGGAACAGAAGAGATGGGCTTAAGTTCCTTGAGATGACCACAGATCCACAGTCTTAATAACAGGCACATAATTCTCTGTCACTGGCACCCATGATGCCACCCAGGGCTGATCCCAGCCCAAAATGTTCCAAGGGGTTTTGGTGTTAGGCCACTACAGCCAAGCTCAGTTAACAGGCATGATTTTAACACCTCCGCCCGCTCCCGCCCCCTACCCCACACAAAGACAGCTTCTCAGGGATTTAAAGATGGCACAGAACAATGCTGATAATTTCACTTGGTTATGAGAATCTGAAATAACTGACTACATTTACTTTTCCTCTTTTTTTATCAGATGACAACATAAAAGGCAGCAGAGTGTTAAGGAAACAAACGTGGTCCCAAACAAGGGAGAGTGGGAAGGGGAGAAAGAGGGGAGAAGACCCCAGCAGTTAGTTCTAAGGCACTAAATTTCAGAGTCATAGAAGTAACTCAACATTTAAAAAAATAAATCTGAAAACATCTAGGATATAAACAGGCAACAAGCACATGGGTAAGTTCACAAAAGCAGGCAGTTTAAAAAACCCAACAGCACTGAGATGAAACAGGCTTGCAGGCACGCTGCGAGATGAAGCGCTCTCAGCCCACCAGCACTATTTGTCTTGATCTCAATACTTATATATCTGTCCAGTTTATATAAATGTTTTCCTCAAAACTCACCAATGTTCCAACACGAGTATTGAACAGTACCCTTACTGCAGCTCTGGCCAGTTTTTAATCTGGAGTTCACTTCCAAGATGTCCAGACTAACTAAGAATTCCACAAGACAGCCAATGTTTTCTTAAGATAAAACATACCTTGTTAATGCCACACAATCAACACATTACTTGTAGCAGTAAAAGACACACCAACTTGCTGATTTGCAACAGTATAATGAAGTATCACTTCATTTTAGTAATGATTTTACAACTTGCCTATTTCTTTTGAAATAGCTTGGACTTAATTTAAACACCATTAAACAGATTAAAAACTGTTCAGAGTTAATAAACAATAATGGAAGGCAAGATGAAAAGTTGGGATAATTATTAATAATCTACTGAGCATTCTAAAAGTCCAATTTAATTTGTCACAACAGAACTCTCCACTCATGAAACACATTAAAGCAACAACCAGTAGATGCTTGAAGGGTGTTGCTAAAAAGCACCAGTGAGCATTTGGCAAAAAGAAAAAGTGACTTAACTAAAAAAAAGTAAATTTAGAAAAAAAACCAACATGCTGTTTGACTTGAAAAAACTCCATGGGAACACATCTAGAGAAATAAATTCTGCAAGTTGAGAAAAACTGAAATACTGAAAGACAAATGGAGGACAGTGAACAGCAAGTGAGATTTGAGCCCACAGTGTAAACAGCTAATGAAAATGCAAAAGTCAACTCAGAGCTCCGGAGGCACCTTTTCATTTAAGCCAAAATCCCACAGGCACTTCCAATGTCTTTAGAGAGACACAGACATACTCCAAATGGCAAGGAGGGGCAAAAAGATCCATGAAAAGGTAAAGAAGGGATTTTTAAGATTATAAGGAAATCATAGAATCATAGACTGGCATGGGTTGGAAGGGATCCCAGGGATCATAGAGCTCTAACCCCCTGCCACAGGCAGGGACACCAACATCAGGCCTGGAGCTACACAAGGTTGCCCAGGGCCTCATCCAACCTGGCCTTGAACACTTCCAGGGATGGGGCATCCACTACCATCTCAGGGCAGCCTGTTCCAGCACCTCACCACTCTCTCTGTAAAAAACTTCCCCCTAATATCCAATCTAAACCTTCCCTCCTTCAGCTTTAATCCATTCCCCCTTGTCCTGCCATTGCCTACCCTTCTAAAAAGTTGATTCCCCTTCCTGTTTCTCTGCTCCCTTCAGGCACTGGCAGGCTGCAATGAGGTCCCCCCACAGCCTTCTCTTCTCCAGGCTGAACCAGCCCAGCTCCCTCAGCCTCTCTTTGAAGGGGAGCTGCTCCACAAATAAATGGATGTACCATGGCTAAACAATAAGGAAGGATAACATATAGTAGCTTATACATATACAAAGCATGCAAACAGCAGGTGAGGAGAAGAATTACTGAAGATGAAACAAAGGGTACTTAAGTGGGTGTAATGGGATGAAACTAGAAATAAAAACTTAAGAATGAACAAGGACAAAATTTCCTGTAGCAAATCAAAATGCAGAAGAAGCCCTCCGAAGAGGTGGGAAGCTACTCACAGTTCACACCAAGTCAACCAGAAATTGCTATTGGAAAAATCAGCCCTAAAGCAGCAAAAGGACATCTTGAAGAAAGGACATTTCTTTCACCCTGGCCATCTAGATTGGGATACTTCAGCATTTAGGAGACATGAAATCGACTGCCACAATCCATGTGTATTAGTTGGTATGCTAAAAACATCAGAAGTTATGGAAGAGGAGGAATGTGGAAGGTATGGAAAAAGGAGGAAAGGGGTTTACTGTTGACAGTCAGAATCCTACTCAGTGGGACAGTTTTGTGTTTATAATCTGTGCTGCACCAACAAGCTCAGACTAGAGGAGCCCAGCAGACTCAGGCTTCATCTTACCTTGCATATTTTCAGATACATTTTAACCCCACAAGTGTGTTTGTCTTACAACCATAGTTGCTCCTTGTCCACTCACCTGCTCCACTCCGTCGAGTGCTCATTTCTGCAACGTAGGTCCACTCGTTTGTGGTGGCATCATAACATTCCACGGAGCTAAGGCACTGACGTGACGCCCCATCATAGCCACCAACAGCATACAGCTTACCTAGAAGGGTAACCAACAGACACCAACAGGTATCACAGGCATGTAGCCTACATTGGTGACAGGCTGAGGAGAGGTCATCGGTCTCTAAGTTTGCTACTAATCACCTGTCAGATCACCTGTCAGATCTACACCCATCACCTGTCAGATCTTGAGCTTCTGTTTTGTAAATACCTCAAGACAGGACACTTGAATTCTCAACATTTTTTGGGATGTAAGATACAGTCAGAATCACAGAACATCTGGGGTTGGAAGGAACCTCAAAAGCTCATCTAGTTCAAACCCTCTGCCAGAGCAGGATCACCCAGACTAAATCACGCAGGAACACATCCAGGCAGGTTTGAATGTCTCCAGAGGAGACTCCACAGCCAATCTGGGCAGCCTGCCACCCTCACAGGGAAAAAGTTCCTCCTGACATTCCCATGGAGCTTCCTGTGCTCCAGCTGCACCCATTGCCCCTTGTCCTGTTGCTGCCATCCCTGAGAAGAGCCTGGCTCCAGCCTCCTGACTCTCACCCTTTACATATTTATAGACATTGATGAGGTCACCCCTCAGTCTCCTCCAGGCTAAAGATCCCAGCTCCCTCAGCCTCTCCTCATAAGGAAGGTGATCCACTCCATCACCTTGGTGGCCCTGCACTGAGCTCTTTCAAGTAGTTCCCTGTCCTTGAACTGAGAGGCCCAGAACTGGACACAATATTCCAGCTGTGGTCTCACCAAGGCAGAGCAGAGGGGGAGAAGAACCCCTCCTGACCTACTAACCACACCTCATCTAACACACCTCAGGACACCATCAGCTTTCTTAGCCAAGGGCACATTGCTGGGTCATGGCCATCCTGCTGTCCCCCAGGACCCCCATGTCCCTCTTATCTATGCAGCTCTCCAACAGGCCAGTCCTCAGCCTATACGGGTCCCTGGGGTTGTTCTTCCCCAGATGCAAGACCCTACCCCTTGCCCTTGTTAAATCTCATTAAACTTCTCCCTGCTCAGCAATCTAGCCTGTCTAAGTCTTGCTGAATGGCAGCACAGCCCTCTGGGGCGTCAGCCACCCCTCCCAGTTGTGTGTCATCAGCAATCTTGCTGACTGGACACTTTATTCCCTCATCCAGGTCACTGATAAATATATTGAATAGCACAGGTCCCAGCAACAACCTCTGTGGGACCCCACCAGATATGGGCCTCCAGCCAGACTTTGTCCCATTGATCAACACTCCCTGGCTTCTTTCCTTCACCCAGCTCTCAACCCACCTCACTACTCGATCTTCTAGACCACACTTCCTCAGTGTAGCCACAAGGATGCTGTGGGAGATGGTGTTGAATGCTTTCCTGAGGTGAAGATAAGCCACATCCACTGCCCTACCATCATCTATCCACCTGGTTATGTCCTCACAAAAGGCTGTTAGATTAGTCAAACATGATTTCCCCTTGGTAAAACCATGCTGACTGCTCCTAACAACCCTCTTATCCTCGGTGCTGTCTCTAGGCACATCAAGGATAAGTTGTTCCATCACCTTTCCAGGTACGGCTCCTTCTTGCCCTTTCTGAAGGCTGGAGTGACATTTGCTTTCCTCCAGCCCTCAGGCACCTCTCCTGCTTCCCATGACTTCCCAAAGATGATGGAGAGTGGCCTAACAATGACTTGCACCAGCTCCCTAACTGCACCTTCTCACTATCCTCCATGGCTCACCCCAATTTGCATCAGTGCACTATAGGAACCTCCTGGTCTGCAGCAGGTGGCTGTGCCAGCCTCCCAGCAAACACCTAGAGAGTTACAATCTCCCATAAGAACCAGAAGCTGCTGTCAGCTGCCTGCAGAAGGCCTCATGAACGTCCTCCTCTTCATCACGCGGCCTCTAATAGGCACCCACAGCAGTACTCCCACACTAATCTTTAATTCTCACCCACAAACTTGCAATTCATTCCTCACCCACCCCTGGACAGAACTCAAGACATAACGAGCAACTCCACCTCCTTTCCTTCTTGGCTTGCCTTTCCTAACATGGCCTCATTCCGGTCCTGTGGGCTATCCCACCAAGTCTCTATAATCACAACTAGAATATAACCCAACAAATCCAAAAAGAACAACAGGAGTCAAAAGCTTCTAATTGCCTAGCTGAAGTACAAAGGCACCCTGACATGGTTTTAATCAGGAATTGTTCCAAAGCAAGCCAATGCTAGTACCTCTGGCATTGGAAGCATGCAAATTGGCTTCCTAGAAAGATAAAAAGTTCAGATGAAAATTACATTTTCAGATCAGCAGCTCCTATGCAGCTAAAACCCACACCTAAAAGTGCTTAAGGACCCAAGTGCCAACCCAGGGCTGTGTTCTGCAAGCAACATCCAGGCTGTTTACTACCCAGCTGACTCAGAAGTCAGCAGCTTTTTCCTAGCACTGTTCTTGAGATTATTCCCAGCATGCAGCCAAAGTCAGCCACAGAGAGCAGAGCTGGCAATACCACAGTACTACATGGCTAGAGACCAATTTAGAAGGTGTCCTGGTTCTGGTCAGGCCAGGGTTGACCTCCCCAATCAGACAACACAGGTGAGCTGAGTCAGCCCAGGTGAGCTGAGTTAGCCAGAGCTGTTTTCCACACTACCTGACACCACTTGCCCATAAAAGCAGCTGGCTGGGGAAGAGTAGGGGCTCTTTTTTGTCTCTAGGACAGTTGGAGTGTGGCTGGGATGTCGGGTCAGTCGGTTCTTACTGTCGGGCAGCCCTCTGCAATCATCAGGTCCATAAGGTACTCTGTGTGAGCACTGGGTGTCTGTGTAACCAGCCATTATTGTTCTGTATTCACTTGGATATTTGGCAAACTGTCCTTATCCCAACCCATGGAGGCTCTGCCTGTTTCTCCTCTGGGAGTGAGTGAGTGGCTTGGTGGACATTTGGCCTCTAGCCAGGGCTAAACCACCACAGAAGGTCATCACTTCAGTAATTAGGCTCTCTAGCTTTAGGCATGCAGTCCAGAGCAAGCACACTTAGAGATCTTTTCCTCAGGCATAGATGAAACTCAGGAAGAATTTCCAACCTCCCTGCTAAAAGCTGGTTGAAACCCAGGAGAATCTGAATTGCAAGGCTAATCAAAAAATAAATCTGAAGTTATCTTCAGTAGCAAGAAAACTTCACAGTGTGAGTGTAATTCCTCCCCCAGCTTTTTTTTTAATATAATTTGTCAACTTACCTCCAACAACACCAACACCAACACTGCTTCTTCTTGTGTTCATTGGAGCCACATGAAACCACTCATTAGTCTTTAAGTTGTAAACTTCGACTGATGATAAACCTAGAAGACAACACTGCTTTCACTATAAATCCAGGTGCAACATATTGTCTGCCTTCTAGAAAATTCTTCATACCTGAAAATCAAATTATTTCATTTTAAGGACTATTAATCATGGTGCTAAAGGCACAACTGGTAGCCGTTAGCCAGTTAGAGTTCCTTCATTCTCAGTGCCTGAAAAATGGACCAATAAAGTTTTTGTGGAACTCTGAAAATTTCCTTTCTGGATTTTTTCCTTTCTTTTTAACCAAGCCACAGTGGTCTCTCCTACATATGGTGATCATCTCTGCACAAATAGTTTAACAGATCTGTGAAGAGAAAGAACAGCATCACAGAACCACAGACCATCCTGAGCTGGCAGGGACCCTTACGGACCATGGAGCCCACCTTCTGGCTCCACACAGGCCCAGCCCAGTCAGAGATGGCACTGAGAGCATTCTCCAGGCGCTGCTTGCCCTCAGCACAGCTCAGGGCTGTGACCCCTTCCCTGGGGAGCCTGTGCCAGTGCCTGACCCCCCTCTCAGTACAGAACCTCATTCTGACACCCAGCCTAAACCTCCCCTGGCACAGCTTCAAGCTGTTCCCTCAGGTTCTAGGCCTGGTCCCCAAAGAGAGAGGAGCCTATGTCCAAAGCCCTTCCCACAGGTCAGAGAAGGCTGCCTGTATTCCCATTTACAGTACAGGAAAATACAGAGGGCTATTTCATACACAACCAGGACAAAAAGAGCAGGTAATTTTTCTGCTCCCATCTCCCGTGAGTTATGGGCTCCAGCTCCAGAGGATGTGCCAAAATGAAACACTATCACTAACACAGGCCACCCTCATGCTTGGTTTCATTCAGCTACCTGGCTGCCCAGAGAGGGGGTGGATGCCCCTTCCCTGGGGGTGTTCAAGGCCAGGTTGGATGGGGTGCTGGGCAACCTTGTGTAGCTCCAGGCCTGGAGGCTCGTAGCCCTGCCTGTGGTAGGGGGGTTGGAGCTCTGTGATCCTTGGGGTCCCTTCCAACCCAGACCAATCTGGGATTCTATGATTCTATGAAAGAGACATACAAACTGGACACAAGCATTTCAAGAGTCAAAGGCAGCCAGCGGTGCACCAAGGCAGATATACCTGTACTCCCATCAAATCCTCCCACAGCATAAAGAAGGCCATTTAACACAGCTGCGCCCAGTGTGCTTCTCCTGTCCTGCATATTGGCGACACTTGTCCACTGGTCCTTCACTGGATCATAGGAATCTACTGTGCGAACTCGCAAAGAGCCATTGAAGCCACCAACAGCATAAACCATGCCTCCCATGTACACCATTCCTACAGAAGGGAAATGAGGAGGAAAGATGAGTGTTTTAGTCTCTTTGACAGTTAACTTTGTTCCCTACTGCCTGAAGCATGCAGATCCTTGACACAATTCACTGAACTCACTACACCATCAGGCTTCTGACATTCAGACAACGACCAGAAATTCTGACACGTTTTCTAACTGATAGCTCATGTTTCTGAGTGTTGTACTGGCTGAATTTCTCCTTGATTGGATATCTCAGCTGCTCTACGTTCACATTTTCATGTTTTTTTGTATGGGTTGGTCACTTCACATTCAGCTCATTTAATAATACAGTATTTTACTAGTAAAATGATGCATTATTGTAACACATTATTTAAACTGATCTATACTCTGTATCTACGGAAGGTAATAAGGCAGTTTATCCTGGAGATTACAAACCAAAGCACAAATTAAGATCAAATTATCAATCTTGTGTTGTTCCAGAGTAACAATTCAGATTTTAAGGTTGATCACTGAAGCAAAGGCTTGGCCCTTCTCAAGTAAATATCGTAGGTAGAGTTCCAAAGAACAGCTGACACTTTATATGGGTGCCTAAGTTCTGAAGCATTACCAACCATAACAAAAAAATTAGGCATCCTTTACCTGCTCTACATCTTCTGGAAGGCAGCTCAGCCACCTGATGCCAGCGTTCTTCTTTAAAATCATAGCACTCAACACTGCGAATTGCCTTTGGTGCTTGTCCTCCAACTACCATCATCAACTACAAGAGAGGCAATAGTATTTGTTAGTCATCTGCATGTATGAGCACCCAAAAGATTAAAAAGGTATTAAAAAATTAAAGTGAGTTTCTGTACAAGGAATAATCAAAGCACAATTCAGCTTGAATAAGAAATACCCATCTTGCAGGCTGGGCAGGATTCAATTTTTTAAAAAACATGCAGTTTGCCATTGTGTCCAATGAAACACGAGGCAGAAAAGCACGGAGCAGTTAGAACTTAGGTAGGGATCCCATGAACGAGGCAGGTCCTGCTGTCTCTTCACATCCTACTCCAAGCCCAGGTGGGAGAGAATTCAGTGTCTGGGAAGTTCAGTGGAACTTTGACCATCCATCACAGGACAGCCTGAGCTGATCCCCTCGAGAATCATAGAATAATAGAATCACAGGGGTTGGAAGGGCCCTCCAGAGTCCAACCCCCCTGCCAAAGCAGCTCCCCAGCTCATATTGCACAGGGCAGCGTCCAGACGGGGCTGGAATCTCTCCAGAGATGGAGACTCCACATCCCCCTGGGCAGCCTGTCCCAGGGCTCTGGCACCCTCACTGGGGAAAAGTGCTTCCCCATGTTGCTGTGGAACTTCCTATGCTCTGACTTGCAGCCATTGCCCCTTGTCCTGTCTCCACAGAGCACTGAAAAGGGGCTGATCTGGTTATTCCTTCCCAGGTGCCAGACTCTCCACTTGCTTTTGTTGAACCTCATCTGGTCTCTCCCTGCCCAGCTCTCCAGCCTGTCCAGGTCTCTCTGGATGGCAGCGCAGTGTCCTGCGTGTCAGCCACTCCTCCCAGCTTAGGATCATCGGTAAACTAAGTGAAGCCTCCTATTCCATCACTGCAGCTGCCATAACAGTACTATGAAAAAACACCTTTACTTTACTGGGAAGAAGACGGTATCTAATGCTTGTTTTGTTTTCTCCTAAAACGAACGAGAGGTAGTATTTAGCTAAAAATTCAGTAAAATGGATCAACTCAGGCACTTCAGTCTTTATTTTGTTTTGATTGTTATAAAAGCCAAACCAGGCTAACTTCTGTTGTTGACACAACAGAAGGAAAAGAGCCATCCAGAGGGATCTTGACAGCCTGGAAAGGTGGGCCCGGGGGAACCTAATGAGGTTCAACACTGCCAAGTGTCAGGTGTTGCTCTTGGGCTGGAGGAATCCCAGCCATAGATACAGACTGAGAGAAGAGCTCCTGGAGAGTAGCCCTGCTGAGAAGGACTTGGGGATTCTGGTGGATGAGAAACTTCACATGAGCCAGCAGTGGCTCTTGCAGCTCGCAAGGCCAATGGTATCCTGGGCTCCATCAGCAGAGGGGTGGCCAGCAGGGACAGGGAGGGGATTGCCCCTCTCTGCTCTGCCCTCAGGAGGCCCCAGCTGGAGTCCTGTGTCCAGAGCTGGGCCCCCAATACAAGAAAGATGTGGAACTGTTGGAGAGGGTTCAGAGGAGCCACAGAGATGATTAGAGGGCTGGAACACCTGCCCTACAAAGAGAGGCTGAGGGAGCTGGGTTTATTCAGCCTTGAGAAGCTGCGGGGGGACCTCATTGCAGCCTGCCAGTACCTGAAGGGAGATTATAAACAGGAGGGGATTCAACTTTTTAGAAGGGTAGATAAAGTGAGGACAAGGGGGAAGGTTTAGATTGGATATTAGGGGGAAGTTTTTTACCGAGAGAGTGGTGAGGGGCTGGAACAGGCTGCCCAGAGAGGGGGTGGATGCCCCGTCCCTGGAAGTGTTCAAGGCCAGGTTGGATGGGCCCCTGGGCAACCTTGTGTAGCTCCAGGCCTGGAAGTTGGTGACCCTGCTTGTGGCAGGGGGGTTGGAGCTCTATGATCCTTGGGGTCCTTTCCAACCCACACCATTCTATGATTCCCCATACTGGTGTATTTCCCAAATGATGAAGCCTCCCATTCCCCTGGGAGGGGAAGCAGCAGTAGCAGTGTGCATAGATGGCAGGCTAAACCTTTTGTCCCAGCAGCAGCACAGAGCTGGCAGCCAATCCCTCTGTCCATTTCTCATGGCAAATTTCTCTTACAGAAAATTATTTCACTGGAATACTCCAAGCGATGGTCATGCTCTCACTAACCTTTTCCCATGGCACTTGAAGGAATAAGTACACTGCAAAAGCAAGGGGCTTACTTTGGGAAGGCTAGCAGGCATCCTCAACTTTGTTCGAGTGCTTTTCATCAGTGCTCGTTGCTCGATTGGCAGCAAGTGATACTTCATAGCTTCAATGAGGTAATCTTTGCAAGCACTGCTGTTCTTAACCAGTATTTCCTCTTCAACTCTCTGTTTATTGACAGAAGTTTAGCAAGATCTGAGCACGTTAAGGAAGTAAAGCACAACCCGAAGTGCAGTCTGCGTTACATTACTCAAATGCACATTAACCTGATTTTTTAGACACAGATTTATTTGATGGCAATATGCACTCACTACAAGGAAAAAAAATAATCGGATGTTGATTCTCAATTAGTAGGTGGAAGAAACATTGTTAGGTAAAGGTAAATCACTTTTCTTAGAGTCAGGCATGCTTTCTGACTTTTCAAATACAGAGAGTACAGAATGCTAGACAGGGAAGTAGTGGAGACTCATTTAGGAAGCTAGCAACCTGCCCCATGATGACGAGAAATACGACAACAAAAAATCCCAAAAAAGAAACCTAAAGAAAAATCCCTAAATGACCTGTATAAAGGGGAGGAAATGATCTCACCACAACAGAGCTTCTGAAACAAACACCTACCGACCTACTGCTAAACCTACTAACCAATGGTAACAGTGAATCCATGCTTTCAATCTAAAACATTTACCCTGATGCCAAATATTCAAAATCAGTGCATAAAATTTGAAAAAAAAGTACCTGAATGAGATAAAGGAATGTTTTCTTTGTCGATAATTCCTTATCATCTTAATAAATAACAATTCCAAGGTTGAAAATTCACTTATGAAGACAATCTTGTACCAAAGATTGTATTACAATTCAATCTAACCTGATTTCCCTGAAGTAAATCATTTAAATTGCTAGTGTGATACGCCAAGTAGTCAGACAGATAAATTGCTTAGAATAAAAGAGTCATAGAATGGCGTGGGTTGGACGGGACTCCAGGGATCACAGAGCTCCAACCCCCCTGCCACAGGCAGGGCCACCAACCTCCAGGCCTGGAGCTATACAAGGTTGCCCAGGGCCCCATCCAACCTGGCCTTGATTCTGTTACAATTCAATCTAACCTGATTTCACTCAAGTAAATCATTTAAATTGCTAGTGTGATACGCCAAGTAGTCAGACAGATAAATTGCTTAGAGCTGACATCCTCTACATGGTGATCCCTCCTGCCTCTCCACGTGTATGCAGCAGTGACTGTCTCTGACATTACAGTCCCTAACACACTGCAGGAAATCGTTGTTTGAATTGAAAATTCTCCACCTGGCATGAAAATGAAACCACAGAAACACTGATGACGTGCAAAAGAATGAGTATTCCTTTTTTTTTTTGCTTACCTGAACTAAATACTCCCGGGAAAGCAAAGGCAGTCGAACATGCTCCATCAGGCGTGCCATTAGCTCCTGCCTTACATCCTTGTCATGGTTTACCCACGCTATCACTGCTTCAAATACCTTCCAGAAAACAAACAAATGCAAATCCCTTCATTTACAAGTTCAGGAGTTTGAAAACACCCATGTGGCTCCAAAAATACCCTTTGCTTATACCAAAACCCCTAACGTAAGAAAAGATAACAGCAGTTGCAACAGCTCCCATTACTTCCACAGGTATCCACCAGGAAAGATGCGTTAGTTGGTCTCCTCCTATCCCACTCCTCCAGGATAGCTGCGCTACGCTGACAATACGGTACCGTCTAACACAGAGACACTGATAGAGCTGGGTAACCAAACACCACGGCGGCAGCGGGATGAGATCCTCCTACTTTCCTGCCTTCCTTGGAGAACCAACCTGCCCCATCACCATTCAGATGGCTTCTCATTGCTGACTCTTATGAGAAAAGGCAATCCCAAGCCCTGCGTCTCCCCCATATTTCACCACAGCTCATCTACACTAGAGCATTAAAATCTTCATTATGCTCCCCAGACCCTCAGGGTGTTCCAGGAACAGCAGCACGACTTCCCTGGTTCCAAATTAAGCGGAAAGTTCTTAGAATCAAAACATTAAAAAGGTTAACAACACAGAAGACTACCTGGCCAGACAAATTGGTATTCCAATGTGCTTTTGAACACAATTTAGCCTCATTTGAGCAGAAATGTTACTATAGCTAAACACTCCTTGGGGGGAAAAACCCACCCCAAACCAAACCCTATTTTAAATTGATTGCAACTGGGTGCAGAAGCTCCAAATCAATACATCCACAGCCTTAAAACTGTTAGAGGCTCAAAGAGATGCACCAGGCTCGCTGGAAATCAGAGATTCAAAACCAGTTTTAAAAGGATGAGCTTAAGCTAAAGGTGAACCAGCACCTCTTTCAGCTCAAGCCCAGGTGCACCAAGCTACCCAGCCATCTGCTCGGCAACCCAAATTTGTTCCGTTAGGTTGTTCGGCCCACACAGAATTTCAGTGCCTTTGGGGGACTGCTGATGTTTAAGTTAGTAGATGACAAATACTTGCTCTTCAAGCTATTTTTGAGTTAGCAATCCCTTGGCAAACCTATCTCCTGCCTATGTGACTCACAGCATGTGTTCTGTTTGTTCTGCTTGAAGATGAGAGGGAATTTCCATTTAATTTAGCTTCTACATCCCCACACCCCCACCCCCCCAAAGAACAAAGGGTTCTGTGATTCAATGCAGGTTTAGGATTTTTAAGAGTTGAGATTAACTTTCAACATCAGACTGACAATATCTTTGGGAAAAACCCTGCAGGAAAACTTCTGCGAAATCCCCTTTAAACATGAACACAATACGTGCCCAATTTCACCCAAGGAAACAAAGAATATATCCAAATAGGAGCATGAAGAGCATGTCTACGCTCTCACCCAAAATGACAGACAGAACACTGGGTTAGAGATGATCTTACCTTCTCTTCTGAAGCAATTGTGAGTTTGTCACTCGATATAAGACTGCACACCTGCTCTACACCGAGATTGAGGTATTCTTCACTAAGTACGACATCAGAAAAGTGCTGTTCTGTTTGAAGGAAAAGAAGCACTCTAACATACAGTGCCACGTGTGTCCCACAACAAGCATCACAGCAGCAGGGGGAAAACAGGGAAGGCAAGTTAATACACATGCAAGATTAGAAGCAGTACCTCAGAACTCTTTACACAGCTTCAAGCTTAATCTCATAAACAGCTTTATACTAAAAGGTTCATTAAAATAATTGTAATATTAAAACATGTTATACTAAAAGTAGCCATTGAGGCACTTTCAGCCTTGCTTCACCTCAGGACTTGCCCTTGACAGTTACTACCATCCCATTTTGCTAGCTTTGTATGTACAAATACAGCAAGAAAGATTCCAGGGAAAGACTGTGCCCTCACTGCTGCTGACACATAGATTTTAAACCTGCAGGTCAATGTAACGATGGCTGATTCATTAGAACTAACCAGTGGGTTTGCAGCCTAAGGTAGATCAAATCAAACAACAGGTCCTGGTTCTGTTGCATCTCCCAGAGCTTACCAAGGTCATAAATCATAACTATACAGTAGAGTGGGAGAGACTATTCCAATTGGAATGGTCTTACAATGATAATCTAGTCCAACTGCCTGACCAATTCCAGATTGAGCAAAAGCTAAAGCAAAGATACCAGCAGTTACACCTCCCATTATTTCTGTATTTATCCATCAGCTAAAGCGTTTGGTCAAACCCATTTGGTCCAAAATACCAGTGAGCGTGGGGCATCAAACACTTCTCCAGGAAGCCTGTTTCAGTGTCCAACCACCCTCTTGGTTAAGAAATGCTCTCTAATGTCCAGTTAGAACCTACCCTGGCACAGGTTCAAACCATTCCCACATGTCACAGAATCATAGAATGGTCTGGGTTGGAAGGGACCCCGAGGATCATAGAGCTCCAACCTCCCCTGCCACAGGCAGGGCCACCAACCTCCAGGCCTGGAGCTACACAACGTTGCCCAGGGCCCCATCCAACCTGGCCTTGAACACTTCCAGAGGCAGGGCATCCACCACCTCTCTGGGCAACCTGTTCCAGCCCCTCACCACTCTCTCTGGAAAAAACTTCCCCCTAATATCCAATCTAAACCTTCCCTCCTTCAGCTTTAATCCATTCCCCCTTGTCCTGCCATTGTCTACCCTTCTAAAAAGTTCATTCCCCTCCTGTTTGTATGTTCCCTTCAGGTACTGGCAGGCTGCAATGAGGTCCCCCCGCAGCCTTCTCTTCTCCAGGCTGAACCAGCCCAGCTCCCTCAGCCTCTCTTTGTAGGGCAGGTGCTCCAGCCCTCTAATCATCCTTGTGGCTCCTCTGAACCCTCTCCAACAGTTCTACATCTTTCTTGTATTGGGGGCCCCAGCTCTGGACACAAGACTCCAGATGGGGCCTCACGAGGGCAGAGTAGAGAGGGACAATCCCCTCCCTGTCCCTGCTGCCACCCCTCTGCTGATGGAGCCCAGGATACCATTGGCCTTGCGAGCTGCAAGAGCACGCTGCTGGCTCACGGGAAGTTTCTCATCCATCATGACACCCGGGTCCTTCTCAGCAGGGCTGCTCTCCAGGAGCTCTTCTCTCAGTCTGTATCTATGGCTGGGATTCCTCTGGCCCAAGTGCAACCCCTGACACTTGGCAGTGTTGAACCTCATTAGGTTCACCCAGGCCCACCTTTCCAGCCTGTCAAGATCCCTCTGGATGGCTTCCTTTCCTTCTGTTGTGTCAACCACACCACTCAGCTTGGTGTCATCCGCAAACTTGCTGAGAGTGCACTCAATCCCATCATCGATGTCATTGATAAAGATGTTAAAGAGAACTGGTCCCAAGACAGACCCCTGGGGGACACCGCTTGTCACCGGCGTCCACCTGGACATAGACCCATTGACCACCACCCTTTGTCTACGTTCTGTCAACCAGTTTCTTATCCACTGGATGGTCCACCCATCAAATCTCTCCAATTCAGTGATAAGGATGTGGTGGGGGACGGTGTCAAAGGCCTTGCAAATGTCCAGCCGCTGGATGCCAGGGAGAAGAGCGCAGCACCTCCCTCCCCATATCTCCTCCCCAGGAGACTGTAGAGAACCATAAGGTCACCCCTCAGCTTTCTTTTCTCCAAGCTACACGAGTCCCAAATCCTCAGCTGCTCCTCTCAGGACATACCTTCCAGCACTTCCACCATAAAGGTATTGTTTATCTCGCTCTGTAGAACATATGGAAGATGGCTAATTTTTCCTCTTTCTTTTCCTCAATACCTCAACTTAAAGCAAACCCACCTGACAAAATGCAGTGTTTCCACTGCAAAGCTGGTTATTTCCTTTTCCCACAGAGCATGTCTTTGCCAAAGCCGTCGTTCAGTTACACAGTTGTCCTTACCCTTCCTTGAAATTGCTTTAAGCCACATAGTTGCTTAAGAAGCAGCTACATCTAGTTAACTTATTTCCCCCCTCTTCTACTACTCTTAACAGAAGTCTGAAGAAACGACTGCCACTGGAAATGTAAGAATTCACAAGAGAAGGACTAAGTAGAAAAAGGTCATGAAACAAATTAAAACTAAGTAACCTTCTGAAAGACTTTTCTATCACTGTACTAGCACTGCTGCAGTTAGGATTTCATGCTTGACAAACTCCCTTAAGCTGTTAAAAAAGTTAAAGATCAAGAAGTCTAAATTTTTCAGGTAAGCTTTGCACAGTACAACAGCTTTTTTCTCTTTTTTTTTTTGCACTGTATAAGAGATCAGGGTGCTTAGAAAGATAAACCTAACAATATAATTTGTGTCCTTCACCAAGTTCAGCACCCTATTCCTTGAAACATGCAGCACAGATTGCTTCAGACAAAAGTTCCAGAATACACATGGGAAGTGTGATGATGAAACCTTCTCCTGTAAAGGTCTTGTTATAATCATGAAAGATCAGAGACCGGTAGCCACAAGAACATCGTTTTACCTTAACCACGTTTCACTGAATAGTGTTTTAGTGGGATGCAGCTGAACCCTGTTAAATTCTGGACAGTAAATCCTGCAGTGTCACTGAGCAGCACGTTCCGCATCCAAACCGAACGCTGTCGCAGTTTTGCATAGCTGGGTGCTGGGAGAGAACAGGGGCTGTAGAAAATGGTTGTTGTGAGGAGCTGCTGGAATTCTCTGCGGCCCCAAAGTGTAAACATTGGCCAATTCAAGGCCAAAGTCGCTTCTGACCAGGGCTGAGCCAATCAGAGACGGATTCACAGCGTCTCCATGAATCACATTTAGGATTAAAAAAACCTGCTGGCAGCAGCACTTTGCCACCAGAGAAGGGAGTGAGAAGATGTAACGAGCTGTGCAGACACCAAGGCTGGGGACGGGCGGGGCAAGAGAAGGCACCCCAGGTGCCAGAGAGAAAATTGCCCCTGCAGCCCCTGGAGAAACTCACGGTGGAGCGGGTGTCCCCCCACAGCCCATGGAAAAGGCCCAGACCCCACCTGCAGTCCATGGAGAGGCCCCACGCTGGAGCAGAGGGAGACAGACAGGAGATGCTCTGACCCACATTGGAGCCAGCCCCTGACAGCACTTGCAGCCCAGGGAGAGAGACAGAGAAACAGAGATGAGCAAGAGAGAGATTTGCACTGGAACAGGTTTGTTGGGGGAAGGCTAGTGACCCCGTGGAAGACTGGGACTGAGAGACATTGTGCTTTACTACTGCCCACCATAGCTGTGACCCACAGCAGGGCAGCTGGTGAAGAGCTAAAGCCCTGTGGGAAAGTACTTGGAAACGTTTGTGGAGGACTGTCTGCCGTGGGTGGGACCCCATGGTGCAGCAGGGGAAGGGTGTGTGGAATGAATGCCCTCCCCAGTCAAGAAGGAAACCAACTTGCAAGGAACTGACTGAAGCCTCAACTGTCCCAGTCCCTGTCCCCCCCCATGCTACAATGTGGGGGGAAAGAAGGGAGTGAAATCATGACCAGAGTGAAGTCTACTAAGAAGGGAGCCTGGGGGTGGAGGTAGAGGTGTTTTAAGATCTGGAAAATAGCTCATGAAGAAGTGGCTGAGAACCCCATTTCCCCAGTCCCTGCCCCCCCTGTGTCACAATGGGAGGGAAGAAGGGAGCAAAAACCCTGACTAAAGTCTGTTAAGGGAGGGGTGGGAGGAAGGTGCTTTAAGATCTGGTCACGCTCCCAACTCTGGTTTCACTGTTGGGTTTTTTTAGTGTAGCGTAATAAATTAGATAGTTTTCTTTCTTTCACTGTGTTGAATCTGATGACAGAATGACCTCTCCCTGTCCTTATCTTGACTCCTGAGCCTCTCAATATATATTTTCTCCCCTGTCCAGCTAAGGGGAGTAATAGACTGACTCTGGTGGGCGTCTGGCCTCCAGCCAGGGCTAAACCACCACAAACGCGTACTTCAGCACTGACTGGTTTTCAGTTAATATCCCCGCCTCCTGATGCTGAACATGATGCTGAGGAAAGTCACGACCTGTCTACTCAAAAAACATCCATTATTCTTTAATCCTTTTCAGTCTTCATCACTGTTTAAAGCAGACAGTCCCTCATCCTGATGGCCTTCCTGCCTGGCAATCGACAAGCCTCCATTATCCTCAGAGGGACAGGCAGTGCTTCCTGCAGTACTGCAGCCAGGGGCAGGCAGGATAAGGAGAAACAGCATCAGTGCTACGCCACCATCACCACTCCCCCACGTCTTAGGGTTTGTCAGGCTGTAACTGTGCAGTTTCCTGAGAGGAGGCAGAGGTTTCCAAGGCTTGTTCACTGTTGAACTCTACGGTTTGCACACAGCAAACGGCAACTGGAAAAGTTAATTTGCATAAATTCATATCATGATAAATTAAAAGTTCCTAGTGACATTGCTGCTAAACAACGTACCTGGCTGTACCCAGAAGCTAATTCAGGAAGCAAGTGGAAAAGGTAAACAGCACTCATCCAAAGCCAGGAAAACCTGTGGTTCGGAAACCTTGCTGCTGTTCTCCCTTGAGGAAGCCGATCCAACAGCGGATTGCATCCATCAGGATATGATTCATATAGTGGAAAATACCCAGCTGATTTTACAGATCCATACACAAAAGCCTTCTACATTAAAAAAATCCAAGTCATCTATGTTTATGGCATGTTCTAAGCAGAAGAGATGCAACCCTTAATGGGATGCGAGGTCAACTTTGCCTTCATGCACGGAAGAGAGCTGTAGAAGGAAATCTGAATGAAGTAGACTGCACTTGAACAAGAACTAACACTCCAGCAGTGTGCTCTGGGGGCTAAGAGAGCCAATGGGATCCTGGGGGGCATCAGGAGGAGTGTGGACAGCAGGTCACAGGAGGGGATCCTCCCCCTCTCCTATGCCCTGGTCAGGCCCCACCTGGAGCGTTGTGTCCAGTTCTGGGCTCCCTGGGATAAAAAAGACAGGGATCTCCTGGAGAGAGTCCAGAGAAGGGCTACAAAGATGATGAAGGGCCTGGAACATCTCCCCTCTGAGGAAAGGCTGAGTGAGCTGGGACTGTTCAGCCTGGAGAAAAGAAGACTGAGGGGGGACCTTATTAATGTCTATCAATATCTGAAGGATGGGATGCAGGGGGAAATGGCCAGCCCCTTTTCAGTGCTCTGTGGAGACCGGACAAGGGGCAATGGCTGCAAGTTAGAGCATAGGAAGTTCCACACCAACATGGGGAAGAACTTTCTCCCAGTGAGGGTGCCAGAGCCCAGGGACTGGCTGCCCAGGGGGGTGTGGAGTCTCCATCTCTGGAGAGATTCCAGCCCTGTCTGGACGCCACCCTGTGCAATATGAGCTGGGGAGCTGCTTTGGCAGGGCATGAGCTCTTGAGGTCCCTTCCAATCCCTGTGATTCTGTGATTCTATGATTTCTTTACTGGATGTCGGCGCTTAAAGCATAAAATAAAACATAGGACCAAGCAGGAAAAAAGGAGAAATTAAAACAAATCCCTCAGTAAGTAGCTACAGGCTCACTTTCTCAAGCAATACTCAGGGAAAAAACATCCTTGGTTGAATGAATTGCAGAAAAAGAGATAAGAGAGTAGATTGCTAGCTGAAGTTTAGTCATCAAAAGAGGTAAGGTGAAATCACTTGTTTCTTAAGAACCAGATCTCTTGTTGTCAAGGTGACCAACTTAACTGATTGACAGATAACCTTTTGACAGAAGCCAATTGAAATTACCAATATGAAATTAACAAAGTAATTAGTAACCGAAAGAGAACAGGAAAATGTGAAAACACCAATTAAACCTGCCAACAGCAATTTATTCTGAAGACAGAAGGTGTGTTTTTATATATAAAAATAATGCCTATGAAATTCAAACTTTTTGCTTCCTTTCAACAAGAAGGATATCAGCATCTCAGAAATAATGCATTTGGTTCTAAGAGTTCCAAGGATGCTAGCTAGATCCTCTTTTTCCAGGAATTAGGAGAGAAAACCAGTGTTTTGTGTGTGTGTGCGTGTTTGCATTCTGGGTTAGGACTGGTATTATCCTGTACCATTGCTCACACCCTGAAAACTTCCATCATCTGGAGACATCAAACACCACAATGAAATTCATGATTAAATGTTTCCTGCATCTGTCCCTTCCAAAAAATCTCAAATTAGCTTGGCATTAGGTAGCAAACGGCTTTCTTCATGAAGGTCTACTGACAAGCAGGAAGAAAGAACTATCTGACTAAAGTTTTCCTGACAGAATACTTTCTCTTTTTCCTCCAAATCAGAATTTTCCACACAGTGTGCAACTCTGACAAATTTCTACTGGAATCCTGCCCCACTTCTTGCCCCTTTACCCAGCCATCAAAGCCAGCTGGCTCCAGCACCAGGCAGTCTGGAAATAAGCTGGCATAGGAGCCGCAGAGGCTCGGCTCCAGAATTCCCACTTCCCAAGCAAGTAGAATCCTGTTTCTGTATTATCAAAACTAAAATCTGCCTTATTAAAAAAAAAAAAACCACCCCTTCCATTTTAGGACATTTCTAAAATATCTTTTCTAACTGCGTATGAAAAGCAGATTTTCACATTTTTGCAACCGCCACAGACAGTTTCTGTCTGAAGAGCTGAAGATGTGTCCTTGTCTGCCCTGTGCGAGTAGGACGGGGCTTCGGGGGCAAACTTAAAGGACAAAAAGGAAGTCTTTAACACCCCCCGATACAGGCTGAGGGTGACCTGCTGGAGAAGAGCTCTGTGGAGAAGGACCTGGGGGTCCTGGTGGGTGACAGGTTGGCCATGAGCCAGCAGTGTGCACTGGGGGCTAAGAGAGCCAAGGGGGTCCTGGGGGCCATCAGGAGGAGTGTGGCCAGCAGGTCGAAGGAGGTGATCCTCCCCCTCTCCTCTGCCCTGGTCAGGCCCCACCTGGAGTATTGTGTCCGGTGCTGGGCTCCCTGGGATAAAAAAGACAGGGATTTCTTGGAGAGAGTCCAGAGAAGAGCCAGAAAGATGATGAAGGGCCTGAAGCATCTCCCCCATGAGGAAAGGAGATCTCTTGAGGTCCCTTCCAACCCCTATGATTCTATGATTCTATGAGAGGAGCTCATAACAAGGTGCTTGGAATACAGCAAGTGATGCCAGCGTGCAGAGCACAGGGAGGTAACAGGAGGGGTAAGTGCGCGGCTTGCTGGTGTTTTGCAGGCACAGCAGCAGTCAGCGCCTGAGCTGTCCATTCTGTCCACCAGACATGGAGTCTTGCTGGCCATAAAGGGACTGACACCAACTTCGTGCCCTTCAGTTGTGCAGGGTAAGGAAAGCTGTACCCAAAATCTACATGGGGTGTTTTATAAACGGCTGTGGATTAATGCACAAGCACTATTCCACTCATTCACGTACCTACAGTCAGGTACAGCCTTCTCTGGCTCCATTGCCTTTACTGACTGGAACAAAGGAGTACAGGAGCAAAAGTGTACTCGAGTTCCCTCAGGCTAAAAACCTCTTGGAGAATCATGGTGGCCAAAAATGAAAGCCTGTAACTCATCCTTTATGTTCTAGGACAGCATCTGCCATCAGCACTTGCCTACACTGTACGACGCTGCTGAAGACCACTCAGAATTCAGCTCTAAAATTAGGGGGTTGGACTCGATCTCTTGAGGTCACTTCCAACCCCTACAATTCTGTGATTCTGTGATTAACAGGCCTCAGTCATTTTCTAGCAATTCTCTGAGGTGTCCCAGCAGATGACAACACTTAACACCCATTTCCAGAAGTCCTTTTAACACCTTGTTAATCTTCCCTCAAAGATGCTCCCAAAGCCACATGAGCATACAGGGAAAAAAACCCAGGACCACAGCTTATCAGTTCCAGAGGCTACAGCTGGAAGAAGGGAAAACCCCTTGTGTATTCCTGTATCTTTTGGTGGTGATGCAATGGATATTAACATGTGACACAATACCACAATTAAATATACAGAGTGTCCTAAGTGTCTTTTGTCTGATTTAGGCCAATTATTTCTATTCAACAAAACTGATGATGGAGCGCTGGTATCATTCTGATGCAGTAATGCTACAAAACCAGATGGAACCTTCCAGAAACATAGCTTCTTTCTGATGCAATGATTTCCTGGTTTAGAACAACACAGATCACAAGAGCTTTGACTGATCTAAGCCTTATGCTTGCTTTAAGGAATGATGACAGTTTCTCAAGCTGATGAAACACTTATCAAAAATTACTTTTTAAAGGTATTGCTTCGATTTCCAATGACACATTGTGGGGTTTTTGGCTTAGGACAAAAAAGGCCCTTGCTAACAGCCTAACATAAGTCACTGGTCAAGCACAAACCCCAGTCTTTGATTACAGAGGGAGAGACACCGGCACTGCCAGTTGGAGAGCCAGTGGGAGCTAAGCACTGCAAAATGAAATTTTAAAATAAAATCCAATCTACTTTTACACTTAAATTGCTGCTTTAGAGAGAATGCCATGAAGTTCATAGCAGCCAAGGTAACAGAAGTATCGCAACAGATGCTGCTACTCAGAATAGAATGTTAAGAACGATTCTGCTCAGTACATCCTTCAATCTCATGCCTGCAAACATACGCTAGGATGGTCTGCAGAAGACATGCACGCTTCCAAGTCTAGCCTGGGCTCCAAGTTTTAGACTCAGAGCAGCAAACCCAAGAACGCTGCATCCGCCGTCAAGTACCGCACAGCAATCCCTGCTTCACAACACATGTCCAGATTCCTTAACAAAAGCTTCTCCAGTGATCCCTCAGCGTGATGCTGAAAGCCAAGGAGGTTTGCCGTGGCCAGTGATAGGACAAGGGGCAGTGGGTGCAAGCTGGAGCATAAGAAGGTCCATGTGAATATAAGAAGGAACTTTTTCACTGTGAGGGTGACAGGGCACTGGAACAGACTGCCCAGAGAGGTTTTGGAGTCTCTTTCTCTGGCAACCTTCAACACCTGCCTGGAGCATTCCTGTGTGATTTAGTCTGGGTGATCCTGCTCTGGCAGGGGGGTTGGACTAGATGATCTTTCAAGGTCCCTTCCAACTCCTAATGTTCTGTGATTCTGTGATTCTTCCACAGGCAATCCATCTTTCCAAAGCCCATACTGGCCTACGTGGTGAGTGGGAGGGAGTACACTTTCTTCTTCACTTACAACTAGGAAGTGACTCAGGGCCTAAGCCCTAGGCAAGTGTCTCTCTAACCCAAGGTATCTTTTCATCAAAAGACTTTACCCATCTACCCTCAGGCTGTGCGGAACACTATGACAACAGTAAGATGCACTATGTTCTCAGGAAAAACTGTTAGCTTGTGAAAATCTTCTAAGACTCCCAAGCTAAAACTGCAGATGCCAGATACTCTTCGTAGGAATCACCACACCAGAAAGATGAGAGGTCTCAGCTGTGCAGAGTCCTTGACTGCTTGACTGATATACTCTCGTATATCAGAAAAATCTCAGGCTGCTACAGGAGGGCCAACCCCACCAGAGGACCATGAAGCTCCAATTTCAATGAAAGGTGGGTTTCCCTCTCACTGAAAAGAAATTCCAGAGTTTCACTTTTCTAGTAACTTCTGACCCGCATCAGCATCCACTGTTGTCTCTCCATGCCATCACTGTTCTCTGACAGAAGCATCTCCCTGCTTTTTTTTCCTAAAGATGAAATAGGGAGTGTAACAGCACAGAGACTGGGAGAAGTTACACATCCAGATGCTCCTGATTTTCTCTAGCAGGGAAATATTTTGAATGCTTTTCCAACCTAATAATCCTCTTCTGCACTCATTCTAGTGCCTAGAGTCTTAATCCTGAAAGGTCTGCTCCTCAGGAGCTCAGCTGCGCATGACAAGGTGTAATTCCAGAGCAGCACAGACACATTTCTTTGGCTAGGATTTCTGAGAAAAATATTTTCAATTGTAAGGAACAAACAGCCTCAACAAAGTGCAAAGAGCCATGTGAGAGAAGAACTGGGGGGCAGGGGGATGAAGCTATGGTGGCTGAGTAAGCAGCTTGGAAATTCAAGAGGAAAAACACTGTCCTGAGAAGGTACAAAGCCATTCAGAGGAAAAATAGGGAGTCAGCAGGCAGAAATCCAGGAAGACTTAGGGTCAGCCCATCCTAAGAAGAAATGAAGGCTAAGTCTTTCTCCCTGTGTGCTCTGACCAGGGGTACTGGGCAGACTGGTGCTCACAAGTCCCAGCTAAGAGCAACAAATAGATTCCTCCTCTTTCCCGCTTGCCCACACCCTGCTTGCAGAGTCTCTCAGAACACAGCAAAGGATTCCCCAACAAAATGAGACACAGAAGGAGGGTCAGAGCAGAAGTCGGAAAAATAATCTAATACTCAAAGTTAAACAATCACTATATAGAAACAGGTTTCCTGAAGTTTTAAATGCCTGACCATGAACTCCAGTTAATACGTGTGCATAAAGGATCACAGCCAGAATAGCTTTTAGATCTGATGTTATGCTACTCACAGACAGAAAGATGTAATTAGAACTTCCTGCACAGTCACCTAAATACCATTGTGCCAAGTTCTTGGGTCACACGTGCATTAAGACTTCTCAGGTAAAGGATGCATTACAGAAGCTCATGCTTCCAGAAACAACCTGAAAAGCTTTCTTCTTTTTTCTTTCTAATTTACATTGAAATAATTTGAATATAATTTAAACACTTGTGTGTGTGTGACTCATCTGTACACCTCACTGACATGGAAGGCAGCAACCATGGATTCTGGTAACAGGTATCCAGTCACAGGAGTTTGCTGCATTTGGTTTTTCCCCAAAACATCAGTTCTTGATAGTGGTACTGTAATCTCCTGGAAATTGGTTGTTTAAATAAATCTATAGTGGAAACCAGATTTTCTAGGAATTAAGGCAAATGAAAGCACTCATCAAAATCCTTCTTTTTGTGAGGTCTAAAATTAGTCAAGGCAATAAAACACATGCTGTTATTTGGATCCAGACACACAAATTGAAGCATTTAACTCTCTATTTCAGGAAAATCCTCAGGTGTAGCTCTGTACTAATTGCTAATGATGCTAATAGGTCACTGCACATTTTAGAAGAGTTTATACAATCATATATTTTTTCTGCAGCCATATCAGGATATTTTGGTTCTCTTTTCTGCATTGTTACCCTACCAAGCCTGACAGGGCGCCATGGACTCAGGGAGGCAGTGCAGGGAGCACGATGTGGCGAAGCAGCTCACACCCTGACTACACACAGCATATTTATCTCAAGAGTAAGAACAGAGTGTACATTACTTCAGATTTCAGCACATTGATGCAGGGAAAACACAGTAGGAGTTAAGCTGGCAGCTCACGGCATGGGCCAGCGGGACTCCAAGAGTATGATGAGAAAAAGGGAAGCGTAGACAAGGAAAGCACTTTCTGGAGGAATCTGACAGCAAGGGAAGGTGGTTTGATTATGGAGGAAAGAGGAGGGCAGCTCTGAGCACAGAAGTAATGTGAAATGAAAGATTCAAGTGAAGGAATTTGATCCAGGGGAAAAGGAATATTGCAAGAGTAGTGAGGTGATGTAAGCAGAGAGGAAGTTAAGGCAGAGAGAGATCTGTACTGCAGCAGTAGGAACATGGGAATTAGAGCAGATTTGGTGTGGGGGGAAGAAACAAAACAGAGGAATGCATAACTATGTAGCTGAGAGAAAGCAATGGAGGAGAGTTGAATTTGTCAAGTTTATGACAACTTTATGTCAAGCAAAACGCCTTCAGGCCAAGAAAGCCAGCGGCAGCATCCCAGGGTGTAGCAAGGGAAGTGTGGACAGCAGGTCAGGGAGGTTCCTGACCCTCTCCTCTGCTCTGCCCTGGGGAGGCCTCATTGGGAATAGTGCGTGCAGCTCTAGACTACAGAGATGCCATGTGGATGAGAGCATCTCTCTCGCGAGGAGAAGCTGAGGGACTCAGGGCTGTTTAGCCTGGAGAAAGGAGAGCTTCTCGATGCTGAGAAATCCTTGTGGGATAGGGGTCAGGAGAAGGAGTCAGTCTGTGTTCTGTGGTGCCTAGGGACAGGACAAGGGGCGATGGGCATGAACTTAGACATATGAAGTTCCACCTAATCACGAGGAGGAACTTCTTTCCTGGGAGGGTGGCAGAGCCCTGGGCCAGGCTGCCCAGAGAGTTTGGGAGCCTCCATCTCTAGAGACATTCAAACCCTGTGATCCTGCATGCTGTCCTGTGCAGCCTGCTCAAGCGGATCCTGCTTGGGCAGGGGTCAGACTGGATGACGTCCCTGCCTACCCCCATCATTCTGTGAATGATGGGAGAACGCTTAAGTCACCAGTGGCAAAGGAAGACAGGGAAAGACGTTTAAACAGAAAGCAATTCAGTTTGGCTAAATGTGAAGTAGAAATGAAACACCCAAAAGACACTGAAAAAGGAAAGGATTGGTGACTGGCAAACGGTGTACCCTGCATGGAAGGAGGCATACCTGGAGTCACACCCAGCCTCAGACGATCCACAACTTCTCAGTTTCAAAAAATACTTGTCCTATTCTCTGAATATTCACTGCCCAAGCTCTAATCAAAATATACTGCTCTGCTGGCTAGTAAATTAAACCCAGTAGAAGAGGGGTTTTGCTCCCTAGCAAGCTTAAGTAGTAATTGCTCAGCTTAACTCCATCAGTACCCCAAGCCACTCGTTACAGTAAGATCATTGTTACTTGAACCAGTCAAAAGGCTTTGGTTTGGTTACAGTGTTGTGCTACAAACGTACAAGCTCACACAAGATCTTCTTTAGTTTTTAGTTATCTACTTATGCAATCTTTCCTGGTGCCAAGGGCAGTCAAAGGAGGCTGTAATCCCTTACATTAAAAATATTTACTAATACTACCTCTGCATCTACATGTGTATCCATTTCCAACAGCAAACCATGTGTTTGGAATATAATGGGGGGGGGGGGGCGTGGGGGGAAGTATTTCAGTCTTCACAGAATCCCAGAGAGGCAAGCTGTAAAGACGTTCAAACTATCTGGCTTTGCACAAGGATGAGATTTAGCTCAATCTAAATCAGAAGTCAGTCTAACCATGTGGGGTTTTTGTCCACAGCTGCCTAACAGCTGAGAGCCCGCAACTTCCACAGACAGCCTGCCTGATCTGTGCTGCTTCTTGCAGTTAGATTTATCCTTAGTATATGAAATGACTTTTAAAAATACCTCACAGGTTAAGCTGACTCATTCTCAGTCATTTTTACGCACATGAAGATTTGCATTCCTGCTAATCATCCCAGCCTTTTTAGTCCTTGATTGAGAGTGCTCTCTTCTCTCTTTGTCACAGGTCAACGTGTGTACTCGTAGCATGTTCAGGTTGGACTCCTTTGGGTTGACTTCAGCCTGTTCATGCCTGTCTTAACGTTCAGTTTAGGGTTTTTTTCCACCTGAAGCCTCACAAGCACCGAGAAAAAGGGAATCATTATTTACTCCTGCCCCCCTTCAACACTGCTGGTACTTGACTGCAGAATCAGAACTGCGTTTTCATTTGCAGCAACAAAGTGAGATCCTAATTCTCAAAAACATCAAGACTCGACATGAGCCAGGCCTCTTAAAGACTGTGTTACTTGTATCAGGAGGATAACCATGACAATGAGGTTTCAGTAATATAATTAAGAATTCACCAGGACAAAATGAGAAACAAACCAATGGCAAGTGGTCTTTACAAGGAAGGTAGAGCTATATGGTTAAGTCAGAATACGCACCTCTGCCTACTTTGTGTCAAGGCAGAGAAATGAGACTAGGAGTAACGTTTAGAGTAGGAAATTTTGAGGCTTGGGCTAGATGAATAGGGTTTTCAGAAGACAAGTCAGTAATACACTGACACATTTAGTGCTTCTTGGCCAGTGCAGAGCAGGGAACACAGGTAGCCTACCATGCCCTCATCTTCTTTCTCCCTCGCCCCGG
The DNA here is from genome assembly GCA_022605575.1 of Laterallus jamaicensis coturniculus. Lineage (NCBI taxonomy): Eukaryota > Metazoa > Chordata > Aves > Gruiformes > Rallidae > Laterallus > Laterallus jamaicensis. The sequence goes on along the minus strand of JAKCOX010000004.1, from coordinate 45,238,164 downwards.
CGCTGTACTTCCTACAGATTTTGGCTTGTGGTAGTTGCCAGAATTGTACTACTTCTTTCCCAATTTCCTCCCCTAAGTGATGGAGCAAAATTTTAAAATGCAAGCCAGGTTTTTTCTGGATTATAAATTGCTCAGACCCTGTATGGCCTGAAGATGCTGCCCCTTCATGCTCACTGCTCCAACCAGGAAACTTTATTTCTCTTATAGACACTCATACCAAATGCACCATCTGCCAGGAGGTATCTGTCTGCAATATCCTGGATAAAATCTGATCTCCTCTGGGTAGGCATGGAACCCATGTGTGTGTACCCCCCATCCCTGCCCCCCAGATACCAAGCCTTATGCTGTACTAATGACAACTTGCCTGCATATGTGTTGGCCTTGTTCAAGAGATCCGTGCAGGCATGCATGTCAGCAAAAGCACGGATCCCCAGGCAGTTGATAGGATGAAGCTGGGATTCCAAAAACTCACAGCAAGTCCTCTTCACGTCCTGCAGTTGCAAGAGACCAGCTGCTGGGAGCAGTACCTGCAAGAAGCAACAGGTAGTTAATGCCCCAATTCAACTGTGAGCTATACGAGTTCAGTCTCAATATTAATAAACAAAAAAATCCATTAAAAAATATTAACACCAAGAAGAAGATTTCAGCATTATGTGACTGAAGAACTTAAACCCCAACATTGTTATTTTAAATCTTAAATGGCATTTAAGATTTAAAATAACAAACAAAATCTCTCCCAGGAAACCATTCCATGGATTGCAATTATCACCCTTCACACAAAGTTTTCCTAATATTCACTCACAAGTTCCCTCTTTATTGTTCCCTATACTCCATAATTACATCTCATTTCCAAATCTTCAACATCAGAGACTTCTTTAAATCAAAGTTTTCTAGACCGTGACAGAATACATAAGTCTATACACAAGCACTGGTCATCATACCACTTTTTTGCATTAACAGTAATCATCTTTATGTGACTAATTCCAGTGAGGACCCAATCGGGGGAGTTGGACCCGATGATCTCTTGAGGTCCCTTCTAACCCCTACGATTCCGCAATTCATCTCCCAAAGAAGTCTGCGACTCCCTGGGATGAATGGCAATTCAGGTGTTTAAAAGCCTGAGCATACAAAACATTCTAGAAGATCCCCACAGTTAAGGAATTTGTGTAAATTGCGTATTTTTCCCTCCAACTTCTGCAAGGCAAGCCAAACTAAAAGAAGAGTTTAAAACAAATGTATAGTAGGCATTAGATCTGCCCAGTAAAGCACACGCATGCGATTAAGGTGAACTGGAACCGTGCCTTTGAGCCCAGCTCCGTGCTGCTATCCACAATGTCTTCTTCAGGAGATTTTAATTTCAAGTGCCTCTGAAATATATTTTTATGAGACTTCTACTTTAGACCATTGGAGCATGAAATTAGTTCATCTCCAGTGGATGGCAACAGGCAACATTTCAACCCCGAAGTCTTGCATCGACAATAAGCAAGCAAAGAAGCCACCAAAGACAATGGCCGCACTCCTTTTGTTAATGCTTTTCCTTTAAACAGTTACTTGGGCAGAATTAAAGAAGAAAGCTGGAAGAGTAGAGAGAGCTGGAAAAGCAAGAGTGAGCCAGCTTCGAAATCTGTGTAACACGTTACCATATGGAAGCTGCAGAACGTACGTCTAAGGAGCCACTCCTTGGACGTAGTTTTAATCTTTGCCACTGCCTGCAGACTCAAGCATTTGCCATCATCTCCGTACACATCTATCTACTTGGCTTCTAAAGAGCTACTTTTGAGACTTTTCCCTAGAAATAAAGCTAATAATTATGGCCCAAACTACATCAAAAAAAGATAGGAGCTTGTAGAGCTAGTCTGCTTTCAACTTCATCTTTTGGTCTCACTTCTACTATTGACAGCTGTTTCTCCCCTTCAGCCTGTCATACCTGAAGCCTGCTTGAAGCCATTGCTTTGTCCCCAAGGTGCTGATCACTACTGGGACATGCTAATCCACTGCGCAGAGTTTGCTTGGAGTATCAGTGGTTAATTAAAGTAGTGAAAGAAACATGAATGAGACTGCACCGAGACACAGAGCAGCTTAGCTGCTAATTACCTAAAAACTAGTTTAAATCTTAGAAAACCCTTGAGCACATCAAATAAGTCTAATGAAATAAAAGGAGAAGATCTATATGTACCAGGTGTCGGATAAAGTCATACAATTCAAAACAAATTCAGTAAGCGTAAAGGTTACTAAAGGCAAGGTTGTAACAGTAGAGTGAACTCATTTGATTTTAGCATCAGTTTCTGGAGATGGGAAGATAGTATCAGGAATGTAATTTCTATTACTAGAAGTACATTGTGATTAGTTATAGCAGCCAGTGGATAATTCATTTCACAGCGAGTTCTAGGATAAGAATTACATACAAAATATCAGGGCTAGAAATCACAGAATCACAGACTGTGTTAGGTGGGAAGAGACCTCAAGGGCCATCCAGTCCCATCCTGCAGCGAGCAGGGACATCTTCACTACATCAGGTCACTCAGAGCCCCAGCAAGCCTGACCTGTACTGTCTCTGGGGATGGGGCTTCCCCCACCTCTCTGGGCAGAATCTAACGCAAGTATTTATTCGTGCAAGTTGCCCCAGTGAAAAAATGTTTCCCACCTGCACATGGCTCCAAACACAGTCCTAGATAATTTCAGACAGGTTGATCAAATAATTCTGGAATGATCCTTGAGTGATTAAATGGATTTGGTGCTCAGTCTTGGGTCCAGTTCTGTTCAACATCTTTATCAATGCCCTGGATGAAGGGATTGAACTCTCCCTCAGTAAGTTTGCAGATGACACTAAACTGGGAGGAAGTGTTGATCTGCCTGAGGGTAGGGAGGCTCTTCAGAGGGATCTGAACACACTGGACCGATGGGCTGAGACCAAGGGGATGAGGTTTAACAAGGCCAAGTGTAGAATGCTGCACATATGACATAAAAACCCCATGCAGCGCTACAGGCTGGGGAGAGACTGGCTGGAGAGTTGTCAGGAAGAGAAGGACCTGGGGGTATTGGGTGACTGCAGGCTGAATATGAGCCAGCAGTGTGGCCAAGAAGGCCAATGGCATCCTGGCTTGTTATCCTGGTTTCAGCTAAGATGGAGTTAATTTACTTTTTAGCAGTGGATGGAATGCCGTGTTTGGGTGTTAGGACAGGAGCAGTGCTGATAGCACCCTGATGTTTTTAATTGTTGCCAAGCAATCAAGGACTTTTTCAGGTCTTCATATTTCCCTACTAACGAGAAAGGAGGGGTCACAGCCAGGACAGGTGACCTGAACTGGCCAAAGTGAATATTCCATGCCAATTACATCATGCTCAGTTTAAAGGGGACTCTGGGAGAAGGAGGGAAAAAAACAAACCTCCAGGATGTGCGGGTTTTTTTTGGGACGGTCGGGTTCCGGGACGGCTCCTGGCTGTACGGCCTACACACCTGCACTGTGTATCACCAGTTTCTTGTATTTTGTGCTCTAAAGTCATGTTATCATTGTTGTACGTTTTTTATCTTTTTCTGCTATTTTAGTAAACTATCCTTATCCCAAACCATGGGGATTTGGTTTTCTTGGTTTTGGTTTGTTTGGTTTTTTCCCCTCTTTACATTTCCCTTTCCTCCCCCACCAACTGCCCTCCCCCCCGCCGCCTTCTTTTTGTTAAAAGAACAAGCAAATGTGTGGAGCTCAGCCCTTGGCTGGGGCTAAACCACCACACTTCTATCAGAAACAGTGTGGCCAGTAGGTCTGGGGAAGTAATGGTGCCCCTGTACTGGGCATTGGTGAGGCTGCACCTCGGGTGCTGGGTCCAGTTCTGGGCTCCTCACCATCAGAAGGACATTGAGGTCCTTGGTCGAGTCCAGAGAAGGGCAACCAGGCTGGGGAAGGGGCTGGAGGGCAAATCCTCTGAGGAGCAGCTGAGGGAGCTGGGGGTGTTCAGCCTGGAGAAGAGGAGGCTGAGGGGAGACCTTATCACCACCTACAACTACCTGCAGGGAGGTTGTGAGGAGGTGGGTGATGGTCTCTTCAGCCAGGGGACAGAAGATGGGACAAGGGGAAATGACAAGAAGCTGGGCCAGGGCAGGGGCAGATTAGACATTAGGAAAACATTTTTTTACGGAAAGAGTTGTGAGGGCCTGGAACAGGCTGCCCAGGGAGGGGCTGAGTCACCTTCCCTGGGTGTGTGCAAAAAAAGGATAGATGAGATACTTAGGGATATGGTTTAGCTTAGGATGGCATTGGTTGGACTTGATGATCTTCAAAGGTCTTTTTCAACCTTGTGATTCTGTGAAAAATATGTCAAATCATTATCAAATCAAGTCAAGGAGATGGAAAGGTGGAATTCCAGAAGGACATGCAGAAAAGGATGGAGATTTGTATGCATCGTCACACAGACGCTCACTCACTCCTTCGAGCAAGAGAGCAATGTTACAAGAACTAGAAGATCACTTTGTTATGGGGATTCTCATCAACTCTTAAGTAATTGTCACTGAGTTTTTAATGTTAACGGATTTCAACACATTGAACTTTTCAGAAAATAAGACATTTAAACCTATTTATGTGTATTCTGCTGCTAAACAGGAAAAAGAGAGAGGTGCATCAAATGTATCCCACTGAAATCATACACTGGGCTTTGGTTCCTAGGCAACAAGAGCTGGGATGCATCCAGCTATTCCTCTTTCCACCAACAGAACCGGCAGCCGCCATCGGCCTGCGGATGCAGCCCGCTGCAGCTGCCGGGAAGGGCGACACAAAGCCCCACGCACCTCAGAGCCCTGAGGAAGCCCCAGCCCGATGGAAACCCAGCCCAAAGGAAACCTCACCGAGTCCCCAAGCGGCTGCAGCTCGGGCTCGTTCCAAGGATAGCCGCCAGAGTGTACCCGAGCTTCCATGTAAGAATCAAGCCCACGTGCCGCTTCGTGCGGTCACGGGGTGGGGGGGTCTCTCATCGCTTATTCCGTGAGCAAGATCCCTCAGAACAGTGGCGCCTGTTTGTACTGTCAGAGACACCAGACAGATCATTGTTACAAGTGGCAAGTAAGAAAGAGCATGTTCTCTGTGTCAGTCACTGTGACGAATCTTGGTGTGACTGCTACATTTCCCACAGCAGACCATTTACTCCTGCCAAGCCTTTGACTTATCTCCATCCTGACATGACAACTCCTATTCCCACAGCTGTGTGCACCCATCAAACCACATCCACCTTTCCAGCACCTCTGAGACAAAAAGGGCTGTAACCAGGCACAAGTATTTGCTATAAAATCCCCCTGCATGGTCAGGAGGCATCCACACTGCATCGAGGATGAGCTACTTGGGAGCACGCATACACCAGCACTGAAACAGGTACCGATATTCTACATCTTATCCTAAGGACACAAGTGTTAAAAGTTCCAGTTTGGGAAAACTCAGCCCTGCTGGCAGCTCTGTATGAACAACTCATACAAGCTCAAAGGACTGTCCTGCTGTTAGAAGCACTGGAGCAAATGCTGTGCATGAGACATGACATCTGAACACCTGGTAATGGCAGCAGGGTGGGATCCAACGATGATCCAAAGCTGAGAGGAGTGGCTGACAGGCAGAACACTGTGCTGCCATCCAGAGAGACCTGGACAGGCTGGAGAGCTGGGCAGGGAGAAACCAGATGAGGTTCAACAAAAGCAAGTGGAGAGTCTTGCACCTGGGAATCACTTGAATCAGTACAGGCTGGGGGTGACTTGCTGGAGAAGAGCTCTGTGGAGGAGGACCTGGGGGTCCTGGTGGGTGACAGGTTGGCAATGAGCTAGCAGTGTGCCCTGGAGGCTAAGAGAGCCAATAGGATCCTGGGGGACATCAGGAGGAGTGTGGCCAGCAGGTCACAGGAGGTGATCCTGCCCCTCTCCTATGCCCTGGTCAGGCCCCACCTGGAGTGTTGTGTCCAGTGCTGGGCTCCCTGGGATAAAAAAAGACAGGGATCTCCTGGAGAGAGTCCAGAGAAGGGCTACAAAGATGATGAAGGGCCAGGAGCATCTCTCCTGTGAGGAAAGGCTGGGTGAGCTGGGACTGGTCAACCCGGAGAAAAGAAGACTAAGGGGGGACCTTATTAATGTCTATCAATATCTGAAGGATGGGATGCAGGGGGAAATGGCCAGCCCCTTTTCAGGACAGGACAAGGGGCAATGGCTGCAAGTCAGAGCATAGGAAGTTCCACAGCAACATGGGGAAGAACTTTTCCCCAGTGAGGGTGCCAGAGCCCTGGGACAGGCTGCCCAGGGGGTGTGGAGTCTCCATCTCTGGAGAGATTCCAGCCCCATCTGGACACCTATGCAATATGAGCTGGGGAGCTGCTTTGGCAGGGTTGTTGGACCCCATGATCTCTTTGAGGTCCCTTCCAACCCCTGTGATTCTATGATCCCTGAGGCCCTTCCAGCCCCAGCCACCCTTTGACTGCATGTACCTCGTAACACATACCTGCTGGGCACCCTAACATCCTTGACTTCACGGCTACTGCACGGTGAAGACCTAGATGTGTGTTTATCCTTCAGCTCAATGAGCCCCATCTGATTGAAAATCTGGAGCAGATGGCGGTTTTATAGTACCAGAGGAAAGAATATGACTGCTAATCGAGCTCAGTCCTATCTCTTCACGTTCCCTCAGAACCAGGCCCAAACTGGCAGGGCACCATTTCAAGCAAAAAGTGGCGAAACAACCATCACAGTAACGCAGTGGGTCTTGAGTGACTGACACAACCCACAAAGTTTCTCCCAGCTTGGAAAGCAGGTTGACTGATCAGAATGGAGTGCAAGGGAAGAGTAGCTAGTCTTTACACAGCTGCTTTGTGATCAGCACCATCACCTGGACTGGGGAGTCCACTCCAGCAACCCACCTGCCCGTCAGAAGCTTGCTTTAGAAGAAGGGTTGCTTTTGAAGAGAAGCGGGAATCATAGAATCACAGGGGTTGGAAGGGACCTCAAGAGATCATTGGGTCCAACCCCCCAATGAACTACAGAATATTAGTTAAAGCATTTGGGGTGGAGGTGAGGAGTTTTTGCTGTTTCCTTGGTTTTTTTTGAAGGGGGTAGGTGTAGAGGTTTGAAGATGCAGTTAGGGGTTAAGTGAAGATACAAGATTCACGAATCACAGAATGTCAGGGGTTGGAAGGGACCTCCAAATACCATCTAGTCCAACACCCCTGCCAGCGCAGGATCACCCAGATTAGGTCACACAGAAATGCACCCAGGTGGGTTTAAATGTCTCCAGAGGAGACTCCCCAGCCAAAAAATTAACATGGAGGTGACTTAGGTAGTGCACTGTGATTAACAGCGTCCATCCTGATTCAATGAAATGTAATCATGCTGAATAGATTGAAATAGGTGTTGCTTAAGAGACAATTAATATAACTAATATAAGAATTTTCATGGTTTTAAGAATAGACTAGTTTAAGAGAAAGCTGTAACTGTGTAAGCTGCTTGTGAGAGCAGCTTCAAAACCTAACCATAACAATGCAACAGTAACCGCCTTGAAGATAAAGAAGTAAGAATCTGTGTGGTTTTAGGAATTGATTAGTTTTGGGTTTTAGCAGAATTTGGCTGTAATCACATAAGCTGTTTCATGAAAGCAGCTACAAAACTTAACCATAATAGCGCAACAGCCTTGAAGCTAGAGGAAGTAGGAGTTAGAGAAGTCATAAATAATGAGACTAACGACCAATTAAGAGACAGAGTATATCTTTTTCAGTGAAAAACTAACTAGTTGGTGCAGGTGTTGGGAGCCCAGATAAGCATGCAGAAGAAACATAAAGAGCATGCTCTATCTGTGAGGAATTAATATCAATGACTTCTTAGAAATAATTGACATAACTCTGCCTTTTCCTAGAAATTCTAATGAATATGTAGAGGTAATCTGTATAACATGAGAAATCTGTCTTTAATGGGAGCACACATTTGGAGGAGCGATGCCCTGTGTACTCAGCACTGCAATAAAAGATACCTGCTTAATAGTCACCAAGGCTAGTGAGTTTTGATTCCGGCTTTCCGAGGCATCAATCTGGTCTGTGCAATTTTGTGGGAAAGCTCTGGAGCCAAACATCCTCTCCCCAAGAAGAGTGCCCTAACCACCACCAAACAGTACATTCTGGCTTTGGCTTAAGCCTCCCCATAAGAGAACAGCTGATTTTCTGTTCCAATAGTTATTTCTGTTAGCAGTGACACGCCTAGCCTCTCATATCCTCTTGGGCTGTTAAAAGATACTAGAAATAGAACCGAAAAATTTTCTCACTTGGAGTGAAACATTCCTGAGCCTAACATATTTTTAGTTCAAATTTGAGACTTTCCTTTCAGTGGGAAAAAAACCAACCTACCAACAAACCACACACATTTTGATTTGACAGAAACCATGTTTTGGAGCAGCAGTTTGGTCGCTGAACTTAAGAACAGTAGGTCATCTAAACAGGAAGCTCAGAACCCTTCATCATACTGCAATTCAGTGCTTGAAAGATTATAGAGCTGCATCAGAACACCTTCATATTTCCTTAGGGGCAAGGTAATTTCAACAGAGCTAAGTAGATCCTGAATAGAGTCAGCTGTTGATGATACTCTGCCATTTAGAAACTGGACAATTTATCCTTCAACTCTGGGAACTGAAGTGCTGGCCAGGCAGGCAGCATACAAAGCTCCCCTGCAAAAGGATTAAAAGAAGCTGAATACACTAAGTAGGCAGGATAACGTAACTTACACCAAGGGGTCTTCCACCTTTCTGTAAAGGCTGGCCCACAGAAAGAACCACTGTATCACTGATGCCTTCAAGCTGGGGCATTTCAGCTACAGGATTTATCCACAGCATCTCAGATCTCCAGTACCAGACGACACCCAGGCCCTACCAACAGACACACTACTACGCCAGGAATATTTCTTAAATATTCCCTAACTAACACAAAAAAGATAAAATGCCGACAGAAGAGTTGGAATGTTAGGTGCTACATTCCCTGGACAATAACTGGCAACTTTAGGGGAGAGCACTGAGGAAGGAAACACTGGTTTTCTCTGCATTACAGACCATGGTGTAACAAACAGGGCTTCCTCCCAGTACAAACACTGATTTGTTGGCAACCTTAAAGAGAAGGGTTGAAACACCATTCACAAAACCCTCAAGCCCATGCAGGAAACAAACAGCGGCATAGCTAGGAGCACAGCCTGTGAACCTCTGTCTTCCCTGTTATCTCAGACCTGGTGCAGAGATGCAGCCGTATTGGGTTTTACATTGATACAGAACCAAGGACGACATAAATGGGAGGAAGCAGAAATGCTATGTGTGTAGGGTGCTCCTCTTCAACGCAAACTGTCAAGATTGGGTTGGACACAATGATCTCTTGAGGTCTCTTCCAACCTCTGATTCTATGATTCTAAGATGAACATCTCATGCAATTAATGGCGCGTCAGCAGGCTCAAGAGTCATTTGATTACTCTCAGCTTTTAGCATTAGTTATGTTTTTGTATTTTATTGATATAATCATTGTTTCCTACAGAAGACCATATTTATATTCTCCTAGAAACTTCACAGGGGAATACCTTCCCAAAAAGTCTAAACACCTTGGGCTTAGTGACAAATGGCATCATCGCTTTACCTTGGATGAGGTGCACGTAAAATTCAGGTATGTAGGGACAGAGTACTCACAGCAAACAACATCTCTAGCCCCCTCCCCTTTTCAATTCTGTTTTTAGATGAAGGTTTAAGGCATATGTTTCATGACTTAAAAGCACAACCAATATCCAGAAAACAGAAAAAATTTCCAAGAAAATCTTTATTTGGCTTCCAGAAATCTCACCTTTCGTAGCAACATACTTCTGAACCTACTTGCAAATGAGAGAGGTCAAGCGTGCAGCCTCTTCTTTAAAGTGGCTTAATTATCTCATAATAAGCACCTTAAAATTTACAGGGAACTGGATGGTCACGCATGCCTTTATTTGCATAGAAGGCATTACAATTTAGCAACTTAACTGTGTGCTTTACCTTGGCAGGGGCTGACTTCTGGGTTTTGCCACAGGTCATACACAGAAATAGATACATGAATACCTAAGGTAAAGGTCATAGCCAAGACGAACACAGCTTCTTTCATCCAACCTGACAGAGAAGATGCTCTAACACAGCCCTGCATGATGATTTTAAAGATCACAGGCTCTGCAAAGTCGCACCAGATGTTCAGTCTGAGAAGGCAGTTTATATCCAGAAGTTCTTATTCATTCATGTCCAGTTAAAGGGCAGCCACATAATAGCAAGGCAGAATGAAGGTTTTAGAAAACTTGTGATCTCTTACCCGATTATTACTGGTCTATCCATGGGTCATCATACCTCTGATTCCCCTCGCCTGGTTTTAGGGGGTTTTTAATAGTCTGTACAAGTCTGCAAACTCTTCTAGGTCACACCATACTTCCAGCTTGTTGCTGTAATTCTCGTAACAGAATCCCAATCCTATCTGGCCTGGAAAATAGTTCAAAATATTTCCCAGGCTAGCCTAGGACTTCACAGGTCTTTAGCTAAATGTATGTTCAAAGAAGGGGTAAAATTTCTGTCTTCTAAAAAGAAAAACCAATACATCTCTCCCTGTCAACTGCTTGGAAAAAAACCCCAAATCCAAATCCCCAAGCTTCCTTCTGCAGGCTCAGCCATTCACAGGTGATTCCCATCACCACACATTTAGAAGGCCAACACCCTTCTGGTACAGAAGCTGAGCACTTCCAATCAGTTGCCAGACCAACCTTACATCATGCTAATAATGAAATTACAGAGTTAACTCTATGTTAGAGCTATTCATTCCAAGAGGCATAGGAACTCCTGTCTCAACCCATCATCAGAGGTGTGAATGAAACCTCACAGTCTGGAATAAACCAGCTACAACAGAGAAGAGTTCCTTGAAATGTGAGGAACAGCTTGCTCTTGAAGCGCAGGGATGCTTCTTACCTATCAGAACAGCGTTTCTAAACCCAAACTTCCCTTGAGGACAAGCTGGCGGCATCCAGTGCTTCCCAGGTAGATAGACAGACAAATGCTAAGGCTGCAACAGGACAGGAGCCTGACCTCCCAGGCTGGAAAGGGAACAGTAAGATTGCAGTGATGGCTCCAGTTCTGGTTGACGGGTCAGACTTCTTTTAAGAGTAGGAGAGAGGCAGACAATAAAGAGGAAGAAACAGCAAAAGTTTTGCCCCTTCTTAGAACTGCTTTTTGCCTAGCTCTGCTGCACCCAGCCAGGGATCCCCCCTGCACCCTCAGCCACACTGGATGCGAGTTTGGCGGCTGGCTCGAGACTGCCTGTTTTGCCTTCCCTTCTCCCCAGTATGGTTAAACCGTGTATTTACTGAAACCCACAGCACTGCTCTGCTTCCATCAGCACTGTCCCCTCCTCCGTCCTCCCCCCTTCCAAGGAAAAGGGGAAGAGGAAACCTAGGACAGAAGAACAGGAGAATCCAACAGACCTTTGTGTGCTCTCAACCTAATTAGGGAGATAACCCCTACAGGGTGAAAATACTGGCCTTGGAACAGCTCACCTAATGCTAACTCAAGGCTCACAGGTCATCGTTTCCAAACCAAGTAGTGCAGGTAGGAAAGCAAACTGCTCACCGTCTCCATTGCAGCAGCTCCCCTCGCGCATTCTGCAGCAACCGGCTCTGTTGGTTAGGCACTGGTTAAGTATAGCAACAATACTCATGCACAGGGATGCTTCTGTGCGCTCCTCTTTCCAGGCACCCTAAAGAAAAGCTCTTCTTTTAATGTAAGCAAACAAACTGGCTCCTTAACCCTTAAAAAGTGTATGTGGAGCCTTTGAAACAAGTACATACAGAAGGAGAAATACAGTGCTTGTTTAGTCACCTCTCAGTCAGTTTGAAGAAGGGCTGAGTCCTCCTCCTTCTCCTAAATGCTCCCTTTTCCATACCTTTAACAGCTCTAAGCCCTTCGCGAAGCACGCTATTCCCATCATATCATAGACCAGCCAGCAGTGTTAGAGGGGAGAACAGAGATTTATACAGTGACATACAGATGTTGCTGGGTTGTTGGGGTTTTTTCACACATTCCTTTTAACGCCACTCTTTCACAAAGAGCAGAAGTTTTCCTAAGGTGACTATGTTATTCATTTCTAGGAAAAGTTATTAGTGTAAAACACAGCAATTCATAGGAGTAATTCCAATTTTTCCTTTTCATGCATTACTTTATATTTTCCCACATTCTATGTGGTCTGCAACCATCCCAGCCCGACAGCTAGCTTAGCTAGAAAGCAGTGACTTTTTCTAATCTTCTCGGGTCTTGTGGAAAATCTTTAAGACAGTTTATTACCTGAGCTGCAACTGCAAGGAACAGCCTGCTGGAGAATAAAACATCTTCATCCAGCCTCAGCCACCTCACTTGTGAAGTTTCTTCTCTGTGGGTAAGCGAGGATTATTCTTATACATATATACATCTACAAAATAATTCTTAGCCCAGTGATCTGGTACTCATTTGCTTCGGTGCCTCATCTTCTGACCCTTTCTCTAATCCTACCCTTGATCTACAAGAAGATGCATCCTGCACAGTCCGTTGGCATAACTGGGATTTTCTACCTTAATTAGCTTTTTGGCACCTTGCTCATGCATGGCTTGGGCAGCCTACACGCTCTCCTAAATCACTCATTAAAGAAACAATATGCAGGAAATGAACAGCTGTTATATTTAGAGCTGTAGTGCTGAGTAAAAGTGGTTTACTCTTTTTATCATTTAAATTAAATATGCGTGCTTAAATCCCTTGGTGACTTCCCATTCACCTCCCACAGTAACCCACATCACACTTTTCTGAAGTGAAGGATTGCAGATCTGGATCTTCTGCACTGTGCTCTTCCCTCAGGCCCATTTCTGTCTCCCCCCATGACCTCCTCCGTGAGTTTGATTCATTACTTGGCTCCTGCTTACACCATGCTGACACAGCCAAGCTACGAGCCGCTTCACCGCCTTTGCCCAGAACCGTCTCTTCCAAATAAGCAGAAACAAGTGGTTTTTACCCTCCCATGTCTGGGATTCCATCAGGATAGAGTTAATTTTCTCTAGCAGCCGGTGTGGTGCTGTGTTTGGGAGTTGGGATGGGAGCAGTGCTGATAACACACTGATGGTTTAGTTGTTGCCAAGCAGTCAGGGACTTTTCAGTTGGTTATCCATCCTGCCCCACTAACAAGGTGGGGGGCACCCAGGGAGCTGGGAGGTGATAGAGCCAGGACAGGTGACCCAAACTGGCTAAGAGGGTATCCCATGCCAATCATGTCATGCTCAGCATAAAGGGGGTGCTGGTGTGGGAGGAGCTCACAGCTCCAGGACCTCACAGTTTTGGGGACGATCCGGTTTCGAGACAGCTCTGAGCTGTGTGGTTTGGTGAGACACTGCATTGTGCATCACCAGTTTTGCGTGTTTTGCTATTAAGTCCTGTTACTGTTACTTCTCTCTCTGCTATCCCAGAAAATTGTCCTCACCCCAACCATGAGGTTTGTCCTTGGTTTTCTTTCCCCCCTACACACCACCTTAGAGAGTGAGCAGCTGTGTGGCACTCATCTCTCAGCTGAGGTGAAGCCACCACAGTCCTTTTTGGTGCCCAACAAGGGGCATGAAGGGTTGGGATAACAGCAGATCTGACCCAACTGCATTGAGGACAAAGCTGCGATGAGCACTGTTACATAAGCAGTCTCTGGTCACGATGCTGTAGTACTTGATCACATGGCTGTGGTACTCACACCAGCGTGTGCTGCATGCACTCCTGGAAGGGTTCTTTGCCATCTCAGGGCTGGGACTCCTATACTTCACACTCTGCAATATCAATGACTATGAGCTTAAGCTGGTATCTGCATGAGGTTTTGCTGTCCACTCCATTCCTCGGACAGGGAGGGATTGGTAATGGCAGTCAGTAAGGGGGAGCCAAAGGGGAATAACTGCACCACCACTTTCTTTCCCTTTGGGCTAAATATAACAGCTCTTCTAATAGCGCTTGAGAATTTCCAATATCCCTGGGACATTCAGACCAGCATGTGGCTATTGCTAAGCCTTCTATGGGTGGTCCAGGTTCTGTTTTACATTAATCACCTGCTTAAGAATACCAGTCGGGAATTTCCCTGAGGCTGTATCATCAGGAGTGGCAGGGCATGTGGGAGAACACGGGCAGGTACCCAGGGACCTTCTCAGACCCAGTGGTTTAGAACTTCATTCTGGAACAGCTACAGGACCCAAGTGATAAGTGACAGTATGTCTGAAGGGCAAATGTTGTGGCTGTTCCAAAGCAGTACAACCTACTGCCCTGTGCTGGACCCTGGCCACTCTCTACTGACTGCTGCTTGACATAATGCAGTGTTATCAGGGAAAAGGAAGGAAAATGGACTTGCAGATGCTGCAGCTGCCGCTACCCCTGCAACAGGCACTGCAGCTGAGCCAAAAGAATCACCAGTACCAGTCACCCCTATACAGAAGAAGAAAGACACAAAGAAAGTCAACTTGCTTCATGAAGGACGACGACGAACCAGGACTGTCCTCAAACCCTGTGTCCTGGAGCCGTGAGCTTCTCCCCTACCAACAAAAACACAACAGCCCTTCAAAACACCTTCTGAACCAACAAAGATTTTGACACAGAGAAAATCTATGATCCAATCTAAGACCTCAGTCTCTCCAGAAAAACTATAAGACTCTCTTCCTCCCATACACACTGACATTTGATAGAGCAAGACGCCTCAGGACAATTTTGATTCACTCCTCATACCTTCTGAGCCATCTTTATCTCTTGTGCTCATTCTTGATTCTGTTTCTCCCTTAGGTATTTACCTTTAGCAACTACAAGCTGGTGTACAACAGCTCAAATTTCCATTCAGGTAGCTTTTCATTCCTACAAGCCTCATACCCTTCTGCCTACCCAATTTCAGTTACAAATGAAGTTCTGGGATCTCCCACTCAGCAAAACCACAGCAGAAATGAAAATGCCAACAAAACATGAATATAACATCACTTGAGGGACAGAGAGACATAGCAGCAAGGTATCGTCAGAACAGAGAAAAATAAAAAAAACCTCAGGAATGGAAAAAGTCCAATATCTCCTCAGGAAGGAGTAGCTGCCACCCACATCTGCACATCTACTTCTTCTTGTTCTGATAGTCCTTCCACCACTTTTCTCTCTGCCTAAACCAAAGCTATGGCTGTACAGAAATAGCAGTTGACTTCTCTACAAACACCTACTGCTACCTACCTCCTCGAACTTCACCCTACAATCTATAACCAAGATGACAGTAAAGAATTCCATCCCTACATGAGGTGGCATGGATTGTATTCATTCAGTTTGGCTTCAGACAATTCAGAGAGCTCTGCTCTAGGTTTAGCACCACAGTGCAAAAGAAGGTGCTGAACAGACATCTCCAAGAGACTTTTCACAGAATCACAAGGTTGGAAAAGACCTTTGAAGATCAAGTAGTCCAACCAATGCCATCCTAAGCTAAACCATATCCCAAAGTATCTCATCTACCCCTTTTCTGAACACACCCAGGGAAGGTGACTCAGCCCCTCCCTGGGCAGCCTGTGCCAGGCCCTCACAACTCTTTCGGTGAAAAATTTTTTTCTAATGTCTAATCTGCCCCTGCCCTGGCCCAGCTTCTTGCCATTTCCCCTTGTCCCATCTCCTGTCACCTGGCTGAAGAGACCATTACCCACCTCTCCACAACCTCCCTGCAGGTAGTTGGAGGTGGTGAGGTCGTCTCCCCTCAGCCTCCTCTTCTCCAAACTAAACACCCCCAGCTCCCTGAGCCACTCCTCATATGATTTGCCCTCCAGCCCCTTCGCCAGCCTGGTTGCCCTTCTCTGGACTCGACCGAGGATCTCAATGTCCTTCTTAATAGTGAGGAGCCCAGAACTGGACTCAGCACTCGAGGTGACCGAGGATCTCAATGTCCTTCTTAATAGTGAGGAGCCCAGAACTGGACCCAGCACTCGAGGTGCAGCCTCACCAGTGCCCAGTACAGGGGCACTGTTACTTCCCCGGACCTACTGGCCACACTGTTTCTGATACAAGCCAGGATGCCATTGGCCTTATTGGCCACCTGGGCACACTGCTGGCTCATATTCAGCCTGCAGTCACCCAACACCCCCAGGTCCTTCTCTTCCTGACAACTCTCCAGCCAGTCTCCCCCAGCCTGTAGCGCTGCAGGGGGTTTTTATGTCATATGTGCAGCATTCTACACTTGGCCTTGTTAAACCTCATCCCCTTGGTCTCAGCCCATCAGTCCAGTGTGCTCAGATCCCTCTGAAGAGCCTCCCTACCCTCAGGGAGATCAACACTTCCTCCTAGTTTAGTGTCATCTGCAAATTTACTGAGGGAGTGTTCAGTTACTTTATCGAGGTCCTTGATAAAGATGTTGATCAAAACTGGACCCAAGACTGAATCCTGGGGGACGCCACTCATGACCGGCCAAATGAGGAACACACAGTAGGATTATTTCACTGGAAAAGTTACATCATTTACTGTAGCCAGTTCTCTGTAACATCTTTATCAATGACATTGGCGATGGGACTGAGTGCACCCTCAGCAAGCTTGCAGATGACACCAAGCTGAGTGGTGTGGTTGACACAACAGAAGGAAAGGAAGCCATCCAGAGGGATCTTGACAGCCTGGAAAGGCGGGCCCGGGGGAACCTAATGAGGTTCAACACTGCCAAGTGTCAGGTGTTGCACTTGGGCTGGAAAAATCCCAGCCATAGATACAGCCTGGGAGAAGAGCTCCTTGAGAGCAGCTCTGCTGAGAAGGGCTTGGGGATTCTCGTGGATGAGAAACTTCCCATGAGCCAGCAGTGGCTCTTGCAGCTCGCAAGGCCAATGGGATCCTGGGCTCCATCAGCAGAGGGGTGGCAGCAGGGACAGGGAAGTGATTGTCCCTCTCTGCTCTGCCCTTGTGAGGCCCCACCTGGAGTACTGTGTCCAGATCTGGGGCCCCCAATACAAGAAAGATGGGGAACTGTCGGAAAGGGTTCAGAGGAGCCACAAAGATGATCAGAGGGCAGGAGCAGCTCCCATACAAAGAGAGGCTGAGGGAGTTGGGCTGGTTCAGCCTGGAGAAGAGAAGGCTGCGGGGGGACCTCATTGCAGCCTTCCAGTCCCTGAAGGGAACATACAAACAGGAGGGGAATCAACTTTTTAGAAGGGATTACAATGTTCAGGACAAGGTGGAATGGATTAAAGCTGAAGGAGGGAAGGTTTAGATTGGATATCAGGGGGAAGTTTTTTTACAGAGAGAGTGGTGAGGTGCTAGAACAGGCTGCCCAGAGAGGTGCCCTGTCCCTGGAAGGGTTCAAGGCCAGGTTGGATGGGGCCCTGGGCAACGTTGTGTAGCTCCAGGCCTGGAGTTTGTTGGCCCTGCCTGTCGCAGGGGGATTGGAACTTTATGATCCTTGGGGTCCCTTCCTACCCACGTCATTCTATGATTCTGTCTCTCAATGCACATAAATTCCAGAAGTGAAAAAAGGAGGGAGGGGTCAAAATATCTAGCCAGGTGGTTGCTTGAAGCCTCATGTATCAAGTACATACAACAACTATGCACAGTAGTGCTGTACCGGTATTCCTCCAGCATAGCCTACTATAAGTCTGTTTAGTCCAGGACTAAAGATTCTTGCAATGTAAGGCTTAAATGTGTTTCTCAGAGTAGGGCTTGTAATGAAACTCATGTCAGCTTAGATTTAAGTACCTCTCTGCAGTGTCAGCAAGTACATAATCTTATTAAAACCTGTCATGGTTTTGCCCCAGCTGAGAGCCAAGCACCACACAGTCGCTTGTTCTTTAAAAGGAAGAGGGGGGGAGAAGCTGGGGGGGAGGGGAAGGGAAGGGGAAAAAACCCAACCCCATGAAATGAAAACCCTGTAGGTTGGGATAAGGGTAGTTTACTAGAATAGCAGAAAGGTAGATATAACAATGACAACAGGCCTTTAGAGCACAAAATATATGAAACTGGTGATACACAGTGCAGTTTCGCACTGAACCACACAACTCAGGCTGTACAGCCCAGAGCCAGCCCAAAACCCCAAAAATCACGCGTTCAAGCCTCCTGCTCCTCCCCCCACCAGCCCCCTTTATACTGAGCATGACATCATTGGCATGGAATACCCACTCTGGCCAGCTCAGGTCACCTGTCCTGGCTGTGTTCCCTCCCTTCTCATTAGCAGGGTAATATGAACAACTGGAAAAGTCCTTGATTGTTTGGCAACAACTAGAAACATAAGGGTGCTATCAACACTGCTCCCATCCTGACTCCCAAACAGGGCATTTCATCCACTGTTAGAAAAGAAATTAACTCCATCCTAGCTGAAACCAGGATAAAACTACCCTGGCATAAAAGAAGCGAAAGTTTGGATTATCATATAAAAAGTGGTTTAAACACACATCAGAATTAACTGATGGTTTTAATTTGCTTTTAATCATTGAATCATTACGATGAGCCAGCTCTAGAAAACATTTAACGTTAATTACTCTGGGTATGACTTCAGAATTTGCAAGAAGCTCCAGAATTTAGTAGCCATGATGGAGGTGAGCAGAAAGATCAAAAGGTTGTTTATTTTTACAGCTCTGAGATGATCCAATAATAAACTCAATCTCCTCCTAAACCTTTAATAACATCTGTGTCAGAGAAATGAGATCACCAACCAGTGATAGCTTTTGACAATCAATACCTCCATTATACAAAACACTTTCTGTAAAGGAAAATGTCTTCAACAATTAGTACAGTTGCTTGAAACCTACCAGCAAAGAAAAAATAAAGCGTTTATGGACAGAAGGTTCTAGTTCTCCATAAAAGAAGTGTAAAGAAGGATACTAAGCTGAAGTATGATGATGGACAAATGTAAGAAAGCCATCTAGGTCTCAAGATCAAGCCAAGTCCAGCAAAACACACATTGGGGAAGATGTGAGAGCTAAAGATCATGACGAGTATTTTCATTCCCTTAGAACCAAGCAGGATTCTAACCTGTCACCTCAGGTTCAATAATTAGCACATTATCATGTACTGAAGGCAGGACAGGGGAAAGCTGTCTGCAAATATTTTCAAGGAATTATCAGATAAAATATCATTAAAGGAAAACTAAAGCTATTACCTCAATTAGAAAGTTGAAAGCATCAGTCACAACGCCCTCCATCCTCAAGACCTCTAAGTACCCAGCTGTATCTCAACCTTTCTCATCTTAATACAGCAACTGTATCGATTGCCAGCAGTCAACTCTGTCCAAAATGTGAAACTTAGTAAGATGGGTATCAGAATTCAGGATCAGCTCAGAAAAACAGAACTACATGGACAGCTCAAGAGGTAGCTGTACCATTTTCATGAAGATTTAGCCTAATACTCTATCTAAAAAAAAACCTACATGCTGCACCAGGATAATTTGCTGAGAGCTTCTGGTAAGTTAAATTTAAGTCACAGGAAATGCAAATTCACATGTTTCAACTCAAAAAGATGTTGTCAATGATATTTATAAACTTCACATTAAAGTCAGAGCTATTCTCATGAAAAAAAGAAAAATATAAAGAATCTACTGCAGCTGTTGATGGAGAAATCGGTGCAGTATTGCCCCACATTTCTTGTAGCAGGAAGAGAGACAAGGTAAACTCATTAATTGAAAAAAGTTCTCCAGAAGTTTAAAAGAAAAAAAAAAAAAAAAAAAAAAAAAAAAAAAGAGATCACTGTTCTAGTGAGTAACATTGGTATTTTCTGACCTAACTTTATGACCAAAGGAGCGGGAAGACTGCCATATGAGGAAAGGCTGACAGAGCAGTGTTTGGCCAGCCTCGATAAAAGAAGGCTTAGAGGAGACCTCATCACCATGCTCCAGTACTTAAAGAGTACCTCCAAAGAAGATGGAGACTCCTTTTTTAGAGGCATATGGAAAAGATGAGGTGCAAGTTACTCCTGGGGAGATTCTGCTTGGACACAAGAGGAGAATTTTTCACCATGAGACCAATCAGCTATTGGAATAATCTCCCCATGGAAGCAGTGGATTCCCAAATGCTGGACACAATACCTGGCTAGACAGGGTGCTTGGCCATCTTGTCTAGACCAAAAACACTGGACCAGATATCACTGAGGCTCCTTCTGACCTGCTGTTCTACAATTCTTTAGGAGCATGCAGAGTTTAGTGATAAGCTGGCTCAGAAGGATACTCACGTGGCCCAAGATTCTGCCTCCAGCACGAAACGTGCAAGCAGCCATTTCTGCTAGAGGGACTTTGGGTACTAAACCAAGCTGAAAAACTCATGAGATGTAGCTGCCCAGGTAGCGTGGATGTGCAAGAAGGTAGCTGCACAAAGAACTGTGAGGGAAACCCACTGGCTTAAACCAAAGAACTAGGAACTCAAAGCTTGTATTTAATTAATACATAATACAGCAGGCAGTAGTATTTGAAGGACCATTTTTTAATGTGGCCGTGGTCAGCAAATATAGGAAAATAAAAGTAAACAAATGCCATCTATCAACAACCTGCCTGCAAACTTAACGGATGCTGAATTTAACCTGTGGTGCAGCAGCAACAGTTTTATTAAGTTACCTGCAGCTGCTAGAAGACTGTGACTGCTTCTGCCATGGAATTTACTATCTTTACCCACACTGGCATCAATCTGCACTGTCCAACATATAAAATAGTCTATCTGAAAACCATTCAGTGCCTGCTGTTAAACCAGGATGAGCTCTTCCTAAGAAGCCCCACATTTCAGCGGAGCGCACAACTGTGGAGGAACTGGACCTGTATTAATTCCCTGTTGGTCTCCTGGTGACACAAAAGTGTTACTCATGACCAGCCAGGCTGCCATTGCCTAGATGAGCCTCCCAAGCATTCATTCTTTTCAAGACATGCTTTCACTTAGGCTGTTTCACCTCCCCTGATTACTGAGAAGTCCTTCAAAAGGTGGCTAGAGAGGCACATATGCAAATGCATGGACATCAAACCTATTCCCTTCCTACCCCTTTTCCTCACCTAAATCGAGCGTAGCATGTTTTTTCCAGGCGTGTTCCTGTGGAAGCAATTTCAGCATTACTTTGTCTCAAAACAGTTTCATATATATATATATATATCTTCAGTCCTGTTCAGTATCTTCATTGACAACCTTGATGAGGGAATAGCATCCACACTCAGCAAGTGCCCAATGATCCAAAGCAGGGAGGAGTGGCTGACACACAGGACATGCGCTGCCATCCAGAGACCTGGACAGGCTGGAGAGCTGGGCAGAGAGAAACCAGATGAGGTTCAACAAAAGCAAGTGGAGAGTCTGGCACCTGGGAAGGAATAGCCACTTGTATCAGTACAGGCTGGGAGTGATCTGCTGGAGAACAGCTCTGTGGAGAAGGACCTGAGGGTCCTGGTTGATGACAGGGTGGCCATGAGCCAGCAGTGTGGACTGGGGGCTGAGAAAGACAATGGGATCCTGGAGTGCATCAGGAGGAGTGTGGACAGCAGGTCACAGGAGGGGATCCTCCCCCTCTGCTCTGCCCTGCTCAGGCCCCACCTGGAGTGTTGTGTCCAGTGCTGGGCTCCCTGGGATAAAAAAGACAGGGATCTCCTGGAGAGAGTCCAGAGAAGAGCTACAAAGATGATGAAGGGCCTGGAGCATCTCCCCTCTGAGGAAAGGCTGGGTGAGCTGAGACTGTTCAGCCTGGAGAAAAGAAGACTCAGGGGGGACCTTATGAATGTCTATCAATATCTGAAGGATGGGATGCAGGGGGAAATGGCCAGCCCCTTTTCAGTGTCTGTGGAGACCGGACAAGGGCAATGGCTGCAAGTCAGAGCACAGGAAGTTCCACAGCAACATGGGGAAGAACTTTTCTCCAGTGAGGGTGCCAGAGCCCTGGGACAGGCTGCCCAGGGGGTGTGGAGTCTCCATCTCTGGAGAGATTCCAGCCCCATCTGGACACCGCCCTGTGCAATATGAGCTGGGGAGCTGCTTTGGCAGGGGGGTGGACCCCATGAGCTCTTGAGGTCCCTTCCAACCCCTGTGATTCTATGATATCTCTGTGAGTGTATATATAACATTACATTTAAAACAGAGCCTACTGTATGATAAGATTCAGCTAAAGCCTCACAGCATTGAGTTCAACTGAATAAATGTTTTTTGTTTTCTCCCCACAGCCATCGGCACAGCAGCAGGCACACTCCCAGGACACAGAATGCACGTCTGTGTTGGAGCACTGAGATGAACTCTCTCCTCTTCCCATGCCAAGTCACATGTTTGTAGAGGACAGTCAGCCCTCAGATCTCAGAAGTTAAAAGGCTATTCCACTTAAAACAGAAATTTTCCTATATTCATAAAGAAAATGGAATATAACCCTTGGAAAAGTAAGGAGCATTTTTTGAGCCAGAATGGCAAGTGGCATGGGGCCCTGGCAGAGAAGGGGGCTGAAAGGATTCCCGTTGGAGATATTCATGGAGGACTATCTCTCATGGGTGGGACCCCACAGTGCAGCAAGGGAAGGGTGTAAGGAATGCCCCGCCCCAGCTAAGGAGGAGAACATCTCCTGAAGAACTGACTGAAACCCTCATTCCCCCAGTCCCCATCCCTCCCCGTGACACAGTGGGACAAATCTGTTACCAAATCTGATATTCTGGAAACACCCCAATTTCAGAAGATTTGTTAGCCCCTAAACAGAGGCCATTTCACATGCCCCCCACCCACATACAACTGCATGTGCCGCACCACAGTGGCCTGACCACTTCTAAGTCTAATGCAACATTTTTTTCCTCATTACTTTGATCTGAACTTGTCCCAGTGCTCAGAACAACAAATAAGGAGTATTTCATGCTGCGAGGAATTTTATTTTTGCCTTTAAATCAAGCATGGTTAAAAACAACCCTGTGTTCACACACCCCTCATCCTACAGAAGGCACACAGTTTTTACTGCGTTTTACTGAACTAGTATCTACTCCTCGGTGGTTTTGTTGTGGTTTTCATTTTATTTTGCCTTCCTCAACAGAAACAAACCTGGCTTATTCTACTGCATCCTACTCTGTGTTAACAGTGCCTTCAAAGAGATATTCTACCTGTTTCTTTCAAACATTTTTCAAATTGCTTGTGCACAGCTTTCTCCTCCTTGCTGGCCCTCCCATCCCCAAATCGGATGTAAAGGGTACTAAGTTTTCAGCAGGCCATTCTTTTCTGCTCACGATGAGTTTAAAAAGATAAGCCAACATTGCCCTAAAATGAACATAATTCCTTTAAATTAGTGATTGAAACCAGTTTTCCCATGTGGCTGTACTCTGAAAACAGGCTTACAAAGCGGT
The DNA here is from genome assembly GCA_022605575.1 of Laterallus jamaicensis coturniculus. NCBI lineage: Eukaryota > Metazoa > Chordata > Aves > Gruiformes > Rallidae > Laterallus > Laterallus jamaicensis. The sequence continues at coordinate 45,214,893 of JAKCOX010000004.1, read as the reverse complement.
GCCTCTTCCCCACCAACAGCCCCTGGCATGACACCGGATCCTTGCCCACTACACTTACCCAACAACAAGCCACATTGCCATTTCAGCTGGTTTTGATTTATTAGAAGTACTATCCTTATAAGCATAAATACAACAACAAATCACTCAAATTAGCAATACCAGAATTAAGAGACAGCCCCAAGTTCCTTCATGTCCCCCCTCCCTCCACCAGCACAACAAGAAGGCGGGTGCTACAATCCATACCTTACTGACAGAGATCCCACCCAATGACAAAGTAAAATACATCCCCCACCCAGATATTTTACTCACAAGATAATAATTTCACTCCATCTGCATTAACAGGGCCTCAATGGACTACTGGGTCAATTTTTGGGCATCACACATTACAAATGGAGAGCAAAGTGAAATTAAAGATGCTGGGAAAGCAAGAATGGTAACACATTTAAACAGCGTTGCCTCCGAAGTAAAAGACTTCGATGTTCAGTCTAAAGGGAAAAAAAATATATATATGAGAACAGCCTTTCAATATACAAGACTGTTCCAGCAGAAGTTGCAACAGACAGCAGAAAAAAATACCAGAAATGAGTCTAGCACAGGCCAAAGATGACTTTAGCCTGATACCATGATTTTAACTAGAAAATACAAGTATTAAGCTGTCGGGGAAGACAGCAGGCCTGCTAGCAGCCTAGCTCTCTTCTCCCAAGACACAAACCCTGACAATATTCTTCTGTTCCCATGAGAAAGGAAAAGTTACTCATGATGAGAGGATCCTAATAATCACATTCTCAAAACACAGCGGCCTTGCTGATAGGGGTACAGGCCACCCTAAACCAAGAAGCAGTTATGGGAAGGTATTTGGGAGTAACAGAACATGTTAGGAACCAACCATAACAAGAGGGTCAAAACAGCAGGTGTGCAGATACTTTTAGATATTAAAGGTAAACTAAGGATGTTTAGCTATAAGATAGGTTTATCAGAGCTCATTATAATTACTAACCAATCAATATGGTGTGAACAGTGTGTGTAACCAATTAGCAGTTTTTTAGCTTGCCACATTGGTAGTAAAAAAGGTATATAATCTGTGTAATTTCACCTAATAAATGGCTTCACCTACAACTCATATGGAATTGCGTGTTGCTCTCTGCTGCTCGCCACATTAAGCAACTGGAACAAACCACACAAGGATTGTTATAAAGTTTCCACTGTCAGATTAAGCCTGCTCTGTCCTCGTGAGGTAATGGATCTAGTCTTGACAGAGCAGGCTTAATCTCACTTCAGAGTTCAATAGTGAAGGTGGCAGGGGTTTCAACCAACATGATCTTTGAGATCCCTTCCGACCCAACCAAAGCATTCTATGATCTTTCATGGTATTTTCCCTATAACCTCGCAGTCCTCCTTCCTTTGTGCTTCCTTAACACACCTTCACAATCCTTTTCATCCAATTGTTTGTGGGTCAGCCACAAACACAATTCAGAAGCTGACCATCTTGCAAAGCACACACGTGCTTTCACAAGCCCCAGGACTTCTCTGGGGTTTGGTGTGAAGTATCTGTACCTTTTCCAGGTAGCTCAGTCACAACACAGGTCCATGTTACCACACTTCCAATAAACTAACCCAAAGCATTGGGTGAACACAAGTGGGAGGGCCAAGTGACAAATCAGATCCTTGAAGCCATTCAAGTTAAGAATAACTCCAAAAAAAAAAAAAAGGTCTTAGAACCACAGCATGTCCTGAGCTGGCAGGGACCCATAAGGCACATCAAGTCCAGCTCCTGGCTCCACACAAGCCCAGACAAGTCAGAGATAGCACTGAAGGTATCATCCAGATGCTTCTTGCACTCAGCCCAGCTCGGGGCTGTGACCCCTTCCTTGGGGAGCCTGTGCCAGTGCCTGGCCTCCCTCTCAGTAAAGAGCCTCTTCCCGACACCCAGCCTAAACAGTCACGCTGTTCCCTTGGGTTCTAGCCATGGTCCCCAAAGAGAGGAGAGAGATCGGTGCCTGCCCCTTTTCCCCCCTCAGCAGGAAGCCACAGACCCCCATGAGGTCTCCCCTCAGCCTCCTCCAGGCTGGACAAACCCAGGGCCTTCAGCCTCTCCTCATAAGCGTTCCCCTCCAGACCCTTCCCCATCCTCGGTGCCTCCTTTGGACACTTTCCCATAGTTTTGTGTCCCTCTTATCCTGTGGTGCCCAAACCTGTCCCCAGGATGGAAGGTGAGGCCGCCCCAGCACAGGGTAGAGAAGGACAATCCCTCCCTGGGCCAGCCGTGCTGTGCTGGACGCACCCCAGGATGGGGTTGGCCCTCCTGGCTGCCTGGACACGCTGCTGGCTCACAGGTAACTCACTGTCAACCCCAAATCCTTCTCACATGGCTGGCCTCCAGCACCTGACCCCTCAGGCTGAGTGTGCAGCCAGGGCTGCCCCTGCCCCAGGGCAGAATCCAGCCCCTGCCCTGTTAAACTTCACATGGTCGGTGACTGCCCAGCTCTCCGATCTGTCCAAAAAAAGGAAAAAGAAGCTGGAGGTGGTGTGTGTGGGGAGAGGAGTGTTGTGTTGCTGGGTTTTTATGTCAATTCAGGGATCTGCTTTATAAAGCAGTCCAGCAAACAGCAGTATCACCACAAGTACAGGAACAGAGAACTGTGGCTGGGAATCGGAAAGGAGCTCAGCTAACTTTATCCCATGGTTATTCCAATTACATCCCACTCAATGTACATTCGGCTGATTTATAAAGCCCATAACAAATCCACGGTCCTCACACAACTCTGGGAACTTCTTGGAAATATCTGTGCTCAGTAAATGCTCTAGGTACATGCTGACTAAATACGTGCTGAAATGCATACGCATGATGTGGGAGAGTTACTCACGCATGAGCTTCTTATAGTAACCAACTCTCCCACATTGTGCACTGGGTGTAGTTAATGGAAATTGAAAAATTTGATGAGCAGGAAAAGTTGATTTGCCTTCTGAAAACATTAACTTTGATGTTCCTTTCATAAAACATGAAAAAGATGCTACTGCATGAAGTCTTCCATTTCATTTCCTTTCTATTCAAAGGAAGAGCAGAGAGTTGAGAATGCCGGAGAACATGGCATAATATGTGAATACAACAGAAACACTGGTGTGGTATTATGCAAAGAAGTATTGCCATTAGAGATGACTGATAAAAATGTGTGGTGGTTTGGCCCTGGCTAGAGGCCAAATACCCACCAAGCCACTTGCTCACTGCCCCCTTCAGCCAAAAAGGGGAGAAAATATATATTGGGAGGCTTAGGACTTGAGACAAGGACAGAGGGATCGCTCTACACTTAGTGCAGTGGGCAAAACAGAGTCAGCACAGAATAAAGTGATTTATCACTACTACAACTAATACACCCAGTGAACTGGGAAGAGATAAGAGGAGGCCAGGTCTTAAAGCACCTTCCCCTCACCCCTCCCTTCTTAGCACACTTAAACCTCATCACGATTTTACTCCCTTCTTCCCCCATGGCACAGGGAGGGGCAGGGAATGGGCAGTGGGGTTACAGTGATTCCTCACAAGCTGCTTTTGTTCCCCAGATCTCAACACTTCTCCTTCCCCCCACCCCTCGCCTCTTCGCACTCTTGACTTTAATCATAGATTTGCTCCCTTCTTCCCTCCCATCACAGCACAGGGAGGGGCAGGGAATGGGGGGTTTCAGTCCATTCCTCCCAAGTTGGCTTCCATCTCAGCTTGGGGCAGTGAGGGGGGGGAGGGAGGGTATTACACACACACACACACCCCCTTCCCCTGGGGCACCATGGGGCCCCACCACAAACTTCTACAGCATGGGTCCTCTCTATCAGGGAGTCATCTCCTCACCACAGGCCTTTCAGCAGGACTACCCTCCATAGGGTGCTGACATTCAGGTCCGGACTCCCCAGCCTGGTCCCCCACAGGGTCACAAGTGCCCTGGCAAACCTGATGAGGCATGGATCAATCTCTTCACAGGCAATAGATGTCTCTGCTCCCTGTCCTCATCCATGGGCTGTGAGGGGGCACCCATTTCACCACGGTCTTCACCACAAGCTGCAGGAAACTCTTCCCCTGCCCCAGGCCTGGCCTTGGTGTCTGTGCAGCTTGTTGCATCTTCTCACTCCCGCTCCGGTGGCACACTGCACCTACCAGCAGGTTTTTTTCTCCTATATGTGACTCACAGAGGCGCTATGACCAGCTCTCACTGGCTCAGCCTCAAATTTGACCTCGAATTGGCCAATGTTTACAAAATATGGGGCTTGCAGAAAGCTGTAACTGCAGCTTACAAAAGCCACCAAAGCAGCACAGCCACACAAAACTGCAACAAAACCCCATTCTAAATGAGGGGGAAAACACTATAGGAAAGCCAAGGATGTAAACATTCATCTCCCAGCTGCCTTGCTGAGGGGCTGGGGAGAACCTATGGAACCAAGAGCTGAAGAATAGAACACATGTTCTTCTGTATTTAACTAGTGCAGCAATAACCACCTCCCATGCTGGTCACCTGCACAACACATGAATGCATTTTTCTATTCAGTCGTTGATTACATCTGATTTTTCTATACCTCCCCCCTCCCTGCTCACAAACATACAGGTGAGAACACAACACCAGGGAACAGATGTGAACTCAGAAGATGCAAAGGCACAGCAAGTAAGCCAACTCCTGTCTGTATCTAGATCAAGTAAGACACTAATACAATAAGTCCATAGTTACTACCCTCTTGAGAGAGACTAGTGACTTTGGGTATATGATCAAGTACTCTTTTGCAATAAGTTTTCACAAATCCACAATGTAGCTCACACCCTTCTCAAACACTGCACCATGTATTAGAAGTTAATTCAATACCTATTTCTTACTATATACAACCAGAAAAGACAAAATAATACACACAAAGTCCCACAAAGGGTATTGGGGTAAGAATCATAACCAGGTACCTAGAAGCTGAAGATCCATTTTAGCACATTAACCTTTTTTTAGTATTTGGGCTGAGACACATGACGCAGCATCCTTAGCTTTCGTGGTTCTGTATTCCAAGATAAATTCTTTACCATTGCCCAACACCCACTAGTAGCACTCAACTGTTCTCATACAGACCACAAATTGAGAGGCAGAATTAACCCCAGAGGGCACGCAACACATTTATGGAGAGAATACACTTTTACCTAAGGCCTGACAACCTGCATTAGGTTTCCAAGTCTCTAGAAATTCACAGCAACAGTTTTCCCACCTTGGCTTTCGAGCTTAAGGAAAAGGACTTGCTCCAATATATGTGGTTTCTCTCGTAATGTGTGGTTCTGCCATAACACAAGTAGACACTACGTATCTCTTACTAACAAGAGATACTCTGCTCTGGGGAGACTGCACCTGGAATATTGTGTTCAATTCTGGGTCCCTCAGCTCAAGAAGGGCATAGTGACATTTCTCCTTGAAAGAGCCCAGTACAGGGCCACCAAGGTGACGATGGGAACGGAACATCTTCCTTATGAGGACAGGCTGTGGGAGCTGGGCATCTTTAGCCTGGAGGAGACTGAAGAGACACATTAATTTCTATAAATACCTAGAGGATGAGTGTCAAGAGGACGGAGCCAGGCTCTTCTCGGTGATGTCCAATAGACAAGGGGCAGTGGGTGCAAGCTGGAGCAGAGGAGCTTCCATGTGGACATAAGGAAATATTTTTTCTCTATGAGGGTGGCAGAGCCCTGGGACTGGCTGCCCAGAGAGGCTGTGGAGTCTCCTTCTCTGGAGACATTCAAACCCACCTAGACATGTGTCTGTGTAACTCAACCTAAGTGATCCTGCTTCGGCAGGGGGCTGGACTAGATGATCTTTTGAGGTCACTCCCAACCCCTGACATTCTGCAATTCTGAGATTATGCAGAAAGGATGCAAGTGATGAAGTATGAAGAACTTTACATCCATTGCCGGTCACGTTACACGTCTATTCGGTACTGACATTAAAGCTCAACTATATTGCAACAAACCGACATCCACTTAAAAGCTTGACTGTCTTCTCAGTACTCAAATAACCACCCGCTCATGGTACCCCCCACCAGGCCACACTATTTATACTACCATAATCTGGAGCTGTGGAAACGAAAGCCCAATCAGACTGAGGAGCTTTAAACCTGGAGATTTCTGTATGCAGAAGAAACGGAACGCTGATTTTTCCTCCCCATAACATAGATGAGTCAGCGCTGCGAGCAATGGACTAAAATGCATCCTCCTAGGCATCGCCCACAGGCAAAACACAGTAGGCTGCTTTCTGAGGCCAGTCTGACATTATAGATCAAAAGCACAAGATTTGAGTCATTAAGGTGTACTAGCAAGTCAGAATATTTGGCTTTACGGACAAAAAGCCAGCGTGATCAAGCAAAAAGTTCTATCTGGGAATCTCTGACACCTCTGGATTTTGCCCAACGTCTTCCTCAGTGATACAGATTTGTGCAACCACCAGACTAGCAAGATACAACAACTGCAGACAGCTTTTTCATTACATACACCCATCATCAGAGCAGAAATAAACAATCCTTTTAAGCAGTAGGTGACAAGAAATCAACCTTGGAGAATTAAAAGACTTATGGCATGACCTAAGACATGAAAGGTCGGCCTTCAATCAAGCATAGCTAAAGTAGCTAAACCATCAGATTCAGCAGCCAATAAAAAGCTAATCATTTCAGCCTAATGCTGAACAAAAGCAAATCATTTCAAATACACAATCACAACAAAAGTTTTCCATGCCAAATACAGCAACATGGTTTTGTCCCCTGCAACAGCAGCAGAATAACTGCTACTAAACTGGCACTGGGCAAGAACAGAAACAAGGGCATGGGAGCAGTAAAAAAAACACAGGAGAGTTTTGTTATGCAACTTGTTTTAACCTGTTATACAACTAGCTTTAAACTTACCAAACAACTATGCCAAATCTTGAGACAGTGTGGAAGGAAATCTACTCTGTCCATCTTCAGGACTTGGAGTTAAAAATCATCAGGGGCAGGAAGCTATGTCTTCTAAGCTTGTGTGTTACTCTAATTGAGATTTTGGCTTAATATATGGCAAATTAGACAAGCTGATTAGCTCTGTGTGGGATGAGCAAAACCTTCATGCTAGATATTGGCTGATTTTAAAAAAAACAGTAGCTAAAAAATTCTGCACAACTGACTCTGGTACAGAGAGAGCAGGAGAAAACAGTTCATTCTGCAGGCTAGCAGAAACAATAGATTAAACCAAACAGAACAGCTTAATTGAAGAACACTGTTTCACATTCAGGAGCAAATCCACTTTATTTATGTAAACTGCACTGAAGTATCAGAGAGGGGGTGGAACAGAGGCGACTGAAAGCACTGGTTTTTACACTATTTTGCTGCATTACATAAGGTTTGATTGCAAAGTCAACTGGCTTTTCACTTACTTCTCCAGCCTTTGAACTTCACACAGAATTTAAGCAGCAAGACTACTTGCTTTGCAAAGCACAAGGTTCCAAGCAATCCCAGTTTGCAGATGAGATTTCCCACGTCAGAATTGAACCACACTGACAAAATAAATGACTGCACAGAGCATCTCTGCTGTTGCAGAAAATATTTTCACTCTTACCTGCACGTTCTCTTCTGTAACTTGAATTTCAGCAGTGTAAATATAATCAATAAGCATCCTTAGAGTCCAGCCATCAACTTCCTTTATTCGAACTCTCTTTGCTCGGCTTTCACTCATCTCACCTACAAACACAGTTTTAGTCAAGTAAATTAGTAACAAATACAGCACAAATGAAGAAACTTAACAGAAGCTGAACTTCCTGTGCCTGAGCAGTCCTGACAGTAACATGACTTTGATAACAGCACTTCAATTTCTTTCCTTCCTGCATTCAACAAGAAAGGAAGCCTTTGTTGTTACCATTGTGCAAACGCCACCTGGGTTAATACTTCCACTGCAGGTGACCCATTTTCTCCAGCGTACGACATCAGGAAAATACTGTTGTTATCAGACTTAAATAAGGCTCTTCAAATGCATACCAAAACATTTTGCTGGCAAAGCAAGCTATTAAAATACTCCTTAATCAAAGGAGCATACCAAATGCAGTCTGTAGTTATTTTTATTTAAGTAAGAAAAATTATATCCTCACGGAAGAATTAACATATTTATTTCTTTGCTTGCCTACTAATTATTCCCTTAGCAATGTCAATACTGTTACAGATCTGATTTAACAGTTAAAGCCCAAGCTAAGATAAATCAGTAAGCAAGGGAAAACTTGCTGGATCTCATTTTGTGGAGGACGACATGCTGGCCATATGCCACAACAGATCTTCATAGCAAGGTCTGAAAAATAGCTTCCCTTCTAAAATATGACGTTTTGTCTCCATCTGAAGAAACTGTCCAAAGATAACATCTTTAAGCAATGATTATAACCTTCTCCTTAATTACCAGCTACATATTCAGTCTTCTCAGGCCTTTAACCCTTTTTGCATTGACTCACACTGGGAAACAAAACAAGAACTACACCAGTTATACTGGTAGATAGAAAAACTTTGGCTTTGGAAGACGATATTGCAGCCTCTGGATACATCAATCACTTATTCTTCCCTATCAGATGTATTCTGATCAGAGGTAAGGGTATTGACGAGGTAACAATTTTAGTTGATACAACAACCGAAGCAGGGTGGGGAAGCAAACAAGAAGATGCAAGATAGACGTAGAACTGTTGGAGAGGGTTCAGAGGAGCCATGAAGGTGATTAGAGGGCTGAAGCACCTCCCCTACAAAGAGAGGCTGAGGGAGCTGGGCTTGTTCAGCCTGGAGAAGAGAAGGCTGCAGGGGGGATCTCATTGCAGCCTGCCAGTCCCTGAAGGGAACATACAAACAGGAGGGGATTCAAATTTTCAGAAGGGTAGACAATAGTAGGACAAGGGGGAATGGATTAAAGCTAAAAGAGGGAAGGTTTAGATTGGATATTAGGGGGACGATTTTTTACAGAGAGTGGTGAGGGACTGGAACAGGCTGCCCAGAGAGGTGCCCCGTCCCTGGAAGGGTTCAAGGCCAGGTTGGATGGGGCCCCAGGCAACCTTGTGTAGCTCCAGGCCTGGAGGTTGGTGGCCCTGCCTGTGGCAGGGGGATTGGAGCTCTATGATCCTTGGGGTCCCTTCCTACCCACGTCATTCTATGATTCTATGCTGATGACCACTGATATTTCCTCAAGAAATATATGTGCATTTTCATCAGCTGCAATCCTGTGGTCTTTTACATTTGCTGCCACACAACACATCTTTCCAGTGTTTTTGGCAAAGGGATCATCACTGAGAAATCTGTTAATGTTATTCATACCTCTCTTTGAGCTGAAGGGTGAAGAACTGCATTCAAAATCAACCCATGCAGTGGCAGAAGTGCTGAAGAATATTTACAGCAGCATACTACCAAATGGCAGACATACTGCTAGCGCTCCAGAAAACACCAATGAAGAACCACATCAAGAACAGCAGAACCCATCCCTTGCAGAACCTTCCCTTTTCACCTGCTCTTCTGAAAGACTTCCCCCTCACCTTTGCAGGATTACTGCTGTGTGCCTTCTGCAGGGCCCCATACTGCAAGCTTCTGCTTCTAGTTTGACACAGATTAAACCCATTGATCTTCAGAACATGTATGCTGCAAGTTATTTATTATGCAAGCTGCTGTGGAGGTGGTCCTTGGGGAAAGTGTGTGTGTGGGAGAGCAGAGTTTCATATTCTGCAAGCACATTAAGTTTGTTTTCAGATTTCATGTCAAGGCTTCTGGAGCCATGGATAGGCACCTTCGCTGTTTAACCATGACAGAGGTCAGAATATTAACACATAATAGTCAAAACTCACAACCAAAAGCCAAAACCAAAGACTTGCTTCTATGCCTTCACACTTAACAGACGGGCAGTCTTACTTCGATCCAAGATCAGGGAGTACTTTGTGATCCAGACTTGACAGACCATACACAGGATTCCTCACCTGGTGTCCCAGCCTAGCATTCAAATCACTAACAAACTCAGCTCCTGACTGGTAATTTGCACCACCACACCTCCAGAGCTGCCAGTGATGGGAAAACATATTGTGAAGAGAGAGGAAGGCACTGAGCCCCCTGAGCCCTCAGCAGAAGCAGCAGACCACTAACCTGAGCTGAGGTCACTTCAAAGCTACCCAAAAAGTTTATATGGCTCCTCACAAGCCAGCACAATGGAAGCTGGTTTTTTTAATTTTTTTTTTAAACATAATTTTGCAAATTAAAAATGGAAGCAAAGAGCACAAGCAATCCCTTCTAGGTAACCACCACCACATAGAGAAAAAACTATCTCTGGTCACCCCTCACCCCAAGCCAGACCTGAGGGACACTGAAGGGTCTCCTCACTGATGCTGTACAATCCCTTCCTCCCAACACAGTACTGTAATTAATTTGGGTCACAATACATGCTTCTAGAGAATTCCACGGCATACAGAAGGAAAAATTATTCCTAGTGACACAGCTGCAAATGTTTAATCTTCCCTACCCCCAAAGGAGAACTGTTAGTAACTTACTAACTTTCGTAACCTCAAGAGAGAGTAACTTTTTCTTTCTGAGTATTTATAGGGCTGCAAGAGGGGAAAACCTAAATCCAGGCAGAGGGTTTGATCCCAGTTGATGCCAAATCCTGGCCTGCACAGGAGCTGGTACCTAATGATTCAAAGAAAGATGGAAGTAAGGTGCAAACGTGTCTAAATATAAGCTTCTAGTTTCTCATCAACAAGTAACCCTGAAGCATAAAAGTGCAGGGGTTTTTTTCGCCTGTCCTTTTAGTCACTGTTTTATTCTGGATGGAGGAAGATACTTTCTTCCACTTGGTTGCAAGTGGTTAGAGGATCAAACCTACTTATTTGAACTTGTAGGTTACTAGATGATAATACAGATCCACCTGCAAGGTGCAAACTGGAGCATTCACAGGGATTGCATAAGGATTTTCTTCCGTGGGGAATAACCGAAATGCACCAACGCCACTGCTGGGCCCTGCTGAAAGCAGCCTATGACAGTGGTAAAAATTCCATTGATAAATCCTGAAGCCACAGCTGAACTGTAGTTAAACTCCCACCAGTTTGGTTCACCAGTTACAGGAACTTTGCCACAGATGCACAGGTTAAACACTTTCCACCCCCCACATCACCGGGGGCCAAAGACAGGACATACATTTAGAAACATAAAGCAAGTAAAAACAACATTTTGAGAGGGAGCCAAGCTAGGAAATGACCAATATTTCAGCAATTCCCTCTGGAGAGTGATCACCGCCCCCGCTGGCCCTGGCCCTCCTAGCGAGTCCTAAACTCCTCACCAGAAAGGGTAGTGGGGCTGAGCAGAAACATCCCACCTGCCACAGAAAATAGAATACAAAATGTATCCTCCAAGTAAAGAACACACTCAGTACGACAGTCAACGACAGTTAATCTCTAATACAGAACTAACGTGACAGGTTTGTGCTTCCCCGTTACTAAGGTGATGAAAAGGAACTGCAGAAGCAGCTGTTTTCCTTCTAACTTCAAAGAAAGCAGAAAAAAAAAAAGAATGTTATCAGTCACCTGGAAAGTTTGTCTCGACTGCAAGTTTAAGCTGTAAGAACTGCTAGGGGAAGAGATGTTCAGTTTTACATGCAACTTGAAACAATGCTATTGCTGGAGATGAGTCAACTTTTAGCTTTGATTGCGTCAAAAAATATTTGCACCTAAAAATCAGTAATAATTGCCCACTTCCCCAGGACACAATAGCATTTCAAATTCTGTCAAACTTGCAGTCATGTGCAATACAGTCCTAACTCCAACTGGTTTGCATACAGACACACTCATGCCTCTGCCCCAGCTGGTGTCCAGAAACAAGAGGTTGCAGAGAATTCTTTCAACTTCAGATGACTTTAGAGGGCTGGAGCCCCTTCCCTACAAAGAGAGGCTGAGGGAGCTGGGCTGGTTCAGCCTGGAGAAGGCTGCGGGGGCACCTCATTGCAGCCTGCCAGTACCTGAAGGGAACATACAAACAGGAGGGGAATCAACTTTTTAGAAGGGTAGACAACGGTAGGACAAGGGGGAATGGATTAAAGCTAAAGGAGGGAAGGTTTAGATTGGATATTGGGGGGAAGTTTTTTACAGAGAGTGGTGAGGGGCTGGAACAGGCTGCCCAGAGAGGTGGTGGGTGCCCTGCCTCTGGAAGTGTTCAAGGCCAGGTGGGATGGGGCCCTGAGCAACCTTGTGTAGCTCCAGGCCTGGATGTTGGTGGCCCTGCCTGTGGCAGGGGGGTTGGAGCTCTATGATCCTTGGGGTCCCTTCAAACCCACGCCATTCTATGGTCAGTGGTAATGACCAAACTGGCACAGGATTTGAGAAGGAACAGACAAAGCTTCAGAAATTAGCATGCATTTAAGTAGCATTCCCACTCTAACAGCGAATTCCACGTGATTTCGGTGTGATTTATCACCATACAAGATTAAACCCACAGCACAGGAATTGAGCTGGAGGCTTCCAGGGACCTGAACCTATCCTAGCCTCAGAAGCCCTCAGCATTCCCGTTGTAGCAGCAAAGCTGTAACAAGGCCAGCGTGGAGGGAGCAGAGGCAGAATCAAGCCTGCACAGGAAAAACTGTGGCAACAATGCAGACTACATCTGACATGGAGAATTACCCTAAAAACACTGAAATATGCACTCTATCTATGGGCTGCAAAGCCACAGAAAGCTTTCCTATCTACTAACAGCCTAGAGCACTCAAGGCCTGAAGAACATAGAGGTAGCAGTTGTTAAAGGACATCATTTACTCCAAAATTCACATGAAATTTACTTTAAATTTCCTTTGGACAATTAAGATTACTAGAGTCTTAGAGTGTATAACAAATCTACTATTTTTGGCTTAATGTATGCATTGGTTAAAATGAAGGAGACTTTTTAAAGCTTCTATCATACTAACAAAGACTTGGTTGCCAGTATGTCCTTCAACTGGAGGGGGGGGGAATAAAATTCAAGAAACCCAAGCGTTCCTCTTGGCTTACCTAAAAATTAAATGAGATTCTAAAAAGCAAAAAGTCATTTAGTTTTGTGCTTTATACAGCTGGATTGGATTAGAACATAATAAGTATTGAAACGTTGGGTACCTGTAAACATGGCATGGAAGTAGGGGCTGCAGGCGGCTAGCACAACTCTGTGCGCTGCAATTTCCATGTCTTCAGCTACTATTGTCACATCACACAGCAAGTTCTGACTAGTTAGAAATATCAGAAAAGGCGATTTCACATAAGTGAGCTACAACAGAAGAGCATGTAACATCACACACAACAGCTTTTCCCATGCCTCCCCACCCCCCACAGTAAGAGGGCAACATTGATCAAGCATTGATTTAAAACATGTTACAAGACCGCACAGCTATTATTCAGTCAGGTTACAGGTGGTGCTTAGGCACACAGAACTTCCCACCCCATCCCCCCAAAAAATTAATCCAAGAACTGAATTGTGATTTCTTGCACACACACATTTTCTGTGCTGAATAACCAAAACTTGTCCCAGCCCAGTTTGGAAGTAAGCCTTCCCACCGGTAGCTTGGGCCTCTTCGCATAACAATAAGAGGGAAAAAAGTATCTGATAACACAGAAACACTGAAAACATGAGTTAAGAAACAAGATTCTGCAGATAACAAAGAATCCAAACTTCAGTTGCGGAAACTGTGTTACATTACACTGGAAGCTCAGGCCTAACTGCTCACATCACTACTCAATCGTCTGTTCCTTCTTTTCCAAGCGTTTTTGTGCACAGCCCAGGCATGCAAGAGCAGTTACTTTCTTCCACTGTGACCAGTTTTAGAATTTATTATGGTTAGCTTCATACCTTGCCTGACTTTTTAGCTTCATATACATCCATTTACATTCTTGTCCTTCCTCCCTCTTCCATCAAAATAAAGATTTTCCAGTGCACTTTACAGCTACCAGGTACACCTCTGCCAGTTAGACCTACCACACTGTGTATTCTTTATAATGCCATCTTCTAGATGAAAAAAAAAAGAAAGGGGAACAAAAAAAAAAAACACCAACCAAAATCCATCCCCCCAATCCACCACACCAGCAAAACACCATCTCTTCCCAGCACCTTGATAGCCACAGTCTCTGTTGTGCTTTCTGTCCTTCTCATGCCAACGCTGGCCTCATAGCAGCAGAATGACAACTCACAAAACTTGGGAGCCAGGGCAACAAAGGGAAGAAGCACAACTTAACAGCATGCTTTCCTGAGGGATGGAGCTAGAACTCTATGTCAATCCAGCAAGGGCTTTTTTAAAGCCCCTGTCCTGAATATGCAGCGCAGTTGAAGTGCCGGCTTTCTGACAGTCTACAGCCACCACACAGCTGTAGTGGAGCCAGGCAAGCCGCTGCACTTCAGCTGCCAAACCATTATGATACTCTGCAATCATCTAATTTCTTTGAGGACCGCCTCAAGTAAGATGGCCCTGTGGAAGTCACCCACCAAAACTTTTGGTAGCCACAGCTAAGCTCTGAGGCTGTTGTCATAATCCAGGCATTAGAATATTTCCCCCTTTACAGCTCCTACTACCTGAGGCAGCTATCTAAATCTCACAAGCTCATGCCTGCAAGATAGTTGTTATCAAAAAAGATGTACAAGGTAATGACCATACCCTGATGAAACACAGTTGAGAGGAACTTAAAAACAGATTTTGTATTGACTATACAAAAACTGAACCAGAAAGCTGCACAGAGGCCATCGGATATCCAGCTTTTTCAGACACCAGCACTTATCCTGACAGCGAGTACAACAGGTTCTATGCTTAGCTGCACAGGAATACCAAATACAGCACTGAAGTCAGAAGCAACAGAACTGTATCAATGGAAAACTCCAGCTCATTAATTACACTGCACACATTACCTAAAGGAGGTAGTTTGGATGTGTCTCCAGTCTGTAACCATGTTAGGTGAATGAATCTGCTCCGCGTTACTACAGTGCTAACAACCTAAATGGAGAAACAAGCTCACGCGCATCCCTGCAAACACCTCGTGGCTTCCACAGCAACTCAGCACCTTCACTTCATGAGGGCACAGCAATTCATTTTAGAAAAGCTCATGTTCTGAAATAATACTGTACTAATTAGCTTGGACAGAGCAAGTGAAGAGCACTGTGGCAGATGCAGCACCTTGGTAAAGGACACGAGAACATGAGAGAAACAGGGGGTGCAAAAGGAAGTACAGATTTGAAAGCTGTAACTGTTCACCAGCTTGCAGGTGATTCTTTGATGGCTTGTACATGTCAATACCCACATCTTCAAGAGACTTTTGCAAAGCCTTGTTAGTAAGAATGAGGGCTCTGACAAATACAGATAAGGTCAACCTTCATTGTGACAAAATCAAGTTATAATGAAGAGGAAAGACAGGCATCAGAGGCTAATTTCTTCATATGTCAAGAGCTAACTAGCTATCCTAATGATCTCTCTGACTCAATGTTGAGGTGACTGTGAGTAATGAAATGACAAAAACCACCGAGGACAAAATTACTCAAATTTGTCAAATCCAAAGGCACAGAAGAACCCTCTTATGAGCAAGCAGAACCAGGCAACTTGTCAGCAGCCAAAAGTGTCATGTGCTCTCACATACTTAAGCATTCCAAAGCCAATGGATTTAAGATACATAGAGGATTTCTTTCCTAGTTACCCACTTTCTGGAGAGCGTTCCTCTGGCAAGCACCTGCTTGTGCTACACTAACAAAGAGGTAAAACCACTTTAAAAATGTACTTCTATTAAATAGCACAATAAAAGAAATAAAGCTTCAAATTTACCTGATTAATATTATGTCTTCATTTAGAGTAATGGAGTAAGAAATATTTCTAAAATACTTCAGCTTATTATTTCAAACCAATAAATGTAAACATTAATGTTTGTGATCTTATCTAATTAGTGCTTACCAATTTAAAAGCTGTACTCAGCTTAAACAGTAGGCGCTGCTCCATCAACTACCTCACTGAATAAAGAATTATGGTTGAGGTTTTGCTCCTGTTCCAACTTTAACTATTTATACATGTGAGGCAAAATTGCTCAAATTGCTTCTATAGCAATTTGAATTCAAGTAACCATGGAAACTAAAGTATATTCTGAAAATAATCCATGGCTTCAACAATGCACTCTGCTGGAAGACTACGTTATCTTCTACCCGCCACACAACGAAACACGGGTAAGGTTTCTGACTTCCGAGACTGCCGTTCGGATTCATCCTGGGAAACCGTTTCTTCCTCTGAACTCTCACTTATCCTGCAGAAGTCACAGCTACTGGCTCCAGTCAGGATCTATTACACTTCTTGAGACACTGAATCTGGTTACCGGGATCTTTGGAAATGCCAAGGGCATAAGTAAGGTGAAGCAACAAGCATCAGTCCTTCCAGCAACCAGGCTGTTAACATACCAGAAAAACAGTCTCTGCTTTTACCCCATTATCCTCAGGCAATGGAAGTCTTTGAGCAGGACTTAAGTCTTTTATATCCAGTCTATGATTTTCTCTAGTCTCCCAGTACAGCACAAACTGTCACAGCCAGATGAATACATTGATCACAGTATCTACCCTAGTATTAAAGATTTACCCACATGAAGTGGCCCAGATCAAAGGCAAGAAGCACACTTCAGTAGGGCATCAGCTGCTGCCTTTCTTTTTTAGGTGAAGCCTCTCCAGTTTTTAATCTTAGGTGGGAAACAATATCGGACTGCAGGATTTTTCACATCCTCCAGTATTGTCTGTGCTAGAGGACTAGTTTATTTATTTAAATTTTCTGTTGTTGCTCTTACTTACAAAGTTGAATTAGCATCAGTGATATCCATGAGTCCCTAATTACCAGAGCCCAGTTGTGAGCTCTAATTACCAGCTGTCACAGTTTTCAACATCATCTCACCTATTCACACGTAGAAAATAAACCAATACAGGTGCCAAGAACAGCATCAACCTCCGAGCTTTGCTGAAAACAACAGCAGTATCACTCGAGGTCTTGAAAAAAATTTGTTGAGAAAAGTCACTTTCAACATCTGATTTGGGAGTCCATGGATTTCTCCCAGGGGGCAGGCAAAAGATAACCAAGAGAAGGAAGTGTGCTGCCTGTTAGGTTACATTTTTAGAGCATGACCTGTGTCTCCAGACTGAGAGAAATGTTAATTTTTTCCAGTTCACAGTCTACCACAAGAGTCACCAACATACATATGAAGAGTCTTAGGCTCAAATGAAAAGTCACTTTTCATCTATCCGGGCACAGCTACGTATGAGGCACGATCAGTAGCTGCAACTCCTTAAATAAAATTTCTAAGTGTTGTTCAAGCCTCGCAAACCTATTTTTGATTAGCTTACAGGGGGCAAAATCATAATGCATACATTAGAGTTATCATCACGTGGCTACCCTTCACCCATCACTTCACCGGGTATTTAATCCTTCTCATCAGCTACCCCTCTAGAACTGCACACTTTTAACAAATAAACTATTATTGTTATTAACTTAACCAATGCAAATGAAAGTAAAAACATGTTAGAGACTCCGGGCAGATGTATGCAGTGGAGTAGTACCTTCTTAATTCATTCATAACTTTAAAAGCTTTCTTCATGTGCCATGGATTTACTGTAACAGGACAGTGAATTTCAGTGTTATCATCTTTCAGATCCAAGGGCTTCTGATGGCAAAGTTTGGTACATCTGTAAAGAGAGAGAAACAGAGTTAATACTTCTGTTTAAGCTCCAGTTCTATCACTCTTATTTTCTTCACCTTTATGTTGTGGAAGGGGAGATTTGCACTTCCACTTCTTAAATTTTGGTTTTCCTACTACCAACAGTGTGGAGGAGAAGGTGACAAATTGGCAACCAATGCGAATGGCATGGTTTCACCCCAACCAGGAGACTTAGTAAGGCTAACACAGCCACTCAGGGCTAGCAATCATCTCTGCCACAGAAAACACAGGATGATGCCCTGGAACATTTCCCATAAGCCCAGAAGCAAAGGGAGAAGCAGAGGTTCCCAGACCTTTAGCCTGGTGCCTATACAGATCAATGGTAGAGGCAGCATCCACCACTCTGGTCATTCAGTGTCTTCACCACCTGTGAGACAAGAGCTACCCTCTGCCCTTCTACCAGGACTTACTGGTTCGTACAGCTCCCAGCTCACCTCCAACAGGAAGACCACACAATCATTACTGTAATTCTCCAGGCTTCCCATAGCAGTAGTGTGAGACACAGGTGAACATGAGAAAAATCACACAGCTTTGCAGATCCACTCGATGTTTTGAGGAGCAAAAGCGATCAACCCCTTGATTTTTCTTACAGACACTAACTTCTGAGGAAAAACAATAGCCTACAACCCCCCTTCAATCACTAGTACTGTCCAAACAGCAAGTGGCTTTTCATGTTAAGCCAAACCAATGAGTTTTACGTTTACAATCACAACATTAATCTTGCAAGGCAAATTCCATTGTTGTAGTACTTAGAAAAAACACTTATCCTTGCTGTTTCCACCCATGCTTTTGTAACAGTATTCCTGAACCTCTGAGCTGGGAATAAGCAACGTCACTAACCCCAGCGCATCGGAGATTTGATTTCAAATAAAAACACAACCTTAATCGCTTTAGATAAGGTCAGGCTGAACACATCCACTGACCAATTTATTTTACTTTTTGTACTCGGACACATCTAAAAAAGCTTAAATTAAAAAGTCAAATCTAATTCATTTAAGGTTTTTAACCCAGAACTCTGTATTCCGTGCACTACAACAACAAGTAAAGCAAAGTATTTGGTTCTACTTTTCAGGACTCCAAAGCTAGCAACAAAGCTCTGGAGCAGAACAGCACAGAATGGCATCAGGCAACAAAAGGGTTCTGCAAAATGCTGGGTGACAAAGTAAGGCTCATCTGCAGAACTCGGGCTCGCTCCACTGCGCCATGGAACAGCTGTGAACTCAGAGATCCGCGCTGAGCTCTCAAAGTCGTACAACTCCTTCCCAAAAGGGGCCAAGCAGCAAACGGCGATTTCACACCAGTCGGAACAAGTGATAAAACACCCACTCCCGTGTCACACTGCACACACGCGTGCTGCCATCGGGGGGTAAAAAAAAAAGAGACGTCTCATCCAGTAAAGTCGTTCGGACCAAACGTTATTCCTCTGCGTTTGCAACATCTGTAGTGCTGGGCAACCAGAAAAATCACCCACGGAAACCGGTAAGCTCGGGGAACATTCCAAATACCGAGGACTGGCTGTGAGGAAAAGACCCCGCTGCCGTGGCACCGCTGCCTCACCGAGCCCCAGAGCAGCACACCTCCCTGCGGCCCACCGCAGCGCCGCCGGCGTGGCTGGGCACCCGCACACCTACCCCGCACCGCGCCCAGCTGCGCAAGGGAGAAAAGAGCGGCCCGAGCTGCCCGCAAAAACGTGAGCGGCAAGCCCCAGAGACTGAAAAGCTCACGTTCGCTGGAGGCTCGGCAGCTTGTCACGAGGGCCAGCTGGCTTTAGGGTAGCAAGGCCGACAAAGCCGCCGGTCGCACTCCTGCTCCGGGCACAGGCAGCCCGCACGAAGTCACCGGGGCCTCTCCCCACTCCGCCACCGGCTGGGCCAAAGCCCTCCACTATCGGGCCCCTCCGGCTTGCTCCCGGGCTCACCCGCCCGCTGCGTACCCAGGCGCGGCCTCCTCCGGACACAGCGCGCCCCGAGCGGTGCGAACGCAGCTCGGCAGGGGAGCGCGACAACCCGGCGCGGCCGGGAGAGACCCGGCACCGCACAGCGCGAGGGGGAGACGGCGGAAAGGCACACGGAAAGCGGAGGCGTCGGCAGCCCGGCCCGGCGCAGCCCCGCGGCAGACACCGGGCGTTCAGAACCACCCGGCCCTGAGGAGCCCCGGCCCGCCAGACACCGGGCTGCCGCCGCGACTTCCCCCCGCCGGCCGCCCTACCGTGGAGGCAGCGGCCGCCCGCGGGCACGGCTCCCCGCCCGCTGCCGAGGGGCCCGGAGCACGCCGCGGGCCCGACCGAACGGCCGCGAACCGCCGCTGCGCGGCTGGGCCCGGCTCCGCGTCCCCAGCACCTTACCGCGCTACCGCCGCGCCCCGCCGGGCACCGGGAGCCCGCCGGCCTCCCCGCCCGCCCCGCCGCACTCACACGGGCGGCAGCAGCATCTCCATCGCGGCTCCGCTCAGGTTCCCTCCTTGCGACGCGTGCGCGGCGCGCGGCCGCCAGCACCATGCCAGCCACCGCTGCCCCCGCCGCGGGGCGCCGGCCGCGCCCGCCCGGCTAAGCCCCCGCCGGCTCTGCCCGCTCCCGCGTTCCGGCCCGAGGGAGGGCGTTGGCGGGGTCGGGCCGAGGCGCGCAGGCGCGGCGGCGGGGCGGGGCAGGCCCGGCTGGGGCGGTGCGGGGGCCGGGGTCGTGCCGAGGTGGGCGGGTCGTTGCACGCCCAGCCTCCCGTCCGGGCTGCCGCTTGCCACGGGCTCTCAGGAAGGCGGTGGGGCAAGGCGAGCCGGTGCCGCTCCCCCGTGCGGCGACCCACGTCCTCAGAGGGGCGGGAGCCCGGCTCCACCGCTCCGCTTGGCCATGGGCCACCGAGTGCGCGCTCCCCGCCGCAGGGCCGGGCTGGGTAGTAGCATCCCTCATCTGCCCCGCGAGACGCCCGCGGCAGTAGGGCAGCTGCGCTAGGGCACTGGGGGGGGGGCGGAAAACAGGCGGGGTCTGGGCCCTGGCGCCAGCAGTGTGCCACGTTTGGGACCTGACGGAAAAAGAAGCGCGAAGTGGTCGGAGGTGTCCTCGGGGAGAGGACTGGCTACTGTGGAGGGGCGCCCACCGCTTGCCGCAGCCCGAGAGTGGTCGGCCAGAGAGCAAGCGGCCTGAGCTGGAGCGGCCTCAGAGTGGCCTGAGAGGAAGCGGCCCGAACGTGGTTGGCACAGGTGGCGGCAGCTTGGAAAAGGGGCCAGAGCAGAGCCCAGGAGCACCCCGGGGCCAAGAAGGCAGCACACTACATCTTAACAGCTGCAGCACCCGTCCTCTGGTTCGCTGCGGCCATCTGGGTTTCAGCTGCTTTTCTTTGAGTCAGTCCAGCAGAACAGCAACGAGAATCACAGAACCACAGACAGTCCAGCTCCTGGCTCCACACTGGCCCAGACAAGTCAGAGCACTGAGGGCATTGTTCAGACACTCCTTGCCCTCAGCCCCAAGCTGTCCCTCTTGTCCTGTGATGCCCAAACCTGTCCCCAGGACTGGAGGTGAGGCCACTTCAGTGCAGGGCAGAGCAGGACAATCCCTGCCCTGGACTAGCCATACCGGGCTGGATGCACCCCAGGATGGGGTTGGCCCTCCTGGCTGCCTGGGCATGCTGCTGGCTCACAGGTAACTCACTGTTGACAGCGACCCCAAATCTCTCTCACACGGCTGGCCTCCAGCACCTGACCCCTCAGGCTGAGTGTGCAGCCAGGGCTGCCCCTTCACCAGGGCAGAATCCAGCACTTGCCCTTGTTGAATTGCACACAGTTGCTGACTGCTCAGCTCTCCAATGTGTCCAGGTCACTATAAGGCCTCTCCACCCTCAATGGAGGCAACAGCTCCTCCAACTTGGTGTCATTTGCAAACTGACTTAAGACACTCTCTAGTCCTGAGTCCAGGTAGTTTATGTTAAAAAGAGCTGGGCCTAAGATGGAGCCCTGGGGAACTACACCAGTGACTGTGCTGCTCAAAACAGCCACCCTCCTGTCTTCATAATTACACAATCACAATCGCCACTCATCTCGAGCATTAAGTATTCAGTTGTCTTTTAGTGTTTGCTTAACAGCAAAAAGAAACAGGGATCTCTTTCAAACACGTTTCTTTGCAAAGTGATGCTAATCCAAATAACAAGTAACTGCGCTTAGCAACTTCTGACTTGGGGATTCCAGAAGTTACTCAATGTGAACCCCTGTAAGTTGCTTCTGAAGAAGGCAGCAGCATGGAAGCTGTGCTTAACAAGCTGAACACGATCCAGCTATTTAAGAGTGTTAGCATCTGTACAAAGTGCTTCTTTGCAAGAGATCTCACATGGGCAAAGTTAGTCCAGAAGTAATAAATCTCTCACTGGCTGACCAAAAGTATTTTTCCAAGAGTGAGAGGAGTTCAAGGCCACATTTTAAGTAGAAGGCAAAATGGAAAATTGCAGGTGCAGTTTGGGTGAATATTATAGTTGGATGAACAAACCCTTCATCAATGTTGTTAATAAATTCACAAGTTATTAAAGTTAAATATATTTTAGTTCATTATTTCGTGTTTTTTAATCTCTAATAATATTCCTAATTTGGAAAATGCTGGATGTGTTTTCTCAGCATCTTTCACTACACTGATATTTATTTGGGGGCACTTCAAAAGTCTCACAATGGTTTTCCACCAGAGGTTTTTCTGAAATTAATAATCACAGTTGTCAGTGCCTGTCTTTGCAAAGCCCGTGATTCATAACTGCTGATTTCTGTGTCTCCAGGCAAGTAAATTTGCCTCTGGGTTGTACTGGAGAAGACAAGCTACTGGTTAGAGATTTGAGCGACGCCACAGAAACCTGCCCCAAAGGGGCTGGCTGCCAATAGAGCCCCCCAGAAGGGAGGTCTGAAATTTAGCGTCATAGCATCAGCAAATTCCAAGTTCATAAGCAGGGAGATCAGAGAGTTTCTGATAACCATCACATCGTACTTCAGGTTCCCGTACCCCACAGTGAACTCTTGTGCACATTACATTTGCAATACGAGGACTCCAGCTCTTACTGATCAGTAAGACCAAAGTGAATCTTACTAGTAATAGGCTGTGCTGTGTTTACAGGTCCCTCTTAGCTTGTGCTGTCATTGAACACCTGTCTGGAAACGGATGAGGGGCCATGTACACCACACACACATAGATCCTGCAAGCACTTAGGCAGCTGCAGATCTCCCGTTCCTAAGACAGCGGAACTGTTTAGTAGTGTTCATTCCTAAAGGAGCGCAAAGCTTTTCTTGCTTGTGACTTCTGCCATTTTCTTGGAGTGTTTCAGCTTTTGAGCCAAACATTTAAGGTTTGTCAAAGTCACTTGTAACACAGAACATGAAAAGTAAAACACAAGGCTTGTTTCCATTTTTTGCCCTAAAGTTATGTCTCTGTACTACAGTAATCCCAAAAGGAATCATAGACAGTTGAAATAAAAAATGCCATTCCAAAACGTGTTTATGGCAAAATAACTTGTGTATCTAACCATGAGAAAACACATCCTTTAAACATATTTTTTATATTTATGGGATTCTGCTTGATTTGATACCTCTCCTTAGAAAAAACCTTTCAGAGAAAAAAATTATTGTATAGATGTATGAGGGTATATGCACACAGTTTTGAAAGGAAATAGGCTGTTTCTTAACCATGACAAAACAGTTGCCATTTTTGTTGCAGCAATCCAAATCGCTGCATTTACTGAGAGAAACCCCTGTTGTGTTCAGGACTGCCTCCCTAACAAGTCCCAGTCCTTTCTCACTCATTCTACAGAGTTCCAGAGGAATGCTGCGGAGGCTCGCAAATGATGTACTATTCTTTGGATATGTTGACACTAGAAGCACCAAACTGATGCAGAAACACTGATACTATGCGCTGGCAAAGTACCTCAACTGAACACGCTCTCTGCCTTCTATCAAGTGAGTTCTGCAAGATGCACAGTACTACAAATGGACTATGCAGTCCTGGTAAAAGTCAGTTAACTACAACCATAACCAGTGTCTTGCAAGCATCTTTGAGAGATCATGCACTGTGCAGACATGGTCCTGTTAGAAGAAACCTTTATGAGGATTAGCCACCGTGGACACTGAAATAAGTTCTTGCTAGTATTTTTTAATTGACAAATGCAGATTAGGAAGACCTCTCCAAGCTCCAAGGTCAGAAAATACATTTATTTGTGTGTAAGATATTAGAAGTCACTTCTTCATTATTTCAGCAGAATGCTTATCAGAAGATGTTGGCAAGGCTGCAATTCCTTTCATTAAAAAAAGGAAGAAAGGAAGGGGCTAGAAGGGAAGGCTTCACTACCTCTCTGCGCTTGTACTGTTTCAAACAGAAAAACAAGGAAAACCTTTGCCTGAGCACCAACACCAGAAAACCCAGCATTAGACAATCTTAAAAGGCCTTACTCTACTGTAAGAGACTTCTCCCCCCTTCCCAGAGAATGGAATATTTAAATTTTCAAAGAACCATTCAGCTAAGCAGTTGAATGCAGTAGAGAAGAATTACACTGAAAAGTGATGTGAAAAGGAGAGCTCGAAAGTGCACGCAGCAGGCTGAGAAAGGGACCAGATTGCAAAGGAATATGTACTGGAGAGTAGACTGAGAGAGAAGAAATAAGAAGTGTAAATTGGGAATGCAAAATAAGGAATAGCAAAGCAGCTGCTAGAAAAAAATAAATTGTACTGTGACCAAACCCAGTTATATACAATTAAGCATGGATGAAAATATTTAGTCTTTTCTAGCACTGTTTTTCTGTGTAAGCAATGGCTGGTACACCAGGAATGATGCATACTTAATGAGAATAGGTGAAAATTAATATTTATTCTGTAAAGCTCATTGACCTTATGTGATCATGAAAATTAGGAACTAAAGTGATTTTCAGAGTTCAAAGCCAGACATCGTGTCATTTCCAAAATGACTTGATATGGCATGTAGTCTAGTAAACAGGCTTTAAATCCTCCAATCCTAGTCTTGCAAACAAAGGGCCAAGTTAAAAAGATTATAGGGTGACGTTTCTGAGTTCTATTCAGTGGAGAAGTCAGATCTTTGTGGTGTGGCAACTGGCAGAGAGCAACACACAATTCAATATGAATTTTAGGTGAAGCCATTTATTGGGTGAAATCACACAGATTATATACCTTTATTACTGCAAACGTGGTTTGATTAATTAGCTGTACCTGTTTTATTTTCCAAAAACTCTGTAATAGCTGATTGACTCAGTTAGAAGTGTCTTATACTCCTACTGAGGAGAGCAGTTACAGTGGAGATACACTCACGTGATGGACCTGCACTGACAGATATCGTAACCTCATAGTTATTCTCTATGAAAAATATGCTTCATTTTTCAAGAAAATGATGTTTTGACAATTTAAGCAAGCATGACTGAATGTAAGAATAATCTACACTCTTTTAAAGTAAAATAATAAAGACTCCAATGACTGAGATGACTTCTGATATCTTAATGGCCCTGCTTTTCTCTAGGGTGTATCGTGTGACTCCCTTTTCTGTTTTATGTTTTGGTTTTTCAGTAAGGTATTATTCTTCGATGGAGGGTGGAGCTCCATCATCAGCTTTGCCTCCAGTGGATTGGGATGGTCCAGCTTTCCCTGAGAAATCCCTGCTGCAGGTTGCTGCTGCTGCCTTTGCATCACGCTGAAGTCCCCACATGGATGCAAAGTGAAATCTAATAATTTTTGATGGGTTTACCGCCGGTTCAGTGAATGGCACCCACTCAATACAGAGACCTGATTGCCTTGTACAGTGCACCGCAAACAACTTGTGGCAGAAGGACCTGGGATTTAGTTTCGAGTAAAGGAGACTGAGGGGAGACCTGATCACTCTCTACAGCTACCTAAAAAGTGTTTGTAGTGAGGTAGGAGTCCATCTCTTCTCCCTGGTAGGACAGGGAAAACGGTCTGAACTTGTGTCAGGGAAAGTTTAGGTTGGATATCAGGAAGAATTTCTTTACTGAAAATTTTATCAGACATGGGAACAGGCTTTCCAGGGAGGTAGTTGAGTCACCATCCCTGGAGGCGTTTAAAGGAAGAGGAAATGTTGTACTTGGAGACATAGTCTAGTGTTGGACATAGCAGGACTGGATAGATGGTTGGACTCAATGATCTTGAAGGTCTTTTCCAACTAAAACCATTCTATGATTCTGTGAAAGTAGGATCTGGTCCATGTCTTTCACAGTCATCTCAAGGATGCACCTTATGTAAAATCCAAGCCTCTGCAGCACTGGGCTTCAAATCTGCTTATTGACAGCTCTGTGTGGCATCTTAGTAATTTATGAATCAAAGCCATGAGTCCTTCCATGCCTAATGCTTGCTGGAACTAGGTGTCCTGGGTTCAGCCCAGCAACAGGCTATGTTAGCCCTGAGAGTATTCCATACCAATTGTGTCATGATCAGGCAGTCCGCCCCCCCCCCCCCCCGCCTCCTGCAGGGGCGACTCCAGACCTGGGAGGTTCCGGTCTGGGCAAGCGCAGTGCCAGTTCTGGGGGAGACTCCGGACCAATCAGAAACTGCTCTGGGCCCGGGCACGGGAAGTTCCGGTCTGGGCAGGCGCAGTGCCAGGTCCGGGTTCTTTTTTTTTCTCTTTTGGATCGGCACGGCAGGCGGTGGTGAGGGGGGCTCGTTAGTGCCGCGTTGGGGGATCCGAGTCGGCAGCGGTTCGGGCACGGCTCAAATGACATAGTGGGGTGAGAGGTTTGCACTGTATATAATAGCACTGTAGTTAGTTGTTTTCATATCTTTTCCTGTTGTTTAGTAAACTATCCTTACCCCAACCCGCGGGCCTTTGGGTTTTTTTTTCTTCCTCGCGGCTCCCTCCGTTCGCCCATCCCCCACCTCTTAAAGAGACAGGGGACTTTTTCTAACTTTTGTGGCCCCCAGCTTTTCAGCTGAGGTCAAAACCACAACACTAGTACTTCCTTTTTTGGTTGCTCTGAAATGAACTTGTAACCCAGAGGAGCACAGCACTGTTCCCCACAATGTCAGGGAAGACAGCAGGCCTGCTAGCAGCCTAGCTCTCTTCTCCCAAGACATAGGCCCTGACAATATTCTTCTGTTCCCATGAGAAATGAAAAGTTACTCATGACGAGAGGATCCTAATAATCACATTCTCAAAACACAGCGGCCTTGCTGATAGCAGTACAGGCCACCCTAAACCAAGAAGCAGCTATGGGAAGGTATTTGGGAGTAAGAGAACATGTTAGGAACCAACCATAACAAGATGGTCAAAGCAGCAGGTGTGCAGATGCTTTTAGGCATCAAAAGTAAACTAATGATATTTAGCTATAAGATATGTTTATCAGAACTCATTATAATCACTAACCAATCAGTGGGGTGTAAACAGTGTGTGTAACCAATTAGCAGGTTTTTAGCTTGCCATATTTGCAGTAACAAATGTATATAAATCTGTGATTTCACCCAATAAATGGCTTCACCTAAAATTCATATCGAATTGCGTGTTGACCATCGCTGATCTCCACAGATGTTATCTCCTGTCCTGGTTTCAGCCAGTGGCTTCAGCCAGGAAGGGGTTAACATGCTGGGCTCGGGACAAGTGACTCAAATTGACCAATAGGATCATTCCATGCCAGTTACATCATGCCGAGTATAAAAAGCAGGGGGTGTTGCAGTGTTGGTGCGCGAACAGCAGAGACCGGGAGGGAGCGTGCTCTCGGCTCCGGGCTTTGTTTTACTCGCGGCGCGAGCTTGGGTCCTTTGTGTCGCGGCTGGGGTTTGCGCGGGCTGCGGCGCGGTGTCCGTTACGGGGAGTGCGCGATCTGAACTGCTCATCTCGGCAAAAGGTTGTATTGTTCATTGCTATCTGTTCTTCCCCTGTTATTTGCAGTAAAAAATACCCTTATCCCAACCTGCGGGGTTCTGGTGTTTTGGTTTCCCCCCCCCCCCCAGCTCCGGGGGAAATCTGAACGCGTGGTCCCCGGCTCTGGTGAAACCACAACATCTCCGTAGTGCTCAGTGGATGCTCAACTGTACAGAGCAATTCCTTCCATTTAAATAGCTCTTGATAACTGTGATTGCCTATAGCAAAAAAAAATAAATAGGGGAACTCACCGATTTACATTTAGCCATGCATATAGCAGGCTTGCCTGAGAACAGTGACTGGGAGGTATTGACACTGGGAGGAGTGACACAGTACACTGACAGAATTCATCTGTATGTGTATGTTCTGGTTTTGGCCAGGATAGAGTTGATTTTCTCTCTATCAGCCATATTTGGGAGTTGGGATGGGAGCAGTGCTGATAACACAGCAATGGTTTAGTTGTTGTCAAGCAGTCAGGGGCTTTTCAGTTGGTCATCCTGCCCCACGCACGAGAAAGTGGGGGACACCCCGGGGGGACACAGCCAGAACAGGTGACCCAAACTGGCCAAAGAGGGTATCCCATGCCAACTACATCATTTGGGAAGGAATAACCGCTTATATCAGCACAGGCTGGGGGTGACCTGCTGGAGAAGAACTCTGTGGAGAAGGACCTGGGGGTCCTGGTTGATGACAGGTTGGCCTTGAGCCAGCAGTGTGCCCTGGGAGATAAGAGAGCCAATGGGGTCCTGGGAGGCATCAGGAGGAAAGTGGCCAGCAGGTCACAGGAGGTGATCCTCCCCCTCTGCTCTGTCCTGGTCAGGCCCCACCTGGAGTGTTGTGTCCAGTGCTGGGCTTCCCGGGATAAAAAAGACCTTCCTGACCAACCTAGTGGCTTTCTACAATGGAGTAACTGCATTAGTGGACAAGGGAAGGGCAACAGATACCATCTGTCTGGACCTTTGGCACGTTTCCTCACAACATCCTTCTCTCACATCATCCGTTGGAGAGATACGGATTTGACAAAAGCACTACACAGCTGTACAAAGAAATGGGAGGATCCGGCAATGGTGTTGTCACAGGTGGTAAGGCTACACACAGGCTACTTCACAGAGATGAGGGGAAGGGTTTTCCTCCTCACTGTGATTCCCAGCGGTGCTGTGATCAGTGCTGATGGACTCAGCCTTGATCAGCGGTGACTCTGGCCTTGAGCCGGCTGGTGTTTGCTCTGTTGGGTCTGCAGAGAGCTTCTGCCTGCTCCTTGCAGAAGCCCCCCTGCAGCCTCCTCCTTCCCCAGAGCCCAGTCATGTAAACCCACAACAGTTTGTTATATTATTTGAGTTATTAAATTTGCAGGTGATTATGAGAGGTTTTAATGATGTTCATAAGGTTTTCATGCAGGAAGATTCTTTTCTGCTCAATTCCTGTTCCATTTTCTGGCAAATTTTGTGGACATTATCATGTTAGTGCATCTGACTTGAAAGTCTGCTTCTGAGAGCCCATTCAGTGCCAGGAAACCTAAAACAGATTAAAATAGGGCCTGTTCTTAAATTACTTCTTCTGCAACTCCATCAGTTGTGGTGAAGGTATCCATTAAGGGTATGGTAAAAAGATTTGGTATGGCCCAACAGGGCCATGCTACAGTGTCCTTCTTTGTGGGCTGTCCTTAAGGAAAGCTAGTGCAGATCGGATACCCAGGATTAAATTCTATGCTTAGGCATAACCTTTTCTGTATCATCAATAATTACAATGTTTGGAGACCAACCTTCACAACTGTATCCTCACAAAGAGGCCTAATACCTACTTTTCTTCCTCTAGGTTTTATTTAAAATTTGGCATGAATGGAAACAGGATTGGGCTCTCAACCTTTTTCACATTCAATGATAAGGTGCAATTATTATTACTCTTTCTTATTCATATTGCAGGTACAATTAGTACTTAGACTGTATTCAGCTCTATGTAAAGAATACAATCTCTGCTCTGAGAAAATGGGGTTGTGACAGATCCCAACATGACTAAAAATACAAATGGGAAGTGAAAAGGTAAAAATAACAGTAAAGAAACTGGTATTTGCATGAATTGGTGGTGATAGTCCTGACAGTCGTACTGCAGTGGGTGCAGTCTGTATTCCAGCCTGAAATTACAGACACTTCACAGGTGCTTGTTTTATTTCAAACTAAGTTTTTAAAATCCTGTTGAGACTCAAACCCAGTTCATTGCTGAATCTATTTAAGATAAAGGAATCTTTCTCTCTGTGTATGGTTTCAGATTTTCACATTAAGCAGGTGTAAGCTTTGTGTGGTGAACAGAATGAGGATTTTTACACATGGCAATCATGTAATCAAAACCTGCCACTTGCAATGAAGCTTTGGCTTTGTAAATAAAACAGCCACTTAAAATTCCATGGCCTTTACATGCAAGCTATTGGAAAGAGAAGAGCATAACACTGGTATTAATAAAAACTCCTTCAGTCTTTCACCAGCTATCACACAAATTTGAATGGTGAAGGCTTAGCATGGCCATTGGTTAACTCACTAATCTATTAGTAATCTGTTAGTAAAGATGAAGTCCAGGGACAGGCCCGATGGAATCAGACAAAGTTAATACAGCTGTAGAGAGAGAATTTGAACTGCTGAATTCAGGTGAGGCAGAAGATGTAGCCTAACACTGAATGGAAGAGTTGTGAGCAACAGAATGCTTACTGTAAGTGAGCTCTTGCTTTCTCACAATTCTGGTGGGGTTTCCAGGTATATTCAAAAGCAAAAGAATTGTGATTAAAGACGGGTTACAACTTAATTCCATATTTCTTTTTAGAAACATATGGTAGAAGTATCAATCAAACTTCAGAACAGAGTATCACAATGGATCTGACTGCTTTGAAGATAGGCTTTAGATTTTTAAATGGTTTAGAGCTTATGCAAGCACCTACTTTGCAGGTGAAAAGTTGTCCCTCTGCAGAGTTATTTTTTACTCTAGATCTTATCACTTCTGATTTTTCAAAATCACATTTCTGCTTACATTCTACTATAAAGCCATCACAATATGACAAGCTTTTACTTGAACTGTATAAAGGGAAAGGCAGAGCTATTTTTTAAAATATTTGGGTTTAGGTTATGTCCCGTGTAGGGTAAAAAAGAGGAATATTTGAGGTGATTCTCGTAGCATGGGGAACAAACAAGAAGAATTAGAGATCTTTGTGCGGTCACAGGGCCACGATCTCATTGCAATCACTGAGACGTGGTGGGACAGCATGGATGACTGGCACGCTACCATGGATGGCTACGTGTTTTTTAGGAAAGATAGGCTAGGGAGACGAGGGGGGGGAGTTGCTCTTTATGTTAGAGAGCACCTAGAATGTATTGAGCTCCACCTGGGTAGGGATGAACCGTCTGTCGAGAGCTTGTGGGTAAGAATTAAAAGGCAGGCCAGTTTGGGTGACATAGTCGTGGGCGTGTACTACAGGCCCCCTGATCAAGAGGAGCGGGTGGATAATGCATTTTACAAGCAATTGGAAGTAGCCTCAAGATCGCAGGTGCTGGTCCTTATGGGGGACTTCAACTACCCAGATATTTGCTGGGCAAGCAATACGGCCAGTCGTATGCAGTCCAGACAACTTCTGCAGTATATGGAAGACAACTTCCTGATACAGATGGTGCATGAACCTACGAGGGGAGGGCGGGTGCTTGACCTTGTTTTTACTAACAAGGAAGGGATTGTTAGTGAAGTGAAGGTCGGGGGCAGCTTAGGACAAAGCGACCATGAAATGGTCGAGTTCAAGATCCTGAGTGGAAGAGGCAAGCCAAAAAGTAGGATAGCTACCCTGAATTTTGGAAGAGCTAACTTTGATCTCCTCCGAAATCAAATAGGGACTATCCCATGGGCTGCTCTGTTTGAAGGAATGGGAGCCTGCGAGTGCTGGCTAACATTCAAACAGCACTTCTTCCAAGCACAGAATAGGTGCATCCCTTTGAGTAAGAAATCGGGAAAGAGAGGCAGAAGACCTGCGTGGATAAGCAGGGAGCTAATGAGTAAACTCAAAGAGAAGCAGAAGACCTATAAACTGTGGAAACAGGGTCTGAGATCATGGGATGAATATAAGGATGTTGCCAGGGCCTGTAGGGATGCAACTAGGAGGGTTAAGGCCTGCTTAGAAATTAAGCTGGCAAGGGACATAAAGGACAATAAAAAGAGTTTTTTCAGGTATGTGAATAGTAAAAGGATGACCAGGGATAATGTAGGTCCCTTGTTGAATGAGGCGGGTGTCTTGGTAACGCAAGATGATGAGAAGGTGGAGGTACTTAATGCCTTCTTTGCCTCGGTTTTTACTCCGAAGGCCTCTCAAGACCCACTGATCCCAGATGAACGTAGGAGTGGTTGGGGAACGAATGGCTCCCCTCTAGTTGAGGTAAGGGTGGTCCAGGAGCGACTCAAAGGAATGGATGCACACAAATCCATGGGCCCGGATGGGATACACCCACGTGTGCTGAGAGAGCTGGCAGAGGTGATTGCGGAGCCGCTCTCTATCATCTTCGATAGATCCTGGACTACAGGAGAAGTGCCTGAGGATTGGAGGATAGCCAATGTCACTCCAGTCTTTAAAAAAGGCAAGAAGGAGGATCCCAGTAACTATAGGCCAGTCAGCCTCACTTCTGTCCCTGGAAAGGTGATGGAACAGCTTGTTTTGGACGCCATCTCCAAACAACTGGAAGAGAAGAAGGTCATGAAGAGTAGTCAGCATGGATTCACCAAGGGGAGATCGTGCTCGACCAATCTCATAGCCTTCTATGATGTTATTGCCAACTGAGTGGATGGAGGGAGAGCAGTGGATGTCATCTACCTTGACTTTAGCAAAGCTTTCGATACTGTCTCCCACAACATCTTGATAGAGAAGCTGAGGGAACAAGGGATAGATGAGTGGACAGTGAGGTGGGTTGAGAACTGGCTGTCAGACCGGGCTCAGAGGGTCGTGATCAGTGGAGTAGAATCTGAATGGAGGCCTGTGACTAGTGGTGTTCCCCAGGGCTCGGTGTTGGGTCCAGTCCTGTTTAATATCTTCATTGACGACCTTGATGAGGGAATAGCATCCACCCTCAGCAAGTACGCCGATGATACAAAGCTGGGAGGGGTGGCTGACATGCAGGAACACTGCACTGCCATCCAGCGAGACCTGGACAGGCTGGAGAGCTGGGCAGGGAGAAACCTAATGAAATTCAACAAGTGCAAGTGTAAAGTCTTGCACCTGGGGAGGAATAACCGATTGTATCAGTACAGGCTGGGGGATGACCTGTTGGAAAAGAGCTCTGTGGAGAAGGACCTGGGGGTCCTGGTTGATGACAGGTTGGCTATGAGCCAGCAGTGTGCCCTGGTGGCCAAGAAAGCCAATGGGATCCTGGGATGTATCAGGAAGAGTGTGTCCAGCAGGTCAAGGGAGGTGATCCTCCCCCTCTACTCTGCGTTGGTCAGGCCCCACCTGGAATACTGTGTCCAGTTCTGGGCTCCCCGGTATAAAAAAGACAGGGACCTTCTGGAGAGAGTCCAGAGAAGGGCGACAAAGTTGATTAGGGGTCTGGAACATCTCCCCTCTGAGGAAAGGCTGAGTGAGCTGGGTCTGTTCAGCCCGGAGAAAAGAAGACTTAGGGGGGACCTAATTAGTGTTTATAAATATCTTAGGCATGGGTTGCAGGGGGAATTGGCCAGCCCCTTTTCAGTGGTCTGTGGGGACAGGACTAGGGGCAATGGCTGTAAGCTGGAGCACAGGAAGTTCCGCACCAACATGCGGAAGAACTTTTTCACAGTGAGGGTGACGGAGCAGTGGAATAGGCTGCCCAGGGAGGTGGTGGAGTCTCCTTCTCTGGAGATATTCAAGTCTCGTCTGGACGTCTATCTATGTAATATGAGATAGGGAGCTGCTTTGGCAGGGGGGTTGGACCCGATGATCTCTTGAGGTCCCTTCCAACCCCTAAGATTCTGTGATTCTGTGATTCTGAAAACCTTGAGAAAACTAGTGATAAAAGGCAGGTTTTTTCCCTTTTTTTGTATTTTTTTCTGAGAATCATACAATGAACACATCAAGAACTAGCTTGCATAAACTAATTTTTTGGGCTGAACAGGTAAATATTAGCACCCTGACAAGGTAGTCCCTTGAATACTTTAGAATCTGAGGATACCTATATTTTGTCCTTGAGTCTTGATTACAGTGTTCTGCTTTTGCATAGAAAAATTGGCAAAAGCCTTTCCCTCATGCCAGTGAAAACTATACTCCAGTGGCAGCATATTAAGCTAGTATGACCAACTGCTTCTACCAGAATTATTGGGCTAAACCTTTTCAGACTTTTGTCTTTGACTTAGATTTCCCCTTCATGTTTTTTATTATTTTTATTATTTAATAGCAGTCCAATTTTACTGGACATTATGTATAGTTAAGTGTAATGATACTGAGTTTTTTTCCTAATCTTTATGAGTCTGCAATACCATCTAGTCTTTCTTACACACAGAGAGAAGTATTCCAAATGAGGATTTACTACATTTCTTGAACAGCAGCATGATAAGCTTTTCATTTATATGAAGAACCTGTCAGTGCAAAGCCATGGGTAGTAACTACACCCATGTGACTGTCACTGTTATGACTCCCTGAGTATAACCTTTTAGTATTTTAATGTCTTTGGTGTACAACAGGGTAATTTGTATAACCTCCCACTTCTCCTTTCCCAGTTTACAGCATTTTCCATTTTTTCTGAGTGCTGCCTCAAGTGCTGTAGACGTTGCAAACACCATTTCCCCAGTTTTCTTTACACACAGGTGACAGAATGTGTTGTCATGGTATATACACAGAGCACCACACAGCTGGTCGCTCTGGACAGTGGGGGAAAAGGGGAAAAGAAAAAAGCCCAAAGGCAAACCTCATGGGCTGGGGTAGGGACAATTTACTGGGACAGCAGAGAGAGAAGTAACAATAATAGGACTTCTACAGCAAAAATACACAAAACTGGTGATGCACAATGCAGTTTCTCACCAAACCGCTCAGGCCGTACAGCTCCCCCTAGCGAGAGCCACTTTATGCTGAGCATGATCATAGACTCACAGGGGTTGGAATGGATCTCAAGAGATCATCGGGTCCAACCCCCCTGCCAAAGCAGCTCCCCAGCTCATATTGCACAGGTCGGCGTCCAGACGGGGCTGGAATCTCTCCAGAGATGGAGACTCCACACCCCCCTGGGCAGCCTGTCCCAGGGCTCTGGCACCCTCACTGGGGGAAAGTCCTTCCCCATGCTGGTGTGGAACTTCCTATGCTCTGACTTGCAGCCATTGCCCCTTGTCCTGTCTCCACAGAGCACTGAAAAGGGGCTGGCAATTTCCCCCTGCATCCCATCCTTCAGATATTGATAGACATTCATAAGGTTCCCCCTGAGTCTTCTTTTCTCCGGGCTGAACAGTCCCAGCTCACCCAGCCTTTCCTCAGAGGGGAGATGCTCCAGGCCCTTCATCATCTATGTAGCTCTTCTCTGGACTCTCTCCAGGAGATCCCTGTCTTTTTTATCCCAGGGAGCCCAGCACTGGACACAACACTCCAGGTGGGGCCTGACCAGGACAGAGGAGAGGCAGAGGATCACTCCTTCGACCTGCTGGCCACACTCCTCCTGATGCCCCCAGGATCCCATTGTCTCTCTTAGCCCCCAGTCCACACTGCTGGCTTATGGCCACCCTGTCACCCACCAGGACCCCCAGGTCATAGAATCATAGAATCATTGAATCATAGAATCATAGAATGGCAAGGGTTGGAAGGGACCCCAAGGGTCATAGAGCTCCAACCCCCTGCCACAGGCAGGGCCACCAACCTCAGGCCTGGATCTGCACAAGATTGCCCAGGGCCCCATCCAACCTGGCCTTGAACACTTCCAGGGATGGGGCACCCACCACCTCTCTGGGCAGCCTGTTCCAGCACCTCACCACTCTCTCTGGAAAAAACTTCCCCCTAATATTCAATCTAAACCTTCCTTCCTTCAGCTTTAAACCATTCCCCCTTGTCCTGCCATTCTCTGCCCTTTTAAAAAGTTGATTCCCCTCCTGTTTGTATGGTCCCTTCAGGTACTGGAAGGCTGCAATGAGGTCTCCCCGCAGCCTTCTCTTCTCCAGGCTGAACAAGCCCAGCTCCCTCAGCCTCTCCTTGTAGGGAAGCTGCTCCAGCCCTCTGATCATCCTTGTGGCTCCTCTGAACCCTCTCCAACAGTTCTACATCTCTCTTGTATTGGGGGCCCCAGATCTGGACACAGTACTCCAGCTGGGGCCTCACGAGGACAGAGTAGAGAGGGACAATCCCCTCCCTGTCCCTGCTGGCCACCCCTCTGCTGATGGAGCCCAGGATACCATTGGCCTTGCGAGCTGCAAGAGCCACTGCTGGCTCATGGGAAGTTTCTCATCCACCAGAATCCCCAAGCCCTTCTCAGCAGGGCTACTCTCAAGAAGCTCTTCCCAGTCTGTATCTATGTCTGGGATTCTTCCAGCCCAAGTGCAACCCCTGACACTTGGCAGTGTTGAACCTCATTAGGTTCACCTGGGCCCATTTTTCCAGCCTGTCAAGATCCCTCTGGATGGCTTCCTTTCCTTCTAGGGTGTCGACCACACTCAGCTTGGTGTCATCTGCAAGCTTGCTGAGAGTGCACTCAATCCCATCCTCGAAGTCATTGATAAAGATGTTAAAGTGAACCTGTCCCAAGACAGACCCCTGGGGGACACCGCTTGTCACAGGCCTCCACCTGGACATAGACCCATTGACTACCACCCTTTGGTTACGGTCTGTTAACCAGTTTCTTATCCACTGGATGGTCCACCCATCAAATCCACATCTCTCCAGTTTAGAGATAAGGATGTGGTGGGGGACTGTGTCAAAGAAAGGTCCTTCTCCACAGAGCTCATCTCCAGCAAGTCACCCCTAGTCTGTACTGATTCAAGTGGTTATTCCTTTCCAAATGCAAGAATCTACACTTGCTTTTGTTGAACCTCATCTGGTTTCTCCCTGCCCAGCTCTCCAGCCTGTCCAGGTCTCTCTGGATGGCAGCGCAGTGTCCTGTGTGTCAGCCACTCCTCCCAGCTCTGGATCATCAGCACTTGCTGAGGGTAGATGCTGTTCCCTCATCAAGGTTGTCAATGAAGATATTGAACAGGACTGGACCCAACACTGAGCCCTGGGGAGCACCGCTAGTCACAGGACTCTTGTCCAATTCTGCTCCACTGATCACCACCCTCTGAGCTCGGTCCAACAGCCAATTGTCAACCCACCTCACTGTCCACTCATCTATCCCATGCTCTCTCAGCTTTGCTACCCGTTCCCTCAGGACTCTGGGATGCATCTCATCAGGTCCCATAGACTTATGCATGCTCAGGTTCCTTAGGTGGTCATGAACCTTGTGTTCACTTACAGCACTCTGTTCCCCAAGTCCCCATCTTCCAGTCCTTCAACTTGTTGTTGAGTTCTTGTGAGGAAGGAAAAAAATAAGGAAGAGGGAAAAAGAACATTTGGGCTAAGAAAGTTGAATGGGGCAGGCTCATATCAGAGGATCTGGACTTAATCCTATTGAAACCAGCAAGTTGAAGGCTTGCTTTTCTTTAAAGGTCACTGCCCAGGTCTTTAAATTGGTGTATGTGTGTATAGATGTAAAACAAAAAAATGAGTGCAAGTGAAGAATGTAAATGCTCTGGGTGGAGGTTTTCTGATGGGTTTTCTACTAAAAATAAGATACCTAAGAGAAGTCACAGAAACAAAGATTAAAAGCTTAGGACAGCCTGAAGAAGCCCATACCTTGGAAGCAGCTTTTCTCCTTTGGCACTTCTGCACTCTTTATGAGTGGCAAAGCCACACCAGCCATTGGGGGTCACAGCCCTGTCTTCTCTTAAAGAGTACACAAAGAATTCCAATTCTTCCAGTCTGACAATGACACCATTCTCTGCCTTCCAAGCCCCTGGTACAGCGATGATCCTCTTCAGCATTCTCACCAGCACCAGTTTAAGACTCAGGGATAGTCTCATAAAACAAACAGATGGTTAAGGAGCATTAGGAGATTAAATGAGCACACAACAGGTAATAAATACACTGCTTTGTAAACTCGTACCATGCACATGCCAGAATTCTTTGTCATTCCAGTCTTTCCTGTTTCAGAAAGGACACAGCTGGAAAAGGTCAGAGAAGTGAACAGAGAGTACTGGAGAATAACTAAAGCGGTGAAGGAGTGTCTGGTGTGCAAAAGGAGTAATAAAGTGAGCAGTGTGGCCATGAGTGGCCATGGTGTCTCTCAAGTACAAAAGGTTATAAAATATGCAGAACTTCTTCACGGTGGGGGTGCCAAAGCACTGGCACAGGCTGCCCAGGGGGTGTGGAGTCTCCTTCTCTGGATTCAAGACCCGTCTGGATGCCGACCTGTGCAACCTGTCCTAGGGAACCTGCTTTGGCAGGAGGTTGGACTCGATGAGCTCTGGACGTCCCTTCCAACCCCCGCAGCTCTGTGAAATTAGCAGTGGGCATGTTTAACCAAAACGTGCTTCACAAAACACACAATGAGGCCAGAAACACCTTCGACAGCCGTGTGCCACGTACAGGCTAACAGGTCCCTCGGGCTGAGGGGCCGGCCGGAGAGGCTGGCAGAGAGGAGATGTGCTGGCAGTAACAGAGTCAGGGAATCACAAGGCTAGAAAAGGCCTTTGAGATCATCAAGTCCAACCGTTCCGGTCCTATGCTAACCTATATCCCTAAGTACCTCATCTACCCGTCTGTTCATCCTCCTCCACCCGCTCCGCAGGGGCAGCAGCCCCGGTCCCCCCTTGCAGTTCAGCCCTGCGAGCCACCCCACCCAAGAGGAGCAGGGCCACCACAGGCTGGCTCGGGCAGCCGCCGCCGCACAGCGCCCAGGGTCGCCCCGCCCCGTGAGGCGGGCATCCACCGCCCTCCACCCCGATACGGCCCCGCCCCGGGGCTGGCGCTGCGGCGCAGCGCGGCCCACGGCGCTCGGG
This sequence comes from Laterallus jamaicensis coturniculus, assembly GCA_022605575.1. Taxonomy (NCBI): domain Eukaryota; kingdom Metazoa; phylum Chordata; class Aves; order Gruiformes; family Rallidae; genus Laterallus; species Laterallus jamaicensis. The sequence goes on along the minus strand of JAKCOX010000004.1, from coordinate 45,176,373 downwards.
GACGTTGCCGGCGAGGCGGGGCCAGTGGCCGGGCCGCTGTGGGGCTCGTGGGTTAAATACGGTCACAGCGGCGGCGCCGGGGGAGCTGGGATGGCGCTGGCGGCGGGGGGTCGGCGGCCTCTGGACAACGTGAGTGCGGGGTTGCGCGGCAGCCCCAAGGGGTGGGGGGCGCTGGCTTTTCCCTTTCGGCCCCGCCTGCCGCTTCTCTCTCTGCCGGCTCCTTCGCGGAGCGCCGCGGGCTTCGCGTTCTTCTTCCGGGATCAGCAGCCGGCCGCGGCGTCGGGTGAAGGGCCGACTTGGAAGCGGAGAGGCGGCCGGGCTGCTTCCTCCCCGCGCTGCCTGGGTAGGGGCTGCCCCGCCCCAGCTGGGCTTCGGGCACCCCCAGCCCCTGGCCGTGGGCTGTCTGTAACCGACGTGAGGCCGCGGTTGCCCGTGTGAAAGCAGCGCTTTCTGGGCCGCTTCTGCGCGAGTGGAGCCCGTCCGCGCAGCTCCAGCTCTGCGGGCGCTTTGGTGCTGGCTGGCGGCGCTTCCCGCCGCGGCAAGGCCGGGCCGCGGGGCCAGCGCGCCGCGGGAGGCCTGCGCTGGCCGGAGCGCCGCGAGAGGGTGACCTGGCGCTTAGCGGCGATGATGGCGGTCGATAGTGCGGGGGGTCCCCCGGGGAGCCGGTTGAGGCGGGCGGTGGGCGCGCCAGCGGGGAGAGGGGAGTGCTGTGCCTTGTGCTTGCTAGTGAGGAGGGGCTGGGCGAGGGTTGAGGGCGGTCCCGGCTGCCTTGGGCCGCGTGTGGTGCGAGCAGGATGCCGAACGTGATCGCCGCCCTGGGCTGTGGCAGCTTCAGGCTGGTGCTGGGCAAGCCCCGCGGGACAAGGTACTGGAAGGAAGAGGGGCCCGAGGTAGCTGGTCCGTATTCGAGGAGCACTCCTTCCAAGGTCAAGATGAGAGCATCCCAATGGGAAGGAAGTCAGAGGGAGGCAGAAGACCTTCATGGGTAAGCAGGGGACTGCTGGGCAGGCTCAAGTGAAAGCAGGGAGTCTGTAGGTCATGGAAGATGTGTATAGGTGCCTGGAAGCAATATCAGACTTGTCAGGGCGTATGGGGAGGCAGCTGGGAAAGCTGAGGCCTCCTTGGAGGCTGCAAGGGAGGCTAAGGTCAACAGAAGAGGCTTCTTCAGATACACTGCAGCCAAAAGTAATGCTAGTGGCAATGTGGGCCCTCGGGGGAATGAGGTGGGTGCCCTGGTAACTGAGGATACTGGGCAGGCAGTTACTGAATGCTGCCTTTGTCTCAGTCTACACTGCTGGAGGCTGTCTGCAGAAGCCCAGAGGTCTGGAAGGAAGTCAGGATAAATGAGGAGTTTGCCTTGGTTGATGAGGATTGGGTCAGGTGTCAGTTAAGCTGTCTGAACATCTGTAAATCCATGGGTATGGATGGGATGTACCCAAGGGAGCTGATGGAAGTCATTGTTAGGCCACTCTCCATCTTTGAGAAGTCGTGAGAAGCAGGAGATGTGCCTGAGGACTGGAGGAGAGCAAATGTCACTCCAGCCTTCAGAAAGGGCAAGAAGGAGCACCTGGATAACCACCGAGTGGTCAGGCTCACCTCTGTCCCTGGAAAGGTGATGGAACAACTTATCCTTGATGTGCCTAGAGACAGCACCGAGGATAAGAGGGTTGTTAGGAGCAGTCAGCATGGTTTTACCAAGGGGAAATCATGTTTGACTAATCTAATAGCCTTTTGTGAGGACATAACCAGGTGGATAGATGATGGTAGGGCAGTGGATGTGGCTTATCTTCACCTCAGGAAAGCATTCAACACCATCTCCCACAGCATCCTTGTGGCTACACTGAGGAAGTGTGGTCTGTGGAAAGTCAAGTAGTGAGGTGGGTTGAGAGCTGGTTGAAGGAAAGAAGTCAGAGTAGTGGTCAGCCTGCCTCTTGTTTTCATTCTTACAGTTCCTTCAACCAGTTTTTCCTGGATTCACTTGCTTCTTCTGAGGGCTATCTTCGTTTAAGGTCATCTTGACCCTGATCCTGATTGGTCATGCCGCGCTTCTTCTGCTCTGCTTTACTCTGCACTCCGTGCCTACGTGCACGTACTCCAACAATTCCCCCTTTTTTCTTCTGAGCAACAAGAGCAGTAACTTTGCCTTGCAGGGTATAAGCTAACAAAGTACATACTACTATAATAGCAACTATAATAATCAATAGCCATCGTATACCTTCCTTAACCAAGTCACTAAGCCAACCCGTTATTCCCCAAGAGCTTAACCAACCATCTAACCCCCATTAAATACTTTAACCTTCTTTACATGATCTTTCAACCATTTTAAATGTTCTTGGATTCATTGTCCATGATCTGACAAATTAAAACAACACTTTCCTTCAATAGTTTCACATCCATGGCCTTGGACAAGCAAAAGAAAATTAATTGCAGCTCTATTTTGCAGCGTAGCATGGCGGACAGAATCAACATCAAGCAAAAGACTGGAAAGTGCAAGAGAAGTAGCATTTGTTTGTTTTGCTAGCCAACACCCCAACTTGTTTAGGTGATTGTGTGCAGTTGTTGCTGACACCCCTGGAGCGAGAAGAGATGCACATATAATCTCCTCCAGTGACCAGAATGTTACCTGGTCGTTGCATTCTTTGTTAAAAGCATGTATCTGCCTCCTGGTTCGGCGATGGTGACGGCTCGTGTTAAATATCATAGGGGTGTTAGGCGTTAGCAGAGATAAGCGGCCAAGCGTGCATGGCCCCCCTCTTAGACGTGACAGGGTACCTGGCCAGGCACAGTCTCCACATATCAGTAAATTACCAGGTGGTAGCTGCAAGGGATGGTTAGTAGATATCGAACTGTTAGGCGAAGTATAATTGCACCAGCTTGTAGCGGTGCGATAAACAGCCATGCTAGAATTTACGTTGGTGGGCGAGCTTTGGTTCCTACGTGTATGGTTAAAATACAAGCATGCATCAGCCTTTACTGAACCCAGAAGCTCCAACTCCTGTGGTTCCTGAGGTGATACAGGAAGGTAACCAGCCCATCCATCCCATAAACGAAAAGCCATACTATAAAATGTGGCAATCTAAAAACTGATAATTGGTTACACACACTGTTCACACCAAAGTGATTAATTAGTAATTATAACGAGTTTTGATAAGCATACCTTATAGCAAAACATTGTTAGTTTTACCTTTAATGTCTAAAAGTTATCTGCACGCCTGCTGTGCTTTGGCCATCTCATTATGGCTGGTTCATGACATGTTCACTTACTTCCAAATACTTTCTCACAGCTCCTTGATTTAAGGGAGTCTGTGCACCTGCTTTCAAGGCCACTACGCTTTGAAAAAGTGATTACCAAAACTTCTCAACATGAGTAATTTTGTTGTTTCATGGGAGTTTCAAGGATACTGTCAGAGTCTGTGTTTTTGCGAGGAGAGCCAGGCTGCTAGCAGGCCTGCTGTCCCCCTTGACAAATTTTTCTCTTTTTGTATCTGCGCCACAAAACTGCTTTTAGAGGTTCCTGCAAGGGCCCTTTGCAGAAAGCTCAACAAGCACGGCAGTAAATGTAAGATAAGTACCGAATTGTCAAATCCAATAATCCAAATTTGACCATTGACAATATACATCCTGAAATTTCCCACTCATGAAACCAATTCTGTTCGATCTCTTAATTTCTGAATGCTCACGTGAATCGACTCAGAGTGGTCAGCCAGATTCCTGCAGCACTTCTAAAATTTTCACAATTATGTCTGTGAGCCAGCAGCACAAATCAGCTGCTGCATGTTTCACAGAATCAGCATCTGTAGCTAAGTGCCTTGATACCTTTGCTGTTGTATCTGTTTGTTTTGCCAATCAGGAATGTCAGAAGTGCAGATAACTTCAGCTTCACATTTCCCTGCAGGCACCAATTGCAGCCTGTGACCTTAGGCTGTGCAGAAATCACTGTTTCTCTAATTTTTATTTACCACTAACACACTCATATTTAAAAGAGTATTCAAAATGTCCCGCAGCAAAACTCATAGTCCATTGTGGCTGCACTTGGAACACTTGACTTCAGTTACTGTGATCAGGATCCCGTCCTGGTTCATGCAAGCTTGATTTCTTCTGGATCCACAGCTTTATCTGCTTGGTTCCCATATCTGTAATGACATAGGCAAATCTCCTTTCCCAGGTTAGTACCTGTAACTTCATTTCACTAACATCTAACATGAACTTTTCCGTTCAAAACATACAGAGCCTCGTTTAATCAAACAGCTGGAGAGATATCCTTCTCTCCCCCTTATTGTTTGTGAAGCAAACGCTTGAGAGTTTGATTCATATGTTCTGTCATGGTTTTGCACTACACAAGCCCTTTAGTCTCAGCAACCAACAAGTGGTATTGTCGTTAAAGTACTTTAGCAGATTGGTAAACAAAATTTCATGCAACTTCTGAGCTTGTGCAAAGCTGTCTGCTGAGGGAGCAGCCCTGGCCGGTGCAACCAGCCTGTCTGCTCTCTGATTTCTCCCTGCTAGACCTAGATGTAGTCAGCTCAGTGTGGCTGTGAATCTGGGTAACAGAGTACTGATGCATAATACCACACAATGATCTAATCCAGTTAACATTTCTAAGTAATTTTTGAACATCATTTAACATGCCAACCCCAGTTTTGATTGCAATCCTCTGAGGTGTTACCGTGCTTTATTAATTTGTTAGTCCAAATATTTTCACATTGGCTTATTTTGAATTTTTCTATGGACTAATCTGTAACCCCTTGCTTTTCAAATGCACTGTTAACTCATGAATCAAACTTTCAACGTTCAAGTTTTTCCCACAATCAATATAGCAACCATATAATGATAAAAGATTAGATCAGGATGTGTTTTTCGTACTGGAGCAAACGCCCAGGCTACATAAGCCTGGCACATAGTTGCTGAATTTTTTCTGCCTTGTGGGAGCGTACCCAGTGACACCTTTTGAAAAGAAAAAAAACCCAATCTTTTTTAAAAAAAATTTTTTTGCTTGTTCCACAAACTTGTGGAAGGCTTCATTTTTTATTTTTTTTTTTTTCTCAAGAAAGCAGCTATCGATCATTGTTTTCCAGGTTAACTTTTAAAGTAAGCTGCCCTTTTTCAATGTTCACTATAAAAAAAAATCATTTTTGCTAAGTAACCAACCTCGCTCTCAGTGGACAAACACAGCCCTGAACTTATAGCACATACAAACAAACGAATGCTGCAAACCAATTAATCAGACAAACGACATGGAGAGACACACGAGTTGTCACATATGGGTGGGGGGGTTGGGGTGTGGGGGGGCTGGGGGGGGTGAGGTGGTTCTCGGCCACTGCCTGCAGTGCTGTTCTCCCCCCGCCATAAACCACAGTGTGATCCCGTTGTTCACCATGACTGAGCCCCGGGTGAGTGCTAAGACCCTGTTCCTTCCACCTCCCACTGGCCTACTACTAACTCTCTCTGCCACCCGCTTTTTCCCACATAAACTTTTCCCTGGTGATTTCCGTGATTGAGTAGGAATCAAAATACCCTGATTTAGCTGTTTTTCCCGTTCTCACGCCACCTTACGTGACCAGGCTCCTCCGAGCAGTCTGTGCGGAGTCTCTCGGGTGTCAGGAGACAGCGATATATTGATGAATGTCCCTGATTGGATGATTGTTGAAGTTGATACTTGTCCATCTCCATAGGATTCTCTGTTCTTAAGTTTCTTGTCTGTGCTCATAGGTTCCTTGTCCATGGGGGCAACACTGTTCTGTGTCCGAATCGGTGATTCTCCGTCTTCGTAGTTTTCGGGTGGGGGCTCAAACCCTTTTACAACAGGGCATGCCGTTGTCTGCTCCGCTTTGTTTTCCAGCTTTTCAAGGACAGGTCAAAGTTGTTGATGCTGGTTAACATTTTTGACTGCGCCATAGGGTGTTTTAGGCTCAGTAAAAGTCAGATATTAAAGGCAGTCAGTTGTACGTTTGTTTTCACATTTTTTCCTTCCAAAGACATCACCGTGGAGGGAGTGCAGACCGTGGTAGCAGATTTACGTGCACTACTCGCTCCCCTTCAGTTCCGACAGATTTATAACTTTGCTCTGATAACACGGCATTTTTACTTAGCTTAGTAACTGGGATAGGTGAAAAAGCACCCAGAAACAAAACCACATTCTCTGTAGTAGATTTTCTTTTTCTTTTTGAATCAGCTCTGTAGAACCCGTAATCGGTGTTAAAGCTGCAAAGGCTGAAGCGGCAGCAACGAGTTCTGTTTCCATTTCAGTTCCAACCGCAAAAAATTTGCCTTTCTGTGTCCACTCAGTTAACTCGTGAACTGTATGCGGGTTCTGAAAACAACCCTTGTCATACCCATAAGCTAACAACCCCGTTAACTCCTTCTTTAAATCTATACCCTTATCATCCCTTTTCCATAAAGTATTTGTAAATAAATCATATGTTACTTGCCTATCCATTTGCAGACGTCCGCTTTTGCAGCTTTTCCAGGCTTCGGTGGCACGTATGGCCCAAAATCACCGATGTGATCTTTGGGGGCGCACTCCTCTATTTCAATTGATCTGGGCGCTGTCCTGGCTGCAAACAGTACCCAACTCCTACTTCTCCAACCGTGGTCGTAGTCGCCTGCTATCAGGTCCTTCACCGGACCTACACTCTGCTTTTGTAAAAAGCTTTGTAATAATTTGAGAGCTACCTCTGTTTCCATGACGTCTTCCATTTATGGTGCGGCCGATCCCTGGGTAGTCTCGGTGCTGCGGATGGGAGCGTGTCCCTGGGCCAATCCCCGTACTTTGTCGCCGGATCTTTTAATCCCGCCAATCGCCGCTTGATGGGTCCGTCTCAGCCCCACTGGCCTCGGTCGGTTCCGGATCCCTGGTGCGTTGGTCTCAGGGTCCCTTCCCTGGTGCGTTGGTCTCAGGGTCCCTTCCCTGGTGCGTTGGTCTCAGGGTCCCTTCCTGTCAGGATCCTCTCCCTGGTGCGTTGGTCTCAGGGTCCCTTCCCGTCAGGGTCCCCTCCCTGGTTCGTTGGCCTCAGGGTCCCCTCCCTGGTTCGTTGGCCTCAGGGTCCCCTCCCTGGTTCGTTGGCCTCAGGGTCCCCTCCCTGGTTCGTTGGCCTCAGGGTCCCCTCCCTGGTTCGTTGGCCTCAGGGTCCCCTCCCTGGTTCGTTGGCCTCAGGGTCCCCTCCCTGGTTCGTTGGCCTCAGGGTCCCCTCCCTGGTTCGTTGGGTCCCTGGTTCAGGGTCCCTGTTCGGGGGCCGAATGCTGGTGGGGGAAGAAGCAGGCCTGCTCAATATGAGTGATAAAAGCAACTTCGTTTATTAGTTCTAAGTTAGCTCCTTTTATACATTGTGGTTAATATATGCCTATTAGTCAATCTATCATTGGTTATTTGTTACAGGTTACATCATCATAAGCCTGCCTCTTGTTTTCATTCTTACAGTTCCTTCAACCAGTTTTTCCTGGATTCACTTGCTTCTTCTGAGGGCTATCTTCGTTTAAGGTCATCTGGACCCTGATCCTGATTGGTCATGCCGCGCTTCTTCTGCTCTGCTTTACTCTGCACTCCGTGCCTACGTGCACGTACTCCAACACACTAATTTTTCTTAATATCAGATTTGGCAGTATGGCATCATCGCTCCTTGCTTTAGTTCACCTCTTCCCCATGTTACCTGTAGTGTCTATGCAAGGAGGTTATGTCATCCAGTGCTTCCTAATGCTAGTTGTACATCAGCATGCAAAGATGGATTGTAGCCAGTCTTGCAGTGAATAACACGGTCAAATGTGTTTTGGTAAAAGATCTGTCTGAAGGATGTTCTCATCTGTCGTGGTACTGCAGGAGTGATGAGTTCCCTTGTTGCCCTTAGACAAAGGATATTGTCTGAAGGAGGGTGGCTTGCTCTGTGGGAGGTGTGAGCCCTGCTTTTAATTGGGAAGGAGTGAGGCAAATATCTTGGCTGCTGGCATGCTGGTCCCAGACACTTGTGTTTCACAGCTTAAAATGCCACCTGGCCTCTGAAAATGGGGTATGAGGGACAGAGGGCATCTCTGTACTCCTGCTTATGGATTTTTAGAGTGGTGACAGGAATGCCATTTGTAAACCTGTAGATCTCCAGCAGAAGACCATTTTACCAGGCAGTTGTTTCAGCAAGGGCTGTTTACAGTCCAGGTTAATTAAAAGGTACCAGATAGGTGAGGGAGGCCTGCTCATACTCTTCTGTGGCTGGGCAAGTGTGGTGTTTGCCAACTGGAATAACTCTTGCTGCTGGCTCCTTTGCTGCAGGCCGTGGCTCATGGGTGAAATAACATCAGGGAGCCAGTCTATGTTGCCCTAGTTAATATGGAGTATTTCCCACAGTCTAATTCAAAACCTTGTTTGTCTCTCCTTGTGCTGGTGCCTGGAAGGACGACATGCCTCCTCTGTCTTGAGGCTTAGGCTGCTTTCTGATGTGGCCTCGAGTCTGTAGCTTGAAAGCAGTGACTAGCCCAGCAAGCCCTGGTGTGTTTCTCTGACTAGCCAGAAGTCGGGAGTGGGGTGTGCCTGCCCTTGTTCTGAGCTGTGACTCATACCAGTCAGGAGAAGAGCCATCAAAACACCACTGGGAATCTTGAGCTGCTTTATCTCTCAAACCAAGTGATAGCATGGGACATCTTGGGCTTCTCTCTCTGCATCTTGTTCTGTTTAAGCATCCCCAATGACTGTGTACCTTCTGTGTAAGGTGTGCTGAATCACTGTGTCCTAGCTTGGAAGGAGCAGAGATAGGTAGCACCTGAGATAGGCTTGTTTTGACATATCTGAGTCCCTTGAAACTGTGAGCTGGTGTGCTACAGCTTTGTTATCGAGTGCCTCCAGCTGTGTAGCTGGACAGGAGTAAGAAGAACAAGGGGTTTGGGATACCTCTATAAAGTGTGGGATCCCTAACTACCACTTTTTGCATCAATGTACTGAGACTTGTGGTATCTCTCAAGGGTGATGCTCAAACATCTTTTAAAGACTAAGGAGACTGAGTTTTCACACAAAAAATGTGATGATAGCTTATCAGAAGTTAAGATCTTGTTTTAAAGTACTAATCTAGGGCTTTTCCCCCAAGGCTTTGGATAAAAGGCTTTTCCCCCAAGGCTTTGCTAAAACTTTACCTTTTGGAACTTACTAGTTACCCCTCATTTCCTTCCTCTTCTGTTTCAGGGTTCCTTGGAAATAACACAGAGTTTAGAAGATGATCCTCTGCTGGATGCACCACTTGTTTCATCTCATACCTTGCATTCTCAACTGAGGCCAAGATTTCATGCTATCCCAGCAGTTTTCCTGGCTAACCTTCTCTTGCTAATACATGTAAGTTTTAAGTGTGAAAACTTCTTGTCTCTATTCTGAATTCTTACTGCCTGTCAAGTCAGAATTCTGAGATTTGTATACCCTGTTCTGCCAAACCAGTGAAGTCTTACTTGTCAGTGAATTTTCATGATGTGTAAGCTACAAAATGCTTGCTGTGTTACCTTTTTGATTGTTGGTGCTAACGTGCTGTGACACACTCTTACAAAGAAAAGCTTTTAAACAGCAGTTCTCCTGTGCTGTTGGAAATAATGGCTTTAAAATCATGCTGCTGCTGTAGCAGTGCCATGCTAGCTGTAAGCACTAGAGGGTTAAGGTAACTCTGCCATGCTCTCTGGAGCCTGAACCTCACAGGGATAGCAAGTGTGGTGGGGCTGGGTTTTTGAGGCACTTTCCTTGTGCCAAGCCCTGGACTTCTGCAGGCTTCTGGCTCCTATCAGGAGACTTGAGAGCAGTGTGAAGTGTGCAGGCTAGAAATAAGATTTATATTGATCCTGTCTTTCCTTAATCATCTCTGTATGTGCCCATATGCAACGAATTTAAATACTACTCTTAAGAGTAACCTTAACCATTAAATTTCCCTGTACTGAGACAAAGCACATCGTGTGGGACTACCCTAAAATGTGTCACCACCAATGCCGGCTACCTGTTTCCTCTTGTGTATGCTGCTGTAGTAGATCAGTAGAGCTGCCATGCTAGGCCATTCCTGCCTGTGTAGGTCTAATACAGCTTCTTTCTGTACAGAGATATGTGCCTAACACCTGGAGGAAGTAGAAATAGTTATGTTACTAGTTTAAAATGGCAAAGAGAACAGTACACAGACCAACTAAAATATGGGTTAGTTGGCTTATTCTTAGCTTTTTAAGAAAAGGAGGTGGTAAAAATAGATGAAACGAACCCTTTGTTGATAACAAAGGTTATCAACAAAGTCTTGGGACCAGTGCTTCTGTCTTGGGAGCGGAGCTCTTTAACATCTTTATCAATGACATTGATGCTGGAATTGAGTGCGCCCTCAGCAAGCTTGTGGGTGACACCAAGCTGAGTGGTGTACTTGACACAACAGAAGGAAAGGAAGCCATCCAAAGGGATCTTGACAGCCTGGAAAGGTGGGCCTGGGGGATCCTAATGAGGTTCAACATTGCCAAGTGTCAGGGATTGCACTTGGGCCAGAGGAATCCCAGACACAGATACAGCCTGGGAGAAGAGCTCCTGGGGAGCAGCCCTGCTGAGAAGGATTTGGGGATTCTGGTGGATGAGAAACTTCCCATGAGCCAGCAGTGGCTCTTGCAGCTCGCAAGGCCAAAGGTATCCTGGGCTCCATCAGCAGAGGGGTGGCAGCAGGGAGGGGATTGTCCCTCTCTGCTCTGCCCTCAGGAGGCCCCACCTGGAGTCCTGTGTCCAGAGCTGGGGCCCCAGTACAAGAAAGATCTAGAACTGCTGGTGAGGGTTCAGAGGAGCCACAAGGATGATCAGAGGGCTGGAGCAGCTCCCTTACGAGGAGAGGCTGAGGGAGCTGGGCTGGTTCAGCCTGGAGAAGAGAAGGCTGTGGGGGGACCTCATTGCAGCCTGCCAGTGCCTGATGGGAGCAGAGAAACAGGAGGGGAATCAACTTTTTAGAAGGGTAGACAATGGCAGGACAAGGGGGAATGGATTAAAACTAAAGGAGGGAGGGTTTAGATTGGCTGTTAGGGGCATGCTCTTTACAGAGAGAGTGGTGAGGTGCTGGAACAGGCTGCCCAGAGAGATGGTGGATACCCCATCCCTGGGGCTGTTCAAGGCCTGGTTGGATGTGGCCCTGGGCAACCTTGTGTAGCTCCAGGCTTGGAGGTTAGTGGCCCTGCCTGTCGCAGGGGGTTGGAGCTCTATGATCCTTGGGGTCCCTTCCAACCCAGAGCATTCTATGATAACCTCTATTTTGCTACTTAACCCATCTCCACACAATTTGGATTTAGTTAGCTCTTGAAGTCATGAACTTGTGGATAATATTAAACACACTCCTCTTTTCCTCCCACCTTCTGCCCTGTATGTCTTCTATAATGTCTTTCAGGTATGATGACTGTGAAATCTATTCCTTGGGAAGGTTAGCTTCTCTTAAAACTACTTGGGAAATTAGACATGAAGGAAGTTCAAGGGCATAGGAAGAGGTGGTAGGCTCTTAAGATAACTGTGCAATTAAGTGTGGCTATGAAGCTAGCAAATTGAGTCCTCTTCCTCCACTGTCAGTTCTGATGTGTTTCTAGTGGTTACATGATGCAGAACATTGGACCCCTTCTCTAAGTTAGGTAATTAGGGATTATACTTCTGCAGAGTTGAAATAAATTAACTTTTTGTTGCCTGTAGAAGCTCTTGATTTGCTTCTGTATTGGTGGCATTTGGTTCTATTTTAAAATATTCCAGGAGAATATTTTAAGAATGAACCAGGATGAGACAGTGCAACACTTTGTTACTGACTGAAAACAGTACTTTATAAGACAGAAACATTTCCTATAAGGATTAAAAACCGTGTGTATAAAAATAAACCTCAGATAATGTGTACCCAAGACTCTGCCTTCTAGTTGGCAAACAGATTGCTGGTGCTGAGAACTTGGAGAAAAGTCTAGAAGACAGGGAAAGTTATGGCTTAATAGTACTAGTCTGAAAGGCTTGGTGTATGTGTAATGTTACTGACAGTAGTCTGGGCATTCTGAGAAGCTCTGGGAAAACCTGGTGGTAAATATACTAAAGGACAACTACCAACTGTACTGCTCTTACCCAGTGTTGATAACTAAGTTACTCTGATGTTTCACTTTGTCCAATGTCATAACCTAGAGATGAGGATGAAGTAAATCTCCATGGATTTAGTAAAGTGTTGAATTTTCACTTCACTAAATTTTCTTTTAGAGGTGTAGACTGTACCAATAAGCTATGAGTCTGTCCTACAGAGCAGTATGGAAGTTTAGTTGAATGAGTCTAAAAAGATGGGATTTAAAGGTGTGATTTGTCTTTCTTTTCTTTTGAGGGAGGATAAATCAAGTGCCCCTTAAAGATGGCCTAGAAATAAGGTAAAGTCAGTATGAAGGAGACACTTCTTGGGCAACAGCAGAACTAAAGTCCTGGGAATAGTAGTATTTCTTCTCTCTGAGCTGGAAACTCTCTGCCTTCCTAGAATGCAGTCTTAACAATTTCAGTCATCAGTGTGTTCACAGAATGTGTAGTGGCTATAATAAACATCTAATGTTAATTTTAAAAGTTGATTCAGATGCCACACATAATGAATAAATTACATAACACTTGTTGCTGTATTTAAATGTTGATTTATGTGGTTTAACCTCTCTTACTTTCTCTTTCAGGTCGCTTTTGTTGTTCTAGCATTTTTAGTGGCTATGTTTTGTTCTTACCCCAATCCATATCAGGATAAGTGCCCTGGAAACTATACTCACCCACTTAAAGTGCAGACTGTCATAGTCATTGCAAAAGTAATTCTGTGGATTCTGCATATTTGCTTGGAAAGATACATCCAGCACCACCACAGTAAAATCAGAAGCAGGGGCTACTTCTCCATATATCGATCAACAAGGCATCTAAAAAGGCTTCCACTGCTGATAAACTCCACAGGTGAGTTGTACTTGTTCTCCAGGTTTTTTTTCTGAAGCTTTAAACTGACACAGTAGAAGACTGAAAAGCTTATATGTGTATACACATGTGTATTACAGCCTTTAAAAACAACTGCCTGTGAGCATTGGTGACCTACTCTTTGGTTCATTGAAGTTCGTGACTGACCTTTCTGGCCTGCCAGGTGCAGGTGGTAAAGAATATATGTGGGAGAATGCTTGCAGGTGTGAAGTGGAATAAAACATTTACTCATTTTCTTCTAGTCTTTCCCCATAAAGGTTTAGCTAGCAGGCTTTTTGCGTGACTGCTAGGGAGCTTTACTTGCCTACTTGGATATCTGACAAGACTGCTAATCCTTCCAAGGAATCTTCTCAAACCCTGTAGTTGAAGTAAGAACAGTGAATAGCCTGTTGCTCAACAGGTAGCTGAGATCAGTAAAATAAGTGGTTTTCTGATCATCAGTGGGGCTCTATATAACATTCAGCTCTACTGCTGCTTCTCCCTACTTTGTGGGGACAAAGGGTGGCATATGGGAGCAGTTTAACTGTACTCCAAATTACATTGCTCACTGAGAAGTGTTGGTACAATTAGCTTGTGGCTTTTCTAAGAAACTACCTCAGACCTAAAATCCATGTAACTTATGGGGGTTTTCACACAGATATCAGGGTAAGAGAACAGTGGTGGCTTTTACAGCACTCTTGTCTCACTTCCCTTCTGGTAGTCTTTTGAAATCTCACCAGAGTTGATGTTAGATGGTCATAAGCCTGTATCTTTCCTTCCACCAAGTCACTAATTGCTGGTCAACTGGAGGAATGTGTGAAACTTCAGGTTATGGCCGCTAGGTAGGGCTCTGATAATAAAAATGCTTGGGCTCTGACTAAATCAGGCTGCACCAGTTTTAAGCGTGCTTCTCCCAGTTGCAGTGTGGACTAGAATGCTTCTGTCAGGATGGAGTCCACTTCTCCCCACCAGACAAACTCTGGGCATGTGTAAATATCAGGTGCAGTCAGTTGTGCACTGTGGACTTCAAATCATGTTGTTAGCTCTTGTTACTACAAGCTCTCTGCCATGTTAACTGCTGCTGCCCCTTCCATCCTGACAACTCAGTTGCCTGATGCAATAGGTAAGAGCTCTATAGTTCCCTGGAAGGTATTTGGGTTTTCGTTCTGTTATACTTGTGTAAATACACTCAGATCAACTGCTGCCAAGTTGAAATGTCCTCTTGCTCAGACTTGACTGATGTGACCTCATGGGAGTTGAAATAAGCTAATACCATCCAAGGAGTTCTGGGGATGGATAGCAGCAACAAGGCTATGAACTGTTGAGGCCAATGTGTGTAGAATAGCTATCTCTGGTGCATTTTTGTCCACTCTTGTAGCCAGGTCAGTACCATCTAAGGAAATTGTCATTCTCTATGATGACAGTGAAATGCTGAAGTCTCCCTTTGCTGCCAGCAGTTGCAAGCTTGTGTTGCCTGCTAAGGAAACTAGCTGAAGAGACAGAATGGAAAAGCATTGCTGAAATGTTGCAGATACTGGGGATAAGAGGCTACTAACTTATTTTTATCAGCTAATGAAATTTCGACCTGTAAAACAGAGCATTTGTTTTTCTAGGTAATGCAGCCCTCCTTCTGATTCTGTCGGTGCAGCATTCCTTTCCTGACCACAGTAAAGTGTACCTCTACCTTATCTTGGGAGTCCTGGGCCTGGAGCTGATCAGCTCCCTGACCTGCTTAGTGATTTACACAGGTGAGAGGTTATTTTTTTGCCTTTTTGAGTGAGACTTAGAGCTGCTATTCAGCTGTCTTGTTTGCCCTCACAGTAGATTGCTTGGGGTACTCTTAACTGAAAACATAAATACAGAATGATTCTGTGCTTGTAAAAGGAGAGCTAAGGTAAATGGAAAACAAATAGGATGGATGTCAGGCTTGATTTGGTCTGCAAGTGCTGGTAGGTGGAAGCTCCTGTGAACAGTCTTGTCTTCTGAGCAATGTGTACCCTGCAAGCTGTGCAGTGGGAAGAGCTGACTGGCTTAATCAGAACTGCTTCTGAGACAAGTGGGACTTGCAAAGGTGATAGTGCCGTCACTCTAGGCTCTTTATTTCTGGTCCCACCCAAAAGCTTCAGTTATCTTTGTCACTAATATGGATCCATCTAGTGAATGTTAAAAATGTAAAAAGCATGGCTCTGAGATCTGTGCTAACAGTAAAATAAGGTAGAGCTTCATAAAGATCTGAGGCACTGCTTTGTACTGTCACAGCTGTATTAAAGGTTATCTTCTTTTAGATTTGGAGCAACTTCGCAAATCTTGGTAAGCATCTTCCCACTAAATTACTGAAGAACTATGTAGAATGTTGATTAGTATGTAAGCCAGAGTTTCATCTGATCTTCAAATATTTGGGTTTATGGCTTGCATTAATTCAAGTGAAAATGACTGGGGGGGGATGACTACCTGAAAAGGGACAAGACCTGAAAAATGCAACCACTTTTGTTGCATGATGAAAGCTAAAGGAGTTAACTGAAGTCATGTGTGTTTAAATGAGATGTAGTTTCTGCTCTTGAGTTAGGTAGTTCATACTCCTCAGATGCTGCTTCCTAATGGTTTATAGCTACAGACAAAGAGGACATCTCAGCTAAGAACTCATTAGCACTGGTTTCACTGGGGATGGCCTAATACAACAAAACCGGAGAGCAAAACTTGCAGCTTGCTCTTCACTCTGAAACAGGAGGAGAGGGTGGAAATACCTCCTTCAGGACTGCATGAAGATAAAAAGTTAGAGTAAAAGCCATTTCTGTGGTGGTCAGTATCTGTGTTAATCTGACTACTTTTGTTGTTTCATAATTTGTAATTAATCTAGGATGCCTTTTCCTTTGGAGAAGGAAACTTTGGGATGTTCTTAGTAATGTTTTGATACATGAAGAAATACTGCTGGGTAGCTTGGTCATCTAGGAAATAAAATTTATTCTTTACTCTCCTCCAGCAGCATTGAATTCAAAATGCAATACGAAATAAAGCTCTGACTGTCCTCTTATGACTGTGCTTGATTGCTATAGGCTTATTGAGTTTTCTCCTGAAGGGGCCAGCATGGCTCAAGGAGGCTCCCTACTGGAGGAATAGAGGCAGTGAGGAGGGAACGCAAACATGGCAGTCCTAGAAAACTCTTCTAAGAATGCTGGAGATCATCCCTTTGATGCATATGCAGACTTACTTTCCTGGGAAACTCAGGAAATGCTGTAAACTGTAAGCTTTTAATAGAACATGAGGAGCTCCAGCAAAAGTATTTACCTTGAGGCCTCTTGGAGCTCAACAAGCTATACAGTGTGTCTGTTACTGGCAGAAGTGGATAAGCCACTGCAAGAAAGTGGACCTTCATGTAAGGTCTGAGCTTAGACTTCTGTAAGAGCTCTCAAACTGTCTTTCTGCTTGCTTGTCACCAAAAAGGTTTTGTTTCCTAGCTTGTACTGTGCCTGTTCCTGTGCCTTGTCAAATTCATTTACCAACTTACACTAGGATGTTCTGGGGTGCGGTGTTCTCTTTCCAACTGAAGGATGCTTGGAGGGTCTAGTGAGCCCTAGAATGCAGGGGAAGGAGGGGTAGTGCTGTACTGCTAGGAAGGAGTGAGATGGTTCCTTTTGGCAACAGTTATCTTACTTCCTCAGCAGCCCCAAAGCAACAGCCTGAGCCTCAGTAGCCCCAAAGCAACAGCGTGAGCTTCATTCTCTAAAGCTTGGTGTGCAAAGCTGGGGCTAACTTTATGTAACTTAATATTTACCTTGGGATGAGGAAGACCTCCAGTCACTTTAGGTTGCCATTTCCCATGCTTTGTGTAACTTGTTTTCCATCCTGTTACTTACTAAGGTAAGTGAAGAAACTTGCTTGCATGTCTCTCCTCAGTGGTGGTGATTTTTTTAAAGTTTTTCTAACATTTTAAGCCTAAAAACAAAGATCTACTGAAGCAGTGTATTTGGCTATTTTTAAAACTGGCCTGAGAACCTGTAGTAAGTGGCACTTGGATAATTCTTTTCTCTCAGAACAGAGTATGTGACTTGATGAAGCAAGAAGCTGCTACAGTAGGAAGGTTTCAAGGATAGACCTCTGCTCAGTGCCTGCCTCCAAGGCAGGCACTTAGCAGATACCACTATGCTATCAGCTGGTGCAGCTGTGCAGTAATGGAGTGTTGGGGAAGACAGCAGGCCTGCTAGCAGCCTAGCTCTCTTCTCCCAAGACACAAACCCTGACAATATTCTTCTGTTCCCATGAGAAAGGAAAAGTTCCTCATGCTGAGAGGATCCTAATAATCACATTCTCAAAACACAGCAGCCTTGCTGATAGGTGTACAGGCTGCCCTAAACCAAGAAGCAGTTATGGGAAGGTATTTGGGAGTAACAGAACATGTTAGGAGCCAACCATAACAAGATGGTCAAAACAGCAGGTGTGTGGATGCTTTTAGGTATTAAAGGTAAACTAAGGATGTTTAGCTATAAGATAGGTTTATCAGAGCTCGTTATAGTTACTAACCAATCAATATGGTGTGAACAGTGTGTGTAACCAATTAGCAGTCTTTTAGCTTGCCACATTTGTAGTAAGAAAGATAGATAATCTGTGTGGTTTCACCTAATAAAACGGCTTCATGGATTCACCTACAATTCATATTGAATTGTGTGTTGCTCCTTGCCAATCACCACAATGGAGGTGTTAAACTCACTTCTCACTAACAATTTATGGTCAACTTTTTTGTATTAGTATGTAATACCTGATTAGAATTCTCAGTATTTCTTTTTGCTTATTGGGAGCTATTTTAATTGCATGGTGTCCAATGTCCTGTCAAGTACTACAGCCTTTCTTAAAATGCTCTCCCTGAACTTGTGCATGTGTGTAATGCAGCTGTGGGCTGCAGTGACAGCAGCTCTTCACAAAGCTGCTGTGATGGACCTGTAACAGATTTGACATATAAATCATAGAATGGTCTGTGCTGGAAGGGACCCCAAGTATCACAGAGCTCCAAACCCCTTGCCACAGGCAGGGCCACCAACCTCCAGGCCTGGAGCTACACAACGTTGCCCAGGGCCCCATCCAACCTGGCCTTGAACAGCCCCAAGGACAGGGCACCCACCCCCTCTCTGGGCAGCCTGTTCCAGCCCCTCACCACTCTTTCTGTAAAAAAACTTCCCCCTGATATCCAATCTAAACCTTCCCTCCTTCAGCTTTAATCCATTCCACCTTGTCCTGAACATTGTAATCCCTTCTAAAAAGTTCATTCCCCTCCTGTTTGTATGTTCCCTTCAGGGACTGGCAGGCTGCAATGAGGTCCCCCCGTAGCCTTCTCTTCTCCAGGCTGAACCAGCCCAGCTCCCTCAGCCTCCCTTTGTATGGGAGCTGCTCCAGCCCTCTGATCATCCTTGTGGCTCCTCTGACCCCTCTCCAACAGTTCCCCATCTTTCTTGTATTGGGGGCCCCAGCTCTGGACACAGTACTCCAGATGGGGCCTCCCAAGGGCAGAGCAGAGAGGGACAATCCCCTCCCTGTCCCTGCTGCCACCCCTCTGCTGATGGAGCCCAGGATACCATTGGCCTTGGGAGCTGCAAGAGCCACTGCTGGCTTATGGGAAGTTTCTCATCCACGAGAATCCCCAAGTCTTTCTCAGCAGGGCTGCTCCCCAGGAGCTTAAACTTCATTGGCAGGTGTCTGGGTTTGATAGCCAACACTGCAAGGTTCACAGTGTGAAGCTAAGAACCAGTTCAGTTTGACTTAAAAACTTTCTATAGCAAGTCTGCCTTAGTGAAGCGCTCTGATAAATGCTATTTTCAGATAACGTTCTGACCTAGATACTAGTATCAGAGCTTTTTACTTGGCTTTTTTTTCCCCCACAGCATTCTTAATTTATGGCTTGAACTGACATCCTCTTTGTGTTTCACTCTCTTAGGTGACAGATTAAACTTTGCAGCTGTTAAGCCGTTTGAGCTTCCCCATGCAGGTCTTCACTATGGTCTTTTTGAGCAGTGGAGCTGAGGAAATAAACAAAAAACCCAAAACACCCAACCAAACCTCCACTAACATAACCAAGGGCATTCCAGAAATAAGCCCAGATAGTGGGGTGGGGGTTTTTGCCTTCAAACCTGGAGTGGGAAGGAAGGAGAGGAATCTTATAATAATCTGTTACAGATTTTTGGTTGTGTATGTTTTGGTGGGTTTTTTAACTTGAAGCCTGATGATAAAGCTTTTTGCTCTTTGGTTGCTTTCCACTAACTTATTAAACTTTGTTGTAGTGAAAATAAGCAACTTCAATCGTGCAAAGCCAAGACCTGACATAATTGAAGAAGAGAAGATGTATGCCTACCCCAGTCACATTACCTCAGAGATTGGATTCAGGTAAGACTTTGTGTACCCTGCCACGTTTGGCCCTGGTATATAGGTTATGCTGATGTAACTGCATAACTTCCTGTAGACTGATGCATAATCTTGAATCTGCTGAGTAAAGCAGAGGTGTGGAGTAACAGTTCTGAAGGAAACTACATGACTGAGGCTGCTGCTTTACATGGGCAGAGGAGAAGCAGCACAGGATTTCCTGTGCAGTAATGGTCAGTTTGTTAAATACTGAAATCCTCCAGGACAGAAGTGATTTGACCACTTATGGCTGGTCACATTAATCTTTAATGTACTATAAATAACCATGCTTAATTTGCTTTAGTTTACTTTATATTGGAGCTTGAGCAAAGATATTGGTGTCTTATGCTGTTACATAGTACAAGCATAGCTTGTTCAACCAGCTCTTTCAAGAAATGAAATATGTTTTGGCAGCTGATGGATAAGAAACCTTTGGGGCTTTGTGCTGGATGTGAAATTAAACCAATCATCAAAGCTAACATGGGTTTCCACATAAAATGCACTTTTCTAGCAGTATGACTTGCTTCTGTATGTGTGGCTTAGTAAAGCCTTGAGATGCAGAGATGGTTAATACTTCAGCTCTTTAGTGTCCCTGATGCAGTGTACACAGGAGGTGTCCGGGGTACAGGAAGGATTTAGAACCCTCTTGAATTTCCATGTAGTATCTGACTTCCATCATCATGTGAAAACCATGGAGAATGCATGGTTGACCTCATTCCTTTCTCATTCAGCTTCTCCCCTGAGAGATTCTACAACGCCCAGGGAATGAGCCTGCAACAATGACCAGCTGAGGAAAAGACGCCAATTATTGATTGCAGTGTAAACTTCCTGTGAGAACCAATGGACAACCCATTATTTTAATGCAGCCCTATACAACTCCAACTCTTTCCCTTGAGACTTGGGGCCTATTGAAAAGTGAATCCTGTCAGTCCTTCAGCTGACCCTGGTTGTAGGAGAGCTTGTTGAATGATGTGACCTACAACCTAAGCTACTGATCAGTACCTTCTGGTGCTTTAAGATGGCAGTGCAGAGTACTGGTTAAAGTTGCAGGATGTCCATCTGGGAAAATTGTTTCCTTTCTTTTTCCAGTTTAACTGCTGTAGGTTTTTAATTGGACCCAAGTTTTTTTCCAGTCTGGCTATTATAGAAGGACCTGGGGGTCCTGGTTGATGACAGGTTGGCCATGAGCCAGCAGTGTGCCCTGGTGGCTAAGAGAGCCAATGGGATCCTGGGAGGCATCAGGAGGAGTGTGACCAGCAGGTTGAAGGAGGTGATCCTCTGCCTCTGCCCTGGTCAGGCCCCACCTGGAGTGTTGTGTCCAGTTCTGGGCTCCCTGGGATAAAAAAGACAGGGATCTCCTGGAGAGAGTCCAGAGAAGAGCTACAAAGGTGGTGAAGGGCCTGGAGCATCTCCCCTGTGAGGAAAGGCTGGGTGAGCTGGGGCTGTTCAGCCTGGAGAAAAGAAGACTCAGGGGGGGCCTTATGAATGTCTATCAAGATCTTCAGGATGGGATGCAGGGGGAAATGGCCAGCCCCTTTTCAGTGTCTGTGGGGACAGGACAAGGGGCAATGGCTGCAAGTCAGAGCATAGGAAGTCCCACAGCAACATGGGGAAGCACTTTTCCCCAGTGAGGGTGCCAGAGCCCTGGGACAGGCTGCCCAGGGGGCTGTGGAGTCTCCTTCTCTGGAGAGATTCCAGCCCCATCTGGACACTGCCCTGTGCAATATGAGCTGGGGAGCTGCTTTGGCAGGGGGGTTGGACCAGATGATCTCTTGAGGTCCCTTCCAACCCCTACGATTCTATTCTCCTCAGTATTTAAAGAACTATGGAAAGGGCAGTCTTCCTCCACAAAGTGCTGCAAGGCTGAGGAACAACTTTAAGCTCCAAGATCCTCATGTGTGTACTATGAGGGTAGATTCTCAAGTCAGCTAGGAAGCAATAATGTACAAGGGAAGACTGGAATAGGCATAGACACTAGTCCTTGTTCTTGCTGTATTGTTAAAAGATCCTGATCATGGATTTGACAATATTCTGTACTTGTACAGACTATTTATAATTAACTTGTCTTAATGTTGCAGTATTACTGTTGTGGTTAACATAAGGATGCCCAGAAGCAGGAGATAATTTGAAGTGGTAGCTTAGCTACACAGGAGGCTGTAGATCTGAAATAACAGCATCAGCACAGCTGTGTTTATGGTATTGTGACAGGTAATATTACTATATTGTGTGTACTGCAGCAGGCTCATCAGAAAATCTGGCTTAAACAGCTTATGGTCCACACAGCTGAATAAAAATACTGTTCTTCCTAATGCACTTGGAGAATGTGCCACAGCTGTCTTGGTACAGCTGTAGTGTGTTGTCTGGCTTAAGTTAGTCACACATCAAGAACCCTCACACTACTACTTCTGTAACAGCCTAGCACGAGATCATAGAATCCTAGGGGTTGGAAGGGACCTCCAGAGCTCATGGGGTCCAACCCCCCTGCCAAAGCAGCTCCCCAGCTCATATTGCACAGGTCGGCATCCAGACGGGGCTGGGATCTCTCCAGAGAAGGAGACTCCACACCCCCTGGGCAGCCTGTCCCAGGGCTCTGGCACCTTCACTGGGGAAATGTTCTTCCCCATGTTGCTGTGGAACTTCCTATGCTCTGACTTGCAGTCATTGCCCCTTGTCCTGTCTCCACAGACACTGAAAAGGGGCTGGCCATTTCCCCCTGCATCCCATCCTTCAGATATTTATAAACATTAATAAGGTCCCCCCTGAGTCTTCTTTTCTCCAGGCTGACCAGTCCCAGCTCACCCAGCCTTTCCTCACAGGGGAGATGCTCCAGGCCCTTCACCATCTTTGTAGCTCTTCTCTGGACTCTCTCCAGGAGATCCCTGTCTTTTTTATCCCAGGGAGCCCAGCACTGGACACAACACTCCAGGTGGGGCCTGACCAGAGCAGAGGGGGAGGATCACCTCCTGTGACCTGCTGGCCACACTCCTCCTGATGCCCCCCAGGATCCCATTGGCTCTCTCAGCCCCCAGGGCACACTGCTGGCTCATGGCCACCCTGTCACCCACCAGGACCCTCCAGTCCTTCTCCACAGAGCTCTTCTCCAGCAGGTCCCCCCCAGGCTGTACTGATTCAAGTGATTCCCAGATGCAAGACTGTAAACTTGCTTTTGTTGAATCTCATCTGGTTTCTCCCTGCCCAGATGTGTGACTCAGTTGCATGTACATGGCACAGAACCTGACTCTCTTCCTCTTCCTGCCTTCTGGTGAGGAGTAGAGGTTAAACACAAACATGTTGTAGATTCCCTCCTCCCTTAAAAATTACAGATCAACAAAAGTAAAACTGTAGTTAACAATTTGTTATAAGCATTTGTAATTAGCTGTGACATTTTCATGTTAGGAAGCTGCTATCACTTACTGAAACTCATGTTCATTTGTGTCATTTCAAGGAAAAATTCAAGTTTAGAAGAGATAGTTGAGAAGCAAGGAGATGTGATAGAATACCTGCAGCGACACAACGCACTGCTCAGCAAGAGACTCTTGACACTAACATCTCAGCAAATCAAGACTTAGCATCACTTGGAAAGCTGCTGCTGGAGCTCTGGATGGAACATGATACCCAGACTGATTTGTACACTCACTCATCTTTCGTGCTTTGAAATGGAAGTGAAGCTGGAAGGGTGAGATCTGCACTCACTATAAGTGTACTAGAACTGGACACTGGCTCTCTTCAGATCATCAGTTCTGGGGCAAAAATGTTCTTGGAGCTTCAAGGATTTTAAATTCCTAATAGGTTAAAGTTGGACCTGAGGTAACGGTTTAGCTTTTTTCAGTTGTTACAATTACTTTGTACTGCTGTAAACGTTAAGCTTCAAACTACCTTATTTCTAGAATACAAACTTGTTCTATAGGGAAATCCAACTTTGTGGAGGATTTATTTTCAGCTTCCAAGTACTGAAGCTGAGACTTGATGTGTTTTGTCCTGAGTTTCGCAGCTTCCTGTGTGAGGTGTTGTACTTCAACTGAACTGTACAAAGGAGATGCTTGCTTTCTAGGTCAGTCTCCTTTTCAAGAGGAAAAATGAAACTTGTCTGTGACAGTGGGGGAACTTGGCATTAAACTTAGGATTTTTTAAAAATGGGGTTGGTGCTCCAGAATGGCAAATATGACATTCTACCACACACTTCTGTAAGTAGTTTGAGCAGTTGTTCAGAATTCGGGCTTTAAAACCTGCAAGAGGGATCTTCTCTGTTACCAGGAGTTTGCCAGTTAATAACTAAGATTCCATCTCTGCTGACTGAACTAACTTTAGAAAAGGATACTTGTGGAAGCTTTTTCATTGACCTAGTAACTAATGTGTGTTGGAATTTAAAGGTGCATCAGTTAACCTGTATCCTTGCTCTTTACTTTCCCTCTTCAAAAAACAAAGTCAGCATCTTGATTGAAAAGCTGTAGATGTGGGGAGATGAAAAGCAGCAGGAAACAGAAAGGCCTTCTAGAAGTTGAGGAAACAATTTTTGGTTCTGTTATGTAGATTTATTGGGAAGACTGGTGAAAAAGCCATTGTGTTTTGGGTACTGCATTGTCTACCACTGTAGAGGGAATTTTTTTAGAAACAGATACCTCTGTGGGGACAGGGTAGTCACTAGTCAAAACAGGGAAGAAGCCTCTCAGGAGTAGTTGTTTTGTAGTTGAATATAAGCAAAACAAAATCTCTCCTACTTTGGTCCTAGGGCACAACTCTAGAAATAACTGAAGTGTTTAACGTGCAAAAAACATGGGGTTTGTCTCACTTGAAAGAAAGCAAAAATATCAGAGGTTTTGCTGCTATCTGACACTAGCTGTTGTTTCTTGACCATGCAGCCAGATTTTATGGTATACATGTAAGGAATGTTTGTCTTTAGAACTCAGGTTTTGATGTCATTGTGTATATCAATTTATATAATTTCTATGACTGTGAAGCTCATGCACAATAAATGCAAACTAAGGAAAAGTGTGAGTCCCATAATTTCTAAGCTTGTGTCTGGCTTGTGCTGGGAAATCTGTGGGTTTTGTTGTGCTGAAGTTCTTGCAGCACAGCTTTGGCACTTGGAACTAGACAAAACCTGTAATGATAAAGCTAGCTGTGCGCTCACTTGGAAGCTTTAAGTTCAGTTTTATTCTTTCCCAGACTATGATTTTCCACCATCCTTCAGGTTTTCCTTGTTACTCCTGTTTCCCTTCAACACAGAGAAATGGGCTGCATAGTGTGGGAGAAGAGCTTTGCTGTACACTGAGGGCATGGTTCATACCCTTCATGGCTGCTGAAGGTAAACCTTGGATTACCCAGCAGCTGCTTCCTCTGGAACACAGCAAGTACCCAGATCTCCTGCTCTTTAACTTGTAGCCCTTCCTAACTATGCAAGTCACTAACAGCTTGCAACAGTCACCTATGTTTGTAGGTCTTTATTGCATCCTACTGGATTTTGTTTCTGTAGAATCTTTAAGCTTTTGAAAAGGAGAGTGCTTCACAGGCTCCAAATAGGAGCTGGTTGTTTCTTCTCCTTGGCCTGAGCTCCTTCTCATTGCCTGCTGTGGTAGGAATTGTCAAGTGGGAGCTACAGAGTGTACAATCTGCCCAAAGCACCTTGTCAGCCCCTCTACACCAGATGGCACAAGAACAGCCTTTGCCTGCTGCTCTCAGGCAGATGTGAGTGCCCTGGTTCCCTGCCTGGGTGCAGTAGCGAAGAGCTGTGGTGGGCCATACAGTTTCCCCAGCCCTGGGGAAGGTCTCAGTGGCAGAGCAGGGCTGCCTGGTGCCATGTGTCCCTTCATGTGACTGACCTTGTGCTGTGCTGTCTGGTGCAGTCTCCTGGCTTTGGAGCCTGCTGCCAGTGCTGCGTTAGCACCTTGGCACAGGCTCGACCTTCATGTCTGAAGAACCATCAAGTATTAGGTCTAAGACTTGGGAATGAATCACAGAATCACAAGGTTGGAAAAGACCTTGGAGAACATCAAGTCCAACAACTCTCCTCCTAAGCGAAACCATATCCCTAAGTACCTCATCTACCCTTTTTTTTGAACACATCCAGGGAAGGTGACTCAGCCCCTCCCTGGGCAGCCTGGGCCAGGCCCTGACAACTGTCAGTAAAAAAGCTTCTTGCCCTTTCCCCTTGTCCTGTCTCCTGTCCCCTGGCTCAAGAGACCATCACCCACCTCTACAACCTCCCTTCAGGTAGTTGGAGGTGGTGAAGAAGTTGACATGGTAACTTGCAGATGTTCTGCTGTACAAGGCACTCTGGCAGCCACCAACGGACATGGCTCTTCCCAGGGATGGGGTGTCAGACCTGCCAGTACATGAATACCCCTGAGTGAGGAGCTGAAGAAGTTAGAGATGCTCTTTATGCAATGGCAGCTGCTGAAATGGATAACTGTTTGCAGGTCCATGCTCTTAACTTGGTCAGATCTAGTGGATTGTGACTGGGGCAGAAAGATGATAGTTGCAACTGTACATTGAAAGAAATTGTGTGTTCTATTTTTTGTTTCAATCATGAAAGATTCAGGGTTGCTCACAGTTCACATTAGGTTTTTGTGTTTCAACTTTGTCCAGGAATTATTGTGCTAAATGTCTTGTCCATGTGCAAGCAAATTGGCTATAGTGATCTCTGTGAATGCACACTGCATGGGGGGAAACTCAGTGGGTACTTGTGTCTTGTCTTTCTGACTAGCTCAGAGGAAATACTACTGCAACACTTCAGTGTTCCACCTTGCAAGGGGGACAGCTGTCTGCAAAGGCTTTCTAAGGCTCTACATGAACATGCAGTTAAGCAGGGTTCCCCTGAAGGCTCTTTTTCATCTAAAAAGATGTAGCAAGGACCAAAGGACTTGGGCAGATGACAATCCAGCCTCGAGGCAACTCCAAGCATGAAAAAGCATCCTCAGAGTTGAAAGCAGCTTGGCTTTTAGACATTATTGCTGAGTAAACACAGGTTGTGCTGCTGGAGCATTCCTCACTCTGCACCATGATGTGGCAGCCATCACTGGCAGGGAAGATGAAAGGCCGTCACAGTGGTGAGAGATCAGGAGGCTCATGGTACTTGCTGGGTGACAGTCAAACGTTCAGAACTTACCATGCTAATACCTCCCCTAATGGGTGTCAGCATGAGCCTCACGTGACCCTTAGCAAAATGTGCCTTTGTGTGGGTATTTATAGCCCATGTGTGTGGTGTAAGGGAAATATTCCAGTCTTTATTCTTTTATAATTTCCTTTTTTTCTGTACTGGAAAGGGAAGAGGGGAATTGTTTGTTTTCCTTTGGGAACACTGCAACCTGCTGTTTCTCACCACAGACTCACATTTACCTCTTTCCTGTTGACCTGGATTTGTTTCACTCTAAAATACCCAATGTGATTGAGAAGACTTAACAAAACCAACTTTAAAATAAAGTTTTAAGTTTTCCTTGGCAACTCTGCAAGATAAAAGTTTCTGAAACCTTGAATTAGTTTCTTAATTTTGGTCTTCAGAGTCAGAGGTCTGAATTTACCTTTGGCTCCAGTTCTCTGCTAGACTGTATCCACGCCAATTTCAATTCAGATTTTTTTAAAACAGCACCTTGTATTTGTATGAATGTTCATTCAAGGTACATCTATGGGGAGCTCAGACAATTCCCAACTGTTGTAACAATGTGCAAATGCTTCCTGTTTACATGCAATCACACTGATCATCAGCAAGCTAAAAGTTTTTACCAGGTGAAGTGTTGGTTGCCCAAACCTGATGCAATTGGGTAAGCCCAGCTCTGCTGAAAACCAGGTCCCTTGAAGTCCTATTTATGTGGAACTGTCAGTGTAGCACTGTGCTGTTGTAGCATTGCTTGGCAGTCAAATTCTACTGCCACACACCCAGCATGTGGAAACCTGTAGTATCCAGCCTCTAGCAGAAGCTCCTCAGTGTTCTAGTTCTTGTTATGCTTCAGACTATTTCTGAGACTTACTTTGTCTTGAAACAAGGAAAGACCATATTACTCATGAGAATGTTCCTATCTTGTGACAGAAAACTCTGAGGTAAATTGACTGCTTATTCTATGCTTGAAGACAAAGCATAGCCTGGGTTCTGCCAGAATCCTAACCAGGTATCATGTTATGATAGCTAGCTGTAATTCTACAAACCTATAGTTTTAAAATTAAGTTATTTCTATATGAATTTCAGAGCTCTCAAATTTTTTATTTAGAAAGAAAACGTGAGAAAAATGTTTGTGTGAATAACTGCTGCTTCTTCTGGGTCAGGAATTGAGGAAGGAGAAGCCTTATGTGCTGATTCTGTATGACTGTCTCCAGCAGGGGGGGTGAGACAAATTCTCCCACTTCCCTTAGATACGTTTTCTTTGGCAGCTAAAGAATACAGATTTTGAAAACTGTGTGAAGTTTATTTTAAAATGAGATGATATTTGAAGCATGTGCTATCTCTTTACAAGATACAGTCAACCAGCTAGTTCACAAGGGGATCTTTCAAAGACCACAGTACTTTTTGCAAAGATTCTATGGTATGAGCATGTCTAAAAGAACTTTAACAATGATTTTGTAGACTGACAACAGGTTTCCTAGGAGAGGTTGGTACTTTATTTTTACAGCTGTAAAGGAGTATATATAAATAGCTCTGATGGGTAACTTAAGGGTTTTTTGATCTTAACAATGTCCAGCTCCATACTAAAGCCACAGTCTTATTTTTAAGAGATGACTCTTAACTAGCCTTTGCCTCTCTTGCTTTGTTGGGCTCTTTAGCTGCTCTTCTAAGCAGATACAGCTGTGGATGTGATGAAAGCAAAGTTAAATAACTCAAACTAGTGATAGTGTGCCTCTAGCTTTGAAAAGCTCCATCGGTTTACCTGTCTGTGTCATGTGTGACTATCTGTTCCTGACAATCTCCCAAAACTGAATAGGGTGCAGTGTTAGGTTCTGCCACTACACATCTGATTATGGCTTCAAGCTCTGAGAGAAGAGGGAGCTTGGTATACAGACACACTGATCACAAGGCTTCAGCTCTCCCCTGCTGTTCTTGTTCCTTTGCTTATTAGAGGATAATGAGGCACACAACACAATTCTAATACTGGATTTAAACCAGGGCTTCTAACTTCTGCTAATAAAAAAAAAATGTGAAAAACCTATTTCTAGAAACAAAGTGTAAAAGGAAAGCTCAGTGGATTCCTGACCTCCAGTGCAGAGAAGAAACGGCTGTTTTCTGTCCGAAGCTGCTGTTCATTGTAGTTCAGTGTCCCAGACATCCCATTCATTTAAATTACAGGAACAGCGTGTGCTGTGCTGTGCAGTGCAGGGGTTGACCAAACAAAGGCTTCTTTTCAATGGTGTATTTTTACCCTCCATTTATAATACTGTAGAAAGTATTTTAGGAAAACTAGCTTGGTAGTACTGTATTTTCAAGTAAATTTTAGTTGCCTGGTTTGGCAGCCCAGTTTAAAACAAATGAGAGGTTTTGCTGGAACAGCTCAGTAGATGGGAGGATGGGCTTGACCTCAAGGCCTGACCTGAGAGATCAGTTTGCATGACCCTCGGCTAATCTCTTATCTTGGTGTACTTCAATCCTCTATCTATAGAATGAGGGATAACACTCTTATACTACAAATTCCTGCTGTACGTGGAGCCAGCAGGACCACTAACATGATGCTGACTTTGGTACTATCACAGTTAATACATTCTGTGGTGTTAAGGTGATTCTATAAAGATGTGATGTAAGGCATTAAAAGAAATGTATTATCAATATATAATTATTAAAAAGAAGTCTTTTTAAGTGTGATATATGTCCATCTGATTCGTGTTAATATGGAATAATGTTGGGGGTGCATAATGACCCTTCTATGGTCACAGGCCTTCGAGGGACAGTTTAAGATTTTTGCATGTACTGAATGAAGGACGTTGAAGCAGCAACAAACTATATAAAGGATGTGCAAAGCTTTGCCTAAAGGACCACAATGTAGCACGGTGCATGCATTGTGATACCTCAGGAGAAACAACTTGTGTCTGAGAAGGAGGTGATGAAGAAGGGAAGAAGAGGAAGGTGCCTTGAGTCTGCAGAACCTGCTGCCTGATTGTTAGCAATACAAAAACGAAAGCTCACCTATAGTTGTTATATGTTTTGTGGGGGTCACCTGGCAGCACTCCAGTCTGTCAGTTTGAGCCAGTGGGCTGTGTTATCCCTGGAAGGTCTATAAGCCCTGGAAGGTCTATAAGCCAGGGACTGGAACTGTTTGGGGTGCGTCTTGGTGGAGCGGAGACTCCCAGCACACCCGGTACTGATCGTGCACCCCAGCACCCTTTGCTTGCTTTTATTCGTTTAATAAATTGTTCAGTTTGGTTAAAATCCTGTTTGGGACCAAGTCATTTATAACAAAAAGCTTTCAGAGTCCCATGCTGGAGTCTGACATTCCACCCTAAATACTGCCCCACACACAGCCTGAGTTGAGCAGCCCCCAGCATGCCTCGTTGCTCTCAGTCTGGGTAGTACAGGCATGTTAAAGAGTTCCCTCGGACAGAGCCTTCTTGATGCCTGGGGAAATCTATGTCAGGTACCTGGAGTTTGATTTGGTCTTTAACATTCACCAGTTGTTACGAGAGCCAAGTAATTCATGGGGATTGTTTCATGTGAGTAGATCTTGAGTTGGGACCCCCCACTCACTCTTGCTGTTCCCAGGGTGTTAGCCGGGGGTCCTTTGTTCCAGCAACTGTGGAACGCAACAGGCAGGACTGCTGAAGGTGGGACTGCGGTAGCTCTGTCAGGTTGCCTGTTGTCCATCTGACTCCTGACTCAAAACTTCTCCATTGGTTTAATTGTTGCTCCTTTAAAACACTGAAAAGACTGTCATGGAGTTGCTGGGGGGGGGGGGGAAGAAAAAGATAAGTAGCCATTAATGATGCATTCAGTAGCCTAATGTCTCATGCTCCATTAGTAATGTTTTGTTTTGTATGAGTATTAATGAAATTTGGGGGTAACATTTCTTATTTGAATATTTCAGGTTAAAAGATGAAGGAAAAAAATCAAGAAGTGAAAGGCTTCTAATGTGAGATTATTTTTTTTTTTTTGGTCCTGTGTTTTGCCTGCATCACTGATGAAAAATCAAGCAAAACACTCTTATTTCCAATGCTGTTGGGGAAAAAGTGAGGCAGCTCTGCTCATCCCAGTTTCCAGCCACCACCTGTTGAAATTCAGGCTTAAGGATCCATCCCATTTGCATCTGCAAATAGCTTTATCCATATGTACTGCTCCCTTGAGATCAGCGAGATTACTCCCCTGAGTCAGGTTACTCAGGCATGTAAATATTTGCCAAGTTAGGACTAAAACTGGAAGGGAATGTGAATGGAGATGGTAAATTGCCCTAGAGATAAAGGGACTGAGCACCCGCAGAGATGCTGAGAGTTTAGAGTTAGTTCAGGTGTCTGTCACCCCTTGCCCCCCACTCCTCAGCTAAACTTTATGGATTTCTGAACAGCTTTAGAAGGGAGTTATCTTCAGCTAAATGTCTGCGAGGTGTTTTATGAATTGGTAAGCACAGCCCTTGGCTTTGTCACTGACAAATGGGCTTGCTGTGGAAAGCGAGGTAATGCTGGAAACACCTTTCATCTCTAGGGAAAACAATTCCATCGCGAAGCGCGTGTTCTGCCGTGCAGCTACTGTGGTCTCACAGTGTATAGTGTATATACGGCTTCAGAGCGCTTAGGGAACACTTAGATGCTTTCTATGTGATCTCTGGGCTGTGGATGCTGAGCTGGAGGGAGTGAGGTTAAAGCTGCTTTTCTCGGCAAGCAAAGCAAGCCACTCAGCATAGACTCAAGTTGTTGTGGGGCCCGAATTCCACTGCCCCTGTCATTCAGTCCTTGAATGCCTCCGGTTGCTTATCTTTTCAGGTTTATGCTTAAACTGCTGAGGGGATCTCATTTAATTGGGCTCCTGCTGAAGCGGTGAGGAAAGGGGTCACTCCGCCGCGCAGCATCCTTCTGGCACACCTCTCGCGGCTCAGCCACGCTGCGCAGCTTCAGATACAGCAGTCTTTTTCCCTGTTTACTTGGGAACTCAAACACCTTGGGCCCAGGGGCTGCAGGTTCTGCTGTCATGCCTGGGGCCGCGGCGTTATTTTAGTATCCAGTGAGTCCAGAAGACGCTACTGCCTGCATGTTTATTCATTCCTAACTGGCAACAGCACCTGCTTTTGATGCCTGCCCCGTTTGCATATGCTACCCTGTGCTTCTGCATTCCCTCGGTATTTGTATGTATATGTCCTCATCAGCTATAAAGCATTAATGCTTTCCACTTGCACGGCCTTTCATCCCAGGAGCTCAAAGTCTCTTGCTGACAGAGATTAAGAATTACAGTCCCCTTTGAAGTGGGCGATGCCCCTACTTTCGGATTGCTGACTGGGATGAGCTAGGTGACTTTGCCCTGCACCCAACCCGAAGCCACAAAGAGTCCCCTCCGGCGCATCCCCATCCTCGAAGCGTCTCCCCCGGAGCATCCCCCCCCATCCCCGGAGCGTCCCCTCCGGCGCATCGCTATCCCCGGAGCATCCCTCCACCTCCCCCCCCTCCGAAGCATCCCCATCCACGGAGCGTCCCCCTAGCCCCGGCTGCCACACCGCGCAGCCTCCACGTTCGCTCACTCCGCACGTCGCCGCGAGTTTCAACCGCTCGTAGGGAGGGCAACAGCAGTTCGCACAACGCAGAGGAGCCGGGGCTGTCCCGCTCCGCCCCGGGAGCGGCGTCAAGCCGGACCCGCGCCCCACGCGGAGCCGGGCATCCCCCCACCGCCTCCCCCCGGTCCCACCGCCCGCCTGCCAGAGGCCTCGGGCTTGCCTCGGCGAGCAGTGGCGGTAAGGTAAGGGCAGAGAGCTGCGTCCCCACCGGAGAGCGGCGGACACCGGCCTCACCTGAGCCGCGGTGCGGCGGCGCTCAGGGGAATGGCACCCGGGAGTGGAGCGGCACGCAGCGCCGGTGCGAGCAGCCGTGCCGGTGGAGCTTCCTGCGCAGGGCCAGGCTGCCTGGGGAGAGAGAGACGGAGAGACGGGGAGTAAGTCTCCGGCAACGTGCCAGGTACTGGGCTGGCTGCCCTGCTCTTCCCGGCCCCAGGGGGCTACCGGTGCGCCCCGCCCGCGCCGCCGGGAGCAGGCTTGCGATCGAGTCCTGGCTTTTTACAGCCCGCCGAAGGTCGCCGGGCTCCCGAGACCCCCAACGCGCCGGGAAGCCAAGCGCCCCGACCCGACCCGCTCTGCCGGAGCCTTTCACCTGACGCGCGGCTGCGGCAACCGGGCTGGCACCGGAGGGCGCAGAGCGGGAGAAACGCTGCGGAACCGGCTCCCGGCCGGCCCGATCCCCTCGTGCCGGCCGGCCTGACCCGCCCCTCCCGCCGCCGGCCCGACACCCCCCGCTCCCGCCCCCCGCCCCGACCGCGCGGTCCCCGGGCCGCGAAGTCACGCCGCGGTCTCGCTTACCCGGCCGCTGCCCCGCAGCCAGCAGGCTCGCCAGGAGCAACGCCGCCAGGCAGAGGATCGCCGGGAGCCTCATGTCCGCGCCGAGCGGTGTATGTAGAGTGTATCTCGTACCGGTAGCGCCGCCCGCGGGGATCTGAGCGTCGGGCGAGGTGCCGCCAGCACTGCGGCACTACCTCCCTCTGCCCGCTTCCTACCCTCGCTCCCGCTTCTCCTGCCGTCGCGGGTCACTCCCCCCGTTTTCCATAAGCAAACACCACGGGGACGGGAAGCCCGCGCAGGCTCCGGCTTCCGCGGGGCGCTGGCGGCTGACCGGGCAAGACGGCGGCTTCGCCTTCGGCCCGGACTGGGGGCGGGGGGGGAGACAGTAAAACAAGTCCCGCTCTTCCCTCCCCCACTTGCGACTGGTTAAACTCCGCGTCGGCCCCACACGTGGGGGGAGCAACGGCAGGAAGCTGCACTCTGCAGTGGGGTCCCCGCGCAGCCCCGACGCTTTCTCTATCCGTTAAACTACCTGCCAAGCGGTGGCTATTCAGGGAGAGCCCGGCGGTACTTAAGCCTAATGGGTGCCTTTTGTGCCGCTAAGTATTTTTAAAGTATCGGAATATTCTGCATCGCCTTAGATTTATTCGGTTTTGGCACTGGATCGCGCCGCGATCTTACCCCAACGGGAGCTGGGCCGGTGGCAGCCCGGAGAGTCCGCGGCCCCGGGGCAGGCGGGCAAGGGTTAGCGTTAGCGGCGGGGATGGCTCTGCGGTGCGGGGAACCGCTGGCCCCTTCGTGCTTTCGAACCCGCGGGTACCGGTTGGTGGGTTTAGAGGAAAAGAAAGCTTGCCCCTTCCTTTGGGAAAAGATACAGGAAGGAGTACTCTTCCGTACCGGCTCAATGTATGTATATTGTATACATGATACCTATTGCTATATGACATATAGGACTTGGGGATTCTGGTGGATGAGAAACTTCCCATGAGCCAGCAGTGGCTCTTGCAGCTCGGAAGGCCAATGGTATCCTGGGCTCCATCAGCAGAGGGGTGGCAGCAGGGACAGGGAGGGGATTGTCCCTCTCTGCTCTGCCCTCGTGAGGCCCCACCTGGAGTCCTGTGTCCAGAGCTGGGGCCCCCAATACAAGAAAGATGTGGAACTGTTGGAGAGGGGTCAGAGGAGCCACAAGGATGATCAGAGGGCTGGAGCAGCTCCCCTACAAAGAGAGGCTGAGGGAGCTGGGCTGGTTCAGCCTGGAGAAGAGAAGGCTGTGGGGGGACCTCATTGCAGCCTTCCAGTGCCTGAAGGGAACATACAAACAGGAGGGGAATCAGCTTGTTAAAGGGTAGGCAATGGCAGGACAAGGGGGAATGGATTAAAGCTGAAGGAGGGAAGGTTTAGATTGGATATTAGGGGGAAGGTTTTTACCGAGAGAGTGGTGAGGGGCTGGAACAGGCTGCCCAGAGAGGGGGTGGGTGCCCTGTCCTTGGGGCTGTTCAAGGCCAGGTTGGATGGGGCCCTGGGCAACCTTGGGTAGCTCCAGGCCTGAGGTTGGTGGCCCTGCCTGTGGCAAGGGGTTTGGAGCTCTGTGATACTTGGGGTCCCTTCCAGCCCAGACCATTCTATGATTTATATGTCAAATCTGTTACAGGTCCATCACAGCAGTTTTGTGAAGAGCTGCTGTCACTGCAGCCCACAGCTGCATTACACACATGCACAAGTTCAGGGAGAGCATTTTAAGAAAGGCTGTAGTACTTGACAGGACATTGGACACCATGCAATTAAAATAGCTCCCAATAAGCAAGAAGGAATACTGAGAATTCTAATCAGGTATTACATACTAAGACAAAAAGTCGACCATAAATTGTTAGTGAGAAGTGAGTTTAACACTCCCATTACTGCTCAGCTGCACCAGCTGATAGCATAGTGGTATCTGCTAAGTGTCTGTCTTGGAGGCAGGCCCTGAGCAGAGGTCTGGACCTCATTGCAGCCTTCCAGTACCTGAAGGGAGCGCATAAACAGGAGGGGATTCAACTTTTTAAATAGGTAGACAATGGCAGGACCCTCAGGTCCTTCTCCACAGAGCTCTTCTCCAGCAGGTCACCCCCAGCCTGTACTGATACAAGTGGTTATTCCTCCCCAGGTGCCAGACACTCCATTTGCTTTCGTTGAATCTCATCTGGTTTCTCCCTGCCCAGCTCTCCAGCCTGTCCAGGTCTCTCTGGATGGCAGCGCAGTGTCCTGCCTGTCAGCCACTACTCCCAGCTCTGGATCATCAGCACTTGCTGAGGGTGGATGCTGTTCCCTCATCAAGGTCGTCAGTGAAGATACTGAACAGGACTGGACCCAACACCGAGCCCTGGGGAACACCGCTGGTCACAGGCCTCCAGTCAGACTCTGCTCCACTGATCACGACCCTCTGAGCTCGGTGCGACAGCCAGTTCTCAACCCATCTCACTGTCCACTCATCTATCCCATGGTCTCTCAAATAACTGGATATTCTCTCAGTCACTTTTCCCTCATTTCTCCCTCACAGTGCTTTCAAACCAGCTCTGACAGTCACTTGTGTAGAACAGTGTGCATCCCTCAAGGCTGCTAGCGTTGTGAGTGGGGCTCACCAAGACTCGCCAAGCAGAGATGTGGCTGCACGTCATCCCTGTGGTTAGTGTGCAGGGTCTGGGAAAGGAAGGCCCACATTTTCCTCCTTGTAACTTTTAAGATTATCTCTGTGGTGGTGCTGATACCTGCAGTTCCCACTTTCTGGAAGTCTATTTGCCTGTTGGGGTCCTATCAAGGGGAGAGGGGGGAAGGTTAGAAATGGAGTGCCTGCTGGAAAAACAGCAATGGATGACATAGGCAATAAATGCTGAAATCATCATTCTTTTATCATGTTCCCATTGGGTTACAGGAGAGAAGGGAAGGTTTTGATTCAAAGAACTCATTATATTCCAGTTCATAAAACACTATCTATAGACCTTCACATCTTTCCTACATACTTTACATTCCTTTCCTCCCAAACCAATTTAAAATATATATATATATATATAAAAAATCCCAAGAGCCACACAGCAGCGAATGCTGTGGAAACAGCAGAGCCACATTCTGCCAAGCCGATCTTTGCCGAGCTTCACATGCTGGCATGCTATGTGGAAGTAAGTACACAAAGGAAAATATCTTGTAAAACTCAAAGTTCTAGAGTGGGGCCATAATACCTTCCAGAAACTTCTTCAGTGGGCAAGCATTGAATTATTACTGTGGGCTACATGGAAATGACCAGAAATCTGCAATGCACGTGTTGCTGTGACTCGGGCTTTAGTATCCAAATAAACTTTTGCAAATTTTCCCACAGGGTAGCTGGAGAATGAATGGCTCATAGTAAACTAAGGCTAAAAAAAATAACTGTACCTAAATGTTTTCTGTGGAGAAGGTCCTGGGGTTGTTGACAGGGTTGATGACAGGTTGGCCATGAGCCAGCAGTGTGCCCTGGGGGGCTAAGAGAGCCAGTGGGATCCTGGGGGGCATCAGGAGGAGTGTGACCAGCAGGTTGAAGCAGGTGATCCTCCGCCTCTGCTCTGGTCAGGTCCCACCTGGAGTTTTGTGTCCAGTGCTGGGCTCCCTGGGATAAAAAATAAGACAGGGGTCTCCTGGAGAGAGTCCAGAGAAGAGCTACAAAGGTGGTGAAGGGCCTGGAGCATCTCCCCTGTGAGGAAAGGCTGGGTGAGCTGGGACTGGTCAGCCTGGAGAAAAGAAGACTCAGGGGGGACCTTATTAATGTTTATAAATATCTGAAGGATGGGATGCAGGCCAGCCCCTTTTCAGCGCCTTGTGAAGACAGGACAAGGGGCAATAGCTGCAAGTCACAGCATAGGAAGTTCCACAGCAACATGGGGAAGAACATTTCCCCAGTGAGGGTGCCAGAGCCCTGGGACAGGCTGCCCAGGGGGTGTGGAGTCTCCATCTCTGGAGAGATTCCAGCCCCGTCTGGATGCCGACCTGTGCAATATGAGCTGGGGAGCTGCTTTGGCAGGGGGGTTGGACCCCATGAGCTCTTCTGGTCCATTCCAACCCCTAGGATTTCATGATCTCATGCTAGGCTGTTACAGAAGTAGTAGTGTGAGGGTTTTTGATGTGTGACTAACTTAAGCCAGACAACACACTACAGCTGTACCAAAACAGCTGTGGCACATTCTCCAAGTGCATTAGGAAGAACAGTATTTTTATTCAGCTGTGTGGACCATAAGCTGTTTAAGCCAGATTTTCTGATGAGCCTGCTGCAGTACACACAATATAGTAATATTACCTGTCTGTGAGCCAGCTGTGAATATAAAGGATGGGTTGTTTTCTTCAGCCCAGGGTACGGCATCGGAGGCTGGACACAAAGCTTGCCTTCTGCTTTGGCCACAGTCATGAAGATTGCTTTTGCTGGGCAAAACTCATTACCTGGGAAATCACCATCTTGTGAGAAGAATTATGGGCTTGGTTGTGTTTTTGCACTGGGCTTGGAAATGACCCCCCTGTGCAGAAGTGAATGTCCGCTCTCCCTCTTTTGCATTTTACACTTCTTTAGGGGCGGGAGGGGGTGTGGAATAAATACAATCTACTTCTCTGCCTGTTTGTGCTCAGCTACCTTTGCTGCCTGGGCTGATGGTCCTCTGGCAGAAGGAATGTGCACCAGTAACCTGACACTGGAGCAGATGTGCTCGAGGGAAGGAAGTGGGGGATGGGACAGCCCAGACTGGACTAAACCTTGGGTAATTTTGACTTTTAAAAAAAAATTTTTATGCTTGTTTTCTTGCCAGAGAGGTTTTACACATGCCCTGCTGAGGTGCACGACCTGTAAAGTATATCTCCCCTGTTTTAAACTGGGGAGGAAGTTTGCTGTGTCCATGCAGCACCTCCGGGGTCTTGCCGCAGTACAAGTCACGGTCATAATTCCTAGAATAATAGTGAGGGAAAAGGAGCAGTGTTCTCTGGTACGCCTCAGTCTCCCTTAGCTCAGCCACCCTAAAATTTGTAGGGTCGATCAATACAGTCAGAGCCATACCTGTCGCACACCTGAATAGTCGCGGAGTCCCTACCACGCAAAGGACAGTGTAATTGGTTGCCTACAGAACTGTACTGATGGGGTTTGATCAATTTAAGGTAAATACTTTTACCTGGGCTTCAAGTCACACTTATTTTTCAGTTATATTCCAACCTTAAGAAGTAAATATTTCTCAGATGAACCTTAGAATTTTATATATATATAAAATTTTTTTCAACAGGATAGCATGTGTTCTGTTTCAGGTG
This sequence comes from Laterallus jamaicensis coturniculus, assembly GCA_022605575.1. Classification (NCBI taxonomy): domain Eukaryota; kingdom Metazoa; phylum Chordata; class Aves; order Gruiformes; family Rallidae; genus Laterallus; species Laterallus jamaicensis. The sequence goes on along the minus strand of JAKCOX010000004.1, from coordinate 45,138,363 downwards.
ACCTGTTCAGATTCTTCTCTGGCTCTGGTCATAATTCCAGAGCTGGTTTTAATTTGAAGAGACATTTATGTTGTCTTGAATAATGGTGAACAAGGACAAAAAAAGAAAAATTGATGGTGTTCAAGGGGAAAAAAAAGGCACAATGCTCATGCACCACAAGGTTCTGTGATTAATTTTTATATGCTGATTAATTTTTATATGCCGATTACCTTCCAAGCTGCCATCCACATCTAGAGCCCTCAGGCCCTGGGTTTCAGCAGGGGGAGACTTTTAAGAGCAGGAAAACCCTTTTGAAACTCTGATTTTCACCTTACAATGAAAACTCTTTTATAAGAGATCATGTAAGTGTGATGAACAAGGCATTCTTTCTGATCCACCTCCCCGCTTGTTTGCGTGGGGAAGAGAGGCACTTGCTGCAGTATTTGCCATATATGTCACTGTTTATATTTCCTAGGGAAAATTTACCGAAGACCAACAGATACCCTTTTTTTTGGTCTTAAACTCCCAAGTTTCAGAGGTTTGCGTGCAGTCAGAAAAAAAATACCGTCTTTACCACAACCTACCAATTTTGTTTTACAAATTTCAGTAAGTTTTTCAGGCAGGAAGAGTTTGTTTCCAGGAGATTGTTTTCTACGTAGCTGACTTTCTGTTTTGGAACTGGGCAGCCATTGATTTTGTCATGGGAAGTGCTAAGGTGTGCTGGGTAAACTCCATGGAGACTCTGTGAGCAGTTACTCGGGAGGGAGTTTCAGATGGCATTGGTACCTCTGACTTTTTAACCAATTATTAATTGGGGGTTTTTCCTCTGAGCTGTTTGCAGTTTATGGTCAGGGATGCGGTATCATTTGAAGTGGCTCTGGAAGGGGGAGGAGCTCAGGTTCCCATCCCAGGGTCTGCTATGGAGCTTTAGTATCCCAAACAGTTGTCACCATTAGTATTAACCCTCTGCAAGCTTGGTTGCCATCTTGCAACAAGGTGAAACACACGCTCTAGGTATGGCTTTCACAAAGAGGGGTCTTTGAACTCTGCCTCCTGGCAGGAAGATGGTGGCTCTGCTCCACGCTTTTTGTCAGCTGGGCAGTGGCACTGCCTGTCTGTACTTTGCCTGCCTGAAGTCCTTCTTCATGGGCCATGGACGGGGGGGTCAGCCTCTCGACTGCCCGCACAAGCGGCAAGAGGTGCAAAAGTGGGGAAGGCACTTGGCTTCACTGTCCCAGTCTTCAGGCAAGCTGGGAATCCAGAATCACAAAGCTTACATCCAAAGAAGAGGTGAAGGACAAAGGTAAAGGAAGTCAAGATTTTCTTTAGGAAAAGGTCGGATTTCTTGTTGAATCCCTGTGCTCTGCTTGTCCCTTGGCTGCCAGGGAGTAGATGCCCATGTCTGCCAGCTATGTCGTTTTGTTTGCTGAAACGTTTTGCCATGCCTAATCTTTGTTAGGGTTAACAGTACCTACGTGGTAACTGGCCTCTGGCCTCGTCTGTTCTGGGTACTGTTCACTTCTTACCAGCCACACAAGGAGCAATATTGATGTTGGCAGCATGAAACCTGTCTGTGCCAGTGATTTTTTTTTAATTGCATACCCTGGATAATTAAGTTATCATGCAGCAGTAACAAACACCACCCATCCCCACCCACCCCCCCTCCTCCCTCAAAATCAACTGGGCTGAAGAAGCTGTTCGTGCTTTAACCGCTGTGCTTGCAGAAGACCGTTCTGATCAGTGCTCACCATGGATCTCATATGCTGACCATCCTGTAATTTGTCCCACTGCGACAGCAACACTGGGGAATCTCAAGGGGAAAAGCCTCCCATGAGACCGAGCACTGTGAGCTGTCACGGCCTTATGATCCCGTGAGGTAACTGCCGGCTGTATAACGTCTGCAACTCTATCAGGTACAGTTAGTAGAAGGTCCAAAGACTGAATTAGCAGGGATGATGTAAATTAGCAGGGATGATTTTCCCTCAGTAAGTTTTCAGATTACAGTGAACTGGGAGGAAGTGTTGATCGGCCCAAGGGTAGGGAGGCTCTTCAGAGGGATCTGGCACGGCTGGATTCATGGGCTGAGACCAGCGGATGAGGTTCAACAATGCCAAGTGCAGAGTCCTGTGCTTGGGACATAACAATCCCGTGCAATGATACAGGCTGGGGCAGAGTGGCTGGAGAGCTGCTGGCAGAGAAGGACCTGGGGATGTTGGGTGACTGCCGACTGAACATGAACCAGCAGTCTGCCCAGGTGGTCAAGAAGGCCAATGGCATCTTGGTTTGTGTCAGACACAGCATGGCCAGCTGGTCCAGGGCAGGGATTGTGCCCCTGCACTCGGCACTGGTGAGGCTGCACCTTGAGTGCTGGGTTCAGGTTTGGGCCTCTCACTACAAGAAGGACATGGAGGTCCTGGAGCATGTCCAGAGAAGGGCGATGAGGCTGGGGAAGGGGCTGGAGGTCAAATCCTATGAGGAGAGGCTGAGGGAGCTGGGGATGTTCAGCCTGGAGAAGAGGAGGCTGAGGGGAGACCTTATCACTGCCTACAGTGACCTGATAGGAGGGTGCAGAGAGGTGGACGACGGTCTCTTCAGACAGGGGACAGGAGATGGGACAAGGGGAAATGGCCTCAAGCTGAGCCAGGGCTGGGTCAGCTCAGATGTGAGGGAAATGTTCTTCCCTGAAAGGGCTATTGTGCGCTGGAACAGGCTGCCCAGGGAAGGGACTGAGTCACTGACCCTGGATGCATTTAAAAGACAGGTAGATGAGGTACTTAGAGATATGGTTTAGTAGAGGACGGGTAGAGCTGGACTCAATGATCTTAAAAGTCTTTTCCAACCTTGTGATTCTGCGATGCTGTGATGTAGCAGAACTGTGCAGTGCCTGACATCAGGTATGGGGTACAGTGAAAGAACATCCTGTGGAAGGTGAAGCAGCTGTGCAGCAATTTTGCAATGTTTTAGGGGTTTTTTGCTAGTTTTGAAAGATGGTGATGGTTTGCACTTGTTTCACTTCTGCAGTATGTGTATGTGTGTATATACATACATGTATTAAATAATAACCATCCCTAATCTGAATAAAAGGCACAAGGCAAAGTTTGAAGTAAATTGAGTTGATATCAGTGTTCACCACAAGGATCCTTGTGTTAAGCCCACAAAGAAGATCCTGAGACTCCAGGTTCACCTCACTTTTATAACGGGTACTGCATTCACTCAAAACCAGATGAATCTGGAAAACAAAACAGCAGCCAAAACCACCAGCCTCAGCCCAAGTACATACTTCGTGGAAGAGAGGTTACACAAGGTTACATGCATGGCTTAGCCTAGTGTCAGGAGACGCAGTTTGTGAGGGGTGTTGCATCACAACTCTAGAAGCTCGGTTGAATTTGGCAGTGGTTTTATTTGCTTTTGAGGCCAGTAAATATTTTCAGCTTGAAAATTTCTACAAAATAGTCATAAAAATCTCTGTCACCAGAGACCTCGAGGAACTTTCCTTTAGATGAGCAACAGCAACAAACTCAGCTTGCAGCTTATTGATGAAGAGAATCCTGTAACTAATAAGTGGTTAATGTTTATACCACCAATTTCCTTTCTCTTTGTTTTTTCCAAGATGACTTGAGAAGTCTCCTAATGTAAAGTTGAGGTTTATTGCATTCTAAATTAAGCTTAAATGCCCTAGTCTCATATTCACAGAACCCAGACTACACTTTTTATAGAGATTCTGGATAAAACATAGAGACTTGGAGCTAGGCAGTTGAAATACATAATTTTCAGGGTCTGTTGCAGTTATGTTACACATTAACTAATAGTGTGCTAACAGCTAAGAAAGCTGTATCAGAAGCTCCAAGTGAGGTCAGAGCATAAGGAGGGGTCTCGAGACCTTACAATCTGTGTGTCTCAATGAATTTTGTAGCTAGTAAGCATCCTTTGTGGGCTCTAATCCAGCAGGGCACTTGGGTGTGTGCATACCTTAACTTCACTAAGTAGATCCATCAGCTTCATCAAGGCTGCTCATCTGCTTAAAATTATATACAGGAATTAATGCTTTGCTAGACCAAAGTGTAATGCAATAAATAAGTATTATTGGGAAAATTTCAGTACAAAAATTTGAAAGATCTGCGAACACCTTTGTCCAACCTGCTAAGCTGCTGCTCACTAATGCACGTGAACAGCCACTAATTCTTCTCTCAAAAAGTTTTGCTTTCTATTCAATTGCCCCTCTTGAGATGACATACAGGTACTCTTGTTTTAACCTTGCCTAGGAATTGCCATTTTGGCTGACGTGATGCACACTGAAACACAAACATGATGGCTTTAGGCTAACAGGCGTGTTTCTTACGATGTCAGGTCTAACTGGAAGCCAGCCCAGTATGTGAGAGGGAACAGTTTATATTCACCCTGCACTGTAGTTCTGATATAACCTGGATTGCTGGATCAACTGCATTGCCGCAGCCACTACCTGCAACAGCACAGTAAGTAGAAGCCTGTAAAAGTAAAGGAGGCTTTTATTGAGGCAACTTAGAGGCAAACCATCTTGTGAAGTATTTAGTTGTGAATTAGGGGGGAAGATCTCACAGTCCCAGCACTGGGAAACTGATGGCCAAATCTTCCCACTGAGCAGACCTGACAGAAATGGGAACCTAGTTACCTCGCCATTTGTTTGATGCCCCTCTCCCAGTAAGTGTCAGGGACCACTCACAAATACTGATGTAAGGCATGGACAGGGATGGGTATTGATTTTTTTGTTTTTGTTGTAGTCGTTGAAATACCATCAATTTATCCAGCTTCATTATCTCCTCAGTTATTCAAACAGGAAATCCTGTCTTTGCTTTACTGCCCCTGAAGGGCAGTCTTATCAGCCAACCTCTCTTCGCATTTGGCTTCCCAAAGTTCCTTCCACTTCCAGTATCTCAGAGAACAATTAGCTCTAAAGAAGCAGGTGGAGCCAGCCTGTGTTTGGCACTCATGCCCACGGAAAGGTACTGCATTTCTGTGAAGGCAGAAAAGGCTAATCTTGGCTCCTTCAAGCTGATAAAAAGGTGGGTTGGTTTTCAGTTTGTTCAGGGTTCCTCTTACAGAAAGTAAAATTGCTGCTCAGGAGGGATCTTGCCTTCTGTGATCTCAGAACTGTGTTTAGCAGTGCTGCAGCCTTACCCTAACACCAGTTATGATGTTAAGCATTCAGAATGGAAACATCTAGAGCTGGAGTGACTTCAGGAATATGTTTAAAAGAATTTAAAAGAAAAATTTAAAAGAAAGATCCTAGCAACTTTTTAATGACTGATTTCTGCCAGGTTCATTATGTTGATATAATCCCGTACCAGGTACCATCTACGACGTAGTGCGGCTTTAAAGGGTCAGGACAAAGGCAAATCCTTGTAATAATTTGTATTGGGGGTTTAATACTTGTATTTTCATAAATTTTTTTTTTGTTGTCTGTAGCTCTCTCATCCATACAGAAAGGGCAGCAGAAGCAGAAAATGAACCAAACAAGAGATAGATGGTGTATTCACTGACCATGGTAAGGCTGCCCCTTTGCTTGAAGGAGTGTGTGCAGACATTTGGAGAACCGTGATTTTTCTTTGTAACAGTTAAATGCACATTTTATTTTATGCTTGTAAATGAAAAAGAACTTTACTTCTGTAAGATGACATAGTTTTCCATCCATTAACTCAGAGTCCAAGATCCGGCTTGTTACAGGTTTCAAACTCTCACAGCAGAGATTCCGCCCCCCCCGCGCCCCTCCTGGTGTCCTCCTTGTCCAAGCCTAAATCCAATAGATATATTCAGGTAACATAACACTGTTAGTGGTCACAACCACAAAGAACTTATCTACACAGAGCAGATAAGCAGGCACTTCCTTTTATTCCAACACTGGAACACGGGGGATCACTCCACCAAAGACCTGTTCACCCAAAGGTACAAAACACAACATATTTTTACAATTTTTAGCAAAATCATTACGCAAAAATGCTCGCTTCTTAGCTTGACCTTTGCAAGGATTGGCTTTTGATTGCTTCATTTTTTCTATATTCTAATTCGATAAAAATCATTGGTTTAGTTTGGCAGATTGTTTATAATACAAAGAGGGGAGGGTAATGATTAGCATATTCATGTAATTTCCTGGAAATCATTATCATATGTAAATGTCCCCCGTGCATGCGTAGTGATACTGAGCAGGGTCCTCTGGTGGTCGTCTGCTGTGATTAAGAGTCAGGACACAGCTTGATGCAAGCTAATTGTCGTTTTATTGTAACAAATCACAAGTTTATATATTTTGTAAAATCCACATGTGCCTTAGTTTCATTGGAGCGCAGAAGCCATTCTTACATTTACTATTTGCTGATTGGTTCAAAAACACTTAGGAACATTGTTAGAAAAAGCAGCTTAGGCCTAATCACACAACCTTTACACATATTCTGGTTTTGTTTCTTAAAGCATGTTTCGTTCTTCCTTTCAAGGGTGACCGAGTCCTGTTATGCACTTTGGTGTCAAGATTCTTTTGTCCCTTATCAACCAGCTCTTCTTTGTTATTTTAACTCTCCCAAGGTTTGTGTCCAACAAACCAGCATGTCTGTGTCTGACCACTGCAAAGTGCTGGAACTTCTACCTGATTCTTTCAGGCCTTGTGCTACAGTCGTCCATAGTCTTCCTCCCTGTGTCCGCGAGTGAACCCCATCCTTGCACAAGCTCGTTTCATCTTCGGCTGCTCTTTTGTAACCACAGCCAGTTTCTTCATATACTTATTGTTTTTACTCAAGGTCCATAACGAGTACCCATTGTTTTAATTCAGAGTCCTTAGAGATTTTCCACAGTGATAAAGGCACACACTGTCTTGTCCCTAAAAGCTGTATATTCTCATAGCTGCTATAACTCCTTTAAAATCAATATCATACTCAAAACTAAAACAAAAATCACCTAGAAGTTAAGCTGTTTTATTAGGGTGATTGTAACAACATCTTTGTTTCTGCTTTATGTTTATCCTGTCAGTATCTAGTTTCCAGGTGATGAAAGGAGCCCCTCTGAAACCGGCATGCTCCTTTCTGTTTGTTAAGCCAGGGGAGGTGTTCCCTGGTGCTGCCAGAGACCCTTTTGTCTCCTTGACATGTACGCATAATTTATACGGCCTTGTAAACCTCGACTTTATGGGACCCCACATACTACAAGCGAGGTGCAGAATGTCCATCCATGGGATGGAGTTGTTAATGCTGGGAGTGAGCGATGGCATCACCTTCTAACCTTTTGCCCACCGGCCACCTTGTGACAGAATACCATGGTTTAGAGTTCGTGGGCTAATAACGTATAGCAAACATCTTCATTGTCACAGGCAGAGCAAACTGACACCTGCATTGTCCTGTACAAAAATCAGATGGAGTTTCAGAGGAAAAGAAAAGGAAACAGAGTGAGTTTGGAAAGGCTTTGATTGTCTGTCTGTCATAGCCATAAGCAGTTATCAGTGTGGTAGATACCAGGCAATTACATCCCTTCTAAAAACTTTTAAGAGATTTTTAGAACCGTTTAAATTTATTTGTCTGTTTTAGCTTTGTGGGAAGGATGTCGGCAGTCCCTCATATTTTGGGACTGTTTGTCCCCAAGCTAGCTATAGTATTTGAATTATTTTATCCAGATCAACTTAACAGTCGCTCTGTATGAAGAAAAAGACAATCCAAGTCAAAATACATTTTGCTCTGTTTTGGGGAAGATCTAAAAGAACTGGGGTGACCACTTTTTTTAGCGTTAGACAGTCCCTACTTCCTGTCCAGAATTACCTTTGACTGACCGAAGTGGAGGATCCCAGCACTGCACACTGCTGAGAGTAGCCCAGTTCATCAGACTGTTCTAACTCAAAACATGTAAAACTTTTTTTTTTCTTTTTGTCAAAACAGATTTTAAAACAGCTTGTTAAATTGCCCTCCAAACATCAACCTCTTAACATATGTAGGAAAACGTATTTCTGGTGTTCTGTGGTGAATCACGAAAAAAGTTGGCAGTGCTGAGCCACCCAAAAAAAAGTAAAGCTAAAAGAATATTTAATATAATTGTGCAAATGGAGTGTTAGGGAGAAATAAAAACCATACGCCAAGTCTTCTAACAAACATGTCAAAGCAGCAAGCCTTTTATTAATTAAAAAAAAACCAAACAAGCCAAACCAACTCCAACCACATCACATGCCAGAGAGGTAGTTAAATAGTTACATTCAGATTTTCGTGAAGACTTATTGAGAAAGGGATCCTTGATTTCTTTCTGTCAGTCACTTACTTTTAAAAGTGTTTGCTGTGTATGGCTTCAGTTTGGTTTAATTGCTGGTATGAAACTGAAGAGTTTTTTGGTTTGCTGTGATTCCTGTTTATACACTCACTGCTGTGGCTGTGGGTGAGCTAAGGCAAGATTCACAGGGAGAGGAATCCCATTACATCAGCCCATTCTCTGAGGAAAGCAGATGATGTTCCAGGCATGCAAGCACTTCTGCAGGTCTGAGATCCAAGTCAAAATGCTGTATGTTGGGAATAAAGCAGAGGTGTTGTTTTTATGGCGTGTTGTAGTTTCCTCTGATGCTTTACCATTACCTAACAGTTTTGTGTTTAATCTCTGTCCTGCAGGAGACGAGGATCTTGAATTCCCTCTGCTCACTACTATCCCCATTTCCTATAACTACTCCAAGTTTTTAATTCCCCAGATCGTCTCATTAATCAATGTAATTAATTCAAGCTCAAAGAAAATTTTCAACCCGTGGCTTCTATTTCAGACCTGTCTCTCATGAAGCTTGTCTGCTTCTCCTGCTTAGATCTATCTGTCCAATAGAAGGTGTCATCCTTTCCAAAATCCTGGTCTCTTCATAGTATAAACTGAAGGAAGAGTAGACAGAAGAGACAATGAAATAGTATCCCTAAGTTTGAAAGGCGGTGACCAGCAGACTGTTTATTCTGGTTGATTTTCTACCTCCTTGATAATTTTTGGATGAAAAAGTGCAGCAAAATGAGGTTTTTGTGCTTCTCAAATGACAGCTTGTTGTAAGCTGCTTGAGTTACAACTCCCAGGGCTCGGACAGCTTGCATGGCAATTTCACAACAAGCAGAAACTAAAGGATAGAAAGTGGGTATGATCAGTTTTGTGTGCATTTAACAAACACCGTGCTGCCGATGCAGTCAATGGTCATCAGGGACATATTTGTTCTGGCATTGCCATTAGGCAGGCCTAAGACAGGTGAGGAGATACGCTATACTGTAATCAAATTTATTCAGAACAGGAGTTCCTTGCAAAGTCAAAAATAGTGGTGTTTAGCAGCCTAGTACCTCTTCAGCTTTATATATTGTTACTCAGCGTTGAACTGTGGCTCTTAACCTTCCTGGTTAGGTGTCGGGGAAGATGGAAGGCCTGCCAGCGGCCTAGCTCTCTTCCACTGAGAAGTCTATCCACTGAGAGCAAGGCTGGTTACAAAGCAAAAGGATTTTTGATAGCAACCATTGAAAGTGGGCAGCTTACTTTAAAAATTTAACCTGGAAAAGAGAAATCCCTGTTTGGGTTGATCAATGTCTGCTTACTCACAAAACCACTTGCCTAACTACAAGATTTAATATGGAAGCAACTGACTAAGAGTCATATCAAGCCTTCCACAAGTCTGTGGAACATGCCAAAATGTTTAAAATACTGGGGTTTGATTTTTTTTTTCACTATTCCTTTACACCCTGATGCTTCTGAAAAATTTGCTTTTTCAGTCCCTACTATAGACAAAAATGAACCCATGAAAAGGTATCATTGGGTAGTGCTTCCACAAGGCATGAAAAATTTGCCAACTTCGTGCCAGACTTATGTAGCCTGGGCACTTGCTCCAGTATGAAAACACATCCTGATCTAATCTTTTATCATTACATGGATGATATCCTGATTGCGGGAAAAAACTTGGACATTGAAAGTTTGATTCATGAGTTCGCAGTGCATTTGAAAAGCTAGGGGTTACAGACTGCTCCAGAGACAATTAAAAAGAAGCCAATGTGGAGATACCTGGGTTGGCAGATTCATGAAAGTACCATAACACCTCAAAAGATTGAGATCCGAGCTGAGGTCAGCACGCTAAATGACGTTCAAAAGCTGCTTGGAGATATTAACTGGGTTAGACCATTGTGTGGTATTGTGAATAGGGAATTGGAACCTTTAGTGGCATTGCTAAAGGGAGGAGGTGGTGCAGGAGCACGGAGAATCCTGTCTGAAGAAGCTGAAAAGGCCCTGGAAGTTATTAGTACCCATTGATGGGATCCTGACTGGGACATAGCTGTCACAGTCATTACTCAAAGAAAGCATGTGTTTGCTGTTATAATGCAGTGGACTAATGACACAGATCCCTTAAGGTTGTTAGAATGGGTATTCCTGCCAATGCAGCCAAAAAGAGAACCCGCATTCAGAGTATTTAGTTTGGGCCTTGAGGAACAGTATTGACCAGCAAATAGCCTTATTAGACTATGCAGGGGAAGTGAAAGTGCATTACCCACCACATGGAATCTTTACAGTAGTGCATAACTGTCAAATAGAAGAAAAGCCCTTGTTATCTGGGTGTCGGGTTCGGGGTATTACAGTATTTACCGATGCGGGAGGTAGAATTCAGAAGGCTGCAAGTATATGGCAAGAGAATGGAAAATGGCAGGATTTGATATTAAAAGGAGCCCGAGCCTCAACTCAGCAGTTGGAGTTGCAGGTGGCTGTAAAAGTGTTTGGTAAGTGGACAGACGAACCGGTTAATATAGTCTGTGATTCACTGTATGTGGTGGGAATAGTGACCCGAATGGAATGTGCACTACTGAAAGGAATTTCAGATGAAAGATTGTATAGGTTGTTTAAAGAATTATGACTCCTACTGTCTAACCCACAGCATCAGTATTTTATTACCCATATTCGTAGCCACACTGGACTAACTCAAGGTCTAGCAGAAGGTAATCAGAGAGCAGACAGGCTGGTAGCACCAGCATGGGTTGCTCCCTCATCAGACTACTTTGCACAAGCTCGGAGATCACATGAATTCTTTCATCAATCTGCAAAGGTGCTTCAGTGACAATACGACCTGTCGGTTGCCGAGGCTAAAGGGATTGTACAGTCATGCCCAGACTGTCAGCAATCCACTAGTGGCCTTGCCCCTGGCATCAATCCTCGTGGCACAGGCCCACTAGAAGCCTGGCAAATGGACGTTACACACATCCCAGAATTTGGTTGCCAAAAGTATGTCCATGTTTGTATAGATACTTTTTCTCTGGCAGTGTGGGCCACTGCATAAACAGGGGAATCAAGTAAACATCCAACGCCATGTGTGCTCTGCCATAGCAGCACTTGTGGTACCCTGTGAAATCAAAACCAACAATGGCCCAGGATATATAGCACAGGCAACACAAACCTTCTTCAAGTTATGGGGAACTTTACCCATGTCACAGGGACACCACATTTGCCCACAGGCCAAGCCCTGGTAGAACGTATGAATCAAACTCTCAAGCGTTTGCTTCACAAACAAAAAGGGGGAGAGAAGAACATCTCTCCAGCTGATTGACTAAACAAAGTTCTTTATGCTTCAAACTCTTTAAGTCTGCCATAGGACAGTTTGGTACCTCCAATGGTGAAACATGGAGCAGGCTTAAAAGGAGGCCTGGAAGGGATCAAAGAAAGTCAATGTCAGCTGTTCGGTAAAAAATTAAGTTACATGTACTAACTCAGGGAAGGAGATCTGCCTGTGTCATTACAGATACGGGAACCAAGTGGATACCAGCCAAGTGGATAAAGCTGTGGATCCAGAAGAAAGCAAGCCTGCATAAACCAGTACAAGATCCTGATCCCAGTAACTGAAGTCAAGTGTTCCAACTGCAGCCATGGTGGTCTTGAATTTTGCTCTGGGACATATTGAACTATTTAACTGTCTTTGAAATACGCCTGTAAATTAGTGAAATAGTGACTTCCGCACAGCCTAAGGCCATGGACTACAATGGGTGTCTGTACCAGAAGAGAAACTGCTGTTACCTACACCCAAACACTCGTGACACTCCTGATTGGCAAAGCAAACAAATACAACAGCAAAGGTAGCTAAGGCACTTAGCTACAGATGTGGATTCTGTGAGACATGCCACCTTACCGAATTGTGCAGCAATTGATTTACTTTTGCTGGCTCATGGCCATGGGTGTCAAGATTTCGATGGCATGTGCTGCATGAATCTATCTGACCACTCTCAGTGGATTCATGCCAGCATTCAGAAATTAATAGATCAAACACAAAAGATACAACAAGAAAATGGATTCTTTGGACTGGACAATTGGTTTCATGAGTGGGGAATTTCAGGATGGATATTGTCAATGTCCAAAACCGTATTGCTGATTTTAGCAATTGTAGTAGTTGTCTTACTCTTACTGCCATGTTTGTTGAGCTTCCTGCAAAGGGCCCTGCAGAAATCTCTACAGGCAGTTTTTGTAACATAAATACAAAAAGGGGGAATTGTCAGGGAAGACGGAAGGCCTGCCAGCGGCCTCTCTTCTCCCAAGACATAGGCCCTGACAATATTCTTCTGTTCCCATGAGAAAGGAAAAGTTCCTCATGCTGAGAGGATCCTAATAATCACATTCTCAAAACACAGCGGCCTTGCTGATAGGTGTACAGGCCACCCTAAATCAAGAAGCAGTTATGGGAAGGTATTTGGGAGTAACAGAACATGTTAGGAACCAACCATAACAAGAGGGTCAAAACAGCAGGTGTGTGGATACTTTTAGATATTATAGGTAAACTAAGGATGTTTAGCTATAAGATAGGTTTATCAGAGCTCATTATAATTACTAACCAATCAATATGGTGTGAACAGTGTGTGTAACCAATTAGCTGTTTTTTAGCTTACCACATTTGTAGTAAGAAAGATATATAATTTGTGTTATTTCACCTAATAAAATGGCTGGCTGGCTGGCTGGCTTCCTGGCTTCCTGGCTTCACCTAGAATTCATATATTGAATTGCGTATTGCTCCCTGCTGGACGCCACAGTTAGGTGCACTGCTCACTAAGCAAAGGTGGTCCTGTGGTGTTGGCGTGCCTGGATGCGGCCAAGGGATGTGGCTGGCTGCACAGGCCTGTCCTCTGCACAGTGCTGGGGAGATTAATTGCCTGGGCTCCAACAGGGTGCAGACCAGAGACCTTTATTAATACACATGCACAAGCTTTATACTTCTGCTGGGTGTTCACGTGCTATCAGTAGTTGACTGACAGGGTACTGTGCATTAAGCTTTAAGCTGATAAGTTCTTTTGTCTGTTCACGTGCTTCTATGAAGCTCAACTCTCTCAGCATCAGTGTCCTGGGATTTCTCTCAGCCTCAGTGTTCTCTCAGCATCAGAATCAGTGTCCTTCTTTCCCTTGAGAGTAACTCCAGCCAGTGTTTCCTTACAGATAGTACTAATATCAATACTGTCAGTTCCTACACACAGCAGCTCTCGTGCTTCGCACTACCAAGCTCCAGGTGCTCTCAGGAGAAGGGGTAAGGTGGCTCAGGCTTCTCTGGCTTCCAGACCACTGAGTCCCATCTTGAACAAGTAAGATCTCCTCATGATCTGTCCTCTCTGCCTCTACCTCTCGTTTCCCATCCTGCTGTTTCCTTACAAGGCTCTCACTGGTGCCTCCTCCATTTTCCTTGGGACTTACCTTTTTGGCTTGCTCTTCCTAAGCAGGAGTTGACAGCCAGTGCCAGCTCTGCTTTTTCCTCCGCATAACAGAGCATAGTGTTCTGTGGCCCGTGTACTTAGAGCAGTATAGTCGGGGTCACACAGGGTCTGCTTTCCAGATGCTAAACCTTGCCACTCGCCCCTGCTGCTGTGGACTCACTGCTTGTAGCTCAAGAGCTTGCTTGATCAGACACGGGTAACGCGCTTCTGCACAATGCTGCACAGTGCAAGGCAAACTCAGCTGCAGAGATCACGGGATATGGCTTAGTGTTTCTCAACAGCTGTCCCTCAGAACCGTCTCCAACAGAATGTTGTGTTAAGGAGCGTTGCTAGCCTTCTAACATGGCTGCATTTTATTGGCAAAGACATATCTCCTACTGACAACACTGCTTTATTATCAGGTTGGATGTCAGGAAAAAGTTCCCAGAGAGGGGCTGTCAGGCCTTGGGATGGGCTGCCCAGGGAAGTCGTGGAGTGTCCATCCCTGGAGGGATTTAAAGGACGGTTAGATGTGGTGCTGAGGGATGTGGATTAGTGGTGGCTGGCAGGTTAGGGTGATGGTTGGACTTGATGATCTGAAGGGTCCCTTCCAACTGAGACAATTCTGTGATTCTTTACCAGAGACACCTGATAAAAAGCTGCATCAGCAAACAAAAACCACAGCAGTAAAATGTAGGCATTGGTAGATGTAGTAAACAGCTTTCTCGACAGCTTTTGCAAGGGGGTTTCTAAGTACTGGTGATACTCAAAATCATGGGAAGACTGTTGTGCAGTGCAGCCCTGTAGCTATTGTCCATGTAAGGACGGAAAATGCTTCCTCCAGAACTCCTTCTCAGGTAGGGTGAGAGTTTGTGGCTGTGTCGGGAACTGTTTGTATGTGACTGACCGGGCATTTTACATTGTAGGTTTCCAGTCTGAGCATCTCGTTTGGTGGTGGGAGGCAGGTTTGAAAAAAAAACCAACAACGAAACAAAACTTTTGAGAACGGACTGTCCTTACAGGAGAGGGGGAGAGGGAGGGAAAGCACCCCGGCTCCCCCTCCCGTGGATACAAAGGTAACTCCCGCCGAGCCCGCATGCCGCGCTGCCGCATCGGAGGCGGGGCTAAGGGTGACGGGACCAACCTCCCCGGGTATCAGAACCAACCCCTCCAGCTGCCAGAGCCGCCCCTCCGGGTACCAGAGCCAGACTCTCAGGGTACCAGAGCCAGCCCCTCGGGGGCGGGACGGGGCAGAAGGGCGGGGCAGGGGTCGGGGCTCTGCAGGAGAGCGCGGCAGAAGGGCGCGGCAGGGAGCGGGGTGGGGCAGAATGGCGGGATAGGGGGCGAGGCGGGGCAGGCAGGCGGGGTTCGGCTGAGGGGCGCGGCAGGGGGCGTGGCAGTTCGCCAGGCGGGGGGCGCGCCGCTCACCTGGCGGCCATCACCGGACCAAAACAACCGACCCCGACCCCGGTCCTCGCCCGGCGGGACGGCGCCGCCAGGCAGCACACGGCCCCCAAGCAGCGTGCCCGCGGAACATGCGGCGGTGCCGGATGCGGGCAGCGCCTGAGCCCGAGCCCGTCGCGGGGTAGCAGCGGCGCTTTCGGCGGTGTGAGCAGGTGAGTGGCTCGCTCGGCCCGGTGCGAGGCCTGGCCCGGGCCGGGGCGAGGCCTGGCCCGGGCCGGGGCGGAGCGGCTGAGGAGCCCGGCGAGCGTGGAACGGAGGCGGGCTGGCGGGGCCTCTCCCTGCCCTGGCAGGAGAGGCGCGGGGCGCTCCGCAGCTCGCTCGCAGCTGGAGGGGTTCCCCTCCCGGGCACAAGGCGGGATGGAGGGGCGGGGGCAAACGGCAGCAGGTCCCCGCGAAGGGCCGCGGCATCCTGAGAGCTTCGGGGTAAGGGACAAATAAAGGGGCTGTTGCTGTGGGAGTGGATGAATTGTTCTTCAAGGAACCGAGAGGCAGCTCTAGATTGACTGCCCTTGTCCTCAGGGAGACTTCAGCTTGCCAGGCGTTAGCTGGAAACCCACGCTGCCCATGCAGACGGGCCCAGGAGGTTCCTAAGGCAACCGGCTGGTAGCCTCCTTGTTCAGGCGTTGGGGCAGCCCTAGGAAAGGTGCCCCGAGATCTGCTTGTGAGCAGAGAAGGTCTCATGGGGCAGTGGAGGTAGATGTCCATCTTGGCCAGAGTGACCATGAAATAGCGGAATTCAAATGCTTTGTCAAAAGGGGGAAAACTGTGTCCAAAACTCCCAACACTGTCTATGGGGCTGCTCGAGGAGCTAGTTGGTAAGGTCCTGTGGGAAACTGCTTCAGAAG
This sequence comes from Laterallus jamaicensis coturniculus, assembly GCA_022605575.1. Classification (NCBI taxonomy): domain Eukaryota; kingdom Metazoa; phylum Chordata; class Aves; order Gruiformes; family Rallidae; genus Laterallus; species Laterallus jamaicensis. The sequence goes on along the minus strand of JAKCOX010000004.1, from coordinate 45,122,426 downwards.
ATTGTTGGGCTCCATCAGTGCTGGTCACTGTTGAAGTACTGCCTCCTAAAAGCTCGGGAACAGGCAGTTCCAAAATGCTGGAAGTCAAGCAGGTGGGGCAGAAGGCTGGCTTGGCTGAACAGGGAACTTCTGGAGCTCAGGTGGAAAAAGAAAGTGTCCAACCAATGGAAGCAAGATGGCAGGATTACAGGGATGCTGTGTACAGGGATTACAGGGAATCTGGAGAGGCCCTGGTTGACTGGAAGCTGACAAAGTCCTGGTTTTCTAGAAGGGTAATAAAGAAGAGCCCATTAATTACAGGCCTGTCAGTCTTGCCTCAGTGTCTGGTGAAATTAAGGAGAAAATCATACTGGGAGCTACTGCAAAACACCCAAAGGACGAGGCAGTGCTGAATGGGGCTTGGGGGTTGGCAGCGAGTTACCCATGAGCCAGCCGCATGCCCAGGCAGCCAGGAGGGCCAATCCCATCCTGGGGTGCCTCCAGCCTGGCAGGGGTAGTCCAGGGCGGGGATTGTCTTGCTCTGCCCTGCCACTCACCCCACTAGGGTGGCCTCACCTCCAGTCCTGGGGGCAGGTTTGGGCATCACAGGATAAGACTATGGGAGAGTGTCCAGAGGAGGCACTGAGGATGGGGAAGGGTCTGGAGGGGAAGGCTTACAAGGAGAGGCTGAAAGCCCTGGGTTTGTCCAGCCTGGAGAAGAGGAGGCTGAGGGGAGATCTCATGGGAACCTGTCGCTTCCTGTTGAGGGGGGTAAGGGGCAGGCGCCGATCTCTCCCCTCTCTTTGGGGACCAGGGCTAGAACCCAAGGGAACAGCGGGAAGCTGTGCCAGGGGAGGAGCTGCTGGATGTCAGGAAGAGGTTCTGTACTGAGAGGGGGGTCAGGCACTGGCACAGGCTCCCCAGGGAAGGGGTCACAGCCCCGAACTGGGCTGAGGGCAAGAAGTGCCTGGACAATGCCCTCGGTCTAATGCTCTGACTTGGCTGGGCTCTGTGGAGCCAGCAGCTGGACTTGATGTGCCTTACAGGTCCCTGCCGGCTCGGGAGATGCTGTGGTTCTATGACTGAATGTAAGAAAACTAGTAGGAAAATACAGTTCCTATTCCCATTGCACTCCTTATGTCCTCTCCTACTCATCAGGTCTGTGGGAGGCAGTTGGGAGCAGCGCAGTAGGATAAAAGATATTATGAATGCAAAATACAAAGAAATTGACCCTCTCATGAAAGGAGGGAACTCGGACACCCCCAGACTGGGTTTTGCCAAACACAGGAGTAAAAAAACAACCAACCAAACAAAAAAAGGTAGCGACTTAGATGGTGGCTAAAGAACAATGGGACAATCTACTTTTTTCAAGCATTGGTCGTGCTGCTCTGTGAACGAATGGCAATGGATGCGGACATCTGTACTGGGTTTTCCTGGGCACGCATGATTGCTTTTTGAACAAGAGGGATAGAGGGTCTTTTTCTTTATCGTTTTCTCTTTCTCCTTTTTCTTCCACGTGTTCTGAGTTTGTGTTCTTGACTTGCTGAGCTTGGTTTGGTTCCGATGACAAAAAAAGGAAGCTCTTTTCCTTGCCAGTTGCGCTCTCCTCAGTGCTGGTGGTGGTAAATTAATGTGGCATGGCTGCTGACGAAGTGGTGTGCCTGGCTGAAACCTGGGAAGAGCAGACCAAAAGGCACAACATGTTCTTGTCATGTGCGTCTGGGTTTGGTTATAAATACAACTTCCCACACTCATAAACCGTGTGATACACCAAAATTTGGGAGCTTATCCTTCCACTTCTGGTAGTCGCCACACATTGACTACAATTGTTTGCCGTTGCCTGAGTTAAGGAACTCACCCCAAGTAGAATTAGAAGAGGTCGGGTAAGGGCCATCGTGTCCGGTGGTCACAGCCCAAAGGGGTTGCAGCCCTCGGCAGACCTTCCCAGCCGCAACACTGGTTCCCTATCTGGTTTTGCCTTCCTCAGTGATCTTAAGGGTTGTCCCCCTTACAAATGAACTTGTAAATTACCCTTTTCTAATTTGTATGCTATGTCCCAAAAGTTCTGTGTATTTCCAATAGGTTTGTTTTTTTTCCAGGGTATTTCTGTTTATTATTCTTACAGGAGTAATCACAATAAAATTCCCACAGCAACTTAGCTTATATTCTTTGAAAGAGGCCTCTTGCAATTGAATTTTTTTCAGCCCATAAATAAATACCAGGAAGATATTTGTTGCCCGATACTAATTTGTCCCAATAGCTTAAGTTACAGGAAAATTCTAAATTAAAAACCATTAGACTGAGATGCATTGTACACCCCTCTATAGTGTTTTTGATAATAGAACATTAGATACAAGGCAGTATCCACACTGCTGTTTAAGGGCAGGTGCTACAGTGGCAAAGCAGCAAACATTAATACAATAAAAAACAGAAAAATAAAATGTTTTGGGGCACCAGATAATAACATGTAGTACTGCTTAAGTTGTAAATTTACTAATACCCATATTTCTAAAAACATGTAACTGTAAACCTGAAAAACGTTCTAAAAAATACTAAACATCATATACACATGAGGTAAATGTACCTTGGTGTTTTAGGAGGTAATTTGAGTTAAAGGCCACTGATATGGTGAAGTTTTTGTTGTGGTTTTTAAAAACAAACTGGTTAACACCTTGAAATCCTTTCAATGTTACAATATACTCAAAACAACTACTGAAAATAAAAATAGTCTCTTATTTAGTTTGAAAACTCCTTGGATTTTGGTGTAGTTAAAAGGTATTTCCTAAATTATATACTCATTAAAATGAGTGTGAACTAGATCTTAGCCAGGCAAAGAAACAGTTGGGTTTTTTTAAACTTGCATTTTTAAAACCGAAAGTCGAAGGAACAGTTGATATTTTTGAAACGAAAAGTACCATAGGCTTTGTACGCTCCTACTGTTTTGCATTTAAAAGTCTCAAAGAAAACCCAAACCTGTCACTTACTGGTATAATACAGTCTATTTTGAAGGCATTGTAATGTTCTGAAAAAGTGGAAAGCCCCCAGTAATCAGACATAAATTACAGTTGCATTTATTTTCCCACAACTGAATGAGGTATATTTGTAAATGAAAATAAAAGTTCCAAACAATATATTATCTTAATAGCTAACGAAATGTTTTCCCAATAGTACATTCACAATCTGAAGAACCATGAAAGTGGTTCAGAATAGCCAATGTACCAGCCAGGAATAAAAGAATAAAAGGTGTGGATTTTGTTGTCTGTTTTTGAAAAGCCTTCAATACACTCTAAAACAATATAAGGAGCCAGTGCCATTTTACGTATTCGCCAATTTTTAGCACAGTTAAAGCCATCAACTTTCCAAATAAACAACATAGCTTAATAAAAAAATCAAACTAGACTACACAATGTCCTGCAAGCAACCCAGGAAAGAACCTCACAGTGCACAGAAACCCCCCTCCCCCAACTGGTTACCTTATCCATAAAATAATTATGACGTTCCTATTAGGTGCTAAAAGGCAGCAATATCCTTCTGTTTCCCCAGTGAGGTAGAACAATTAACCTTCTTAACGTGCCACTCTAGTGCAGATAGGGATTTTTAAGACATTCATCTGTAGCAAATCCAGGATCACATCTTGATCCCCTCCTGTTGACTAAGTTGTGATAACGTTGGGTTTTTTTGAAATGTGCAACGCTGTTAGCCTAGTGGCTATTTTCTGTGTATTTATTTTAATTATCCATTGTCTCTGTTGATGTGCAATTTAGTTTATGGGTTGTTCTTGATTGCGGATCTATTACCTTTGAAAAACCATAACAATTTATTCATTCATGAAAATGGGAAAGGAGAAAAAAAGCAGTTTGACAATTTGGAGGCTCTAGCCCTGCTACCAGCACCTCTTGAAATTTCTTAGTAGTATATTTTTCAGTCCCTGTGTTTAATAACATTTCTCTCTCGATGGGGACCAATTAATAATTTTATCAAGGGCTCCACTGATGTTGAAATCCCAATAATTCCTTCTCTGCTTGTTTCCACTTATGACAGCTCCCTTGAATATGTCCCTTCTTGTGGCAATAGTAACAAATGTGAATTGAGAATCTCTCTCCATTGGGCTGTTCCCTATGTGCTTTTCTCACACCTTCTTCTCCTATTTCCCTTCTAACAAGGTTCCACCCTTTTGTTCTTCTCCTACTGCTGCCTAGAAGACCCTGGCCCTTGCTTAAATCATACCACCCTGTTGTGCCAGGACTGTGTCCTGCCCCTCCTCATACCTCCCAATATACACCTTCCTTGTGCTTTCAACTCCTTTAGTTCTCTTTCTTGCCAGTCCTCCAGCTTTTCTAATTTTCTTCTTATGTTCCCCCCTCCCCCCCCCCCCCCCCCCCCCAGGATTTAGCTACTAATTGTCCATTTTTGGTCTCCCAGGGGTCCTGCCTGATTCTGCCTTTCCCAGATTCTCTCAGATGGACATATATCATAGGAGGTTTCACATGATGGCAACCATTCTGAATGCTGACACGTTAAAGCAGCTTGTAGGTCAAGCTTTGACAGGTGCAGCATGAAGAGCTGGCGTGGGCCATGTGGGAACTACATGTCTGATGTGTTCCTGGCTCCCCAGGATATCTGAAGAAAGCAGAAAGGATTAATATCTTCCGTCTCTATAAGCAGTTCTTCACCCCCCTCTCACTAGTGGGTGTGCAGCTCTCCTGAAGCACTGCAGTGATCTCTGGCCATAACGTTTTACTCCAGATAATTTTTTGCTTCAGAAAAAAAAAGTGCTGAGGTGTAGGTCCAACAATTGAAGTGCTATGTTTTCATCAGTTACAATTTCAGTTATTACTTTGGGCTTGTATCCAAGTGTAAACTGCTAACTTTGCATATAGTTTCCATATGAATAGATAGTCAAGTGGTACATGCAATAAAGATAATGTTATTCAAATGGTAAGGATGTTTCTTTGTAGAGCACACAATTTTCTGTGCTTCTTTTGGGTGCTGTATTAGAACCATTTGACCTTTACTACACTCATCATCCCATTACAGAAATGAGCAAACATGTATAGAAATAAAGATAATTTCTTACCAACAAACCTTGCCATTCAGGGAAAGAAACGGGTTTCTGATGCTTTTCAAGTTCATTGACTTCACCCCGTTAAAGTTATCATACCTTTGAGTCTGATAAATTACTTCTTCATGGAGAGCTCTTATGAAGAAGATAATGGATAGATTTAAAAAAAAAATAAAAAATCAAAGAGTCTAAATCCATGGTAATAACCCAAGAGGAATATGCAGACAGACTTTCCATCTTTCAGCATGATTGCTCCCAGGCCTAATTTGAATTCAACTCTTTAGAGTAAGAGTATACAAAGCCTCCTCCCATTGGGCTGCGCAGGTCTAACCTCAGCCTTCTGAGGTTTTTTTTGCAATCAGACTGGTTCTCGTGATGTAAAGACAAAAGCAGGCATGTTCCCTTATAGTGCAGGGCACAGCAAGAGTGAGCTTCGAAGAAATGTAGAAAATAATCAGGAAACTAGATACGCTATAGAGAGGCCTAGCAGAAGCTCAGCAAGGCTAGGTTTTATAAATTCGCACAGAATACTTATTTTATGATTAATCTGACTTGATCGACTTCAAAAAAATATGCAGTTTGTGAAGTCAGAGATGATGGCATGGAGTGACGATATATAGGCATGTTTCTGTGGCTTCAGTATCACTGTAGTTTACGAGGGCTGTTAGGAAAGGAGCAAATATACATCCTGAATTCTTTCATTTAAGAGAACAGGTGAATGGTATTTTTAGCTCTTAGCATTACATTTCTTTAGAATACGTAAGTATATAGTCCCATTCATTTATTTCTGTCAATTACGTTATAATAAATGCAGGATTTATATGTATCACGTAAAACAAAGAAAATGTAACTCTATAGTTAACCCTTCAACAAAATTAACTCAGACGAATGTGCAGAGCTTGGTTCTTAGCTGAATTGGAAAGAGACGATATTTATACCTAACCTCTCTCTTTTTTATGTGTCTTTTTATATCCTCTGTGCTGCGTTGCAACACCGATGCTGAAGAAGCCATCTCTGGAATGAACCACTTCATATACCGGAGCACCAGCATCCTGAATTTGTTACATCAAAGGATATAGGCTGTGAAGGCAAATAATTAAATGACCCGTAGTGCAGGTGAATTGTACTCTTGAGATCAAAGGGCTCCCCTGCAGATACTGTGTGCTGCTCTGTTCTGCCAGTCACACAGTGTCCTTTGGCTGCTGTTAGGTAGCTTTTGTCCGCTCATCAAAGTGAGGGGTTTCCAAACAGGATCTTGCTGTTTGTTTTCCCTGCTTGCTAACTGTTTGGAAAATATGAAGAGGAATGTAAGACTTGGTCAAAATTCAAATTCTGTGGCTACACTAGTACTCGGAGGCTAGGCTTCAGAACCGCTTTCAGGTGAAGGAGATAGTTACTAACGGTCTGGTTTGGAAGACAACAGAGATGGCTTGGCTAAGACCTTGTCTGGTGCAAGAAGAGAACATGGAAAAGGTTTAAATCTTATCCTGAACCGTTGTTTTAGCATTCTTTGATGTAGCAATGTATCTTGTGAGGAGTGGGCTTGTGGCCCAACCAGAGTCATTAATGCCCTAATATAATCAGGCTTGGGGGTCAAACGAAGACATGTTAAGGCACAACCGGCATGCAGTAACAGGAGAACAGAAGCCTGTGAGAATGATAAGAAACTGCAAGAATGTTAACAACTGCCTTATAAAGGAATAATGTGACTGTGTAGCCTTAACCAATTGTTAGCAGTAGTGAGGCACGTGTAAGGCATGTGAACAGAGCATGTAACTAATAGCAATGTAATGTAACTCATGTACGGATAGAGAAATATATATAAGCTCTGTGTGTGTTTAAATAAATGAGCTCAACATTGATCACATTGATCTGAGTTGGGTCCGTTACTCCCACACTTTGAGACCAAGTTAAGCATAAGGTGTAAACACCCACTCCTCTTCTAGTACAGGAGAGCCATGCAGGAGGTTGGTTAGCATACAAGAACAGCCGTACCGTTGTTGATGCTGTGTCTTAGATTATGAGTGCTTTGTTGCATAGAATCGCCTGCATGCTTTCTTTAAGTATGTTTTCCTGGGAGTCATGGATTGGTCTGTCAGTGCCTCTGTCCTCTCTTCCTTTACTCATTCCCCACTTTTTTGGAAAATAAAAATCTTATTCAGCTGTCAGTATTAATGCTTCACATATCATTAGCTTTAAACTAGCTTGGATTCTTCACTGTGGGGCACATCATTCATGAAACTAAATGTCTGTGAGTATTAGAAAGCAGAGATAACATCTGTGCTGGGAAGCAGACATCCTTCATCTTATGGCTTCTCTGATTTTGACAGGTAGGAGCTGCTCTCCTGCAGGAAAATAATCTGAAATGTACGTATGTGTGTGTGGTGCAATATTAAGAAGAATAATAAGCTAAAGGCATAGGGTGTGTCTTGATCACTAGCTGGTATAACTTTACACACTGCCATCACAAGTCAGAGGCTCAGTGCTAAGAGTAAACCTGAATTTGTTGCGTGATAATACCAAAATATTTCCATTCAAAATGAAGCACAAGTGTATAGCCACAAGAATCTTTGGAAGATTCATTAAATGCTGCCTGTTATAGTAAAATGTATTCAGGTGTATGAATGAATCATGGTTTTTAACTGCTAGCCTTCTATATACAAAGTCTGTTCTGCTCTAACACTAATCTGGCGTAATCAATTCCTTGTGCAATTTTATGTAAAATAACTGCACACTTTTCTCTTTATTTTTTATTAACTTCTTAATGTTCATAGCTTAGAGCCACGTTTTTCATGAGGTACTTTCCATTGCTGTTTAACTTTCTCAACTACAGGTGGTGCTTCTTTTCTGCTTCCTAGTGTCTGTGACCTAGTAAAGCTTGATAAGGAAAACAGCAGCCAGCAGGACCTATTGGTTACTGTGGATATAGTACATTTTATGGGCAGAACTAGGGGAGCATAGCCACTGAATATATCAGAAATAGAAAGTAATTGTTTCACCTGTATGGTGTCTGTACTGGAGAGGAGGACTGCTTCCCCTTTGGGGATTTTAAATGAAACTCACTTCAGCCCTGAGAATCTGGCTATTAGGCTGAACAAGTCACTCCAAAATTGCAGTTCCTCTTCCCTGACTTGTGCCGTGAGTAGAAGCATACTGTTAAGTCTAAGTTATCCCGAAACTGAAATTAGCTGTAGAAATCTTTCTGACTCTGAAAGGAGCAGATTTATACTACAGGAAAGGCTTGTCTAATGCTGGGATTTTTACTTGGGATCTCTAGAGCTAGAAAAGCTTATTGTATGTGATCAAAATAATAGTGTTTGCACTGGCGGGAGAAGGAGAATGCTAGAGAAGTGCAGGAGTTACCTGCAAGAAGTTTTACAGCTGCTCAGGGCAGAAGATGACTTATGGTTCTCTTACAGAACATAATAAAGCGCAAGTTGAACAGTATATCTGAATTGAGGATAATAATAGATCACAGAATTTGGCTGGTAAAGTGTAACTGCGTGTAACCAGTAAAAGGCCTTTACTGTGTGTGGACAATTGCTTCCTGTCTCTTAATGGTTAGGCAAGTAATTAGGTGCGGATTGTATCATACCTTCAGGGTTCCGGTGGCTTTTATAACTGCGTATCATTAAAATGAGTTCTGCTGTGACGGGGCAGTAACGTAAGAGGTGATTTTACCTTCATACAGTGGTATCAGATGATGTGTCTGTGAACGACTTGGTCAGGTTATGTTGATTTATTATGAAACATGTTGAAGTAATGCAATTCCTGGGTGGGTATTCTAATTTCAAAGTAGTTTCTTCACAGTTAGCTTAAGTGTGTTTGCAATCCTATTCTTACATGCAAAGTATATCCTTCAGAGGATCTCTTCATGTGGAGACAAATTCCTTTGTAGTGTTCAGGGCTAGGTTTTGAGTTGAGAGTGCCTTCAAACCCAAATTAATATTAATCTCTACCTAATGGCGGTTCCTGTTTGCAAGAGCAACTTCACGAGGAAGAGGAAAACAGTGCTTTTTCACACTCATACCTCTTTTCATCATAGGACAACATTTCACTGTCTGTACCAGAGTTGCCTGATACGCAATCCCCAATCCTGGTATGTTCTTCCCTTTGAAAGTGGCATTATAAATCTTCTTAAAGTTACGTCTCGCTTAGCGTGCACAGCAGGACACAGGCCACTGAAAACACAGATTTAGAGTGTACAGAGAGTTTGGTGGGATGGGTTTTTGTTTTTTTTAAAGTTACATAATTTAATTAATACACATGACATTTTTTAATGTGCTTACAGTGGTGGGAGGTTGGTCCCATATATCTGGTGATTGGAAAGTTCACTTTAGAAGGTATGCCAAACTTGGACCGAAACTCACAAGCAGGATTGAACATGTATGCTTTGATCTGGATCTTCCAAGCCACAATTTTGAGTGAAGTGCTCTCTTATCTTTGTGTCAACATGGGATATTATTTCCTGGCTCATTCTCCCTACAAACATGAGCTGTTTCAGGTGAGAAACAATGATCTCTTTTTGATCAAAGTAACTGCTTTGTGGATTAAATGTCTTCAAAGCAATAATTCTTAAAAAACAGATTAATTAATAAGACCAATGAAACTCAACTTACAAATAAATTCAGTTCATTGTTGCTTTTAAATAGAGTGGGAGAATATGTATCCTTGTTAGAATCATTCATCCTACAATGACTTGTAAACAGCTCATGGAACAATGTAGAGTTTCCTCTCTTTGTTTACATAGAGATCTTCCAGTAAATATGTTTATATGACACCTGAAGATAAAAACAATTATTTCTTCTGTTATATGGTCTTTCCTTACTGAAGAACCTCTGGGTGGAAGGAAATTATTAAAACATCATTCACCTGGTCTTCGGGTGTTTTATTTACTATGTAATATGTGTTCTCTGAACACGTATTTGAAAAAAAGTAATTGCAGCTAACACATGATGCTTTGCTAATTTTTAAATTTTGCTAATTTTTAAGCTTCCTATTTTTTTTCTCTTGTTTGACCATGTTTTCAATACCAGTAACTGCCAGAGCCAAAGTTTTGCAGACTCAAGTTGGATCAATGTGATCAAATGCTGAGTTCCTTTATTGAAACACACCCAGAGCTTATATAGGTTTCTATATCAGTACAGGAGTTACATTACATTGCTATTGGTTAGATGCTCTGTTCACCCTCTTTACATGCGTCTCACTGTTGCTAATAATTGGTTAAGGCTACACAGTCACATTTTTCCTTTTTAAGGCAGTTGTTAACATTCTTGCAGTTTCTTATCTCATGGCTTTTCTTACAAGCTCCTCTTCTCTCAGACATCTGCTCTCATTACTGCCTACCGACATGTCTCTGCTAGCTTCCCCAGGCCTTATTATATGGGGGTCAGAAATAAATCTGGGTGGGCCACAAAACCCAGTCCTCTCAAAATGCATTGCTACAAGTAACATTTAATGAGCTCTTGGAAGGATTAAAAAAAAAAATTATATATATATAACTGAACCTTGTGTTAATGATAGTGTATATAGTAGGAGAGATAGTTTATAGGGATTTGCATTACCAGGCATTTTGAAACACCACGAGACTGTTTTGTTCAGACAATCCTCCGTTCTGTGTAATAGGAAAAGACCCAAAGCATACGTTTCGGTGATCTGGGGAACAGCTGAGAGGCTCTGGAAGGCATTTGTTCTTTCTCAAGAAAGAAATGGTGTGGTATGAGATAAAACAGGGATTTGGGGTTAACGATAGCTATCCGATGGAATGAGACCTCCTCTTTACTCTCCTGAAATGCTGACAGTCTGACAGTGCTGCATCAGAGTCAGGCTGCTCAACACCTGCTGCCTGGACATTTGTGATATGGCAAAGTCAGTTTCCTGGGACTTTTACACTTGTCCCTGTGGTGGGAAACAAAATGAGTTCTCCTCTATGTTATACATTGTAGCCCAGTCCTGGACTTCTCCAAACATCCCCCAGTATGCAAAAGGCAGTGTTCTAAAAAGGAGTCTTGGAGCTACTCTGCTTTTGCACTCACTTCTTTTTTCTTTTGGACCAAAGAAGCAGTGATATGTGGTACTGTCTGAGGCCTAAGAAAATGGGTAGGATCCGAAAAGTGAAAAATTCCCTAAATTCTTTGTCTGTGAAGCAAGAAGTTCCAGTTCCAACTTCCTTAGAAGTTCCACAGATCTTCCAGTCTTTGAGGAGAAAGAGCCATTGCTCTGGGAAGAAATGGAGGACTTCGGTATCAAGGTTGAGCAAGATACCCTTATAGAGCAACAAATCCATTTTTGTAAAGCATACTATGAAATTATAAATATCTGAAATAAAAAGCTGTATGTGAATACAGATGCCATTATAATGGAGAACTTAAAAAAAATAGTTGCCTGGTACTTCTCAGTCAGCTTCAGCAGCTTATGCATGTTTGTGTAAATTCAGTAGCTACTATACCAACACCATGTAGTTTTGCTATGGAAATACTGTCTTCCAATGCCAATGTGGAAAAGCAGACACTGCTGTTAAATCTACCTTACTCGTGAAAAGCTGAGGAAAAAACAAACCCTACTGTAGCTTCTGAATGTAAAGTTTAACCTTTAGGAATTTAGAGCAGATGTGTTCTGTAAAAAGAGCCCTGGAAGTTTCATTAAGGTGGTGAATCAAGGTTGTAAAAATGTGCTAAGCAGCATAATGGGTCAGGGTTCGTTAACTCTTAATTGTCAAGTCTGGATTCCATCTGATGGATGATCAGGTTCTTCCTTTCTCACAGGCTTTTTCTCAGTGTCTTCAGGCAACCAGCTTCCAGAGCTGCTTCTTTCAAAAGTATTGCCCTGGTTAATGTCTTAAACTGCTTCTGCCATACTTGAACTTGTCTTTTTCTTGTTGGATTTTCTTCTTTTCTTGTACCCTTTCTGTGTCGAGCTTTCTTCTGGAGAGAACAGAGCCATCATTAATTAAGTTATTTTGACAGAAATCTAAAAAGTTTACCTACTTATTTTTGGAGATCAGAAAATCCTTATATACATTAAGAATAGAAAACGTTAAAACTCTGTGGAGCACCAAGTGCCTTCTGGTGCCAGGTGTAATGTGAGGGAGTGAAGAAGCAATGTTTCACATACCTCCCGCATATCGCAGCCCCACAACTCACAGTATGTGGCCGTTAGCTTGTGTGCTTCCTGAGTTCTCTTTTGGTTATTGGAATTAACTGCCAAAAGCAGAACATTAACTCTGCAGACAGTGGAAAAGTGGAAAATTAGGTAAAGAAAGTTTATTCCTTTATTTCAAGCTGTTTATGGCTGAAAGTTGTGTCGTGATTGTTTATTGTCCTGAGAAATCAGTGCTTTCAGACTAATGTCAAATACAGCTTCTCTTTCAGCAGCAAATGCGTGGGCACAGAACTACCTGTTTTTACCCCTAGAATTAAAATATGCAATTTTCAGACCTTGGAATGTATTGGGCAAGGCTCTAATTCCAAAGCATAACTAAAACCTTATGTCGGGGTAACAGAAGGAATCATCTTTCCTGTCTATGAAGATTACAGTTTGATTGGTTTTTTGGTGTGATTTAAATACTGACAAGTACAGCTCTTTAAAATGAGCAAGGCAATAATGCTCTGTTGTTAAACATTAATTTCATTAGCATGTTTTGTAATAGGGAAGTTTCTGTAATAGAGATAAATGAAAGCTGTAAATCCAAATGTGCTTTCTGAATTCATACAATCAAAGTTTAAGATTTCAGAAGCTTGTCTGTTCTTGGTTGTTAGTACATTTATAAATATTAAAAAATCTTTGGTTTATATCCCTGATATACTGTGCCAAAATAAAACAATCAAGTAACTATAAGCACCTGGAACAGTTCTAACGCTTCTCATGTTATTGGTTTTAAATCTATTGAAGCATATATACTTAAAGGCCCTAAGGTTTTGAAAGTACTTATTATAAATCCACGTTGCCATTGTTAACAGACAGAAAGCTCCCTAGATGTATTACCAACATTAAATATCTAAAAGTGTATTTTAAAAATTTTTTTTTTCAAGTATATTCCATTTTTGTTAATGAATTTGTTTTTCTTTGGAATGCCACCATCATGAGATCCTCCTACCAGAACTGTCTGCTACCAATTTCTCAGAACCCCATTGGCACTTATGTTTCTTTTAAAATATTTCCAGCCTTGTAAAATAGGAAGAAATGTCACAGATAAATCGAGTATCCTACTTCCCGCTTGTGTTACATTCTTAAAAAGGCCACTTTACTAATTGCTAAATGCATTTGGATACACCTATATGTGCATTTAGATATAGCTAGCTACGTGACCAAGAATACTAGCACAGTATTATTCTATTTATTTGGGTTTATTATCTGAGCAGGGGTTTAATTCTTTTAGTTATAATCCTGAAAAAATTCAATATGCACAATGAAATTTAATCAGTTTGTCATACCCTTGTTTTAGTACCTGACTTTGATTAAAAGAAACTTCCTATGCTCTCAAAAAAAATGAAAATCTGGTGCTGCTGTACAGTATGAACTCACTGTTTGACTCTGGGCTCTGCCTATCAGCATTAGCATCATTCCTTCACAACCTCATTTTCCATCATTTATTCTGAGTCAGGGTCTGACTGATGGCAGTTTAGCTGTGGTGCACTAAGCTTGTAATTCTGTGGTTCTGCCCATAATACCCATGTGTCTGAGAGCATGAAACAGAAAACAGATGGATTATTTGACAGCATCTCTGGTCTTTAGCACCACTGCACTTTTATTGTTGGAAATTTGACTTTTCCCCTGTATTTTATCTAGAGACGAGGAGCTCGCTGGCTTTACTTTCACCCTACAGTATCTTAACTCCAGCCTGGTGTGGGCCTTTATCATTTTCTTTAAAAACAGAAGGAAGTGAGACATGATTAAATATACTCACAAATCATTTTTATGCAAAGCACTCACTTCTCTCTCCAGTGCTAATTTGCTACTTCCCCTGGGAAGCTCTACTAATACTTCTCATGTTACAGTGGGACATGAATGCTAGTGCGAGTTCTCAGATGTTTGACCCTTACTAGCTATATAAAATAGAATATGGTTTCTGCTTTGTTAGCATCCAAACCCTGAAATTCCTCATTAGGGGGTGACTCAATTTCCAGATTTTTTTTCTGTTGGACCGCCATTAGTTGTTTTTAAATTGCAATCTTTGAATAAGCCAAACATCCTTCAGCTCTTATATCTGATCAGAGTTCTGTCATCAAAGAAAACGAGGCCAATGTATATTTGACCTGCTGTGTGAATTTACAGCTAGGAAAAATATTACATTCCCTGAGAAGAATGCTGCTGTCTTTAGATGTTGTGAAGTCTAGTTTGATCATTTTCCTCGTTTTTTTTTCTAACTCCCTCATCTCCATCTACTCCTCCATACTCTTTCCATAACTGACCGGTCCTGAAGCCTTAGGCATCTGTGATTTTGCCATTAAAACATCCACTTTTGTTTTTACAGCCTTCCAAAATACAGTTGTACAATACTTTAAATATTTGTCTTACCTGTCCTTTAATTATCTGTTCCCATATTTGAGCTGTTACTGAAGTCACGTCTCTGCCCTTGCCTTAGTAACCAAACTTTTTTGATTTTTAAAATTTCTGGTTGGGCTTGTGAGCCTTGTTTAGGCTATGGCCTGTATCAAACATGGTCAGTCTGTGTAAGGGTGTAAAGGCTGCAGAGCTGCCGTCCTACCTGTTGGATTGCTCCATGTGCAAGGAAAGTGCTGACAGATGTCACTGGAAAGCAGCTATGTTTTTTACCTTAATTTTGTCCTATTTTGCCTTTGTACTTTTAATTCGGCTCCACCAAGGATTAGTAGTTTTTCTTTCTCCTGTACTTCCTGACCCATTAGATCATATTCTCTGGAAATCCCATGAACAACCTCTGAATCTTCCGAAACTTTAATTTTATTTTATTTTTTTAAAGAAACCTATTCACTTCCCTCAGGTTGGAAAGGCTTCTTGAGAAGGTTTGTGGAAGTCAGGAGCATCCCTTGCAATGGAACAGGGAATGCAGAAGCCTTCAACCCAGAGGTGAGTAGATTCCTCATTGTATTTAGATGGAAGTCACATGAAATTCAATCACGATAAGGAAATATATTGATTTCAAAAACCTAATGTTTTATGGATACATTTTTCTTTAACCCCAGACATCAGTCTTATTTAGCAATTAAAGTATCCACAATATATCAATCAACATACAAAAACCTTTTCTCTGATATACACCAGTTTATACCCAGAATTAAGGCATTTTCCCGGAAATGTATCCCCACCCTCTAGCCATAGTGTGTGTGTGTGGGGAAAGGGAGTTTAAGGTCACTTTTCTGTGGCTGTACATCTGCCTTTCCACAGGGACTGTTAAGTGCTGGCCTGAGGAGAGATGCCTAGGTTCTGTGGAGGCTGAGGTGGAACAAACCTTCAGGGACAAAGAAATGAACAGCAGAAATAAGAAGTGTGAATTAATTCAGACACATTTCTAATCTTTCTAGCTACAAAATGAGTCTGACTACATACTCTTACAGGTAGCTTTGCAATATCTTAATAATTTTCTACGGCAGAAAGCCAGGATTGATCCTTGAGATTAGTGAGACTTTTTCTTCCTATATTGTTTCAGATATTAATTCTCCTATCTATAGAAAATCGCAGAATCACAGCATGTCCTGAGCTGGCAGGGACCCATAAGCCCCATCGAGCCCAGCTTCTGGCTCCACACAGGCCCAGACAAATCCAAGCATGGCACAGGGCATCGTCCAGGGGCTTCTTGCCCTCAGCCCAGCTCAGGGCTGTGACCCCTTCCTTGGGGAGCCTGTGCCAGCGCCCGGCCCCCCTCTCAGTACAGAACCTCTTCCTGACATCCAGCCTAAACCTCCCCTGGCACAGCTTCCCGCTGTTCCCTTGGGTTCTAGCCCTGGTCCCCAAAGAGAGGGGAGAGATTGGCTCCTGCACCTTTACCCCCCTCAGCAGGAAGTCAAATTTTGAGAATGTCGTCTTCTGGCATGGCCCTTCTGTTATATGTGATACCGGTCAGAAATACATGCTCTTTTGGAGCATGAGTCATAGATGATTTTAATGCTGGTTTGCAAAAGAGATGTTTGGGCCAACACAGGCTGTCTCTCCACAGGATATTATAAAAGTGCTGCCTGTCATTTTCTAAACTGGCTCAGAAGGATAGTAATAAGAAAGCTTTCAGCTGTAAAGAAACCCCCCAAGGAAAAGGTGGGCTGTACCTTCCTCCTGTCATGTGTCTAAGTATGCTTATGCCTGCTTACTTGGTGCTCCAGCAACATTCGTGAGGCATGCTATGGCCATGGTCAGTCCTAAAAACTATTGTGAATGGATTCAGATTCTGAAGCCCAAGGGAGCCTTTCACAGCCATCTCAGGAAAATTCAGTTTTGAGCGCTCCCACAGTAAAATGGAGATGTGCTGCATGCTGAGGAGACTTAAGTGCTCAGGTAATTTTATTCAATTTAATACAGATATTAAAATCTCTGTTGCAAAACCCAATAAATACTTTTATATTCTGAGTCCATAGTGCAGTGCAATCTCCGTTATAAGTTCTATAAAGATATTATTGCTGTGTTTAAAGCAGTTATTGAAATATAACTTTTATTGCTACGTTATCAAATGAGAGTGGTAGGAAGCCCACGTTTATGGTTGGTTCTAAAACAAGGAACGTAAAGTCCAAATACCTTTTTTAACAAATTAACCAAACTTTTACTGTCATCTCACTACTTAAGTATGCGGTACACTTCTGAGTACTTTATAATACAGGTAAATTTTTGGACTTTAATTAGGGTGATACTTTTAAGTTTTTTAAAGACCTTTCACACAGGGCAAGATCAAACATTAATGACAAGGAATGTAGTTGTTAAAGGTGATGATCATAGCAAAGCCTAGAAAAATACCAATTGCATTATCCTAAGCAGTGACACAACCTTTGGTAAGATCTGAGAGTAGCCTGAGACTAGGTAAGCAGCAGGAAAAAACCCCAAAAAAGTGACTGTGTAATCTCATTGTCTTTGACACTGGGGAAAGGGGAGAAAAGAGCTACCTGAGCCTGACTGTGCTGGTTTAGAGTCTGGAAACAGGGATGTACATAGCAGAATATATCAAGCATGTGAAGCTGTGTTCTTGTCCCTCCTCACGGAGAGAAACAGGCACTGGAGTAGGTCACTAGGCAATTTTACCCAGATGGTGAAAAAGGTGAAAGAAAAGTTACAAGTTAATTCCCCAAGTTTCCTTCTGTTCCCTCTGCAGATCCAACATGTTATGGGCTTTGGTTTTCCCTAGTCAGAACAAGTGCACAGCCAAGTCTCCAGTCCTGGCATTATATTTTGTAGGTTTAGTAGGGAACATACAGATGAGAATTGATGAAACTGGGACATTTGTGCAGAAACATGTGACATTTCCATGCAAAGCAAAGTTTCTATTTAAAAATTATTTAGGAATTCCTAATAATTGGTTAAGAAAAAAAATGATTACGTGTTTCCTTTTCCTTGGTGCTTTGTTCCCTTGATAAAATCAGATTTGCTTCCTAGTACAAAAAATAAGCTCTCAGTGTTACTTTTTAAACTTTTTTTTTGTTATTATTAAATTTCTTGCAATGCTTAGGGCTCACCCTATTCCCTTTTCATTCTGTAAAGCAGCAGCTGATGCACCACGCCTGTTCCCTTTGGTTGGATTTTGGAAGTTTTGGCTTTCAGAAATGACTAATGTAATTTTTCTAGAAATAATCTGTTCTTTGTAAATGTGTATTCACAGAGCTTGCTTGGGCCAGAAAGAGAAATAGAAGGGGTTTTTCCTGCAAATCTGCATGCTTACAGTATTCCATATGACTCCATGGCATTACAAGGCTCACCAGCAGTTCATAAGCAAAAGAAATTATCACTAGAGAAATCCTAGACATATTGAACTTCACTAATAAAACCCCCCTAAAAATGTTATATGCACATATATAATCTTAAACATTTCAGAGAAGCATACTTACTGTTTACCTTGTCACTGCACATGCATCAGTACTCCCATCATTATCGCAGTTTATAAAGGAATCATCGAAGTGATTACATCAGACAACTGTCACTTTTATGGCCACTTTTCTTAGCTATCAAGGATCAAAAAAGTCTTAAAAGTATGTGATTTCATTCTCTTGTTTCTCTTTGGGTGTCTTGTCAATAGAAATCTCATTATAGGTCTCTGGACTCCATGTAAGCAAAGTGAGTTTTAGTTAACCAGGCATGATGAAGCTGCATATACTACTGCCGTACCTCAGTGCCTTCCCATATTGCTTATGATATAAGGGATAAAGCAAATTCCAATGCACCTCTGTTCTTGTCACTACCTATGGGGACTATGCAGAATCCCTGTGTCTTCCTGCATAATATGTGGTTCAGCTGTAGTCATCCCTAATGCGGCCATCCTGGCTTCCAGTATATCAGAATCCTTCCCCAGATTTGCTGCACCCGGCTCTGGGATCCCCAGTACAAGACAGACATCAACCTGCTGGAGAAGTCCAGCAGGAGGGCTGCAAAGATGACCGGACAGTTGCAGCACCTTTCCCTACAAGGACAGGCTGAGAGAGTTGGGGATGTTCAGCCTGGAGAAGGCTCTGGGGGGACCTTATAGCAGGCAGCCTTCCAGCAGCTAAGGGAAGCCTACAGGAACTCTAGAGTGGGACTGTTCATCAGGGGTGTAGTGATAAGAAAAGGGGTAATGGGTTTGAGCTCTAGGATGGTACATTTAGGCTAGATATTAAGAATAAATAAGGGTGGTGAGGCCCTGGCAGAGTTTGCAGGAGAAGCTGTGGATGCACCCTCACTAGGAATGTTCAGGACCAGGTTGGATGTGGCTTTGGGCAATCTGGGCTAGCAGAGGTTGGGAAGCTTGATGAATGAAAGATGACCTTTGATGAACAAGTGATCTTTGAGGTCCCTTCCAACCTGTTGCATACTATGGTTATGTGATTTCTGTAGTAAGTGGCAGAGTTACGGACTTGGTACCAGTGGGGAGGAGGAAGGTGTTGTAGTGCCTGTATTAAAAAGGCATCTTAGAGAATTTAAGTAATTGCAATTTAAATACCTTTTAAAAATAGTAGTCTAGTATAGGCAATCCTTCCTCTTCTTCCTCTATAGCTGCTTTTCTTTTGGGGTGGAGGGGCAGGAGAAGTGTATTCATAAGAAAGGAGAAATAAATTTTATGGGGCGGTATTGCTTGTTAGTATCTTCCCTGCCGCTTGGCCGTTTGGGTTATGTTGGACAAGCAGAGCAAAGCAGTAAGTTTATTCCACTGGAGTTCAGTGCACCTGGAATCAAATTTCCCTGAGGCAGAAACCTGCTAAGCGAATAGAACTGTCTTCCACGTACCTGTGTTCACAATAGCTTGGCATGCTGTGGAGACATGCCGTTTTAGTCTCTGGACTTAAGATTTCCAGTCTAACAGATGCTACTGAGAGCAGGACTTCCAGGAATTAATGTGTTGCTTCTGGTCTTGGCAAGCTCGTTCTCCTCCAGGAAGCACAGTGATGGCTCCAGCGACTCGAGATCTCCCTCCAGTGGGGATTAATTACATGAGCTCTACTTGGAACTGCTCTTCTGTCTCTCTGGCAGCAAACGCCATTAACATCCTGCCCCTTTTTACTGTTCTACAATGAATCTGGACTCTTTTACTTAAAAAAACCCAACAACAAAACAGCCCTGTAAAACACCTCGTGTTCTGCTTCCAGGAGCTGTGGTTTGGTTCCTGAGAGGGATTCAGGTCAAATAGAGGAACTGAAGTCAAGTCAAGGCTTACCTGCAACACAAGAAAGAAACCAGAAGATTGCTTCCCCACTGTTTGTCCTTATGTAGAAGAGCCACAGTGGGGCTAGGGCATGAAAATTAGTTCCATATAAGTTGTGATAGTGAGTTTAGCCTCTTCTAGAAGGACATCCAGAACACATGCTGTAGCCTCCTTCAGCATGACACGTCCCCAGGGAGTTTGCCTTCTTGTCAGCTCTTGCTCCTGCGTGTCTGGTTGTACCAGGTCCAGATCCTAACCTGCAGACCTCTGACTGTGAGAAACAGCGTGTAAAGCTGAAAAAAGGGTTTGTATTACATATGATGATTGTTTTCTTGAACTTGACTTTCTGTAGAACTGTGTAGTATTTGCAGAAGATACCAGTATGCATGGCGTAATGATAATGATACGTGCCTGATTTTAAATTTAGCCTTCTGAATTGAATTTCATTTTCCTTAAGGTTATGGTTTGGAAATAGTCTTTTGGCAACAAAAGTCTTTTGATAACAAAAGTCTTTTGACAAGAAAACAGGTGCAGAACAGGCATTGACTGTAGCAGTTTCCTATTAACACGTACAGTGAGGCACTTCTGCCTTTGTAGGTAGCATCTATCTTCTATGCAAAGACATAACTTTATCCGGTACTCGTTCAGTGTCCTGCTCAAGTGTCTCAGCTGCTCTTCTATTGGGAATTGGGGCCTTACTTAATGCTCATGCTTTTTGTCATCTGCTTTTCTTTCGTTAGAAACAGACTTTTGAAGTGAGCTATTAAGTTTACATTTCCATGGATTACCGCATTGTCTCAAATATAGGATAGTCCCAATCATTCTTCTGAGGAAGTAAAGCCCGAATGGAAGATAAGGATGCCTGCTCCCACTTCCCAGCTATATTACTTGGTCTACTTGGCCAACTAGAAATAGTTGGCCGCACATTACCATGAACTCTCCTGGTCCCTTGCCTCCACTGCTATTTCTCATTTCTCTTAAACTAAATAACTAACTGAAAAATGCACACCGTGTTCTGCACTGTTGGAAAAGCAAACAATGTGTGAGCTTCCAGGCCACAGGAGAACACAAAATAAGCACATGTCTTTTCACAAAAGTACAACCTTCCCCACCTAAATAACTGAAGTATAAATAAGAATCCTCCTGCAGCCTTTCTCTCTTCAGATAACACATAATCAAAGGCTGTCCCTTTCAGCTGTTAGTAGAAGATACTGGCCCGTGCTAAGAGTTCTTTGAAGAACACCTCTTCACCCAAATATCCAGGGAATTTATCGGTTGGCTCTGAATGAAGACACGTGATTTCAACACGACGCTCATCAATACAAACACAAAGAGGATACGTGGTTTTCATTCTTCTGTTCCCACTGTCTTAGGCAGATAACTTTATTTTAGATTCTCTGATTGCAAGTTGTTCCTCTAAACACAGAGTTTAAAAATGTTGGAGGAGAAAGACATGGGCACTTAGCAATAGGCCAAGGGGTGAAGGTTTTACATTCAAAAAGGGGAGATTAGGTTGGATATTAGGAAAAAAGTTCTTCAATGTGAGGGTGGTGGATCACTGGCACAGGTTGCCCAGAGAGGTGGAGGCAGCCCCATCCCTGGAGACATCCAAGGTCAGGCTTGCTGGGTCTCTGAGCAACCTGCTGTAGTGAAGATGTCCCTGCTTGCTGCAAGGGGTAGGACTAGATGGCCGTTGAAGGTCCTTTCCAACCAAATCCATTCTATGATTCTATGAGATAACCGTGGCTGCAAAGCTCTGTTGTTGCAGGAGGACACTGCCTGACTTCAGTGGTTATTTCTGCTAGCATGACAAGTATAATTCGCTCTTGCAGCAGTTTTTTCCAAGACTGCTGAATACAAGATGCTTTGAATACACTCTTAACATGAGAAGTATCCCTACTGAGTATACAAAGGTCTATGAGATGTTTGGCACCTACGAGCACCTGCATCGAGATCCTGCTCTCATGTAGTACTCAGCTAAGACCCAGCTTTCACTGTGCAAACTGAAAGCATGGGCTGTGGTGACAAAAAGGGGACACATGAAAAGTTCTCATGCAGTTTTGAAGTGAAGGATGTGCTGTCAGCACCGCTCACATTATTACCTCACTGCAGTAAGTTACTGCAGCAGCTGAGTGCTGGGAAGCAGCTATAACCTTGTCCCTGCGCTCTTGCCAGGCATAACTTTTAATGTGATTCTGTTAACTTCCCTTTTTAGTCTTGTAAGGCACATCTCAGTAATTGACAGTGAAACTGCATCACTCATCTTCGTGCCCGTGCGGAACAGCCCTGCAGATACATGTTTTCAGCCATGGGGATGTACACCGTGCAGGGCATGCTTTCCCCAGCCTTGTTGAAGCACTAGGAGTTGCTGGCCTTGCTCTGTTGTTACAGTGGACTTCTCTTGGGGGAAAAACTGCTTCTGTCCACACTATCAGAGTGAGGTCAGTTCTCCTGGCAGCTACGCTTCATCTGCAGAAATGTGTATGGTTCTCTAACACCTTCCCCTTCTGTGCAGAGATGATGTAAAATCCAAGGAAGCAGAAGAGTAAGCAAGAAACCCAAGTGGCATGAACGCAGCACGTGCTGTGACACTTATTTACCTTCCACGCTCATCGCTGTGGTTTCACAAAGTATTAAGCAGCCCAGAGTTTTTACAAGGTGACACATGCATTAAAAAAACTCCACTTGTGTTTCTCAGCAGGATGCCCTTACAATTGGGGCTTTCTTAGACAGAAATCCAGCTAATGCTGAATTTATTACTGTGAGATAGGGCAGAAAACAGCAGCGCTGTTGCTGTGTGCCTTGGGATTTTATTTCAGTCACTTCCTTTCTCCCTCCTTTCCAAGAAAAGAACTGCATCTGTGAGGGGATTGCCAGTGCTACCTGCTCTGGCTCCAATCCAGTCCTGCCAACAGTATGAGGTGACATGATGTGGTGCCTGGAAGAAGGGGATCCTCTGCTGACAGTGTAAGGTGACAGTGACAGTGTAAATCTCTTTTTTCAGAACTAACAGGGGATGGGTTGGGTGGTGGTCCACCCCTCCCACCCTGTTCTCCCCCCCTCCGCCCCCGACTTGGAATGGGAGAATGGCATTTTTCCTTCTTTAAAAGGGAGCAAATACTTTTCCCTCAGCCTAATAAACCCAAACATTTACCTTGATTACAAGACCACCCTGCTATGCCAGTGTAAGCCTCTGGTAACTCCTTAGAGCACTGTGGGAAAAGCCTGCCTTGCAGAGAGCTGGCTCACCAGGACACTACTCACAGCGTGGCTCAGCCATGTGTCACAGCTTGGTCTGAGCGGGCAGACCTGGCTGTGAAAGTTCCCTCTCTCACACCGTAATGCAGTTTTGATGCTCATAACTTCTACTGGTGCTCTGATCGATTGCTCTCCACCCTTCGCCTGATACTCTTATAGCTCCCTAGTGTCAGGTACTGCGAGTCAACCAGCGAGACCAATCACAAAGCTTGTAACTAGAAAATTAGCCAGTGAAAACCGTAAAGCACTATATTTCTTTTAGATCATTACCTTCTTTGTTGTCACGGGGATCGCTGTAGATAGAAGCCAGGGTAAACAAGGAGAAAATGACAAAAGCCAGCAAGATGAAAGCTACTTCAAGGTTTGTAAAGGGCAGCTCCATGAACTGTCACTGCTTCACCTAGGTAAAGAAGGAGAGGTTTACTCCTCTGGCTATGGAAAGCAACTGTTCCTAATGGAGTAAAGTCTGTAGTTAGGAGGATACTATATCCTGGTCAAACTGGTTAAGTAACTTCAGTAGGTAAGGAAACAATACTGCTGGCTCATACAAGAATGCAAGTTCCAGCCCTTTTTACTGGGGATGTAGTATGTACAGGTGCTCTAGGGGACACTTACAACGGTTATTAAAGCTGCATTTAGCTGGATGTCTATATCTATCTGCATCCTGTGTTTATTTTATATGTATTTATGTGCCACAGGAACATATTCTGACTCTGAAAGACTAGTAAATAAATCCTTATGAAAACAAAAAGTATCTGTAAAGACCTGTAGGAAATAACAAACGTTCTTAACAGCAAAGCTCCTAGTATATAAGAAGTTTGCATTCTGTGTCATGGAAAATTTAACGGGAGAGAGCCCCAACATTACAATGAAATTACAAATCAAAGGCCAGCTAATAGTCAGGGGACTCTGAAGGCAATGGAAATTTAAAGTGCTCAGCTGCCCACAGGATTCAGCTCTAAAAAGCAGTCCTCCTGAAATCTCAAAGCCAGCAAGCCCATACATTGGCACAGAGAAGCTGTGAGAAATCAGAAGTGTATTAAAAATAAAACCCCAAACATAAAACCACTAACAAAGAAAACAGCTTATACTAAAAAAAAGGGAAGCCAGTGTTTACACCAATCCCTGGCAATCCCTGTGTATTCCATTGGGGTTTCTTTAAAATCATCCCAGTTCCATAAGATCGTTTGGAATCATGGACCCAAGTCACTCACAGCTGGAAGGGTCTAATGGAACGCGGTTTCCTGGCACTCTTTGGCTGCTTCCTCCCTTGCTGCAGGAGCTGTCCACATCAGACAAGGGAGTGGTGGAAGTGAAAGAAGAAGGGGCTTTCTTGCTCTTTGCCTTCAGGACATAAGTGAACTGAAGAGGCAGAAGTTGTAATGCTGCCATCAGGGCAGTCGGGACTGAAGTTTGCACATTGTAAATCGTGTTGAAGTTTAAGCCCTAGTAAAATATTAACATAATTGTAAACACAACTGATTAGTAAAAGAAAAAGACCCAGCTCGATAAATATATTGGCAGGAATTTTAGAGTTCAGAGCTATATAGATATAAGCAATAGTGATTAGGATGATCTGGCCACATTAGCAAGAACCAAATCTGTAGAGGTGCAAGCTATATGAAAAATGGTCCTTCTGAAGGATCTCTCTGGTCACTTTGTGAGGACTTTTTTGGGTTTTTGCTGTGAAGTCTCTGCCTGAAAAATACAGATGCCACTCATACAAGCTGAAGTATCTGTCACCTCTGTCCATATTAGCTACATGTTAATTGAAGGAGGTTTCTAAATGATTGGTTTTTAATATTCTGATTATGCTATTGTTTAAAAATATAAAATATTTTGACATATGTGTAACTGCATATCACAACCTCCCTGTCTGCATGATGGGCCTGTTACCCCGTTTGATGGGATAAACTGGAGAATCGCTTATTCCAGTCAGAGGAAAACTTGCACCTTTTCTATCGCTGCCTGTATCTGCGCATGCTGCCTGAATGGAAAACTCATAGCTTGTCCTACACGCAGAGGGAAACTCTTCCATAACTCCATATGTCACTAAAGCTGATGAATCTTTCATGCTCTTAACTGATAAAAATAAAGCTGTGTGCAATTGAAGTGGCCTAGGTTCTAAAACCATGCTACAGTTGATTAGAATTCTTGATATAATAGACTTCAATGACTTTAAGGAAAGCTATTCTGCAAAACTGTTTTATTTTTTCTTGTGCACAGTGTATGCATTGATGTAAATGATATTTTTACCTGCACATCACTGCATAGTTAAGTATCAGTAATAAAATCTTAGACATTAGACACGGGAAAAACTTAATCTGACGCTTTTGCAGGCTGCAAAGTCCCACTGAAAGTAACGGGAATGTAAGCTCCTTAGCTCTCTAGTGCATCACATTTTTTTCCTTTCACTGTTGGCAGTTATACTGTTAGATACAAATATTTACATCTGAATTAAGACAACACTTATTAGCAAAAATATGCATCTGTCAGAATAAAATTGTAATTTGACTGAATACGTAAAACCATATCCCTAAGTACCTCATCTACCCTTATTTTGAACACATCCAGGGAAGGTGACTCAGCCCCTCCCTGGGCAGCCTGGGCCAGGCCCTCACAACTCTTTCAGTCAAAAAATTTTTTGTAATATCTAATCTAAACCTGCCCTGGCACAGCTTCTTGCCATTTCCCCTTGTCCTATCTCCTGTCACCTGGCTGAAGAGACCATCACCCACCTCTCTACAGCCTCCCTTCAGGTAGTTGTAGGTGGTGATAAGGTCTCCCCTCAGCCTCCTCCAAGCTAAACATCCCCAGCTCCCTGAGCTGTTCCTCATAGGATTTGCCCTCCAGCCCCTTCCCCAGCCTGGTTGCCCTTCTCTGGACTCACTCCAGGACCTCAGTGTCCTTCTTATGGTGAGGAGCCCAGAACTGGACCCAGCGCTTGAGGTGTGCCCTCACCAATGCCCAGTACAGGGGCACTATTACTTCCCTAGACCTACTGGCCACACTGTTTTTGTTACAAGCCAGGATGCCATTGGCCTTCCTGGCTGCCTGGGCACACTGCTGGCTCATATTCAGCCTGCAGTCATCCGACACCCCCAGGTCCTTCTCTTCCTGACAGCTCTCCAGCCAGTCTCCCCCCAGCCTGTAGCGATGCATGGGGTTTTTATGTTTGTGCCCTATTTTGAGGTCTTATACTTTAAGAAAGCTTTAAAAACAGACGGTAATTCTGTCTAGATACCTACAGTGAAGCCAAAGAATACAGGAATGTAATCCCTTGAAGGCGGCAAGTAACATGGGAAGTTGGTTAATGTAACTCTCTAAGGGCCTAGGCCTTGTTTAATGTGCTGCTTGCTTTTTGTCTCCATAGGAATGAAAGCAAACAGAAAGATTAAGAGTAGACTCAAAAGCAGACAACTTAATTCAGCATTGTCATGTGATTCAATGAAATGTAATCGTGCTGGATAGATTGATGTAGGTGTAGCTTAAGAGACAATTAATATAACTTTAATATATAACTAAGAATTTTCATGGTTTTAGGAATAGATTAGTTTTGGATTTTAGCAGAATTTGGCTGTAATCATATGAGCTGTTTCGTGAAAGCGGCTACAAAACTTAACCATAACAGTGCAACAGCCTTGAAACTAGAGAAAGTAGAGATAGGGAAGTCATAAATAATGAGATTAACAACCAACTAAGAGACAGAGTATATCTTGTTTTCAGCGAAAAGGGGTTCCTAACTAGTTTGTGCAGGAATGTGTTTTTGAGTTCAGGTAACCATGGAGAAGAAACATAAAGAGTATGCACTGAGAGCGAGGAAGACATCCAGCCTTCATCCCTGAAGACCACTGGAAGACCCCCTGAGTGTCACTGAGCATGCTCCATCTGGGAGGAATTAATATAAATCACAGAATCACAGAATCACAGAATTGTAGTGGTTGGAAGGGACATCGAGAGCTCATGGGGTCCAACCCCCCTGCCCAAGCAGCTCCCCAGCTCATATTGCACAGGGCGGCGTCCAGACGGGGCTGGAATCTCTCCAGAGATGGAGACTCCACACCCCCTGGGCAGCCTGTCCCAGGGCTCTGGCACCCTCACTGGGGAAAAGTTCTTCCCCATGTTGGTGTGGAACTTCCTATGCTCTAACTTGCAGCCAGTGCCCCTTGTCCTGTCCCCACAGACCACTGAAAAGGGGCTGGTCAGTTCCCCCTGCATCCCACACTTAAGATATTTATAAACATTAATAAGGTCCCCCCTCAGTCTTCTTTTCTCCAGGCTGAACAGCCCCAGCTCTCTCAGCCTTTCCTCGTAAGGTAGATGTTCCAGGACTTCTTAGAAATAATTTGCATAACTGCCTTTTCTTAGAAATTATAATGAATATGTATGGTTAATCTGTATAAATAGGAGAAATTTGGCTTTAATCAGGGCACACATTGGGAGGAGCGATCTGTGTGCCCAGCGCTGCAATAAAGGATACCTGCTTAATATCCACCAAGGCTACTGAGTTTTGATTCCGACTTTCCAAGGCATCACACATGGCAGGAAATCTTCAGCACAAAGCCAGAGGTGTTGGTGAGCAGAAGACTGTTCAAATCCACCGGTGTTCATAAGTAACCTGTATTTCCTACGGGGTTCAATACACTGTCGTCTACCTGGAAAAATATGAGCACTCTTTCTCCTCACCCCTGTAAGTTGCGTCATCTGCATCTTAAGGTCTACAGGGTGTAAAGGTTACATGAAACCTTCGACCTTTTTGAGAAGCTGATGAGCTACCGTATGTTTTTCAGGCAAGGGAGACCCTTGTTTTAGGAAAATGACTTTTAAAAAATACCAGTAGGTCAAAAAGAGCTGGAAAACAAAACCTGCCTCTTAATAACTTTTCAAAACATGGGCTAGGTATTTATTGTCCAGAAATGAAAGTAAATAAATGTAGTGAGCTAGGTAGAAATGGGGAAAAGAAGAATGTGCAGGTGGGGGAAGAGATTCTGCTGGTGACATAATAAAGACAAAATTTGATAGCCCTGTGAAGAAATTGGGCTAGCTTTCACTGTTACTATGTATTTACTATGAAAATACCATAAAAGTAACATGCTTGAGGTACATCTGTTGACATTTTACTGTAGACCAATGAAACCCCAGATCTTTGTAATGAATTGTGACAGTTTGGAATAAGGTTAGATTGGAAAAAGGTAGGGGAGGTCAAGATGATTTCTGAAAGGTTGCTAAAAGTGTGTATATATGTTTGTGTATGTGTACATCTATTTATATATAGAGCCACAGAATGCTTTTGGTTAGAAGGGACATAAACCACATCTAGTTCCAACCCCCTGCCATGGGCAGGGACACCCTCACTACCCCAGGGTGCTCAAAGCCCCATCCAACCCAGCCTTGAACCCTGCCAGGGATCCAGCAGCTCCCACAGCCTCTCTGGGCACCCTGTCATTGCAAAAAAATTCTTCCTAATATCTAACTGAAATCTACCCTCCTAGAGGTCAAACCCATTACCCCTTGTCCTGTCGCTACACCCCCAGATAAACAGTCACTCTAGATTTCCTGTAGGCCCCTTTAGGTACTGGAAGGCCACTATAAAGTCTTCCCTGAAGCCTTCAGTTTTTCAGGCTGAACAAGACCAACTCTCATCTCATCCTGTCTTCACAGGAGAGATGCTTCAGCACTGTGATCATCTTTGTGGCCCTTCTTCTCCTGGACTCGCTCCAGTATCTCAGTGTCTCCCAGAGCTGGATACAGTTGATACATGAGGTGGGCTCTCATGAGAGTGGACTAGAGAAGCAGAACCACCTCCCTTGACCTGCTGGTCTCTCTTCTTTTGACGCATCCCAGGATATGGTTGGCTTTCTGGGCTGAAAGCACACACTGCTGGGTCATATCAAGCTTCTTATTAACCAACACCCCCAAGCCTTTCTCCTCAGGGCTGTTCTCAAACTGTTCCCTGCCTAGCATGTAGTAGTGCTTGGGATTGCCTTGACCTGTGTGGAGGACCTTGCATTTGGCTTTGTTGAACTTCATGAGGTTTGTGTGGGCCCACCTCCATGCCTATAAAGGACACTCTTGATGGCATCCCTTCCCTCCAGTGCTGGGGAAGACAGCAGGCCTGCCATCGGCCTAGCTCACTTCTCCCAAGATTTAGGTCCTGACAATATTCTTCTGTTCCCATGAGAAAGGAAAAGTTCCTCATGCTGAGAGGATCCTAATAATCACATTCTCAAAACACAGCGGCCTAGTTGATAGGGGTACAGGCCACCCTAAACAAAGAAGCAGTTATGGGAACCAACCATAACAAGAGGGTCAAAACAGCAGGTGTGCGGATACTTTTAGGCATCAAAGGTAAACTAAGGATGTTTAGCTATAAGATACGTTTATACGAACTTGTTATAATTACTAACCAATCAATATGGTGTGAACAGTGTGTGTAACCAATTAGCAGTTTTTTAGCTTGCCACGTTTGCAGTAATAAAGGTATAGAATCTGTGTGATTTCACCCAATAAATGGCTTCACCTAAAATTCATATCGAATTCCGTGTTGCTCTCTGCCGGTTGCCATACTATGGTATGTTGACCGCACCACGCAGCTTGGTGTCATCAGCACACTTGCTGCGGGTGCACTTTATTCCCACTCTCTGGGTCCCTGGCAAAGATGTTAAACAGGGCTGTTCCCAGTACCGACCCCTGTCACCCACCACTTGTCACCCACTGGTCTCCAATTGAACATCAAGCTGCTGACCTCAACTCTTCGATCATAACTATCCAGACAATTTCTTTTCCACTGGGCAGCCTGCCAATCAAATCCATGTCTCTCCAATTTAGGGACAAGGATTGTGAGGACAGCTTCACACAAGCCCAGGTAGATGACATCAGTTGCTCTTCCCTTATCTACCAACACTGTAGCCCCACTGTCGAAGGCCACCAAATGCCAGGCATAATTTTCCTGTAGTGACTGGCTGTCATTAATAACCTACTCATCTTCCACATGGCTGAGCATAGTTTCTAGGGGGATCTTCTACATGATCTTACCAGGTGCAGAGGTGAGACTGACTGTCTTGTAGTTCCCCAGGTCTTCCTTTTTTCCCCTTTTCCATTCAGTGGGGACTTCACTGGACTGCCACAAGTTCTCAGATATTATGGATATGATGGCAGTTTTGCCCAACTTTCTCTTTGTTGAGATGCATCACTCCTGAGCTTGGAGCTTCTTGGTACCCACTCCCCTCCAGGGATTTATGTTATATTCAGATGTGGCCAAAACCGAATGACGTGTCTTATGATTTATCGGTTTACCAGGTGGAGGAAATAGAGTCTGCACCAGAGCTGGTGTTCAGTCTTTGTGTAATGTTTCTTTATCCAACATTTCAAAGAAATGTGCATGAAAAGTTCTTCGATGACAGGATTCCTTCAGACTTATTTTATAGATTAAATTCTGTCCTCACTGGTATCTGTAGGAGGCTGATCCATTACCACGGTGTGGCTTGGATTTTGCTCATTCTGTAGCAAGTCCCTCCAGAAATAAGCTTGTTAACTTATATGGGATGACTGAGACAATAAGGAACAAACTTTCAGGACCAAGTATGTAATGCGTATATAATGCATATATAGTGGCATTAGAAAAGACAAAAGGAAAACAGAAGACTGAAAGGAAACAAAAAATTCAGCATTTCTCCAAGCAGGGCTTTTAACTTAAGAGGTTAGACAAAGACAGAATGGAGATTAGAATAAGAACTCAGTGGGAGCTAAACAGAATTAAATCTAGAATTTGAAGTTTTTTTCCTTTTTCCTTAAAAATCTATGCACTTCTTTTCTAGCCTAGGTTGCTTATTTTCAATAAGAATATAATTCTTTTTCCATAGGAATGATAAAGTAAAACTGCAGGGAACAAGATAATGTGGGACAGGTAGAAAATAGGAAGCAAACATATTCTGTGTACCAGCGTGACCATTCCTGTCATGGGGAAGAATGGTGCCAGTGAAGTGGAAATACCCTTTACACTGGTGCATGTATTTAGGGTAAGTTCTTACTGCTTTGACAGAGGCACCTCCTTATTACGCTGATGTTGCTGTCACTGGTGGTGTCAATAACTTCTGAAAATGGGGTGTGACCTTAACCTCGTGGATAGTATGCTCAGCACAGTATCAGAAAGTATCAGAAAATGAGGAAAGGCAATATCCAAATGTTAAAAATGGTCTGCTTTAATTAAAACCCAGCTTTCTGACTGACAGAAATGAGTTAATCCCCTAAAGATGGTTGGCTACACCAAGTAAAGCGCAAGGGTCACAGAGTGACTTACGGAAGTGTAATGCCTACAGCTTCAACCACATGATTGTTCATACTGCTGGTAACATCAGGTACCCGCTTTGGACGGGCCAAGCTAAGCAAACATGAGCGCTGTGAGAAATTAACTTTGGAAATTTGTTTTAGTGCAGAGGAACTTATGTAACCTATTGAAAAGCCGACCCACGCTATGATGTCATCTCCTGTAAATTAGCATCATTTGCTAACTTCTAAATGGTGAAGATCTGATGAGCCGCCTCTTCGGTGAGTTATAAGGTGCTGAGACGTGTGCTGCAATGGGTAGGTATACTAATAAATGAGTTATTTAAATTGGCCTGGTTGTTTGTGCAGCACAGGTGTATCCTTGGCTGTTAGTTTGTGAGTGAACTGAAACTGAAACAAGATCAATTACAGAGGGGGTTACAGGCTGTGGAAGGAACAGCCAGAGTGGAAAAGAAGTCAACAGAGGAGTAAGTGATGATGTGTGTGGTGTGTATACATCAGGGAGGGTAAGAGCAGCCTTCGGACCTACATATCCCTGGATATCTCAGTATGTCCATGGTGGCTATGTTGATTTTATTTCCTTAATTTTTGTTCTAAGCTTTTCAAAGCATAACTTAAACCAGATATGGGAGCAGTGAAAAATGCAGTGAAGTACAGCTTCAGTGTGGTATACTGAAAAAGAAGTCGTTCAATATCAATATTTGCTCCCTTTGTAGGGTCTAGCTTTATTAACAATTATATTTAAAAGAATGAGCTATTATAAACAATTGCACAACCTTTCTCCCTCAGCTTTGCTGCTCCTGTAACCAGTGGTTGAGGCATGGTTAGTTTAGAGCATACATCTTTCTTCATTATCTCAGTAAGGAAATGAGTCAATGTTAGTGAGTCAGCGTGGCACATAAAATCTCTCTCTCTAAGTAAATAAAGAAAAGGGTTGTTGTATTGCTATGAAGTTGTTAGAAAAGATGTGCTGAGGCTGCTCTGAGTCTGACTTTTCCTTACGGAGGTTTGCAGCTAAACTGTTGGGTTTGGGGGCATTTTCTGTTCGTGCAAACTGTCAGTTACAGGTAGCTTTACTAGCTAGTCGTGTTTAGGTCTTTTTGTTGGTTGTGTTTGTTTTGTTCTCTGGATGTTATATCCAATGTCTTTCATAATAAATATACCTGTTTGTCTGTCCAGGCTCCAGCCTGGCCAGAGCTCCGCCCCATGAGCAGCTGGCACAGGTGAGGTGAGTCAGCCCGGGCTGTTTCCTCACCTACTACATTAGGACATCACTCCCCTGTCAAAGGGGCTGGTTGGAGAGGGGCAGGTCCTTGCAGCTCCAGGACAGTCTGAGAGCGGTTGGATGTCGTCGCCGTAGTGCAGTGCCCTGTGTCATCACCTCATCGGGTTGGTACAGTGCTTCATGTTGTCACCGTGTGTGTTCTGTCACAGGCTCCGTTCCCCTTTCGTGGTGCCTGTCAGTACCCGTCCTTATCCCAACCTGCAGGGCTTTCTCTGTTTCTCCCCCGGGGAAGGGGTGAGAGGCAGGTGGTGCTCAGCTGCTGCCTGGCACTGAACCATGACAGTCTTTACCTTTGCTGTCCATGTACTGTTCCATGTTTTCACCTGCCTAAACAGCTAACATGGATTAAAAGGCAAAAGATCCTTCTGTATTTATGTCTGTGAGATAATCGATGACTTTGTAACTCAGCAGTAGAGTGGAATGTTGTGGTGGTGGTTTTTGGGGTTTTTTGGTCTGGGTTGGAAGGGACCCTGTAGATCATCAAGTCCAATCATCCCCCTAACCCACCAGCCACCACTAACCCGCACCCCTCCACACCACAGCTAACCGTATCGTGCCCAGTACCAGCTCCGTGAGTGCCAGTCCCTGGGCCCTGAGACGGAGCCCATGTGCGGGTAAGTGAGGCTGGAGCGGGGCTACATCTATCCCGCCTCTGGCTGCCTAAACAGGCATTGGGACGTGGCCAGGTGGTGCGCGGCTGCTCTGCCCGCTGCGGGAGCGGCACAAGGCTGGGCTGGCTGCGAGCCCGGCCCGGCCCGCGCGTGGGGCCGGCTCGGTGGCGCCGCCTGGCGGTCGCGCCTCGGTACTGAGGCCAGAGCGGGCTGGTGCGCCGCGCGGCTCCGCGAGTGCGGCTCGCTCTCGCTGCCTGGTGGCTCAATCGCGGTACAGGAGAAAGGGCTCA
This sequence comes from Laterallus jamaicensis coturniculus, assembly GCA_022605575.1. Classification (NCBI taxonomy): domain Eukaryota; kingdom Metazoa; phylum Chordata; class Aves; order Gruiformes; family Rallidae; genus Laterallus; species Laterallus jamaicensis. Next base: position 45,088,867 of record JAKCOX010000004.1, on the reverse strand, counting down.
GCGCTTGCGCAGTACAAAGCGCAGGGGTTGAATCCTGCGTATGCGCCTTTCGGCGATGATAGGCTCTGGGGCATGGCTGGCAGGGTACGCCGCGCATGCGCCAATCGGCAAGGCTCTGGAATTGCCCGCAAGTATACATTGCGTGTGCGCGTTGCGGCGACTTCCACTCGCAGGGCATGCTGGGAGGTGTACCGTACGCATGCGCGTTACAGCGATGTTGGGTCCGGGTCGCACCTCTGCTGGGCGGTGCCTTCCTCTCCGTCCTCCCTCCCGGCGAGGCTCTGCCTCGGCTACCCCGCGCGGCCTCGGCCGGGGCCAGGGGGGCGGCGGGTCTCGGCGGGCCGGGGCTCCGCGGAGCCGGTGCGGGGCCCGCGGGTGGCGAGGCGCCGCGCATTCTCCCCCCTCCCGCAGCCGGCCTTCTCCCGGCGCCGGCCCGTGCCGGGACGTTTCTCCGGGGCTTCGTGCAGGATGTCCGGGCCCGGGGGGGCGGCCTGCGGTTCGCAGGCATGGGGCGCCGGGGGTCGCGGTGGGGGCTCGGGCGGCCTGGCCAGGCCAGAGCTCCGTTTCCCGTGCAGCCGGCACAGGTGAGGCACGTCAGCCCGGGCTGGTTCCTTATGTTAGAGATGACAAAAGTCCTACAAAAAGGACTCAAGGTAGATACGTTAGTGAAGCAGTAATTTATTATACGGTCTTGCAAGAGCGGGTGACCCAAAAAGTAGGCACACCTCTGGGCAGAGCCTGCAGCCTTTTTATACCATGTTCTTGTACATTATTCATTACTTGTCCGGCTTCGTATTAAGATGAGTTCTAGGAAATGATTTCCATAAACTCCTCCTAATCGCGTCTGCGCTTTGTCCCAGGCTCACAGGCTCAACCAAGGCGCCTTATTCACAATAGTGCACAATACAATACACATTGCATGTGTAATGTGCAAAACCCCACATTGTCTTGCCTGTTTGCCTTAATGTGGCAATTTGTGCCCCAGTATGAATCAGCACTGTAGAAGCCTCTTGGTTGAGCTTTGTTTCTTTCAGTCACATGTTAACCCTTGTTTTGGAGGGATTTTGCCATAACACAACAGCGAAACCATATTAACAGTTCTCCCTCTTGGTCCTCCACAAGTCAGCATAAAAAATACGACAACCTATTTCAGTTTGCAAAAGCAACATTTCCCAGCATTTTCTACACTCACCGCCTGGAATCGCTCCCCATCGAAGTGGCCGGGCAGGGAGGGTCACCCTGGCAGCAGGATGGTGTGAGGCTGGATGTTTTTTTAAAGGAAATCCACACCCCATCCTCCCAACCCTTCCCCCGCCCCGGCTTCCTTCACTGTAGGTTTGAATGTGGGAGTCGAGGAGAGATGATGCTGGTAGAGCTGAGAGGAGCCTGGTGCTGCAGGTGACCCAGCCTGGCAGTGGGACCTCAGACACATCTCTTGCCACCTTCCTGTCAAGTTTTCTACCATCTCTGTGGGTAGTGAATCCTGTGTGTGTGTGATCCCCCGCTGTGGTGTCGGCAATAACACCTCTTTCCGCTGGTGTTTTGTGTTGTAGAGCAGGCATTGCTTTCTTGGGCTCCGGGCACACAGGGATCCTCTGGTCTAACGTGTCTGCTGGATGTGAGATCAGCCAAGGCTTGTATCCCTGTCACAGGCATGTGTGTTAGCTCTCGTAGTCACATAGTCACTGTGCAGGTGGCTTGGGGCTCCGAGGGGCTCCTGTGGGGCTCTCTGATGGTCTCTGGTGGAGGTGAACTTTCTTGAACTTCTCTCCCCTGTACAGTAAGGGCTCTGCCTGTTGGTTCTGTTGTTACAAGGAGGGACTTTCCAAGATGGCTAAGGATCTGGTGTGGCGCGGGACACGTGGAAACACACCGTGTGCATCCTTGCTGGTGTGCAGCCCACACGTGCAAACGCTGGACCCCCATCCTGATTGCTCTCCAAGCAGGGGGTTGCAGCACTGAGGCATTTGTGTCCATCTGGAGAGGTTGATAGTCTGGTTTCAAAAGCGAGGTGGTGTGCCCCTGCCTGCAGACTAACAGGTGTGCAATAGCTCTGTGTAGCTGGGGAGCCCAGGGCCACCAGTGCTGGCTAACAGGTTGCCCAGTGAGGATCCTGGTTTGCCCAGGGGTTGCTCTAGGATGCTATACTGGGTTGCCCATCAAGGGCATCATGGCTTGTCCAGGGACAGGATGAAGTTCCATAAAAGGCATTAGGTTTACTTGAGTGTGTGCTGGGTTGCCCACGGAGGGCCCTTGGTGCCATACCTGGCCTGAAACCTCCCCAGAGACCCCACAAGCAGCCCCTCTCACCCTGGGGCTCAGGCCTTTCCTCTTCCAGGCTACCCTCCTAATACAACTTCACTAGGGATTTTTCTCATCTGGAGCAGCCTTCCATTCAGAACATGCCAAATGTCTAGCAATAGTTCCCAAACCAAAGGAGCCAGGACTGAAAGACATAGCTGGCCTGAAACCTCCCCAGGGAGCCCACAAGCAGCCCCTCTCACCCCAGGGCTCAGGGCTCTCCTAACCAAGGGAATAGTTTTAACATTGCCCTATGTCATTCCTTGGCTCTACCTGCATTCATATTTGTTAGAAATGACAAAAGGTCCTAAACCAAGGACTCAAGGTAGAAACGTTAGTGAAGCAGTAATTTATTATACGGTCTTGCAAGAGCGGGTGACCCAAAAAGTAGGCACACCTCTGGGCAGAGCCTGCAGCCTTTTTATACCATGTTCTTGTACATTATTCATTACTTGTCCGGCTTTGTATTAAGATGAGTTCTAGGAAATGATTTCCATAAACTCCTCCTAATTGCATCAGCATCCCATGGTGGTGGTCGTCAGGGGTCTGGCAGATTCCTGTTTCCCATAGGTGAAGAGAATTAAAATGCATGAGTCTCTTTGTCTGAGACAACTGCTTACTGGCAAACATTTGTTCTTATCTTAACTCTTCCCGGCAACTGACATGGCCTAGGGCTGAGGGAAATCAAGGCTCGATACAGGTTTCAGATTAGGTAAACCCCACATTGTCTTGTCAGTTTGCCTTAATGTGGCAATTTTGGTGTCCCAGTATGAATCAGCACTGTGGAAACCTGTTGGTTGAGCTGTTTCCCTCAGCTACCTTTTATTGGAGAGAATGGTTTTTGCCATAACAGCAAAACTTATATTAATAGTACTCCCTTCTAGTTCTCCACTTTACAAGTCAGCACAAAGTCAGCAACCCATTTTGGTTTGCAAAAGCAACATTTCCAATATTTCCCACAATTCCCCCCTGTTGTGGTTTATACCTCAGCGTAAAGCTGGGGCCACAAAGGTCAGAAAAAGAAGCCCCCCCTACCTCTTTAAGAGGTGGAGGATGGGCGAACGGAGCTAACTGCAGAGCCAGAGGAAAAAAAAACCACAGTTTGGCTTGCAGAGTTGGGATAAGGATAGTTTACTAAACAACAGGGAAAAGTATGAAAACAACTAACTACAGTGCTATTATATACAGTGCAAACCTCTCCCCACACTATGTCATTTCAGCCGTGCCCGAACCGATTCAGATTCAGAGCCCCGGACGCAGCACTCCCCGAGCCCAGCACCCCCGAGCACCCCCCTCACCACCGCCTGCCACGCCGATCCCAGAGAGAGAGAGAGAGAGAGAAGCCGGAACTCTCACACGTCTGCTCAGACCGGCACTTCCCGTGCCCGGAGCAGGTTCTGATAGGTCCAGAGTCTCCCCCAGAACTGGCACTGCGCCTGCCCAGACCGGGACTTCCCGTGCCTGGGTCTGGAGTCGCCCCTGCAAAGGGGGGGCAGCCTGCCCGATCGTGATGCAATTGGTATGGAATACTCTCAGGGCTAACATAGCCTGCTGCTGGGCTGAACCCAGGACATTATCCACCCCTTATTCCATACCATTTACATCATGAGCAGGACCAGCAACCTTCTTTGGGTCCAGGGAGTCTCTCACATCCACACACATGCATGTACACATGCACACACATGTATGTGCGTATAGATTCAGCCTGTGGACATTTCCTCCGAGTCTGTCCGTTTCATTCAGTCCACGATTCTCAGGTTCACTGGTCCCTCTGTCACAACAGTCTCTCAGGGTATGAAGAGTCGTACGTGCCACTGGATCGTTGAATGCTGTATCTCGGGCTCTCGAACACTGCACCTGGCATGATCCATGCTCATAGTCCGGGGGTCAGAGGTGTTTATTACAAAAGAGAAAAGAAAGAGTTCTTGGGAGGCTGGTCTTCGCTCCATCATCACGGCACTGATGACCCTAGCTGTAATGTCATTAGTATAACATACAGTATCTATAACAACAGTAAAACAGTAGTGAATTATTTAGCATGATATTGGCTATTCTCACCCAAAATCAAGTCCCCTTGAGGTACACATCGAGTTTCTCCATCCTTCTGCATTACCCACCAGGTACAACCAGGTCCTTGAGCAAAAACAATCCCAGATTTGGGTTTGCCTTTGCCTGTAGCAGGAATGACCCAAACTGTCTTTCCCAAAATACTTTTCATGTGCACTACTGGGACTCTGTCACCTTCTACAGTATGTGAGAATTCTGACTGGGCTGGACCAGCCCGATTGGTAGATCCCCTAGAGTTAACCAACCATGTGGCTTCTGCTAAATGTGTGTCCCAGTTCTTAAATGTTCCACCACCCATTGCTTTCAGTGTAGTCTTTAAAAGCCCATTATAGCGTTCAATTTTTCCAGAGCCTGGTGCATGATAAGGAATGTGGTACACCCACTCAATGCCATGCTCTTTGGCCCAAGTGTCTATGAGAGTATTTCGGAAATGAGTCCCATTATCTGACTCAATTCTTTCTGGGGTGCCGTGTCGCCATAGGACTTGCCTCTCCAGGCCCAGAATTGTATTCCGGGCAGTGGCATGGGGTACAGGATATGTCTCCAACCAGCCAGTGGTTGCCTCAACCATTGTAAGTACATACCGTTTACCATGGCGAGTTTGTGGAAGAGTGATGTAATCAACCTGCCAAGCCTCCCCATATTTATATTTCATCCACCGTCCTCTGTACCAGAGGGGTTTTAGCTGCTTAGCTTGCTTGATTGCGGCACATGTCTCACATTCATGGATAACCTGTGCAATAGCATCCATGGTTAAGTCCACCCCTCGATCTCGAGCCCATCTATATGTTGCATCTCTTCCTTGATGACCTGAGCTATCATGAGCCCATCGGGCTAGGAACAACTCACCCTTATGTTGCCAGTCCAAATCTACTTGAGCCACTTCAATCTTAGCAGCCTTATTGGCCTGCTGGTTGTTTTCATGTTCCTCCATGGCCCGACTCTTAGGTACATGGGCGTTCACATGACGTACCTTTACGGTAAGCTTCTCTAATCGAGTAGCAATATCTTGCCATAAGTCAGCAGCCCATATGGGTTTGCCTCTACGCTGCCAATTGTTCTTTTTCCACTGCCGCAACCACCCCCATAGGGCATTAGCTACCATCCATGAGTCAGTATAAAGATATAGCATAGGCCACTCCTCTCTCTCAGCAATGTCCAGGGCTAATTGGATAGCCTTTACCTCAGCAAATTGGCTTGATTCACCTTTTCCTTCAGTGGCTTCTGCTACTTGCCTCATAGGACTCCATACAGCAGCTTTCCATTTCCGATGCTTACCCACAATACGACAAGATCCATCAGTGAACAGGGCATACTGCTTTTCATTTTCTGGCAATTGGTTATATGGTGGAGCTTCTTCTGCGCGTGTTACCTCCTCATCCTCTGGTGACATCCCAGAGTCTTTGCCTTCTGGCCAGTCTGTAATCACCTCCACAATTCCTGGGCGATTGGGGTTTCCTATTCGAGCTCGTTGTGTAATTAGTGCGATCCACTTGCTCCATGTAGCATCAGTTGCATGGTATGTGGAAGGGACCTTCCCTTTAAACATCCAGCCCAGCACCGGCAGTCGGGGTGCTAGGAAAAGCTGAGCTTCAGTTCCAATTACCTCTGAAGCAGCTCAAACCCCTTCGTAGGCGGCCAGTATTTCCTTTTCTGTTGGAGTGTAATTGGCCTCAGATCCTTTGTAGGCCCGACTCCAAAACCCTAACGGTCGCCCTCGAGTCTCCCCTTGTGTTTTCTGCCAGAGACTCCAAGTAGGGCCATTGTCACCAGCTGCGGTATAGAGCACATTTTTAATGTCTGTACCTGTACGGACAGGTCCAAGGGCTACAGCATGGACTATTTCGCATTTGATCTGCTCAAAGGCTTGCTGCTGCTCAGGGCCCCTTTCAAAATTATTTTTCTTCCGAGTTATGTAGTAGAGTGGGCTCACAATGAGACTATAGTTTGGGATATGCATTCTCCAAAATCCTATAACACTGTCCTGGTTTCAGCCAGGGGCTTCAGCCAGGAAGGGGCTAACCTGCTGGGCTCGGGACAAGTAACTCAAATTGACCAATAGGATCATTCCATGCCAGTTACATCATGCCGAGTATAAAAAGCAGGGGGTGTTGCAGTGTTGGCGCGCGAACAGCAGGGACCGGGAGAGAGCGTGCTCTGGGCTCGGGGCTTTGTTTACTCGCGGCGCGAGCTCGGGTCCTTTGTGTTGCGGCTGGGTTTGCGCGGGCTGCGGCGCGGTGTCCGTTACGGGGAGTGCGCGATCTGAACTGCTCATCTCAGCAAAAGGTTGTATTGTTCATTGTTATTTGTTCTTCCCCTGTTATTTCCAGTAAAAATACCCTTATCCCAGCCTGCGGGGCTCTGGTTTTGGTTTCCCACCCCCCCCCCGCTCCGGGGAAATCTGAATGCGTGGTCCCCGGCTCTGGCGGAACCACAACAAACACCTAAGAAAGCTTGTGTTTCCTTTTTGTTACTTGGTGGAGACATAGCTGCAATTTTATTAATAACGTCCATTGGGATCTGGCGACGCCCATCCTGCCATCTTATTCCTAAAAACTGGATTTCTCGCTTAGGCCCCTTGACTTTGCTTTGTTTTATAGCAAAACCAGCTTCTAAAAGGATTTGAATTATCCTTTCTCTTTTTTCAAAAACTTCCTTTGCTGTATCGCCCCATACAATGATGTCATCAATATACTGCAAGTGCTCTGGGGCTCCACCCTTTTCTAATGTACTCTGGATTAGTCCATGACAGATGGTGGGACTATGTTTCCACCCCTGGGGCAGACGATTCCATGTGTATTGGACACCTCTCCAGGTGAAAGCAAACTGCAGTCTGCACTCTGGTGCCAGTGGGATTGAGAAGAAAGCATTTGCAATGTCAATTGTGGCATACCACCTGGCTGCCTTTGTTTCCAGTTCATACTGGAGCTCTAGCATGTCCAGCACAGCAGCACTCATGTTTGGAGTGACTTCATTTAGGCCACGATAATCTACTGTCAGCCTCCACTCTCCGTCGGACTTCCGCACTGGCCATATGGGACTGTTAAATGGTGAGTGGGTTCGGCTCATCACTCCCTGACTCTCCAGTTGACGAATCAGTTTATGGACGGGGATCAAAGAATCCCGGTTTGTACGATACTGCCGCCTGTGCACTGTTGTTGTAGCGATTGGCACTTGCTGTTCTTCGACCTTCAACAACCCCACAACAGCTGGATCTTCCGAAAGTCCAGGCAAGGCACACAATTGTTCAGTTTCTTCTGTCTCCACAGCAGCTATTCCAAAAGCCCACCGGTATCCTTTTGGGTCTTTAAAATACCCTCTACAGAGATAGTCCATACCTAAAATGCACAGAGTTTCTGGGCCAGTCACAATGGGGTGTTTCTCCCAATCCTTTCCAGTTAGGCTCACCTCAGCCTCTAGCACAGTCAACTGTTGGGAGCCCCCTGTGACTCCAGAAATGTAAACAGATTCTGTCCCTTCATAATTTGATGGTATTAGAGTACACTGGGCACCAGTATCCACTAGAGCCTCATACTCTTGTGGGTCTGATGTTCCAGGCCATTGGATCCACACAGTCCAATAAGTCCGATTATCCCTCTCCTCCACCTGGCTGGAGGCAGGGCTCCTCTATTGCTCCTGGATAGAAACTGGTGCAGCCTTCCTCTTGGCAGAACCTCGTGCGCTTACTCTACCTTGCAACTCCTTTACTCGTGCTTGAAGGGCTGAAGTGGGCTTCTTATCCCACTTTCTCATGTCTTCTCCATGATCACGCAGGTAAAACCACAGCTTGTCTCAGGGTGTGGCTCATGGTGTGGCTCGTGGTGTGGCTCGTGGTGAGGCTCGTGGTGTGTCCCTGCTGTTTTCTCTCTCTTGGGACGGTGGATGACTTTTCCGGATAGCTGCAACATCGCTCCGTACAGGTTGGGAGTTGACCGTGTGGTCGTCAAGTTTAAGTTTAACCAGTTTCTCTACTGCTGCAATGACAGAACGTGCAACGTTGTCTTGATAAGTCCGGAGTCGGCGGGTCACTTCATATATGGATGGTGGAAACATCTCATCGTATTCCATTGCCGCCAGTGAATTCGTGTGCCCTGATGGTGCGCTTTGTATCACCTTACGCCACATGTCTGGGGTGCATCGGACATCATCAGGATCATCAGGGAGCCTTCTGTTGTCCGAATCATGATAAATCAACTCTTGTACAGCTAATTCTCTCAGGTACTGGATAACTGTCTCTATGCTGTCGTTCTTGGGTTTCAGACAGGTAATATATTCTTTCATGGGGTATCTTTCCCGCACACTTGACAGCAATCGCCTCCAAAGGCTGTGGATTTGTGACCCCTCCCCAAGTGCCTTATCAATACCTCCTTCTCTAGCCAGGGATCCCAACTGCCTGGCCTCCCTGCCGTCTAATTCCAAACTATTGGCTCCGCTATCCCAGCATCTGAGCAACCAAGTGATGATGTGCTCACCTGGGCGGCGGCCAAAATCTTTTTGCACCTCACGCAATTCACTCAGGGTCAGGGATCGGGTAACAATCTCTGGTTCTCCTACATCCTGATCTGCTCGAGATGGCTTTGCCCCATTCTTACTTTTCTGAGATGGCCCTGCTCCATTCTGACTTGTCTGAGATGGCCCTGCCCCATTCTGACTTTTCCATGATGGCCCTGACTTTTCATCATCATCCGGCCATTCTTGAGATAATGGTTTTTCACCATCATCCTCATCCTGACATTCTTGAGATGGCACCTCATCCTGACATTCTTGGGATGGCCCCGGTTGTTCACCATCATCATCTGGCACTGCGCGAGCTAACTTCCTGGTGTGTTTCCTCTTTTGAATGGGAGCCACAGACTTTGGTGTGGGTTGGCCAAGATCTATTGTAGAGGTTGCAGTATCTACAGTATGTACTAGTCTATTTCCTTTTCCTCCCTGACAGTGCTGACAGCACTGACAGTGCTGACATCTCTCTTGAATGGAAGCAACAGACATTGGTGTGGGCTGATTCTCTGAATTATGGGCAAGGTCTATTGTAGACGTTGCAGCATCTGCAGTATGTACTAGTCTATTTCCCCTTTCTCCCTGACAGCACTGACACCCTTTTTGAATGGGAGCAACAGACATTGGTGTGGGTTGACCAAGGTCTATTGTAGAGGTCGCAGCATCTGCAGTATTCGCCAACCCATTTCCTCTTTCCCCCTGACAGTACTGATGCTCTGAATTAGGGGCAAGGTCTATTGTAGGGGTTGCAGTAGCTGCAGTATTTGCCAATCCATTTCCTTGTTCCCCTTGGCAGTGCTGACAGTACTGACAGTGCTGCTTGCTATCAAGCAGTGTTTGGTAGATGGTAGCCAAGCCCCAGCACAGTGCAGTAGGGCGTATTTCTCTGGGGAGCCCACTACAGTTCTTTTTCAGATATGCAGTCACCTTATTAGGATCCTGTAGCTGTTCAGGAGTGAAATTCCAAACCACTGGGGGTAAGAAAGTGCCTAGGTACCTGCTCATATTTCGCCATTTGCCCTGCCACTCAAGCTTATCCAGCCTCAGGGAAAACTCTTGGGTGGTATTCATAAACCTGTGTGTCCTGGTTTCAGCCAGGGGCTTCAGCCAGGAAGGGGTTAACCTGCTGGGCTCGGGACAAGTAACTCAAATTGACCAATAGGATCATTCCATGCCAGTTACATCATGCCGAGTATAAAAAGCAGGGGGTGTTGCAGTGTTGGCGCGCGAACAGCAGGGACCGGGCGGGAGCGTGCTCTCGGCTCCGGGCTTTGTTTACTCGCGGCGCGAGCTCGGGTCCTTTGTGTTGCGGCTGGGGTTTGCGCGGGCTGCGGCGCGGTGTCCGTTACGGGGAGTGCGCGATCTGAACTGCTCATCTCAGCAAAAGGTTGTATTGTTCATTGCTATCTGTTCTTCCCCTGTTATTTCCAGTAAAAAATACCCTTATCCCAACCTGCGGGGCTCTGCTGTTTTGGTTTTCTCCCCCCCCCCGCTCCGGGGAAAAATCTGAACGCGTGGTCCCCGGCTCCGGCGGAACCACAACATATTTTGGCGCCCGAACAGGGGCAATAAAGGTTGGGATAATGGTAGATCTGACTCTGGCCCGGTTGCAATTACGGTAAAAGTTGTAAGGATGCTGTTTAAGATGCTGTGGGTATTATTTACAAAGGTGTGGTCCTGGCTGTGGAAAAAAAACCTCAGCAGGCTGTTTGCAGTCCTGGCAGGATGTTGTATCATCTCGGGGCTGCAGCTTCCCTGCCTGTTCCCATACTTTGCTCTAGTGTGCTTTATGACAATGTTTTATGATACAGTTATATTAGTGACTATGAGTTTAATCTGGAAAGTGTATGAGGTTTTGCTGTCCTGTCTAGTCCCTGGGCTGAGAGGGGCTGGTGGTGGTGGCCATTTTGGTGAGAGCACAGAGGGAGAGAACTACACTGGTTTTTTCCTTTCTGGGCTAAACATAACAGCTCTTATGAGAGTTTTTGAAAACTTTCACCATCACCTTGACATGGAAACTATGGCCACAGTGCTAGAAGTTCTTCTGCACTTGATCCTGCTTTCATCATATATTAAGAGCAGGTTTATGAATACTGCTCAAGAGGTTTCCCAAAGGCAGGATAACCACGAGGGGCAGGACAACCACGAGGGGCAGAACATAGGCCATTACCTAAGTACTTTCTCACCCCCGATGACTTGCAGCTGCATGACTCTAATAAAATGGCTGCATTTCTGAAAAAAAGTTGTTGTAGGTTTCCCAGGGATGTGAAAAGCACTGCACTGTGCTGGGCTCTGGCCACTTGGGCTCAAACACTGCTTGATAGCAGACAGCGCTGTCAGCATTGTCCGTACTGTCAGGGGGGAGGGGAAGAAAACAGATTGTCAGATACTGCAGCAACCCCTGTAATTGGCACTGCAGCTGCGGCAACCCCTGTAATTGGCACTGCAGCTGCGGCAACCCCCGTAATTGGCACTGCAGCTGCGGCAACCCCCGTAATTGGCACTGCAGCTGCGGCAACCCCTGTAATTGGCACTGCAGCTGCGGCAACCCCCGTAACTGGCACTGCAGCTACTGCAATCCCCACAGCAGACACCACTGATGATCAAAAGAAACAATCCCCACCAGTGTCTGTCGCCCCGGTACAAAAGAGGAAATACACAAAAAAATCAGTTCGTACAACAGCTGATGATGATGATCAACCGGGGCCATCAGGGGGATATCAAGATGAGGCAGAACCAGAGGTTGTCACCCGATCCCTGTCCCTGAGTGAGCTTCGTGAGGTTAGAAAGGATTTTAGCCGCCAACCTAGTGAGCCCATTGTCACCTGGTTGCTTCGGTGCTGGGATCATGGGGCTAATAGCTTGGAGTTAGATGGCAGGGAGGCCAAGCAGTTGGGATCCCTTGCCAGAGAAGGAGGCATTGATAAAGCCATTGGAAAAAGGTCAGGAATCCTCAGCCTCTGGAAACGGTTACTGTTAAGTGTGAAGGAAAGGTACCCCATAAAAGAATACATTACATGCCATATGCCCAAGTGCAACAGTATGGAAAGAGCTGTCCAGTACCTTAGAGAATTAGCTGTACGGGAGATAATTAGTTATGATTTGAACAATTCACAACTCCCTGCCGATCCTGATGAAGTCCCGTGCACCCCAGGCATGTGGCGAAAGGTTGTACAAAGTGTACCAGCAGGGCACGTCAATTCACTGGCAGCAATAGACTGGAGTGATACGGATCTACCAACTGTAGCCGATGTGTCTTATAGGCTCCGCAAATACCAAGACAATATTTCCCTCTCTGTCATCGCAGCAGTAGAGAAACTGGTCCAGCGCCTTGACAACAATGTGTACAGCTCCCGACCCTTGCAGAGCAGTGTGGCAGCTTTTGGAAGAAGGCGTCCATCATCCCGAGAGGGAGAAAACCGAGGGTACTCACCACGAGGTAAACTGTGGTTTTACCTGGTTGACCAAGGGGAGGACATGAGGAAGTGGGATATGCAGCCCACTTCAGCCCTTCGAGCACGAGTGAACGAGCTGCAAGGTAAAACAATCGCACGTCGAGATTTCACCAGGAAGAACGCTGCACCAGTTACCACCGAACAGAACCCTCGACCAAGCAGAAGGCCTATCTACACTCCTGATATGTCTGATCCTCTTGAGGGAACCTCCAAGTCCTTCATGCACTCAATGAACGGCAAGTATGATCAGCAGCAATAGAGGGGCCCTGCCTTCAGCCAGGTGGAGGAGAGGGATAACAGAGTTTACTGGACGGTGTGGATTCGATGGCCTGGCACGTCAGACCCACAAGAGTACAAGGCTCTAGTGGATACTGGTGCCCAGTGTACTTTAATGCCGTCAAATTATAAAGGCACAGAACCTGTTTGCATTTCTGGAGTCACAGGGGGGTCCCAACAATTGACTGTATTAGAGGCTGAGGTAAGCCTGACTGGAAAGGACTGGGAGAAACACCCCATTGTGACTGGCCCAGAAGCTCCATGCATTCTAGGTATAGACTATCTCCGTAGAGGGTATTTCAAAGACCCAAAAGGGTACCGGTGGGCTTTTGGAATAGCTGCTGTGGAGACAGACGAAATTGAACAGTTGTGTAACTTGCCTGGACTCTCAGAGGATCCTTCTGTTGTGGGGTTGTTGAAAGTTGAAGAACAGCAAGTGCCAATTGCTACAACAACAGTACACAGACGACAGTACCGAACCAACCGAGATTCTCTGATCCCCATCCACAACCTGATTCGTCAACTGGAGAGTCAAGGAGTGATCAGCCGGACTCGCTCACCCTTTAATAGTCCCATATGGCCAGTGCGGAAGTCGAATGGAGAGTGGAGGCTGACAGTAGATTATCGTGGCCTAAACGAAGTCACTCCAGGTATGAGTGCTGCTGTGCCGGACATGCTGGAACTCCAATATGAATTGGAATCGAAAGCAGCTAAGTGGTATGCCACGATTGACATTGCCAATGCCTTCTTCTCAATCCCACTGGCGCCAGAGTGCAGGCCACAATTCGCTTTCACCTGGAGAGGTACACAATATACGTGGAATCGTCTGCCCCAGGGGTGGAAACACAGTCCCACCATCTGCCATGGACTAGTCCAGACCACTTTGGAAAAGGGTGAAGCACCAGAGCATTTACAGTACATTGACGACATCATTGTATGGGGCGACACAGCAGAAAAGATAATTCAAATCCTCTTAAAGGCTGGCCTTGCCATAAAACAAAGTAAAGTCAAGGGTCCTGCACAAGAGATCCAGTTTTTAGGAATAAAATGGCAGGATGGACGTCGTCAGATCCCAATGGACATTATCAATAAAATAGCAGCCATGTCTCCACCAAACAATAAAAAGGAAACACAGGCTTTCTTGGGCGTTATAGGTTTTTGGCGAATGCATGTGCCAAACTACAGTTTTATTGTGAGCCCACTCTACCATGTGACTCAAAAGAAGAATGACTTCCAATGGGGCCCTGAGCAGCAGCAAGCCTTTGAGCAGATTAAACGTGAGATAGTCCATGCAGTAGCCCTTGGACCTGTCCGGACAGGGACAGATATTAAAAACGTGCTCTACACTGCAGCGGGGGAGAATGGCCCTACTTGGAGTCTCTGGCAGAAAGCACAAGGGGAGACTCGGGGTCGACCGCTGGGTTTTTGGAGTCGGGGCTACAAAGGATCAGAGGCCAATTACACTCCAACAGAAAAAGAAATATTGGCTGCCTATGAAGGAGTTCGAGCTGCTTCAGAGGTGATTGGAACTGAAGCCCAGCTCCTCCTGGCACCCCGACTGCCAGTGCTGGGCTGGATGTTCAAAGGGAAGGTCCCTTCTACGCATCATGCCACTGATGCTACATGGAGCAAGTGGGTTGCATTAATTACACAGCGAGCTCGAATAGGAAATCCCAATCGCCCCGGAATTGTGGAAGTAATCACAGACTGGCCAGAAGGCAAGGATTTTGGAATGTCACCAGAGGATGAGGAGGTAACACGTGCTGAAGAAGCCCCACCTTACAACACACTGCCAGAAAATGAGAAGCAATATGCTCTCTTCACCGATGGTTCCTGTCGCCTTGTGGGAAAGAATCGCATGTGGAAAGCTGCTGTATGGAGTCCAACAAGACGAGTAGCAGAAGCTACTGAAGGAAGAGGTGAATCAAGCCAGTTCGCTGAGGTTAAGGCTATTCAGTTAGCCCTGGACATTGCTGAAAGAGAGAAGTGGCCAATGCTCTATCTCTACACTGATTCATGGATGGTGGCCAATGCCCTGTGGGGGTGGCTGCAGCAATGGAAGAAGAACAACTGGCAGCGGAGAGGCAAACCCATATGGGCTGCTGATCTATGGCAAGACATTGCTGCTCGGGTAGAGAAGCTTGTCGTAAAGGTACGTCATGTTGATGCCCATGTACCTAAGAGTCGGGCCACAGAAGAACATCAAAACAACCATCAGGTGGATAAGGCCGCTAGGATTGGAGCAGCTCAGGTAGATCTAGACTGGCAACGTAAGGGTGAGCTATTCATAGCTCGATGGGCTCATGATACTTCAGGTCATCAGGGGAGAGATGCGACATATAGATGGGCACGCGATCGAGGGGTGGATTTGACCATGGATGCTATTGCACAAGTCATCCATGAATGTGAGACATGTGCTGTAATTAAACAAGCCAAGCGGTTAAAGCCCCTTTGGTATGGAGGGCGGTGGATGAAATATAAATATGGGGAGGCCTGGCAGATTGATTACATCACTCTCCCACAAACCCGCCAGGGAAAGCATTATGTACTTACAATGGTGGAGGCAACAACTGGCTGGCTAGAGACATACCCTGTGCCCCATGCTACTGCCCGGAATACAATCCTGGGCCTTGAAAGGCAAATCCTGTGGCGACATGGTACCCCTGAAAGAATTGAATCTGACAACGGGACTCACTTCCGGAACACCCTAATAGACACCTGGGCCAAAGAGCATGGCATTGAGTGGGTGTACCATATTCCGTACCATGCACCAGCTTCTGGGAAAATTGAGCGATATAATGGACTTTTAAAAGCTACATTGAAAGCAATGGGGGGTGGAACATTCAAGCATTGGGACACACACCTAGCCGAAGCCACCTGGTTAGTCAACTCCAGAGGATCTACCAATCGGGATGGCCCTGTCCAAACAAAGTTTCCACATACTGTAGAAGGAAATAGAGTCCCAGTAGTGCATCTGAAGAGCATACTGGGAAAGACAGTTTGGGTCATCCCTGCTTCGGGCAAAGGCAAACCCATATCTGGAGTTGTTTTTGCACAAGGACCTGGTTGTACCTGGTGGGTAATGCAGAGAGATGGAGAAGTGCGATGTGTACCTCAACGGGATTTGATTTTGGGGGAGAATAACCAATATAATTACTAAGTAGAAATTGTAGTATAATGACTGTAAAATAACTTGTTGTTGTATATTCATTACTGCCATAATTATAATTGTTATATGTTGTATAAAAGATTTTGTTGGTTTTGGTTATGACGTAAATGGCATGGAATGAGGGGTGGATGATGTCCTGGTTTCAGCCAGGGGCTTCAGCCAGGAAGGGGTTAACCTGCTGGGCTCGGGACAAGTAACTCAAATTGACCAATAGGATCATTCCATGCCAGTTACATCATGCCGAGTATAAAAAGCAGGGGGTGTTGCAGTGTTGGCGCGCGAACAGCAGGGACCGGGCGGGAGCGTGCTCTCGGCTCCGGGCTTTGTTTACTCGCGGCGCGAGCTCGGGTCCTTTGTGTTGCGGCTGGGGTTGCGCGGACTGCGGCGCGGTGTCCGTTACGGGGAGTGCGCGATCTGAACTGCTCATCTCAGCAAAAGGTTGTATTGTTCATTGTTATCTGTTCTTCCCCTGTTATTTCCAGTAAAAAATACCCTTATCCCAGCCTGCGGGGCTCTGCTGTTTTGGTTTTCTCCCCCCCCCTGCTCCGGGGGAAAATCTGAACGCGTGGTCCCCGGCTCCGGCGGAACCACAACACTGTGCCTAATATATATACCTATGTATATCGAAGGCAGAACCATTTGCACCAAAACCAACAGTAGGAAAATGCTAGTTAGAATTTCCCAGGGGTATTGGAAATTGTTAAACACTCTTACAAGGCCTGTTTTATCCCTCCTTGTACCGAACAGCAAAAGCTGATACAAGTACTCTTTTAAGTTCATGAACTTCAACGTTATCCAATCATAGACTGTTATCACAACATACACTAAACACACGTACGGGATGGCAACGAATCCTGGCAGGATTAAATGCAGCAGCATACCACGAGTTGGCAACCATGGCAGCATCCTTAAGAGTAAATGCCACAACATTGTACATAGAAATTACTTAAATAACCGTACTTATCACAACTCTATCTTAACTGCAATTGAGTTAAGGTCAAATCTATCGTTATCCCAACCTTTTTTGCCCCCCTTGGGGGTCCCCCTTCGCCCCACGTCGGGCGCCAAAAGTTGTTGTGGTTTATACCTCAGCGTAAAGCTGGGGCCACAAAGGTCAGAAAAAGAAGCCCCCCCTACCTCTTTAAGAGGTGGAGGATGGGCGAACGGAGCTAACTGCAGAGCCAGAGGAAAAAAAAACCACAGTTTGGCTTGCAGAGTTGGGATAAGGATAGTTTACTAAACAACAAGGAAAAGTATGAAAACAACTAACTACAGTGCTATTATATACAGTGCAAACCTCTCCCCACACTATGTCATTTCAGCCGTGCCCAAACCGATTCAGATTCTCGAACGCAGCACTCCCCGAGCCCAGCACCCCCGAGCACCCCCCTCACCACCGCCTGCCATGCTGATCCAAGAGAGAGAGCGAGAAGCCGGAACTCCCACACGCCTGCTCAGACCGGCACTTCCCGTGCCCGGAGCAGTTCTGATAGGTCCGGAGTCTCCCCTGCAAAGGGGGGCAGCCTGCCCGATCGTGATGCAATTGGTATGGAATACTCTCAGGGCTAACATAGCCTGCTGCTGGGCTGAACCCAGGACACCCCCTTCTTTTCTTTATACTCATTGTTGTCTTTTGCATGTTTTCAAAGTCCTATTTCATATGAAGCTTCTAACCTGGCCAACATTGCTTCACATTCTTTTTCCTGAGATTTTATATTATCAGTTTCTTGTTCCTCTAGGAGAAGCATATTATAAAGTGGTGGGGTCCCCAATGCATCTTTTTAGTTATTGCAGTTCCTATTAATCTCTGTATTAGACCTCTAAGACAAGGGATTATACAACACCCTATGGCCACTAACATCCCCTGCCACCACTATCAGAGAAGTGAATCACCATTCCCTTCCATTTTCCAAACCAAGATTCCAACCACCCAGTAAAAGAAGTATCTATTAGATTCATCAGGAACTCCTCAAGGAACTTCAAAGGAGGTTCCCAGTATGCTTCTTTTGGCCCTTATCTCTTTTTCTTTAGAAGTCTTATCCTCTCTGAATGCCAGGGTGAATGGATAGCCAATTGTACTATAGCACAAGTGCCTTTCCAGTAGGGAGGAAGAATATTCCTCAGAACTCTTCCTCCACAATACCACAAGTCAGCTCTTGGAACCTGTAATAATGAATAATTCCCACCTTTAACATTTGTCACATTCAACATTCTCTTACATCCTGAGAACTCCCCTCAAAATTGTGTAGCCACTCCACCCTGTCATGAGAGACAAGCTGTGTGGCTTCCAACTACATCTGTGAGAACAGGGGGTGTTTGAATGTCCTTTTTCAGCAAGGCTGGGAACAGAAGTGAGAGTGTTTTACAGGTATCATTTCCCCAGGCTGTTTTTTTTCCTGGTACAGTGCAATAATGCACTCCATTCCAGTGTGATCGTTGGACCATCCTAGGGGAAAAGGTACAACTTGTGGTTTAGGTCGACCCGAGTCACATACATAGCAATCACTTATTTTAACTTTTCACAATGTATTTTACACATTCCACCCAGGTATTCGTGTCCCCTATCTCTGACCTAGGTTTCTGAGTACTTTTCCATTCTCCATTTTTATTTGAACTCTTATTTTCAAATTTTTCTACCATTATTCCGAATCACCCTAATAGATCTTTCCCTGTGGCATTTATCCCTAATCCATACGATCAAGTGACAGTATTATTAGCATTAGTAATTATTATAGGATTACACCCTCCCCTTTCTTTACAATTGTGGGTAGTGTGTCCTTTTGAGATTGTTATCATCTGTTTTAGGGGTTTCCAATACCAGCTTTCTTGATTTATATCTGCGGTCCATCCATTGACCTGAGTCGTCCAAACATTGCTCCAAGAGGGAAAAGGATAACCCTCCCAATGAAGTGTCCCACCTTGTACTGGTTCAGGACACATGCTCAGCACTGCTCAGTTCTTTAGACCCCCATGATCCAAAATTTGACAAGCATCAAACATGATGCTCTGAAGCCCAGTCCCCTCTGGAATGCTGAATTTTAAGTTCATTTGATTATTAAGGGGTTTTCTAGCATGACCCAGCATTCATATTTTCATTATAGTGAAGTATAAGCACCATGCTAACATTATTTTGAACATTTTCAACCCTTGTACCCTTCCCCCAAAACAATAAATACTAGTGCAATAAAAACTAAACAAATTCTCTACTACAAAAACAATACTTCAAACTGTCTTTAAATTACTGTTTCTTCAGTTTGATGAGCAAAGGATTCTTGGTGGGCTGTCCAATGTTTGTCCTCAGGCAGCTGTTCCACTGGTCCTTGGAGCCAGGTGTAATGAGTCCAACCTTTCTCAGTAGTTCTCACAGCAGTTCCAGTTGTCAGTAGAATCTGGAAAGGACCTTCCCATTCAGGCTGCAGCTTGGATTCCTTCCATGACTTAATCAAAACCCATTCTCCATGTCGGATATTATGGGCTGCAAATTCCAATGGTGGAGTTTGTGCAATGAGTCCCTTACTCCTTGTGGTGGTTCCGCCGGAGCCGGGGACCACGCGTTCAGATTTCCCCCGGAGCGGGGGAGGGAAACCAAAACACCAGAACCCCGCAGGTTGGGATAAGGGTATTTTTTACTGCAAATAACAGGGGAAGAACAGATAGCAATGAACAATACAACCTTTTGCCGAGATGAGCAGTTCAGATCGCGCACTCCCCGTAACGGACACCGCGCCGCAGCCCGCGCAACCCCAGCCGCAACACAAAGGACCCGAGCTCGCGCCGCGAGTAAACAAAGCCCGGAGCCGAGAGCACGCTCCCGCCCGGTCCCTGCTGTTCGCGCGCCAACACTGCAACACCCCCTGCTTTTTATACTCGGCATGATGTAACTGGCATGGAATGATCCTATTGGTCAATTTGAGTTACTTGTCCCGAGCCCAGCAGGTTAACCCCTTCCTGGCTGAAGCCCCTGGCTGAAACCAGGACACTCCTGAGAAAGGATAAAGAAGAGGATAGCCCCAGTATATAGTTCTTAAGTATCTTTGGTTTCAAACCTTGGGATTTTTCCGATTTCACCCATATAAGGCAAGCCAAACAACATTTCTCTAAAATTAACTTTGATAATTGTTAATCCACATTTTCAATTATTCCATACCTGGGACCAGGATATTTTTCAACCTTCCTATGGGTGGCAATTCAGTGAAATCTACATGAATACTTTGAAAAGGTCTTAAACAGGGTTCTCCTCCCCCTTTGAGGCTGTTTCTTGAGAACCTTTTTATTTATCTTTTTACAAACAATGCACCTTTCACAGATTTGTTTAGCTATAGTATAAATTCCTATGCATCCATACTTCCTTAGGATTAAATTACACATTGCTTGTACCCCCCAATGGCTCCCTTGATGTAAAATGGCCATTATTTCCCTCAAAATTTGTTTATTTAGCATTTCTCGTCCATCTGAGAGAATCCACTTCCCTTCTTATGTTTCAATAGCTCCCAATTCCTTTAATTCCTTTTTCTCTCCTTCAGTGAAAATTGAAGCCTCCTTGGGTTCAGATACACCAGGAGTAAGATTACACAACTTAACAAATTTAGGCCCCAAGGCATCTTCTTCGGCTACCTCATCTGCTAGTCTGTTCCCTCTAGCTTCCAAGGAGTTCCCTTTTTGATGCCCATTTACAGGGAATGCAATTTCTCTGGATAGGAGTAAATTCTTCAAAACCTGTTTCACCAGCTCCCCATGCACCAACTCCTTTCCTTTACTGTTAATTAACCCTCTTTCATCCCGTATTTTTCAAATGTTTGAACTACCCCCAAAACACCTTGAATCAGTATAAATCGTCCCTTCTGTCCCATTTAGTAATTGCAATGCTTGATTTAAAGCATAGAATTCACATATCTGGGCAGACCAATTGTTAAGTAATCTTGATTCTTTCATTCCCAAAGTAACATCTGTAATAGTCCCTGTAAGGGTTTTGTGCTGGGAAGCACAACTACAGAAAACAGCAACAAGGACATTCCTTGGTATCAGCCACAAAGTTTCAAAACAGTAAATCCTTCAATAGATGACTGTTTCTGACTGATGGTGGGATGAGCATCCATAAATAATAGGATGCTTTGAAGACAGAGGTTTAAGGAGTTACATTTCCAAGGTCTGGACAAAGAATAGACCTTAGTCTTAATCAATAGAAGCCTTGTGCAAGGAATTTAAGGAGGAAACATTTCCAAGGACTAAATCAACTTTAATGCCAATTACAAAGGACCATTTGACACTTGGAGGTTGTTAAAAGAGATACCTCTGATAGTGACAATGTCCAGCTGGGAGGAGTTTATGGAAATGACTTCTTGGGACTAATTTGAATATGAAGCGGGACAGCTTATGCATATGTATAGGTGTTACAAATTCCAAACACCTCTCCTCTATAAAAAGTTGAACAAAGCAATCTTCAGAGGAAGGAAGGAAGAAAAGAAGCATGGTAGGAACGAACGAAGGAATGAAGGAAGGAACTTCCCCCACCTGACAAGTGAAGTCGAGCGGTCCCCTGAGTCGTCGCGGGAACCAGTGGTGGTAGCTATAACTTTCCTGTAACTTTAAACTCTTTACCTTCTCTTTCTCTTTTTTCCCTTTTCTCTCTAACTCTCTCTCTCGTACCTTTCACCAATCTTGCTGTAATAAACTTCCTTATGATGCAGCATTTGACCTCGTTTGTGTCTTAATCTCACTCTGGGAATTATAAAGAATCTTGCCCCTGACCGGGCTATTCCGGAACGGGACAGTCCCATTTGAGCATATCCAAATTAACTGATGTGTAACATAAAGAGTTAAGTCATCATAATTGCCCATAGGTTGAGGGATCTGACAGGAAGATTTCTTAGTATATTCTAAATCTTTATAGCCAGGGTTACTATTACATCTCATGGCTGGATGGGGTGGCTTTGTGTAAGTTTGACACAAGGAGGTGGCACTGACCAAATGCCATAATGAAGGAATTAACCACAACCAACTGTTTTCTAGGTCCCCACCAGTGATACCATTTATAATGTTTGTGCAATTCCACAGGTGTTATCACATCAGGTTGTGTTGACACCCTGTGTGAGGCCACCAGGGGTAGCAATCCCTCCTGTCATCTCTCCTTCCCTCATGGGTTTGAGACCATAAGCATTTGGCAGGTGACCGTTGCATTATATCGAACCATATACATGAATTACTGGGTGTTGAAGGAAATTCAAAACACCACCGTATGTTTACTGGTTCCACATACCTCAGGACCAAGAGCTTTCCCCAGTATGGCTTATTGCCATTTCATATATCTGTCCATGGGTATCTGGATCAGGGCTGTTTGCTTCAGCATCCAAAGTCTTATTGTCCCAACAAAGGGAACATAAGAAAAATTTAGGCTCCAAATGGAGGTTTGAATTAATGTATTATTAAATGGCCACTTCCATTCAAAAGCGTCCCCAAATTATGGACTTATTCTGGTTCCAAAGCCAATCTAAATTTTTACCCATGTCCACAGGAAGAGTTGTTATAGGGATCCCTTGGGTAGGGGTATGTGGTAAAGGCAAACTGGTAATCACATGAGAAAAGTTAAGCATACAAGCAAAACCTTTGGTGTCCCAGTATGAATCAGCACTGTGGAAACCTGTTGGTTGAGCTGTTTCCCTCAGCTACCTTTTATTGGAGAGAATGGTTTTTGCCATAACAGCAAAACTTATATTAATAGTACTCCTAGTTCTCCACTTTACAAGTCAGCACAAAGAATTACAGCAACCCATTTTGGTTTGCAAAAGCAACATTTCCAATATTTCCCACAATATTCAAACATGCTCAATGTCCAGCAGTAGCTCCCAAAACAAAGGTGCAAGAACTAAAACAGCGAGGTCAGCATCGAGCCTGACAGGTCCCTGCCCTGAGCTGGGGTGGCACCAGAGACATATGTGCTCCCTTGTGTTGATGGAACACTGATGGTGCATCTCAGCAACTTGCTGCTGATGCCCTGGGCCTCTTTTTCCCCTGCTGTCATCTCTGCACCCACCTATAATTTCCTAAATTCTTACCTTCCATGAGGTGGGGATAGTCCTTTTGGGGAAGCCTGTCCCTCCAGCCAGCAGTGATGGCGTGTTCCCAACAGGTCACCCAGGAGTGTCTGCTTCACTGGGAGAAGCAGATGGACATCGACCTGGTCTGTGATGATGTGGAGAAACAGCTCTTCATAATAAGTCTGGCAATGCTGATCAGGTGAGTGATTTTTACCTATGCTGCCCTAAGCAGGTTTTGTAGCCCTGTTCCCTCACTGGCACCTGGTGAGGTACAAAACATTTCCAACCCCCAAAACCTGCTCTCATTGCACGGCACTCACCCCCTCAGCAGGATGCCCCTACAGCCTGGGTAGGAGCTGGCCTGGCAGAGGAGGTAATAGCTGGAAGCTTGAAAACTTGAAAGAATCGCTCCTTGGTGTAGCGTGTTGGCGTCCTCTGTCCCCCTTCAAGGAGTTTATGCCTTTCAGGGCCCTGCTGGAACAGGATCTCTGTCTCAGTTGCACACAGGTATGGAGAAGACAGTGTGTGCCTGCAGCTTGTCTGGTTTTCCCAACTCTGTCGGTGGGTCTAAGAAAAGCTGTTCCATTTCCAGCCAGCTCTGCTGTGCTCCGAGCAGCATGGCTGCAACAGGACTGCTGCTCTGTGTGCTTAGGCAATATATTTGATGGCAGTCATAAAGCCAAGCCCCCCTCTGCCTGCCTTTGTATAACCAGCTTTAAATGATGGGTAAAAAGCAAGCATGGCAAGAGCTGGCATGGGAGATGGGATCCAAACACAGGGTACGGCGAAGGGCAATCACTGCAAAGGCATCACCGAACTGGGAAGGAAATTGTAGCCCCTGGGAGTGTGAAGCCATCGCTCCTTTAGAGCATTTTTTCTTCTGAGTTGGGCCTTAAACAATGAAAAGATTAGTTTAATGTCCTGATATCTAAGGAAAGTTATCCCAGCTGGTATCTTCATAACAGCAGTTTGGGTTGTAAGTGATGGGGTTTGAACAGGAATCTCATGGGGTGTCAGGAATGTGACGGATGTGTGCTGAAGGGAGCTGAGAGCAAGACAAGCCTTCCTTTGGTGGAGCTGAATGTTTCTAGAAATGGTGAGGACTGTCACCAAAGCCAAGCCCATCTGCTCTTGTCTCATGTGGATGGGATTTCTCCTGGGGAGGAAAACATTTTGGATGCAATCAGGGATGGGCATGAGCATGTGCAGGGCAATTGAGCTTGGATGCTGATGGGGTGGTGCTTTGCCTCTGCCTAGGAAGTGGATGTCATCAGGTCATGCCAGGAGAGGATGCGGTGGTTCCTGGATCAGGCAGAAGCCCAGCTTGCGTAAGGAAGAGCTCCTCATCCCCTACCACGGGGCTAATGGGCAATTGCCGTTTTAATGAGTCCCCAGCAGACCCCCTCCCTCTCCCTTTGCCTGCAGATGTGAGCCCCATGCAGGCTCCCCAGGAAGCAGGTGGTGATACTTGTGGGGGCATGTAGCTGTCCGGGGGGAGCTGTGGAGAAGCAGGATGAGGAGGAAACTGTTGCACCCCTGCATGCCCCGTGACGGCAGCTGTTTGTGTGTTGAAGGTCCAACAGGATGGCCCAGCATGAGGTGGAGAGGGACCTGGCCAACAAGCAGGTGGCTACCACATTGATGAGCAGTGCCACCAGCGGAGGAACACCTCTGATGGCATCAGTTACTACTGAGGGGTGGAGCACATGGTTGCCACATGAGTGCATGCCAGGCTTGCCCATCCCCAGGATGCGCGGTGCCTCTCCCTGGCAGGGAACTGCTCTTCCCCAGCTCGCTGTGAGGACATGTGTCTCTGCACAGCATGTCCATCCTGCCTGTGAGACCCCGCCTCAGAGGGGACATTTGTTTCCACTCCCCAAAAGGGGAGAGCAACCCTCTACGTGGAGCTGGATGCCGAACATCAGGTGGGTGAATGCGAGTTCCACCTAGTTCAGCATTCTGTCAGGGCTCAGAGATCCGCCTGGAAATGAATGCAGCCCAGCCCCTCCACACCGCTCATGGAGTTGATGCGTGTTTCCAAGATGTACCAGCGCTTGCCTGAGTGCTCGTTGCTGGCATCAAGCCTGCGGGGGATCACCACTGCATGCAGAGGGCCTGGCAGGGAGCCAGAATGACATGGTCGATAAAGAGATGATGGTCCGAGGCCAGAGTTCAGCTGCTTGTGGGTGCCAGGAGTTGAGCTTGGCGTGGCAGTAAAGCAACGGTGACCTGAACTAGCACTTGCAGAGAGATGCCCAGAGTGGCAAAGGGTTGAGGGAATAAATCTGCTCATACAGGTGCGTGCAGTTTCTGGCGGGGCAGAGATGGATTTAATTGTTCTGATGTTTGAATAGCGATTCGCAGTAGAGCTCAGACGTGTTTAGCCAGGCAAATGAATGGCAAAGGATTGATGGTAAAATTCAGAGAGCATAAAGCGTGCTAAAGATGACCATGTTTAAAGTGGAGCTTCTGTGGTATTTAAGTCTCTGGTTGACCTTGTTCTGGGCTGCTACACAGACATGAACTTCATCCTGAATGCACAGGCAGGGAATCTGTTCCTGAGCGTGATATATGTTCCTCTGATTCATGTTAACATGAAATAATGTTGGGGTGCATAATGACAGACCCTTGTATGGTCAAGGGCCTGGGAGGGAAGGTTTGAGATTTTGCATGTACTAAATGAAGCCTGTTGAAGCAGAAAGGACTGCAAATCTTCACCTAAAGCACCACAATGTAGCACTTTGTGTGCATTGTGATACCTCTGGAGCAACGACTTGTATCTGAAAAGAAAGTGATCAACAGAGGCACCCTGAACCCAAAGAACCAGCTGCCCGACTATTAGCAAGACAAAAGCTACAGGATGTCTTGTGGGGGTTATCTGGCTGTCACTCCAACATGTCAGTTTAAGATGTATATGGTTATGTCTTGTGGGGGTCGCCTGGCAGCACTCCAGCCTGTCAGTTTACACCGGTGGGCTGTGTTATCCCTGGAAGGTATATAAGCCAGGGACTGGAACTGTTCGGTGTGCGTCTTGGTGGGGTGGAGACTCCCAGTACACCTGGTGCTGGCCGTGCACCCCAGCACCGTTTACTTGCTTTTATTCATTTAATAAATTATTCAATTTGGCTAAAATCCTGTTTCAGACCATATCATTTATAACAAATGAGTGCTCATTGGGTTTGGGTGAAGCCGGGGTTGATTATGAGCACAATGAGCTGATGGGATCTGCACGGTGTTGTGAAGCCAGGGCTGCCTTGGCGCTTCAGTGCCTCGGGCATGTAAATACGAGGCTGTCACGATCTACAACCTAGATGAGACTTGGTTTGGCAGAGGCTAAACCCCCTTGTGTTCCAACCAAACCTCAGATCGCTCGGGGTGGCTGGGGGCAGCTGGGCTTAACCCCTGAGTGATGTCCAGTTGCTAGGTGTTTTATCATGATAAGTTCTTAATTCAGAACAGAGTTGAGACTTGAAATGGAGTTAAGGTGAAGCTTGTTTTATTTGGAAAGAAACGTGCAGGGAAAGGGGGGAAGAAAGAGAAAATGGGGGTGAAAAAGAGAGATAGAGATAGAAAGAGAGAGAGAATGGAAAAAGGAAGAGGGGTGAGGGGTGTTGCAGAAATGTTGCTAGCTAGGGCCTGGCGGTCGGAAGATCACGTGATATGCGGGTAGGTAAGGCCCCTCCCCTATAGACAGTTGCAAGCAGGTGGAAGTGACGTCCCGAACCTCAGCTATATAAGGCTGTGTCACCTGTTAATAAACGCCATTTTGCCATCCATCATATTGATGTCTGTGTGCAAGTGGTCCGCGCGACCTGGTTTTGGTCGATGTGCCGTTCCTGAAACAGGCCGCCGTGCAGTTGCGAAAGGCAACATAATGGTGCCGCAAACCCGGGAATAAAACCCGGGAACGGGATTTTGCCTGGATTCGGGTGAACGGCGGCCGGAGCGGCTGGACCAGCCCGGCGGGGAGGACCTGCAAGGAGGATGGAAGCCCTTGCGAAGGTCGTATCTAAGTTATATAAGTGGTGGGGCGGGTCTGCTGAGGAGACCAGGGGTGCCCCGGAGATATATGGCATGGACCACCGCCGTAGGCGGGAAGGGTCTGCTGTGGAAGCCAGAGATGCCGGGAAAATATATGGCATGGACCAGTACCGCTGGCGGAACGGGTCGGCCAAGGAGGCCAGAGATGCCGTAGAGAAATTAGAGTTGGAGGACACGTGGCATGGAACACTGCCGCGTGCGCCCCAAGATGGCGCCGAGGGGGAAGGGCGGAGCGAGGATGCCTTCGGCGGGAACAGGGAGAAAGCGCACAAAGAGGAATGGGAGGGGAGCACAACTGAGGGGCGGAGAGCCGATCAGAGTGGCTACTTGAATAGAGCAAACGCCCCCCCCCCCCCCACCCCCCCCCCCCACCCCCCGCCCGGAGCAAAAGGCGGGGTGAGCCAAGAGGGAGGGGACGGCCAGCCCGCAAGGGAAGTGGGCGGGGCCGGAGTCAGAGAACCAGTCAGTCAAGTTCCAACTGCGGATCAGACACCAGCGGGGATGAGAGGCTCGCAACCCATCACAGAGCCGAAAGCCGCAGTAAAGAGAGACCGCAAGGGGGAAAAACTCCTCTCACGGATTGGAGGCTTGTTATAAAAGAAACTTGTAGGTTCATTTTTGATGGGGGAGGGATGACAAGAACGGGAGGACAACTGTGATTGTCCTTGAGCCCTCCAGAAATCATGGTCCCCCTGTATGATGCTTTTGGAAAACAAATGTACAACTGACTGCCTTTAATCTTCTAACTTTGACTGAGCCCAAGGCTCCCTGTGACGCAGTTGAAAATGCTAACCAAGACCAGCAAGATCTGCCTGTATCACTATAGATCCCATGGATCCGGAAGAAATCAAGAACCAGGACGGGATCCTGACCACAGCAATGGAAGTCAAGGGTTCCAAGTGCAGCCACAGTGGACTACGAGTTTTGCTGCAGGACATTCTGAATAGTTTAAAATATGTGTATGTTTGTGGTAAATAAAAATGAGAGAAATAGGGATTTCTGCACAGCCTAAGGTCACAGGCTGCAATTGGTGCCAACACAGAAATGTGAGGCGGAAGTTACCTGCACCTCTGACACTCCTGATTGGCGAAAAGCAGGGGGAATTTGGGCAATGGGTTTCAGGAGTGGGAAATTTCAGGATGGATATTGTCAATGGTCAAATTTGGATTACTGGATTTGGCAATTCGGTACATTTACTGCCATGCTTGTTGAGCTTTCTGCAAAGGGCCCTTGCAGAAACCTCTAAAAGCAGCTTTTGTGCAGATACTAAAAAAGAAAAATTGTCAAGGAGGACAGCCGGCCTGTCGGCAACCTGGCTCTCCTTGCAAAGACACAGGCCCTGACAGTATCCTTGAAATTCCTATGAAACAGAAAAATTAGAAGTATTTGTTAATCCTTGAAGGCAGGTGGACAGACCGCCTCAAACCAGGAAGTAAGTGAACGTGTCACAGCAGGTGTGCAGAAAACATTTTTAGATTGCCACATTTTGTTGTATGGCGTTTGGTTTATGGAACAACTTTCAGTGTTAGTTAAATAAGGACCGAGGTTTTTGTTCAACTTTCTTTAACAAAAGTTAAGAGTTTCTGTTTACAGGACTGGATCGTCGGACGCCCCTGTAACCTGTACACCCCAGTGGCAAGTGTCCTGTCCAAGCCTGGGAGTCCCGCACTGGCAGAATCCAGATGACGGCAAAATAGCCTCCGCGGGGGTGGGGGCTGCAATGCCTTTGTGTGATCCTGCGGGACCCCATACTCCCATTCAATGTTACCCCCAGTACTGGTTCACTGTGCACTCAAGTTTAATGTTATCCCTAAGCTACCTCAGGTTACACCCCATTGTTATTATTGTAATTTGGTTAGGCATAGGGAGGGGGGATATGTTGCAGAAATGTTGCTAGCTAGGGCCTGGTGGTTGGAAGATCACGTGATATGCGGGTAGGTAAGGCCCCTCCCCTATAGCCGGTAGGAAGCAGGCGGAAGTGACGTCCCAAACCTCAGCTATATAAGGCTGTGTCACCTGTTAATAAACGCCATTTTGCCATCCATCATATTGATGTCTGTGTGCAAGTGGTCCGCGTGACCTGGGTTTGGTCGATGTGCCGTTCCTGAAACACGCCGCCGTGCAGTTGCGAAAGGCAACAGAGAGGAGGCTATATCTACCATCGCTAGGCTACGACATTCCATCTGATGGCAGAGTATTCTCTGGGTCTGATGGGATGGGAGAGCATTCCCTTCTTTGCACCTCGATGATGAAGATGAAGGTGAAGAAGATGAAGATTTTTTCCCTCTTGTTGCATCCCTTTTTGTAGGGATACCGCTCCTTTGTCTCACTACAAGCTTCAAGGTGGATCACGGAATGTCCAATATGTGAATGGCTCCCAATGTGTGTTCCTGATAGTGGAACAATGGCTCCAGATGTGTGCTCCTGATAGTTGAATGCTCTCCTGATGTGTGAATGGTTCCTGATGTCTCTCCTTTCGTATATCTTCTGGGTGGCTTGTTGAATAGTCATTAGGTTGAATAGTGATTTGGTCATTAGCCTGGGCATGACTGGTGGTGATGTAAATGAGGTTTGGTTAGGTGAAAGGAGAAGGTGGGGGACAGGGACGGGGGAACACGACATGGGACGGTTCCGTTGGCAGTTGGTAAGGCATAATTCCAGTACCTTACAGAGGCCTGATGAAAATCCCTGTTTTCCTGGGGGAATTTGGTTTGTCGGAGCTTTCCTAAGGATCACATTTGTCTCTCTGTGTTAGTACTGGATAAGCTTTATGGAACCAGTGGTGTGCGGATGTCTCCCACCCTTGGGATGGGGCTCGGAAACCTCTGCTGTGACAGACAGCAGGGGCAGAGAGGCTTTTCCCTCAAGAGACATCACTGAGGGATCTCTGCCTCTGTATGTGGCAGAGCGATGTCGGGGAAGACAGCAGGCCTGCCAGTGGCCTCTCTTCTCCCAAGACATAAGCCCTGACAATATTCTTCTGTTCCCATGAGAAAGAAAAAGTTACTCATGCTGAGAGGATCATAATAATCACATTCTCAAAACACAGTGGCCTTGCTGATAGGGGTACAGGCCACCCTAAACCAAGAAGCAGGTATGGGAAGGTATTTGGGAGTAACAGAACATGTTAGGAGCCAACCATAACAAGAGGGTCAAAACAGCAGGTGTGCGGATACTTTTAGGTATTAAAGGTAAACTAAGGATATTTAGCTATAAGATAGGTTTATCAGAGCTTGTTATAATTACTAACCAATCAATATGGTGTGAACAGTGTGTGTAACCAATTAGCAGTTTTTTAGCTTGCCACGTTTGCAGCAAGAAAGGTATATAATCTGTGTGATTTCACCTAATAAAATGGCTGGATGGCTGGCTGGCTTCCTGGCTTCACCTAGAATTCATATATTGAATTGTGTATTGCTCCCTATTGGACGCCACAGAGCGACAATGGTCTGAGCCCACTGATGAACCCGGGTTTGACTGCAGACGGACAGAGGAAAACGGAACTGAGGTGGTCACTTGAGAATATATTTTCTAATGTATGCACATGCCTGTCTCCCCCGCCAGATGCTGCAGGAAATCTCCCAGCTTGAGAGCAGCATGGAAGCCATCCGAAAAGCCATTTGGGAGAAAGGGCATCCCTTAGAAGTGGCTCAAACCTGTCTGGACAAGCGCACGTGCAGACACAACATGAAGCTGTGCTGGGACACTGCCCAGCTCTGGTGAGTCTTTCCATGAGTGCCCTGACCCAGGGAAAAGCGCTGAGCAGGTATCCCAGCCCTTGGGTGCTGAGAGAGATGCACACCTGCACAGGGGGCTGTACACTGTGTGTGGGCACAGCCAGATGCCACCCCATGAGGGGCTGGATTTTTCCCACTTGGGTGACCTGCCCCATTTCTCCCTATGGCTCCCAGTGGGATGTGCTTGGTTTTGAAGGATGAGCCCTTTACTGGTGCTGAGAGCACTTGTCTCCTTCCTTTTGGGGAACGGCTAAAAAGGATGTGTGTTAGGGAGAGGGAGGCAGTGAAGACCATCCTCCCCTCCCTGGGGACACTGTAAATCCCATCACAGACACATGAGCTCTTTGGGATTGCACGGGGCTGTGGAGGAGCAGACTGCCTGGAGTGCCCAGCAGCACCCAGTGAGGCACAACGAACCTCACACCTCTTACTGGGAGCCCTCTGGGCATGACGCTACAGGAAGCTGTTCAAGACCACTTGACAGCCAACCCATGGGCTTGTTCAGCATCTCTCCATCCTCCATGTATTTCACAGTCACTTGGAGCCTCTCCCAGCTGTCCTGCTTAGCTATGTGTGCATCCGTGGGGGTAGGGAGGACCCCACACAGGGAAACCCAGGAGGTTGGACCAGCAAACCCATAAAACTGAGGAGGAACAGGAAACCACAGCTGCTCATGCTTCTTCTCGGTGGCATGAGGTGCTCCAGGAGACATGGCTGAGCACTGCTGGAGTCTGACAGACAACCATGTCCTCGGCTTTCCCAGGCCTGCCACAAATGCGGGGGGGTCCGATGTAGTTGGCACATGCCAAGGGGGGAGATCCTGTGGCCAAGGAGCCCACCAGCAACAGTGTGCTAGAAACCACCCCCTGTGATGGGACTGCTAACGGGGGCCTGTTGTTGTTTTCCAGCCTTGTCAGTGAGTCTATGAAACCAAAGAGATGCTCCAGAGCCTTCAGCAGTGGCTGGGAGATGCCGAGAACGCGCTGCAAAGGCTGGTTCGTGCCAAGTTGGTCTTGGAGCATGACCTGGCCATGAAAGCCAACTCGCTCTTCATCGACCAGGAGAAGTGCATGGGGATGCACAAGGCCTTTCCCAGCACGGTGCAGCTGCTGGGTTACATTTAGGCTGGACTCAGCTGCACTCACAGCAGCTGAAGTATTCCTGGTTTTGCTAGTATGCCTTCCTGGTTTTGTGAACATTTTTGAAAATACATGATGAGACTTTGTGTCACACAGGGTACTGGGATTTCTTTTTCCCCTTCGGTTTGTCTCTTTTCGCCACTCTTTCACAGGGTGCCAGAAAGGAGCTGAAAGGATCCTGAATGCCCCTAGGAGCAAACGCGCTCATAGGCTGTGATCCCTACCCTTTCAGGCTGAGATCTGAGGAGAAACATGGCTGTGCCTTCCCCCTTTTGAGCAGGTCTGATGTGGAAAAATCAGCAGGGGAAGTCAAGCCAGTTGTCAGGGGAATTAGCTGTTGCCATCCCTAATGTATTTTTGATGGCGCAGCAGAAGAAACATGAAACATCCCCAAAGGTGTTGCCCTGTATTCTGTTTCTAAAGAGAAAACCTTGAATTTCCAAATGATTTCAAATCTTACATGTCATTTGAAGTGTTAGTGCTGGGGTCCAAAAGAAGTACTTTTGGGGAGCTAGTTGAGGAAAATGCTGTGGGTTGGATTTTGGTGGTGTGGGTGGGTTCCTAATTGAACCTCATGCAGATAGTTGGTTGGTGGAAGTACTAAAGCACTTTAAAGATAATGGATTGGGTTCTTAAGTCACCCCCCTGACTGCCGTGATATGCTATGGTTAGCCTCAATAGTTCATCTACCAGTCTTCTT
Organism: Laterallus jamaicensis coturniculus; assembly: GCA_022605575.1. Classification (NCBI taxonomy): domain Eukaryota; kingdom Metazoa; phylum Chordata; class Aves; order Gruiformes; family Rallidae; genus Laterallus; species Laterallus jamaicensis. The sequence continues at coordinate 45,056,448 of JAKCOX010000004.1, read as the reverse complement.
TCTGATCCCTTTACTGGTTTCTGGCTTTGTTAAGAATCTTGTGTTACTTGCCCCACACAGGGAGAGGGAAATGCTGGGTGTCTGTGTGGGAAGCCAGAGCTGGTGGTTGGGACACAGCAGAACTTCATACCAGGCAAGGCTGTCTGTCATTGGTGGCCAATGGGTAAGTTTAATGATGAAGACAAATGACCACAAAGCGGGACTCTGATTAGGTTTTTTTCTTTTTTTTTTTTCTTTCCTTCTTTTTCATCTTTTTAACCATTTCTTGAGCTCCCTCTGAAGGAACAGCCACCAGCTCTTGGCTGGCAGAAGGAGAGACCATGGCATGGGGCACATGAGAGGGTTTTCTTCTCCCACCCCGCTCGAGATCCATTTTTTTCCCAACTTGGGGTTTGTTGTTTTTTAAATTTTTTATGAAAAAAATAATAAAAAAGAAAAAAATTAAAAAGCAAAGCACTGCTCCAAGTCTCAGCTTTACAAGGCAGACAAAAAGCTCCAGAAGGGATACACAAGCTCAAGGTGCTGAGGTACGGAAACCTGAGGTACTTTCTGTGTGTGTGTGTGTGTGTTTTGCAGGGGAGGTTGGTTTCTCAGGGGTTTGGGGTTGGTTTTGTTTTCAAATTACCCCTATTCACTCTCAGGAGGTCACAGCATAGTTACACAGTTTCCGTCACAAAACTCAAGGGGCAACATCATACACAAGCCACCCTGTTCACAAAATGGGCAAGGACCCCTTCCTGCTCCTGAGCAGGAGCCCCGAAAGCTCTCAAAAGGTCCTCCTCCCACACACCACGTTTTCATAGCTTCTACTGTTACTCTATTAAACAAATAAGTGTAAACAGTCATAAACAAACGCAATGTAATACTAAACTCTTTTGATGATGGTAAGAGAAGTAGTTTACAATAGGTTTACCGAAGTTTACAGCAAGTTTTGTAAAAGAAATGTGAATTCTGGCAGCAGTGCTTGCTCCTCATGCCTGTCAGTGGGCAGGTCCAAGCAGGAGTCCTTAGTCACAGTTTTGTGGGTTTGCACATTTGATTCACAAATATGAAGTGGAAGAATTGACTGAAGCCTATCACTTAGAGGGGAAAGATGTGAGAGAGGGATTGCCCCCAGCAGAGAAAATAAAACTGTACAGACTATGCTTGAGATTTTTCAAGCACTACAACTGCTTCTCCCTGTATTGTATTCTTTACCACAGTGCTTCACCAGAATGCCCTTTGAGCCCCACACCTTCAGAGAGATACAGAAATAATTTTATCCAGACTGAACAACATCGATGTGTTTGAAGAGGATGCAATTCGGCTGGAAAGCACAGGACAGATGCTTGTCCTATTTGTCCTTTGTGTTGTGTTAGGTAAGGAGCATGGCAGGTAGCAGGGGAGAGCTCTGTGGCAGAAGTCAGGCTTCATTCTGTGCTCATGTGTTCTGCACTGGAGACAAAGTGGGGTGCAAGTAACAGCTCGTATGTTATGCTCCCTGCAAGGAATACAGGATATTTTAGCAGGAAGCATTGCTAAAGCAGTATCCTTTTTCCACCTTTGAGAAGGCAGCAGTATATTCCAGGAGCTGGAGGCATGGCAGCATGAGTCACGATAATGCATAGTAAGATGTCAGCTTTCTCTGGTGTTTGGAGCAATGCGAGTCATTGGATGATGAAAGAAACGTACAGAACTACCCAAATCCATTGCCTTAAGATGCTTCAAGCCTCAGCATAATGGATAGTACCTGTTCTGTTGCCAGCCTAAATGCTCAGTTGTACAAAAAAATAATTAATGCACTGGGGATCAGTAGCTTCTCCAGTTCGGGTATGTGAATGTCTTATGTTAGCAATCATATGTTAATCTGTTAAATATGTTACAGCATCTGTCAGCCAGTATATGCTTAAACTTTTTGTGCTTCATCAATATATCAGCAGTAAATATAAGTGTTTGTTTTGTTATGAAGCAACCAACGTTTTGTTAGAATAACAGTGATCTGCAGTGTTTTTGCTGTATGATTTTTCTTCAGAAAAGCAACTTGCAATATGATTTTCTAGAGGGTTTCTCATTCTTTACTTCAGCTGGGTTCCAGGCCTTTTATAGGTTATCAGCATTGACTTTGGTTGTAGAAAAAAGTTCAGTTTTGAATTTGTGATGATGACATTGGGGGGGGGAGGAGGTTGTTGAGGGAGGGTTGCTTCTGTTGGTTTTGATCAATAAGATTGTTATTCAACATCTAGGATTCTAGTAACAGAGTTCACAGCGGCATTGCTCTCCTGTATTGTGGTCAGGAATGGGTTTTGTTGTCTGTTGATTCTTTTTTTCATGGTGTAGGAAGTACTGCTACTTTCAGGTTTACTGTTTATTTTCTTTACTTACTGTTTACCTGTTTACTTTCAGGTGGCAGCGGTGTCCTGTTCTGGAATAGCCCGGTCAGGGGCAAGATTCTTTTATAATTCCCAGAGTGAGATTAAGACACAAACGAGGTCAAATGCTGCATCATAAGAAAGTTTATTACAGCAAAATTGGCGAAAGGTACGAGAGAAAGAGTTAGAGAGAAATGGGAAAAAGAGAAAGAAAGATAAAGAGTTTAAAGTTACAGAAAAATTTTAGCTACCACCACTGGTTCCCACGACGACTCGGGGGACCGCTCGACTTCACTTGTCAGGTGGGGGAAGTTCCTTCCTTTCTTCCTCCTTCGTTCCTTCTTTTCTTCCTTCGTTCTATGCTTCTTTTCTTCTTTTCTTCCTTCCACTGAAGACTGCTTTGCTCAACTTTTTATAGAGGAGAGGTGTTTGGAATTCGTAACACCTATACATATGCATAAGCTGTCCCGCTTCGTATTCAAATTAGTCCCAAGAAGTCATTTCCATAAACTCCTCCCAGCTGCGCCTGCGCACTGCCTCATGGCGGTGGTCGTCAGGGGGTCTTCAGGATGAAGGCCTGTAGTCTTCATCAGGCTAAACTTTTCACCTCTTCCTCCTGACGCGTGCGTAGTCACCAGTATCCCAGCTGGACACTGTTGCTATCAGAGGTATCTCCTCTAACAACCTCCAAGTGCCAAATGGTCCTTTGTAATTGGCATTAAAGTTGATTTAGTCCTTGGAAATGTTTCCTCCTTAAATTCCTTGCACAAGGCTTCTATTGATTAAGACTAAGGTCTATTCTTTGTCCAGACCTTGGAAATGTAACTCCTTAAACCCCTATCTTCAGAGCATCCTATTATTTATGGATGCTCATCCCACCATCAGTCAGAGACAGGCATCTATTGAAGGATTTACAGTTTTCGAAACTTTGTGGCTGATACCAAGGAATGTCCTTGTTGCTGTTTTCTGTAGTTGTGATTCCCAGCACAAAACCCTTACGAGCGGTGTCTGGTGATGCAAGGTGTTGCCTTCATATCTGCAGAAGGGCCGCTGAGATCTGTGAATTTGCTGGCCAGAGCAGCACATCTGAAAAAGTCAGGATGGCCCACGTAACAAAAGCCATAGAAGAACTGTTTTCCTCACCATATATCAATTTCATCAGGTAAAAAATGTTCCAAAGGAATTTCTTTGCTTTTGAGTCTTTTTCACTGGGCTGTTTTTTCCAAAACATTCAGTCTGTTGTCAGCAACCTTTGGGAGCATATGCCATGCATTGTGTTTTGTGGAAATAGGATCCCAAGCAAGCCTTGTAGCACAGCTAGGAATGAAAGGTACAAAAAACCCAGTTAAAGATGGAGAACTGTAGATAGTGCCCTGAACACAGTTTCCAAGTGCAAATTCCTTCCAGTTAGAACTAAACCTGGAAGATCTCTTCAGGAGCCCCCAACTACAAACACTACTGGCTATTCAGCATACTGCACCAGACTTTGAGCTAGACTGGAGGAAAACACAATCAGAGACACACAGTGTAGGCCTCAGGTCCTCAAGAGTCAACTCTTGCCCTCTACATAACCGTGTTTTTGCCACTGTCTCTGCTTGTTTAGATGCAACTGCAGACATGGGAGCAGAATGCAAGACTCTCCCATTTGAACTGGTTTGTTTAACATAAACAGGTTGTGTCTATGGTGGGAATACATGTAAAGAATTCTGTTGCTGTTCGGTGCTTTGCACAGGCTGTAACTGGTAAAGGACTATACTAGTTTCTGGTCAGAAGGAAAAAAAGAGTCCCTTCCATGGGGACTCAGGGCTGCAAATAAGATACTTTGTTGGATATGTAAGGTCACAGCTTTTGCTGGGTTAGTTGTGCCTGGAAATCTCCCTGTTGATTGAATTCATAAATCTTCAGTTGACTGTAGCACAGGGCAGAACATGTATGATGCACAGAATGGAATGTGTTCAGAGACACTGCAGGAAAAGTGGAGTGAAATGTATTGTGGTGCCAGTGTTGCAGGCTGTAGTATACCCCTCTCAGGTAGAAAAATGTCCTGCACTTAAATACGAGGTTACCAAGCCATTTCCCTTCAGGACTCTTTTCTGATGCTTCCGAAGTTCTAAACTTGGCAGACTGATTTTTGCCTGTGTTGTTTTGATATTCAGGAATGCCTCGCTGCACAAACACATCTTTCTGAAAGCCACTTTAGCCGAGTTTTGCAGGGCAGGATTTGAGGAGGCAACATTGCAGCAGGTATGTTTGTGCTTCAGAGTAATTGATGTTTTTTCCTCTTAGAGGGGAGCACTGTCAAAATTATCAGGCAGAAGTTACAAATACTTAAATATTTGGGGATTTCATTAGAATTTGATGGACGACAATATGATCATAGTATCATAGAATGGCATGGGTTGGAAGGGACCCCAAGGATCATAGAGTTCTAACCCCCCTGCCACAGGCAGGGCCACCAACCTCCAGGCCTGGATCTACATAAGGTTGCCCAGGGCCCCATCCAACCTGGCCTTGAACACCTCCAGGGACGGAGCATCCACCCCCTCTCTGGGCAGCCTGTTCGAGCCCCTCACCACTCTTTCTGTAAAAAGCTTCCCCCTAATACCTAATTTAAACCTTCCTTCCTTTAGTTTTAATCCATTCCCCCTTGTCCTGCCATTGTCTACCCTTCTAAAAAGTTGATTCCCCTCCTGTTTGTATGTTCCCTTCAGGCACTGGCAGGCTGCAATGAGGTCCCCCTGCAGCCTCCTCTTCTGCAGGCTGAACCAGCCCAGCTCCCTCAGCCTCTCTTCGTAGGGAAGCTGCTCCAGCCCTCTAATCAACTTTGTGGCTCCTCTGACCCCTCTCCAACAGTTCCACATTTTTCTTGTATTGGGGCCCCAGATCTGGAGCCCCCAGCTGGGGCCTCAGGAGGGCAGAGTAGAGAGGGACAATCCCCTCCCTGTCCCTGCTGCCACCCCTCTGCTGATGGAGCCCAGGATCCCATTGGCCTTGAGAGCTGCAAGAGCCACTGCTGGCTCATGGGAAGTTTCTCATCCACCAGAATCCCCAAGTCCTTCTCAGCAGGGCTGCTCTCAAGAAGCTCTTCTCCCAGTCTGTATCTATGTCTGGGATTCTTCCGGCCCAAGTGCAACCCCTGACACTTGGCAGTGTTGAACCTCATTAGGTTCACCCAGGCCCACCTTTCCAGCCTGTCAAGATCCTCTGGATGGCTTCCCTTCCTTCTAGGGTGTCAACCACACCACTCAGCTTGGTGTCATCCCCATACTTGCTGAGGGTGCACTCAATTCCATCATCGCTGTCATTGATAAAGATGTCTGGGTTGGAAAGGACCCCAAGGATCAGAGAGCTCCAACCCCGCTGCCACAGGCAGGGCCACCAACCCCCAGGCCTGGATCTACACAAGATTGCTGGAGGCTTTGGGGGAGGCAGACTTTTATTACTTCCTTGACAAAGTTCCCACAGTTGGTGCTTAAAGAGCAGCATGTCTACAGTTTGAACAGATCCGAGCTCATTTTCCTTCCCCTCCCATAGAAGTGGAGGGAAGCAAGCTGCTTTTTTTATTTTCACCTTGCTCTGCCAAATTGCAGCAGGAGGTAAACGTGACCTGTCCCCTCTTCTCTCTTTTTCAATAGATCTACCATCAGCACGTTGCACTGTGTAGAGCTGAAGGCATTCCGTGCCCTACAGTATCTGACATCATGTCAGTTTGCTCAAGGCTCAGTGCCTGTGGGCTCTTGCAGACAGAATCCAGCACTGAGTATCTCCACGTGCAGGTGCGACTGAACATCAGCCAGGACGATCTCATCTATGCACTCCAGACTCAAAACATCACTTAGAGATTTTACTAGTTTTTAATGCTCGTAAATATTTTAAATATTGTTTGGTTTTAATTTTAATTGATAACATTGACACGTTGAAATGTGTTTTGTGTTAAGTACCTTGCGTAGATGTTAGCTGTGTTCAGTACCTTGCTTAGATGTGTTAAGTATTTGCTCTGTTGTGTTAAATACCTTGCTGTGATGTAATAAGCCCCTCTGATGGAAAAACACTCGAATGCAGGGTTTTGAAAATAAGAATAATTTCTTTTTGAACCACGTGCACTTGATACGTCACTACTGCAGGTTTCATGGATGCAATGGAGAAATGCACTATTGCTGTTTTAGAAGTACAACTACACTTATCACAACCACAAGAGAGTCACAGGATACACTGCTGCCACCACAACAGTCACAGTATTCAGTATTACTGCCTGTAGCTGAGTCACATAACTCACTGTTGCCGCCCACAGGCAATGCACAAGGTTCAATATTACAACCATAGCAGGTTCACTGAACACCCCTGTTGGAGTACGTGCACGCAGGCACAGAGTACAGAGTAAAGCAAAGCAGAAGAAGCGCGGCATGACCAATCAGGATCAAGGTCGAGATGACCTTAAACGAAGATAGCCCTCAGAAGAAGCAAGTGAATCCGGGAAAAACTGGTTGAAGGAGCTGTAAGAATGAAAACAAGAGTTGTAAGAATGAAAACAAGAGGCAGGCTTATGATGATGTAACCTGTAACAAATAACCAGTGATAGTTTGACTAGTAGGCATATATTAACTACAATGTATAAAAGGAGCTAACTTAGAGCTAATAAACGAAGTTGCTTTTATCACTCATATTGAGTAGGCCTGCTTCTTCCCCCGCCGGCAAATGGCGCCCGAACAGGGACCCTGAGACCAACGTACCAGGGAACCAGAACGGGAAGGACCCTGAGACTAATGCACCAGGGATCCGGAATCGACCAGGGCAGCGGGGCCGAGACGGACCCATCTAGCGGCGATAGGCGGGGTAAAGATCCGGCGGCAAAGTACGGGGATCGGCCCGGGGACACGCTCTCGTCCGTGGCACCGAGACTACCCAGGGATCGGCCGCACCATAAATAGAAGACGTCATGGAAACAGAGGTAGTTCTCAAATTATTACAAAGCTTTTTACAAAAGCAAAGTGTAGGTCCGGTAAAGGACCCGATAGCAGGCGACTACGACCACGGTTGGAGAAGTAGTCCGGACCTGATAGCAGGCGACTACGACCATGCTTGGAGGAGTAGGCTGTTGAGTGGACCCGGAAAGGCAAATTTTTTGCGGTTGGACGCAGTGTTGCTGAAAAGCATTGATTTACCTACTTAGGAAACTATAGGAATTTAAATCCTTGACAAACCCTCAGTTGGGGCAAAAGAAGCTAAGTCGTTAACAACTCCCAGGAAATTAAGTAAAAGAACTTTAACTGAAATAGAGGCAGAACTCGTTGCTGCCGCTTCAGCCTTTGCAGCTTTAACACTGATTACGGGTTCTACAGAACTGATTCAAAAAGAAAAAGAAAATCTACTACGGAGAATGTGGTTTTGTTTCTGGGTGCTCTTTCACCTATCCCAGTTACTAGACTAAGTAAAAATGCCGTGTTATCAGAGCAAAGTTATAAATCTGTCGGAACTGAAGGGGAGCGAGTAGTGCACGTAAATCTGCCACCACGGTCTGCACTCCCTCCACTGTGATGCCTTTGGAAAGAAAAAATGTGAAAACAAACGTACAACCAACTGCCTTTAATATCTATCTGCCTCTGACTTTTACTGAGCCTAAAACACCCTATGGCGCAGTCAAAAATGTTAACCCACATCAACAACTTAGACCTGTCCTTGAAAAGCTGGAAAACATAAAGCAGAGAAGACAACGGCATGCCCTGTTGTAAAAGGGTTTGAGCCCCCACCCGAAAACTACAAAGACGGAGAATCACCGATTCAGGCACAGAACAGTGTTGCCCCCGTGGACAAGGAAGCTATGAGCACAGACAAGAAACCTAAGGACAGAGAATCCTATGGAGATGGACAAGTATCAGCTTCAACAACCATCGGATCAGGGACACTCATCAATATATCGCTGTCTCCTGACACCCGAGAGACTCCGCACAGACTGCTCGGAGGAGCCTGGTCACGTAAGGTGGCGTGAGAACGGGAAAAACAGCTAAATCAGGGTATTTTGATTCCTACTCAATCTCAGGAATCACCAGGGAAACGTTTGTGTGGGAAAAAGCGGGTGGCAGAGAGAGTTAGTAGTGGGCCAGTGGGAGGTGGAAGGAACGGGGTCCTAGCACTCACCCGGGGCTCAGTCATGGTGAACAACGGGATCACACTGTGGTTTATGGCGGGGGGAGAACAGCACTGCGGGCAGTGGCCGAGAACCACCCCACCCCCCACCCCAGCCCCCCCCACACCCCAACCCTCCCACCCATATCGGCTGGATGTGACAACTCGTGTCTTGCAATGTCGTTTGTCTGATTAATTGTTTGCAGCATTCGTTTGTTCGTATGTGCTATAAGTTCGGGGCTGTGTTTGTCCACTGAGAGCAAGGCTGGTTACTTAGCAAAAATTAATTTTTTAACTCGAGTATTGAAAAAGGGCAGCTCATATTAAAAGTTAACCTGGAAAACAATGATCGATAGCTGCTTTCTTGAGAAAAAAAAATAAAAAAATAAAAAAAATGAAGCCTTCCACAAGTTTGTGGAACAAGCAAAAAATTTTTTTTTTAAAAAAGATTGGGTTTTTTTTTCTTTTCAAAAGGTGTCACTGGGTACGCTCCCACAAGGCAGAAAAAATTCAGCAACTATGTGCCAGGCTTATGTAGCCTGGGCGTTTGCTCCAGTACGACAAACACATCCTGATCTAATCTTTTATCATTATATAGTTACTATATTGATTGTGGGGAAAAAACTTGGACATTGAAAGTTTGATTCATGAGTCAACAGTGCATTTGAAAAGCAAGGGGTTACAGATTACTCCATAGAAAAATTCAAAATAAGCCAGTGTGAAAATATTCGGACTGACAAATTGATAAGGTACTGTAACACCTCAGAGGATTGCAATCAAAACTGGGGTTGGCATGTTAAATGATGTTCAAAAATTACTTAGAAATGTTAACTGGATTAGATCATTGTGTGGTATTATGCATCAGTACTCTGTTACTCAGACTCACACCCACACTGAGCTAACTGACTACATCTAAGTCTAGCAGGAAGAAATCAGAGAGCAGACAGGCTGGTTGCACCGGCCGGGGCTGCTCCCTCAGCAGACAGCTTTGCAGGAGCTCAGAAGTTGCATGAAATTTTGTTTACCAATCTGCTAAAGTGCTTTAACGACAATACCACTTGTTGGTTGCTGAAACTAAAAAACTTGTACAATACAAAGCCATGACAGAACATATGAATCAAACTCTCAAGCGTTTGCTTCACAAACAATAAGGGGGAGAGAATGATAGCTCTCCAGCTGGTTGATTAAATGAGGCTCTGTATGTTTTGAACGGAAAAGTTCATGTTAGATGTTAGTGAAATGAAGTTACAGGTACTAACCTGGGAAAGGAGATTTGCCTATGTCATTACAGATATGGGAACCAAGCAGATAAAGCTGTGGATCCAGAAGAAATCAAGCTTGCATGAACCAGGACGGGATCCTGATCACAGTAACTGAAGTAAAGTGTTCCAAGTGCAGCCACAATGGACTATGAGTTTTGCTGCGGGACATTTTGAATACTCTTTTAAATATGAGTGTGTTAGTGATAAATAAAAATTAGAGAAACAGTGATTTCTGCACAGCCTAAGGTCACAGGCTGCAATCGATGCCTGCACGGAAATGTGAAGCTGAAGTTATCTGCACTTCTGACATTCCTGATTGGCAAAACAAACAGATACAACAGCAAAGGTATCAAGGCACTTAGCTACAGATGCGGATTCTGTGAAACATGCAGCAGCTGATTTGTGCTGCTGGCTCACAGACATAATTGTGAAAGTTTTGGAAGGTATGTGCTGCAGGAATCTGGCTGACCACTCTCAGTCGATTCATGTGAGCATTCAGAAATTAAGAGATCAAACAGAATTGGTTTCATGAGTGGGAAATTTCAGGATGTATATTGTCAATGGTCAAATTTGAATTATTGAATTTGGCAATTCGGTACTTGTCTTACATTTACTGCCGTGCTTGTTGAGATTTCTGCAAAGGGCCCTTGCAGAAACCTCTAGAAGCAGTTTTGTGGCGCAGATACAAAAAGAGAAAAATTTGTCAAGGGGGACAGCAGGCCTGCTAGCAGCCTGGCTCTCCTCGCAAAAACACAGACTCTGACAGTATCCTTGAAATTCCCATGAAACAACAAAATTACTCATGCTGAGAAGTTTTGGTAATCACTTTTTCAAAACATAGCAGCCTTGAAAGCAGGTGTACGGACTCCCTCAAATCAAGGAGCTGTGAGAAAGTATTTGGAAGTAAATGAACATGTCATGAACCAGCCATAATGAGATGGCCAAAGCACAGCGTGCGGATAACTTTTAGACATTAGAGGTAAACTAACAATGTTTGGCTATAAGGCATGCTTATCAAAACTCGTTATAATTACTAATTAATCACTTTGGTGTGAACAGCATGTGTAACCAATTAGAGGTTTTTAGATTGCCACATTTTATAGTATAGCTTTTCATTTATGGGATGGATGAGCTGGTTACCTTCAGGTATCACCTCAGGAACCGCAGGAGTTGGAGCTTCTGGGTTCAGTAAAGGCTGATGCATGCTTGTATTTTAACCATACACGTAGGAACCAAAGCTCGCCCACCAATGTAAATTCTAGCATGGCTGTTTATCGCAACACTACAAGCTGGTGCAATTATACTTCGCCTAACATTTCGGTATCTACTAACCATCCCTTGCAGCTACCGCCTGGTAATTTACTGAGATGCGGAGACCGTGCCTGGCCAGGTATCCCATCACGTCTAAGAGGGGGGCCATGCACGCTTGGCCGCTTATCTCTGTTAACGCCTAACACCCCTATGATATTTAACATGAGCCGTCATCATCACCGAACCAGAAGGCAGATACATGCTTTTAATAAAGAATGCAACGACCAGGTAACATTCTGGTCACTGGAGGAGATTATATCTGCATCTCTTCTCACTCCAGGGGTGTCAGCAACAACTGCACACAATCACCTAAACAAGTTGAGGTGTTGGCTAGCAAAACAAACAAATGCTACTTCTCTTGCACTTTCCAGTCTTTTGCTTGATGTTGATTCTGTCCGCCATGCTACGCTGCAAAATAGAGCTACAATTAATTTTCCTTTACTTGCCCAAGGCCATGGATGTGAAAGCGTTGAAGGAATGTGTTGTTTTAATTTGTCAGATCATGGACAATCAATCCATGAACAATTAAAATGGTTGAAAAATCAGGTAAAGAAGGTTACAGTGTTTAATGGGAGGTTAGACGGTTGGTTAAGCTCTTGGGGAATAACGGGTTGGCTTAGTGACTTGGTTAAAGAAGGTATACAATGGCTATTAATTATTATAGTTGCTATTATAGTAGTACGTATTTTATTAGCTTATACCCTGCAAGGCAAAGGTACTGCTCTTGTTGTTCAGAAGAAAAAAGGGGGAATTGTTGGAGTACGTGCACGCAGGTACAGAGTACAGAGTAAAGCAAAGCAGAAGAAGTGCGGCATGACCAATCAGGATCAAGGTCGAGATGACCTTAAACGAAGATAGCCCTCAGAAGAAGCAAGTGAATCCGGGAAAAACTGGTTGAAGGAGCTGTAAGAATGAAAACAAGAGTTGTAAGAATGAAAACAAGAGGCAGGCTTATGATGATGTAACCTGTAACAAATAACCAGTGATAGTTTGACTAGTAGGCATATATTAACTACAGTGTATAAAAGGAGCTAACTTAGAGCTAATAAACGAAGTTGCTTTTATCACTCATATTGAGTAGGCCTGCTTCTTCCCCCGCCGGCACACCCCGTCCCAAGCACACTAAATACTACACGTGTGTTAGTTAATTACCCGAGACTCCAGCCATCAAGCATAGCAAATACTCACTTCCCCATCTCTCTGGTAAGGGTTCTCAGTACATCACCTTAGCCAGCATCCTGGCCAAGGGGGAAGAGTCTCCCTGCAGATTTGGAAAAGCTGCTCCCCCATATTAAACTGAATCCATGGGGTATAGTCTCGTTTTGCAGGACAACTCATGTCTGAGCTACTTACACAGCTCCCCTTGAGCTGTCTCTGCTGAGATGGGGCCTCAAGGCAATTCAAGGCTGAGTGGCTGTACAACCCCCCATGAGTTGCCTGATGGGCTAGACAGTGCCAAAACCTGTTTTTGGAACTCTGAGCCAGATGATCCTTACATTCCACCCCGTGACCTGAGTCAAATTTCAACCACTTCTATATTCTCTTTGTCCGATGTATGGGTGGAATTTTCATCTGCGTATTTTAGCAGAGCTCTGGATTCCTCAGTTTCTAATTGAACCCTTATCTGAGAGAGATCTTTTACCATAATTCTTCTAACACAACTGACAATAAAACTTAGTACGATCATACAAGTTAGAATAACAATTAATGTTTGCAACAGGTTAGTAATCCACCCCAAAAATACCCATCCTATTCTACCAAAAATATTTCCCATCCAAAAGTCCTTCATTTGTTTCTGAAGCTCATGCATAACTTCAGCTATCTTCTTCAGTTAGTAATCCACCCCGAAAACACCGGTTCACAATGGCGCAAGTTCACAACGGCTTTCTAGTGTATAATAAAATATTGTCAAATCCTGAAAATAGTTAAGTGTGCTTTTGTTCAAAGTGTGGCATTTATTGCTTTTAGTTAACTTTGCCTTTTGCCAGAGAAAATACAGCCAACTATAACAAAAAAAAAAAAAGCCAAAACAGATTTGAAGGAAAGATGAGTGGCTTACTCTGAAGAGCAAGAGCTTATACTAAGGGTGTAGAAAACAATTTAAATTCTTTTCAAGAAATAGTTTAACCTGTGGGATGAGCCTGTTTGTGTTTCTTTATGGTTTCTATTCTTAAGTGACATTTCTAATTTTAAAGACAGTATGTTGCTTTTTTCCCTTAAGTGTTTTGCAGCTTCATAATTTACAACGTCATTGTGCAATAATATATTTATATTCTCCTTTATACAAATTGTTTCAGGTGTCTTGATGTGTTACTGTTTCTACAGTATTTCTGTGAGTATTACAGTATGCTAAGCTGAAGTAGTGCTCAACTTTGGAAGTAGCCCAGCAGAACTGACATATTCCATGAATGCTTCATACCAGCAAGTCCTACAGAGTAGTTTGTTCCCCATTTTCCAGAAGATGTGTGGTTCTCAGAATGTTATATATAAAAATCTTCTTGTTGCCTTAGAGCTGTCTTTAATGTCCATTTCCAATTCTGTTTGAATAAAGCATTTGTGTGCTGCTCTGCGTGAAGCAGATGGAGTAGCTGGGGTGAGTGCAGTTCGGAAAGCGGAACCGTCTCTCAAAGAACAAATCCTTGAACATGAAAGTATTGGCTTGTTAAGAGATGCAACAGCCTGTTATGATAGGGCTATCCACCTGGAACCTGATCAGGTCAATACAAGACATATTATTTATATTTTATTTTTAAATATATATGTATAAAATTATTATCTTCTAATCTTCGTAACTAACACAAGACTAAGCCAAAAATACGTCTTCAGACTATTTAAGTAAAATGGGAACATGAGTTCACTGGGGTAGTTGCTAAATAATTGCTATTGGAAGTGTCTTATGAACTAAAACAAATCTGGGTTAAAACTGTAGTTTGTAGGCTTGGGTTAATAATCAGAAGATTATTCCCAAGTTTTTGCTAGAACAGCTTCCCAGTTAAACTTCAGCCTTTGCTGGAGAATGCCTGGAAGTGGGTTGCTTAAGTATCGATTACTGCTGGTATACACCAAGAGAACACTTAAAGCAAGTTACCACAGGTAATTTATTAAAGTTTATTATTGACTTGCAATGAAAATGCTCATTATATAAGAGCAAATGGAAACTGATTAAAGAAAAGTTACTATTATTTATTTTTCATTTCCCTTTCCCTTCCTTCATTTGGAACATGTAACGTAGTGTAAAGCTGAGCAGTACTGGAACACCATCATGCTTTTCATCTGCAAAAGTGAGTATCCGCAGATGTGGTGATCAGTGCAAAGAGAAAGTTGAAGACATGTATTACCCTTCCTATGTTCTGAATGTTCTTCTAATGGGAATTAGTAAAATGCTTCATAAGCTAGGGTGTCCCGGGATTTTCTCATGCTTCCCTGTTAAGCAGAGGTTGTCTACCGCAGTCCTGCCTCCTTTGGTTTGGGAGCCAGGACTGAAAGACATGCCTGGCCTGAAACCTCCACAGGGAGCCCACAAGCAGCCCCTTTCATTCTTGGTCTCAGAGCTTTACTTTGCCTGGGAAACTCAAATGTACCTCCAGGGAGCTCCGAAAGTGTTTTTCTCATCCGGAGCAGCATTTCCTTCCAAACATGCCAAACATCCAGCAATAGCTCCCAAACCAAAGGAGCCAGGACTGAAAGACATAGCTGGCCATATCTTGACTTTGCATGTAATTTAGCAAATAACTGTGCCTGATGTGGCCCACCAGTGTGGAAAATCTGTGTTTATCAGAGGATTATGGCTTCTCTCATCTGTATCCTGGCTCTTTTATTTCATCTCTCTCCTCTCTCCATCACTCCCCTGTTTCAATGGCATTTGGTGCCTATGTTCACATAAGATGGACCAGGTTGACCTGAGACATGATTTATATGGATCAGCAGGAAAAGATGAATGAAACAGTAAACCCAGGGGGCTTGGAACTAGATATCTTTGAGGTCACTTCATACCCAAAGCACTCTATGATTCTATGAATGCTTATTTAAAATCTCTAGAGCTACCCCTTTATTATATTGGCTACTCAGAATTTCATGTCAGCAACAGCAATACTGAAATTGAGCTGTTTCCAAAAACACCAGGAGTTAAAGGACTACTACAGGGGAAGGCCTGCAGGAATTGGTTGTACAGACTCAGTACTCTGCAGGATTGTAGGATAGGAGTATGCATGCATCCTAGGCACATGATTACTGGGATATTTTTAACTGAAAAACAAATTAACTGACTTGCCAAGTTTGTGGATTAGTTGCTGGCAAGCTTGGGAGCAGGAATTCACTCAGCCCAGAGTAACTAATTTCGGTCCAGAGGATCTAACACAGTGAGTAGCACGAGGCCTCAGTAATGTGCAATTAAGAAAGAATGCTTTATTTTTCTCCTTCATTTGCTAAGTGTCATGTGGATATACCTCTGCTGCTCTGCAAGGCTGCCTGCTCCGCAGCATCGTATCTCAGCGATGCATTATTTTAGATTGTTTCCTTTGTGCTGCCTTCAGCTGGCGGGAGCATCTCACTGGTAAACACTCAACTGCCATTCCAGTGAATATTCAAATTCAGTTTGCCATGCTGGGTCCAGGCTTCTCTATGTCACTTATTGATGTTGGCTTTTCCAAGCTCATTGATGCCAGTGACCTCTCCAATGCCCTGGAATGGGTTGAAATCATGCCTGGCTGGTAAAATCTGCATTCACATCCATGTAGGTGACTTCTTTTTGGAAATCATGTGTTTATCCACAGCAAGCCAGAGGAGAGAAAGGATCCTGACAAGGAAGATGTGGGAGCAGTGGCTGGCAAGTGCTCAAGTCTAACCCCAGCTACATCACTGGCAGTAGGAATGCCTGGAACGCGATACCCATCCTCCTGTCTCCAGTTGATTTTCTGCTCAGTGGATTCAATGATATTGATAGATTCTGCAAGAATTGATTAGCTAATATTTTGCACGGGACTCTGGAGTGCTATATAATTAGCTAATGCTCACACAGGGTTTTGGAGTGCTACAGGACTTCTAACTGCTAATAATATCCTCGCAGGGAAGCTATCTAGTCTCAGAACTCACTTTGCAGCGTGTCTATCAGGAACTGGACGAGATTGAAACCAGGAATGATCAGACTATATCGGTATAAATTGTGCATTCTTCATAGTGTGGGCATATGGATCTCAGAGCAGAAATGGTGATACCCACCTCAGAGTAAAAATGGTAAAGCCCATTGACTTTGCAATTTTGTTTGGTCTTTGCTGTGACAGAAACCAAGCTGCCTTGTGATAGAAACCAATGCAACAACATTATAAATCTGAAGACATAAACGCCCTACAGGGACTATGCATAACCTGGTGAAAGAGGAGAAATGCTGTTACATGGGTCTGCTGGAATTGTTGTATGAGTGTATTCTTCCAGTGCAGCACAAGGGAAAATGCAGATAAGAGGGAAATACAATAGAAACTTAAAAGATAGCTGTGCAAAGTCTAAGCTGAAGAAACTTGATGTGCATCTACAAAACTGCAGAACCGACTTTCCCACAGCTTTTGCCAACTGACAAACACAACAGAGGATGTCATCTGAATCGAACAAACCCAACCCATCTAGAGAGACAGCTTCATGAGCCTTAGGGGAAAGCTGCATGTGTGTATATATAGACTCTGATCCATTGGTCTGAAGATCTGCTTCCTCGGAAATGCTTTTCTCTTAAATACTTAGCTTGAAGGAGGATGTTTGGTCACTCATTCCTGCCAGAGGGGAAATAATTGCTGGGCTTGGATATAAATCAGACCTGCCAAGGTAAATCACAGTTGGCCGATAGCCTAGTGATTTAACATATCTGAGGCCCCAAGCGGTTCTGCTCAGAGGGTCTAGGAAGGATCAGGCTGAACAGCCCCAGCTCACTCAGCCTTTCCTCACAGAGGAGATGCTCCAGGCCCTTCATCATCTCCGTAGCCTCCTCTGGACTCTCTCCAGGAGTTCCCTGTCTTTTTTATACCAGGGAGCTCAGAACTGTTCACAATACTCCAGGTGGGGCCTTTTCAGGGCAGAGTAGAGAGGAGACCCTCTCCTCCAGCATCCCCCCAAGACCAGTTAGACACAAATGGGTTAGTGGTTGTGCTAAATCCTTGCTCGCATCCAGCACACAGGATAACAAATGATCACCTCAAATGTCAGGGCATAACTCAAAGTGTTTCCTGGAGTGATCTCCAAGATGCAAAATCTCAGGGGGCCAAAGGGTCAGAACTTTATCTATGTGACATACCATCACAGATTTCTCCACCTTTCAACTGCTGCCTAGTGAGTTTAGTTTGGACTGTTCCCCACCAAGGGAGCAGATTTAGGACAGTGAGGTGATCCAACAGTACTAAGAGCAGGAGAAAAAGCCAATAGAAAATTGTCAACATCATGTTTTATTGCTTGGATATGTTGTAAAGCTGTGCCCTACGTATGGTCCAAACAGGCTGTTAAAAAGGGCTTGTGAACCAAAATGAAGAGAATCAATGGGTAAGACTATAAATCCCTTCTCCTTTCCCTTAATGACATACAGTCAACAATTTAATTCTACTCCCTGACTGAAACACCGCCTGCTCCAGAGGTGCCAGTCAAATTGTATTTGGTTCATGTGAGCCTCATCAGAACTATTCAAAATCCAAGGCTAAAAATGCTGTAGTCAAACTCCTGGGTAAAGTGAATGGAGGCAAAGGGATGGCGCTCCGGGACAGGATGTACTGAAGCCAAGATTAATCTACCTGACAGCAGGAAAAGATGAATGAAACAGTAATTCTGACTTTTATTATTATTTTTTTAAATTCCTCTCTAAAGTAACATAAATGTTATTAGAGAGATAAATAAAAGGAGAGAATACTGAAGAAATACCAGCTGAGACTCAGCCCCAGAATGCATAACCCTGGCATTTGCATAGTTATCCACTCCTTCAATTAAGAAAGGTTTCCCCCTTGCAGCAGTCTCAGTCTCAATCCAGTTCTGGTAGCTGTAAACAGATATTAAGACCTCATGGTTTGGCTTTCTTGCACAGGCTTCTCCCCAGGTGATGATGCCAACCTGAAACCACTTCATGGTGCTCCAGTAGCTGCAAACCAGAGGTCCCCCGCTGTCCACCTATGGTACAAAGAGGATATTATAGCAGGATCAAACCTCAGGGCTGTCGTAGTAGCTGCAGCCCACAGGCTGATTGGGAAAATCAAACTCTGTGCTGGATTTGTGAGGATATGGGGGAACAAGGAAACGTTGGACTCAAAATTTCAGGGATGACCTCCCTGCAGAATAAATGGCTACAGAAGGTAGGAGATGTCACTGAGCTCTGGCTCAGTGCAATGCCCTGTCCTTCTCAGCCTTTTCCACACGCTCCTGTGGCCCCAAAGGATACCTGAATCCTGTCACCAAGAGACAACATCCAGGAGTGAAAAGGGACATTTGCTGTGACTGCTCATTCAGCCCTTCACTTCTTTACAGAAGTGGTGCATGTAGGTGCTGGGTACCTGCCACCATTAATTTTGGTGCCTAGCATCCAGAAATTGGACAAGAGATGAACACTAATCCTGACAAACCCTTCTTGCAACCACACTACTTCCACTGAAAACTTGCCTGCTACTGCAAGTGCAACCTTCACTTAGCTGGTGCACGCAAGCCTTCAAATGCATACTGCAGCCACCTGGCAAAGGGGAATCACAGAATGTTGGGGGTTGGAAGGGACCTCGAAAGCTCATCTAGTCCAACTCCCCTGCCAGAGCAGGATCACCCAGACTAAATCGCACAGGAAAGTGTCCAGGTGGCGTTTGAATGTCTCCAGAGAAGGAGACTCTCCAACCTCTCTGGGCAGCCTGTCCCAGGGCTCCCTCACCCTCACAGGGAAAAAGTTCCTCCTGACATTCCCATGGAACTTCCTCTGCTCCAGCTGCACCCCCTGCCCCTTGTCCTGTCGCTGCCATCCCTGAGCAGAGCCTGGCTCCAGCCTCCTGACTCTCACTCTTTACATACTGATAAACATTAATGAGGTCACCCCTCAGTCTCCTCTTCTCCAGGCTAAAAAGGCCCAGCTCCCCCAGCCTCTCCTCATAAGGAAGGTGTTCCACTCCCTCTGTCACCTTGGTGTCCCTGTGTTGGACTCTTTCAGGGCGTTCTGTGTCCTTGAGCTGAGGGGCCCAGAACTGGACACAATATTCAACACGCAGTCTCACCAGGGCAGAGTAGATGAGAACCTCTCTCAACCCACTAACCATCCCCTTTCTAATACAGCCCAGGATGCCATCCGCCTTCTTAGCCAGGAGGGCACATTGCTGGCCTATGGTCATCCTGCTGTCCACCAGGACCCCCAGGTCCCTCTCCCCTACACTGCTCTTCAAAATCTCATTCTGCTGGCTGCTGTGACTTGAACACTGGGAGCACATCCAGTTGAATGCGTGACCTCAGTGTGCAATCTGTGAGCACAGCCCCAGGGAGAAGAGGAAGCAGGACAAACTCCACCCAAGCAGGTGCAGCACTTTTCTGAGGGTTACATACATTTGAAGTGCTGTGCAGCCCCTGCTCTAAAAAAGAATTTTTCCTTCTACAGTGGCCTGGAATCTTTTTTGTTTTACCCTATCTCCAGTACTTCACGTGGCAAATAAGAAATTCAATACAAATGCATTTCCTGAGCAGCCAGCTTTCCTGGGAAATGTTGCCCTTCCTTCTGTGTGCATGACTTTGAGAAATGTCTTTGTCATTAATACATGAACCCCCTTCTGCCAGCAGCTACTCTGAGCTAAGACATTAGTTAATGAGCAAGGAAGTGGCTGCAGGCCCCTGTGCAACCCATCAGCACCCACTAAAATTTATTGCAGAATTCCTACTCACTTCATTAGATGGAGGGTCTAGGTCCATAATAGGTTTATTTAACTTCCCCCCCCCCCCGTTTATGTTTTTGGTTCAACATACACACAGGAGGGGAAAATGATGGTAGATAAATAAATAAATGATGCTTCAGCATTCATGGAATCATCGAATCACAGTCATTTAAGTTGGAGAAGACCTTTCAGATCACTAAATCCAAGCCTAATTTCAGTACTGCTTGCATTGAAATAGTGTTGCTGTAGGTACATGTCTGCATCTCAGCCAGTGCTGCTGGACCCTCCTCAGACCATCTCCCAACTCTGTTTCAGCCAAGAATTCAGGTGAATCGCACAAGTGACCTTACCATGACCTTGGATCCATGAGCTATCAGTGTCCTTGGCGATGGCATCCTGTTTGAATGAATGAATGAACATCTCCTAAGCTGTAGGCACAGTTAAATTACTGGGAATTTTACTGCTAATTCCCTCAGGGCAGGAACAGGCCAAATGTATTATCCCGGGAGCGAAAGGAAGGCCCTTCCAGCCTCCTACACAAGGATGATGAATGAAGTCAAGAGAGTGAGAGCCCTTGGCAAGCCAGTGACTCAGCAACAGCTGATGGTCCTTCGGTGGTGATATGACAGGATGCATCGTGCTGGCTTTTCCACACACCAGTACAGGCAATTTTTAGCACTGGCAGAGCCCTTGTACATCACAGGGGCAGATCGGTTTCAGGCTGTCCAATCTGGAGGCTGTTCACACTTGCAAAGGACCCCAGCATACTTAAAGGAACAGTTAAGTCCTGATACCTTCTGACTGTCCTTGAGGGGAGAAGTCTGATAGGATTTCAGAGCTGAGAAAACCACAGCAGAAAAGGGATGAGATCTGCAGGAGGCAAGGTCAGTGCCAGGAATCCCTATTTAGACTATACATCACACAGTTTTCCTTTCAAATCAGATCGGCTTTTTCCCTCTTTGCCTCTTTAGTCACATTCATTTTGTTCTCTAGGAGGAAAGGGAAAGCTGTCTGCAAGGCTTGGGGGACTGTCAGCTGCACGAAGCAATTTAAAACTCGGGTAAAGAGGGAGTTAGGCCATGCTACAAAAACCCAGGCAGCACCTGCAAATCCATTTCTCTAATTCCCAAGCCTTGAGACCCAAATCCTGTTTCTGATCCCTTTCCACTTGGGCTGAGCTGGTTTGCTTCATGGATGCAACGTCTTAACATGCCACCTCACTTATCTTCAGCTATTTAACTCAATGATTTTATCACAAAGTGGGCTAAATCATCCTCTCCATGTGATAATCTTGCTCACATCATTATAGACGTAGCCCAGATGAATCAGTTTGCCTAATTTTTATAGGGATAAAGATAGAGAAAATTAATTCAGTTCTTGGACATTTCTGAATATTCCTGTATCTACCGTAAGTTCTCAAAAATGTTGGTCCAAGGTCTTCCATCCTTGTGTAGGAGGGTGTGGGCGGAGCAAGTTTTTGAGCACTGGTACTATTATCTGAGATCTGTGATGTTTCCAATAGTGCTAATTTAATGAATGCTCAGGTTAATGACTCTGAATATCGAAGAACTTATTAAATGCTGCATTCAGCTTTCAGCCTCCTGTATTCTGGTGGTGAAATACTTCTGGTGAGAAACACACACCAGATACCTGCTCCTGCTCTTCAGTCTGTGTGCCAATCACAGAATCACAGAATCACAGAATCTTAGGGGTTGGAAGGGACCTCAAGAGATCATCGGGTCCAACCCCCCTGCCAAAGCAGGTTCCCTATCTCATATTACATAGATAGGCGTCCAGACGAGACTTGAATATCTCCAGAGAAGGAGACTCCACCACCTCCCTGGGCAGCCTATCCCACTGCTCCGTCACCCTCACTGTGAAAAAGTTCTTCCGCATGTTGGTGCGGAACTTCCTGTGCTCCAGCTTACAGCCATTACCCCTTGTCCTGTCCCCACAGACCACTGAAAAGGGGCTGGCCAATTCCCCCTGCACCCCATGCCTAAGATATTTATAAACACTAATTAGGTCCCCCCTAAGTCTTCTTTTCTCCAGGCTGAACAGACCCAGCTCACTCAGCCTTTCCTCAGAGGGGAGATGTTCCAGACCCCTAATCAACTTTGTCGCCCTTCTCTGGACTCTCTCCAGAAGGTCCCTGTCTTTTTTATACCGGGGAGCCCAGAACTGGACACAGTACTCCAGGTGGGGCCTGACCAACGCAGAGTAGAGGGGGAGGATCACCTCCCTTGACCTGCTGGTCACACTCCTCCTGATGCATCCCAGGATCCCATTGGCTCTCTTGGCCACCAGGGCACACTGCTGGCTCATAGCCAACCTGTCATCAACCAGGACCCCCAGGTCCTTCTCCACAGAGCTCTTTTCCAACAGGTCATCCCCCAGCCTGTACTGATACAGTTGGTTATTCCTCCCCAGGTGCAAGACTTTACACTTGCACTTGTTGAATTTCATTAGGTTTCTCCTTGCCCAGCTCTCCAGCCTGTCCAGGTCTTGCTGGATGGCAGCGCAGTGTTCCTGCGTGTCAGCCACCCCTCCCAGCTTTGTATCATTGGCGTACTTGCTGAGGGTGGATGCTATTCCCTCATCAAGGTCGTCAATGAAGATATTAAACAGGACTGGACCCAACACCGAGCCCTGGGGAACACCACTAGTCACAGGCCTCCATTCAGATTCTACTCCACTGATCACGACCCTCTGAGCCCGGTCTGACAGCCAGTTCTCAACCCACCTCACTGTCCACTCATCTATCCCTTGTTTCTTAGCTTCTCTATCAAGATGTTGTGGGAGACAGTATCGAAAGCTTTGCTAAAGTCAAGGTAGATGACATCCACTGCTCTCCCTCCATCCACCCAGTTGGTAATGACATCATAGAAGGCTATGAGATTGGTCGAGCACGATCTCCCCTTGGTGAATCCATGCTGACTACTCTTCATGACCTTCTTCTCTTCCAGTTGTTTGGAGATGGCGTCCAAAACAAGCTGTTCCATCACCTTTCCAGGGACAGAAGTGAGGCTGACTGGCCTATAGTTACTGGGATCCTCCTTCTTGCCTTTTTTAAAGACTGGAGTGACATTGGCTATCCTCCAATTCTCAGGCACTTCTCCTGTAGTCCAGGATCTATCGAAGATGATAGAGAGCGGCTCCGCAATCACCTCCGCCAGCTCTCTCAGCACACGTGGGTGTATCCCATCCGGGCCCATGGATTTGTGTGCATCCATTCCTTTGAGTCGCTCCTGGACCACCTTTACCTCAACTAGAGGGGAGCCATTCGTTCCCCAACCACTCCTACGTTCATCTGGGATCAGTGGGTCTTGAGAGGCCTTCGGAGTAAAAACCGAGGCAAAGAAGGCATTTAGTATCTCCACCTTCTCATCATCTTGTGTTACCAAGACACCCGCCTCATTCAACAAGGGACCTACATTATCCCTGATCATCCTTTTACTATTCACATACCTGAAAAAACTCTTTTTATTGTCCTTTATGTCCCTTGCCAGCTTAATTTCTAAGCAGGCCTTAGCCCTCCTAGTTGCATCCCTACAGGCCCTGGCAACATCCTTATATTCATCCCATGATCTCAGACCCTGTTTCCACAGTTTATAGGTCTTCTGCTTCTCTTTGAGTTTACTCATTAGCTCCCTGCTTATCCACGCAGGTCTTCTGCCTTTCTTTCCCAATTTCTTACTCAAAGGGATGCACCTATTCTGTGCTTGGAAGAAGTGCTGTTTGAATGTTAGCCAGCACTCGCAGGCTCCCATTCCTTCAAACAGAGCAGCCCATGGGATAGCCCCTATTTGATTTCGGAGGAGATCAAAGTTAGCTCTTCCAAAATTCAGGGTAGCTATCCTACTTTTTGGCTTGCCTCTTCCACTCAGGATCTTGAACTCGACCATTTCATGGTCGCTTTGTCCTAAGCTGCCCCCGACCTTCACTTCACTAACGATCCCTTCCTTGTTAGTAAAAACAAGGTCAAGCACCCGCCCTCCCCTCGTAGGTTCATGCACCATCTGTATCAGGAAGTTGTCTTCCATATACTGCAGAAGTTGTCTGGACTGCATACGACTGGCCGTATTGCTTGCCCAGCAAATATCTGGGTAGTTGAAGTCCCCCATAAGGACCAACGCCTGTGATCTTGAAGCTACTTCCAATTGCTTGTAAAATGCATTATCCACCCGCTCCTCTTGATCAGGGGGCCTGTTGTACACGCCCACGACTATGTCACCCAAACTGGCCTGCCTTTTAATTCTTACCCACAAGCTCTCGACAGACGGTTCATCCCTACCCAGGTGGAGCTCAGTACAAGTTTCTGGATAGCAAAAAAACCCTCAACCCCTAAAAACAGCATCTTTGCTTCTGTTGCACGTTTCTTGTCAACTAAAAGATGAGCGAAACGCAACCACACCTAATCAGATCTGGTGCTGAATTCATGCCTTCCACAACTGCACGTTAATCTTCCCATTAGGAGAGGGGAGAGCAATGATATATTCACTGATAAATAGCTCTGGCTTGTATAAAAACTGTCACTGCCTAACAAGGCGCTTTGTTCACTGAAGCTGATCAAAAGTTTCATCCCTTTCACCACGGCCAAAGCCTTTTTGTGAACATCAGGAGCTTTTCTGCTGACTTTAGTGGGCTTTGGATCAAGGGTGTAATCTTCCTCCTTTCCTATTTGTATTCGTGCCTGCAACGTGGTAATTGATCAGAAGAAACACGTTCAGCCATACAAATCATCTGAGGTGGGAGAAGCTCTGGGGGAGGGAGAGCAACCCATCTGATACTCATTAGTTGGACCGACAATTCTTGCAGGACATTGCTGGTTTCATTTTCACGTTGGTAGAGCTCTGGGTAAATTGGAGAGAATCAGCATGCGAATAACAACTCGTGCCATTAGAGCTGCCCTGGCTCTTTGCAGGAAGCAAAAGGGCTTTTGCAAACAGATGATTTCTTCAGTTATTGCAGGGTTGAACAGGCTGCCTTCAGAGAAAAGAGGAAGGAAGGAGGCTATGGCCATTTTTAGCATGCAGGTATTGGAAATGAACCAGGCAACAGGGGGCATCTGGACTCCTTTCATGGGATCCCCTTGCGATGTCAGGTGAGAGCCTTCAGCCACCCTGCCCCTCCATCCCCTTGCTGGAAAATGGGAGAACAAGACCACTCTACTCCATCCACACCGATGTCAGCAGTGTCCATCAGTAGCTGTGGTGGCACAGACATAAAGGCTGTTCTAATGCAGCTGGCCAAAGACCCATGTGGCCCAGACTCCTGTCTCAAACAGTCATCTGTAGAAGTGCTCAGGGAAGGAGAATGAGAAACAGGCAAGTATTTTCAGAGTTGTATTTACATCATAGTGGTTAACAGCCTTAGAGACATCTCCATCCAGGAAGTTATCTAATTGCTTTTTGAATCCATTTATCCCTTAGGATAAACACCCACAGCATCCTGGTCAGTGACATCCATAGTTTAATTATCTGTTGGATGAAAAAACATTTCCTTCTCTTTGTTTTAAGTCTGCTGCCTGATACAGCCATCTGACACCCCCTCCCGAGTGTGTTCTGAACAGTAGTGACAACGGGGCTGCTCTTGACTGTCCTCTCCTTGCTGCTCATGATTTAAGGAATCTGTGTCATATCCCCATTAGACCTCTCTTTTACAAGCCTTAGCGTCCTGATCTTATTCCCTTTTTCCCCAGAAGCCATTCCGTGTCCCTGTTCATCCTTCCTACACTTCTAAAACCATTCCTCCTTTCTCAGATGAGGTGGACAGGAATCACAACGCACAAGACAGGTGTCCAAGATTAATGCCCTGGCATAACACACATTTGCTTTGTTACTTAGTCCTTTCCTAGCAACTCACAGCACTTTTGTTTCCTTTTTGTCCCCCACAGAGCCTTGTGCTGATGTTTTTGAAGGACTATCCACAGTTTCTCCAACATCTTCTCACTTGGCAATAGCTAATTTAGAGCCTGTTACTGCGTGCATACAGCTGGAGTTGCTTCTCCCTAGATTCATTACTTTTACTTTATCAACAGTGAACTGCATCTGCTGTTTTAACCTCCAGTCACCCAGAATAGTGAGATCCTGCTGCACCTTCACAGCATCAGTTTTAATTTTGACCACTCTGAAAAATGCTGTGGCATCAGCCAACTTGGTCATCTCAGCATTCGCCCTCCTTGAACATCCCAGTTCTTTGCATGGATCCCACCACAACTCCCCTTGTAAGACCTTTCTCCAGTCAAATCCTTCCTCTGCTTTGCCTCCCTTTCAAACTGAAGCCCTTCTACTTCATGACAGCTCGTGAGCCTTTAGTGAAAAATCCTGTTAAAAGAGTTTTGGAAGCCTCAGTGAGTTGTATCAGCTGGATCACTCTCTGCCACAAGCTTGTTGACTCCTTCAAAGAATTTAAATCTGCCTGTGAGTCATGACTTTCCCTTAAAGCTGTGTTGACTCATTGTAATTGAGTGAGAAGCAGCTCCTCTGAGTCATCACACCCATTCCCCCACTCCAAGGGCAAGCACAAAGTAGGGTGGGTTTTTTGTTCAGCTGGATCCAGAGATGTTCTGCTCCCCACAGCTTCACTCACCAGGCACACCAAGCAATGCTGGAGCCCCTTGCTGTAAGCAGCTTCCCTTTGAGGGACCAACGGCTACAACCCAGAGGAAGAAAGCAGAATAAACAACATCCCAGGTCCTTCCAATAGGAAGAAATTATTTTGACAGATTAAAGAATTAAGCCACTGTAGCCTGAATGTGTGACCAGTTGGTCACCTATCCTTGGTGCTTCCAGTGCAAGTGCTCCCATTGCAGTCAAAGTGTTGGCAGTCGGCATGGTTTGATGGGAGCAGTGGGATGTCAGGAGGATATCCTGGGCTATCTAAAATAGCACTGGAGACTTAGATGCAGACATCTGTCCTGCCTTGGAGCCATGTGCCTCCCCTATGAGCTAAACACCTGGGACTTGGCTGGTTAATGAGGAGCAATAAGCTCTTCCAGAGAATTTATCTCATTTTAAAATAGATAGTTAAAACAGTCTCAATGACTCACACTTCAGAAGTGCTTCTTTTTCTCCCTGTTGATGGAAAGATGATTTGGGAGATGCAGATGGCTATTGAAGACATTTGTGCCTGGCTGGATAAATCCCACCCAGGGTTGTACAACTACTGCTATTGCTACATGGGGTGAGAGCTCCGAGCATCCCAGATGCTGAAAAAGGCATTTTCCCTTTCCAAAGTGAAGGCAGTCTGTGTGGGCAGGATGTACTGTGCAGGTGAAGGAAAGAGGTCTTTTCCCACCTTTTTTACAGAACTAAAGAAATCAAAACCCAGAATATTAGGTGCATCCTGGCACCTAGTCCAGAGAAGAGCTACGAAGATGATGAAGGGCCTGGAACATCTCCTGCATGAGGAAAGGCTGGGTGAGCTGGGGCTGTTCAGCCTGGAGAAAAGAAGACTGAGGGGGAACTTATTAACGTCTATAAATATCTTAAGTGTGGGATGCAGGGGAAATGGCCAGCCCCTTTTCAGTGTCTGTGGGGACAGGACAAGGGGCAGTGGCTGCAAGTTGGAGCACAGGAAGTTCCACACCAACATGTGGAAGAACTTTTATACAGTGAGGGTGAGGGAGCCCTGGGACAAGCTGCCCAGGGGGGTGTGGAGTCTCCTTCTCTGGAGAGATTCCAGCCCCATCTGGACGCCGACCTGTGCACCCTGTCCTAGGGACCCTGCTTTGGCAGGGGGGTCGGACCTGATTATCGCTCGAGGTCCCTTCCAACCCCTACGATTCTGTGATTCTGTGATCTCTTCATAGGTTTGTCAAAGATGGCCATGATCACCTCCTGCTGCAGTTGGTGGAAAGGGGGTAGATACTTTCAGATCAGCCCTACACCCGGGCACAGCGTACAGTACAGTGAAACTGAGCTGGAAGGATCCACTGCTCATTTGTGGCCACACAATGATCCCTTCCCCTGAAAGTCAGGCCAGGAGCTGGGCCCCCCTTCATCTGCTGCTGACCTGAACTGTAGGTGAACTGTGACTTCCAGCTGAACACACTCTGTTCCTAATCACCACAGCGCCCAGCTACCCCCACAGACCTCCTTTACAGAAACTCTGTGAGATATAATTGGGCCATTTACTGAATTTTGACTGGATAGGCAAGACACTGAAGAGGCATTTGCTTTGTGAGTCCCTTATCCTCCAATTATTGTTCAAGCTACCGTCGCATCAGAGCCTAAGAAAAAGATGCTTAAGAAAGCAAGGAATTAGACATCATGGGGGCATGGAAGAAGTGCCTGTTCTTTAGCACTTGTACCCCATGAACATCCACTAATGCTAATGTTTATGACTAAATAAAACTATAGGTCAATTACAGATCCTGTTAGTGTTAATTCACAGTCAATCTATGTATTTGTCTGCAGAACCACTAGGGAATTGGTATACAATAGACTTTTTTTTAAGTGAATGGATTATATATATATATATATATATATATATTTAGTTTTTTTTAAACTACAACTACTTGGCAGCTCTGCTATTCAGTCTCCTTGAGTTGTTATAGGAACACGGTCAGTGATCCACAAATTAGACTTGTCTGGTACTAGTATGATGGCAGCTGGTGAAATGTCTGAGCCTTTCTATTCAAGTCCTGTTGCCACTGAGGGGTGGTAATGCAGTGCTCAGTAGAATGCAACTTCTACATGATGCCTTGGTGAAGGTGGTATCTGTGTGGCTTTAGTTTCTCATATAAAGCAGCTTGCTGCAACAAAGAAAATCTAGCACACATATGGCACACAGTACAAAGACACAGGATGGTAATCCTTTGCATCCAGACCAGGACCACGTGGACCTCCACCCTTGGTCTAGATGCAACTTACCCATCTTATCCTGGCTTTGGACATGAAAAAATGTATCCTGATAGGCAGCAAAGCTCATGTAAGTTTAACACAAGGTTTTTATCCACTTCATTTCCAGACAGATCATGCATCTTTGCAGTGTGTGCCTTCCAGGTTTACCAGCAAGCTCAGCACTCCAGGGCCTGTTCTCTGACCAGGGGTCTCTGCTCTGCTTGCACTGCTGCTCCATCCTGGCTTCTACACCGGGTTGTCAAGATCCAAAGTGAACCTGTCCCATCCCTGGAAACATCCAAGGCCGGGTTGATAGGGGATCTGAGCAACCGATCTAGTGGAAGATGCCCCTGCTCATTGTAGGGGAAGGTGGACTAGATGGCCTTTGAAGGTCCCTTCCAACCCAAGCCACTCTGTGATTCTGTGATCCAGTGATTCTATTTTGGGTCTATTCTTCTGACCCATGGAAAACTTTGAGCTGTGTCTGGAAATCATTCAGGAGATAGCTGGTTGGCATAAATGAAAATCATGCTCAGGCAGGGCTGTTCTACCTCCTTGACAGTGATGACTTTGTAAAGGATTTGGGTATTTTGAAAACTGGCCTCATTGTCATTTGATGTAAACCCTGTAATTTTTATAGACAAGCTTAGGTCAATCAATTCCTCTGGTCCATGCTGCAGAAGAGGCATCACATTCAGACCTAGATTCCCAGTCCATTACTAGGCAGCCTCCTACAGGCAAGCCACCAGGCTTCTGAAATGCCCTACCTGATTTTAATCAGCACTTCCCAGAAAACCATCCATCAGAAAAATGCTTCCCTTCCAGCAAATTAGCAAATTCTGATGAAAAGTTGCCTCACCTTTTTCTCCTCTGAAGAGCTCCACCTCTAGCCTTACCTTGCTCTTATTATTTCAGGTCACAAGACATCTCTACCTGGTCACGGTTGCACTAAAGGTGGGCAGTTGCTGGGTTAAGAGCATTATCACATATACACAGTCGCTGTGTACTTCCACTGCTTGGGAAACTCACATTTCTAGTTCCTTTCTCAGGCGACTCTAACACCATTATAGATCAAAATAGCACCTTCATCAGCCTTCTGAATCCAGGAGATTCATTTCACTGGGTATAAGTGCTCTTGCTGTTTCACTGGAGTAATTCAGCCACAGAACTTAAGGCTGGGCTGGGAAGTGCATTCTTTAAACATGTTAATGTTATCCTGTGGCAGTTTTCTTTTTAGTATTTTTTTGATTTAATTTAATGGAGGTGAAAGTCACAAGATGAATGGCTTCAGAGACAGATGCTCTCTGGCTAATCAAAAAATTAGTTTGCAAAGCAAAGCTTCCCCTCCTCTGCTCAGCCATGGACCCAGCTCTGCAGCCCCTGCTTGTCTTAGCCTAAAGGGCAGGGGATCTCTCTCTGTCCTAGGTGGTGGTTTAGTGCCCTCAATGAATGATTCCTACAGAATGAAGCTGTGCATGCATGTGCCTGCCCATCTGTCTCCCTGAAAACACCTATCTAAGAAACCCCTTCCCCAGCGAAAGACAGAGACCTTAGTCCTGAAGCAGAGGCTGCAGGGAGAGCTCAGTCCTTACTAGGCTTTAGAGGAGGAGTTGGAGGTTGGATGCTATGAAAGCAAAGGTGGCCTTTGGCTTTCAGACTTTGTTTGGCACCAGGACAGAGTTCCTGTATGTTCTGAGGGCACAAAGTTCTGAGTGAGGTTTTCCCATGTCTGTGTGTTTGTGTCAGCTCTTAGCAATCCCTGATATCAAGTACTTCATGAGCTCTATTATTTAGCTTCATAAGTCATCTTACATCACTTGATCATAGGCAGCCTGGTCTAGTGGAGGCTGTCCCTGCCCATGGCAGGAGCTTGGATCTAGATGGGCTTTAGATGATCCTTTCCCAACTGGTCTGTAATTCTATGGCTCTGTGATCACTGCGATAAGATGCATTTAGTTCTGGCACCCAGAGACCACCCTGCCATATTACCCAAGGGCATTTGGATCAGAACCAAGACCTTAGCCAAGAAAGATTTCTAATATTCAAATTAAAGATCCCTGGACTCAATTTCCCACACAGTTATTTTGCTTTGACTCTCCTGGACAAACTTTCCCTTCTCCTTTCAGCATTTAACCTACAGTAGAGCAGCACTGCCCAGCCCAGGGCCATGAGCGCAGCAGGCAGGAGAACACAGCCCGTGCCTTACCAAGCCATCTCTGCAGGGACATGAGACTTCTTCTCCTAGCTCTCCCACCACTGCACATCTTGGCCACAGCAGACACTTAAACTGGTATGAGAGAATGGTCCTAAATGTTGTGCCCAGAGCCACCCACAACTGTCTGATCCACAGGCACTTGTTGGAAACCAGCCTCTTCCCTTTTGGCTTGTGGTTTCCCCTGCAGAGCTCCCGTCTCTCTCGCTGTATGGAAGGAAACAGGGCAGGAGGGAGAGTGTGAGATGATGTCTGTCTCTTCCATTCCCAGCAGCACCACTGCTTTCTGGGAGCCCTGCACCCCTGCTGCTCAGGTCAATGCACCTTCACAGGTAGTTCCTTGGTCCCTGGACATCCTGCCCTGGGACCTGCAGAGAAGCTTTAGCAAACCCAGGAAGCCAGAAAGGATTCATGTTCACTCCTAAAGCAATGGTGCATCTCCTCCAATGTCTCTGTGCTCCCACAGGCAGCATGGCTGTTCAAGAGTCTGTTTACTTTACCTGGCAGGAGCCTCTTGGTCCTCCCTCCAGCTCAGCACACAGCATGTTCTCCCCCAGCTGTGGGATCCAGTCCAAACACTGCTCCCTGCTGATGAGCTTCATCCGCACTTTCTGCAGCACATGTTTCACTGGGGCACCAACCCCTAAACAGCAAGTGAGAAGAGAATGATTAACACACCCCGCAGATCAGCCCAGACTTGTAAGGTTGGACTTGTAAACATCCAAGCCTGGAGCCCTCATCACAAGAAGGATGTGGACCTCTTGGAGCAGGTCCAGAGGAGGGCCATGAGGATGATCAGAGGGCTCGAGCACCTCTCCTGTGAAGACAGGCAGTGGAGCAGGCTCAGGGGAGACCTTAGAGCCCCTTCCAGTCCCTGAAGGGACCTACAGGAAAGCTGGAGAAGGACTGTTTGTAAGGGCATGGAGTGACAGGACATGGGGCAATGGTTTTAAACTAGAGCAGGGAAGGTTTAGGTTAGACATCAGGAAGCTCTTCACTCTGAGGGTGGTGAGATCAGGGAGGTGGTGGAGGCTCCATCCCTGGAGACACATTCACAGTTAGGCTGGAGGAAACTCTGAGCAGCCTGATCTGGTAAAGATCAGGGTTCCTGCTTACTGCAGGGGTGGTGGGACTAGATGGCCTTTAAAGGTCCCTTCTAACCTAACGCAATCTGTGGTTCTCTGATTCTATAGTGAAGCCACAGCTGGAGACTAGCCCTTGGGAGAGGTTTTGACTGGATCTCTAAAGCATTGCAGGGCAAGAGAGTCTCAGGGCACAACTGTATAGTCTTGTGGTCATGGGGTCTTCCAGGGGATGTCCAAATATCAGCAAAGATAAGTTTGTGCTTTTGACTATATGCCAACCTATAAGATGGGTAGGGAGGTGCTGGTGGTGAGTGTTACCAGGCAAAGCTGAAATCCTGGGGAGTGGAGGCTTCCTAAGTAGGATTTTTTTTGAAATCACTTATTTTTGTAGATGAATTCTGTTACAGCTGGAAACCCCCCAAGAGGGACAGAATATCCTCTTGGTTGGTAATGACCTGAGACAACCTGCGTTGCACTGCTTGGATTTCCCAGCCACATTTCTGAGGTCTTGGTTTTAGGGACAGTTCATGGGGTCCTGTGAGAGCCCCCCAGAGGAAAGCCCACCGAGCTTTCCCACATACAGATGATGTTGTTATCCTGGTGCTTTCACTGGAGGACGTGAAGCTACTCCTCACCCAGGGGACCGGCTGCATCTTCCACAAAGCGGCTGGCAGGCTGGCAGCACACAATGGAAAGAATTGCTTTATTCTTCCCTTGAGATGGAAAATCAGAAATTGTTGTGGGCACCAGCACGCCACAAAAAGGCTGAAAGCATGCAGGGACACCTGGAAAACCCACTCATTTCACCCACGATGTTGCTGCTGGGGAGGAGACCGACAGATACTCAGAAAACACTCTCCTTCCATATTTCACTGAGATAAATGGTCCCAGTGCCTTTAGGAAGGTGGGACTCAGTGGTAAGATATAAAAGATAGAAAGTTATCAGCTCTATTTCCCAGCTAACATGGGGCCACTCCATAGAAGTGCCCACAGATTAAAAGGCTTTAATGGAGGCATCTCAAAGGGGGAAGCTTCACCTAAGGTCTGACTGACTGCAGGGAAGTCAGGCTAATGCCACCTGAAGTGCCAGTTGAGACAGATGTCCACCTACAAAATGCTGACAGAGATGAGAAAGGACCCATTTTCCCCCTGCTGAGGAACAACCCCTCATGGTTCTGGTATAACCCACATCAAACCATTGCACATCCCTCTCCCCAAACTCAGCTTCTGCTCTTTTCCTGCCAAAACACCTCCCCGACAGAAGGGGTGTGGTGCCAGGCCTGAGCGCATGGACTTCTTGCAGGGTGCAATTTGGAGAGCAGAAGCAATGTCAGATGAATCAACTTTTTAAAAGGGTAGACAATGGCAGGACAAGGAGGGTGGAGTGAAGCTGAAGGAGGGAAGGGTTAGATTAGATATTGGGGGGAAATTTCTTACAGAAAGAGTGGTGAGGGGCTGGAAGGGGCTGCCCATAGAGGGGTTGGGTGCCCCACCCCTGGAGGTGTTCAAGGCCAGGTTGGATGGGGCCCTGGGCAACCTTGTGTAGCTCCAGGCCTGGAGGTTGGTGGCCCCTGCCTGTGGCAGGGGGTTGGAGCTCTGTGACCCTTTCTGCTTTGAAATGCAGCCCTGGCCCCTTCTACTCCTGGGATGAAAGAAGTTTCACTCTGACTAGATGCACAGATTGTCACAGAGCAACAGTTACTGCAGGCATCTCTGAGAGAAACACCTCTGTTCCACACTTTCTACAACCACCAGTTATTCCTCACAAGCCACACTGGCACCTTCTCATGGCAAACAAACCAGCACATGCTCATCTGTGCTAACAGGGAACTCCTACCAGACTTGCCTGGAGACTGGCACAGGCTTTAAACCTGCAAGTGACCCTTGCCTAAAGGCCTATACTGCCCTCTCCATGACTGTATACTCCTCCTCTGCAAACTCTCTTCTCTTCCAAGACTGGGTTCCTCTCTCTGTTGAGAGTGCTACTTCAAAAACCTCACTGGAAGCACCTGTTTGTACACATCCACAAGGCTTCAGAGTCCTGCTGTGTCCAGTGAGCTTTGCCCAAATCCTTTCCCAACAGAACTCCAGGGCCATTAGACAAGTATCAAACTTGGAGCCAGTTTCAAAAAGTCAGTACAAAAGTGAACTACATTACTACATCTGGCAGCAGCAAGGTGGGCAGGAGTGTTGACCTGCTCGAGGGCAGGATGGGTCTGCAGAGGGATCTGGACAAGCTGGATAGATGGGCCAAGGCCAACTGAAGGCTCAGTGCCAGGTCCTGAACTGGGGTCAGAACCTCCCCAAGCAATGCTATAGGCCTGGAGAAGAGTGGCTGGAAAGCTGCCCAACAGAGAAGGGCCTGGGGGTGCCGGTCAGCAGCCAGCTGAACATGAGCCAGCAGTGTGCCCAGGTGCCAAGAAGGACAACAGCATCCTGGCTTGTACCAGAAACAGTGTGTCCAGTAGGACCAGGGCAGGGATTGTGCCCCGGTGCTGGGCACTGGTGAGGCCACACCTCGAGTGCTGTGTTTGGGCCCCTCACTACAAGGACAAGGTGCTGGAGTGTGTCCAGAGACGGGCAATAAAGTTGGTCAAGGATCTGTAAGAACGAGTCTCAGGAGTGGCTGAGGGAACTGGTGTTGTTTAGGCTGGAGGAGGCTGAGGGGAGACCTGCTCACTCTCTACAACTACCCAGAAGGAGGGTGTAGAGAGATGCTGTTGGTCTCTTCTCTCACATAAGAAGTAACAGGTCAAGAGGCCTCAGGTTTTGTGGTGGACTTGACAGTGCCAGGTTAATGGTTGGATTTGATGAACTTAAAGGTCTTTTTCCAATGATTCTATAATTTTATCTTGAATATTCCTTTAGTTCTAAAAGTTGATGTGAGAGATCTGGGCTTGTGTAATTTTCTAGCCTCAGAATTTAATCAGTTAATTCCAACACAGTCTGCCTGAATAAAGTCATCTCATCTGACTAAAATCTTGCTCTCCAATGACAGAAATGTCAAAGCTTGAGCAATTGCCCAGAAACCTAGAAACAAACATGCTTGCTATGTTACAGAAGTATTTCTCCTTGGTAATAACAATTCTTCTTGCAGATCCTCCAGTTAAAAGCTAGTAATTCTTCCAGCTGCTTTATACCTCTCCTATAATGGGAGAGAGCCTGTATATTCCTTCTCATGCTCTAAATATGAGGGAACACCTTATTTCCTGTCTAGGACATCTCCATGGCAAACTGACTGTGTGCCTTTTAGTGCAGGGTACATTCAAAAGGCCTAGTGGAGACCTCAGAATTCTGTTCCAGTATTTAGAGGGTGGCTACAAAGAAAATGGAGAGTCTCTTTTTACAAGGAGTCACATAGAAAAGACAAGGGTAATGGGTGCAAGTTACTCCTGAGGACATACTGATTAGGCACAAGAACATCTTTTCACAACAATTGCCCATTGGAATTGTCTCCCCTGGGAAACGGTGAATCCCCAACACTGGACACTTCTAAACTCTGCCTGGGTGATGTGCTGGGGCATCTTCTCTAGACTATTTTTGCCAGGAAAGGTTGGACCAGGTAATGAGGGATTGTCCAAGCTGGTATTTTGTGATTCATTCCTCTTTGCCCTAGCTGGATCCTGTGCCCAGAGCTGGGCCCCTAACACAAGAGAGATGTGGGGCTGGTGGAGAGGGGTCAGAGGAGCTACAGAGATGCTCAGAGGGCTGGAGCAGCTCCCCTACGGAGAGAGGCTGAGGGAGCTGGGCTGGGTCAGCCTGGAGAACAGAAGGCTGTGGGGGGACCTCATTGCAGCCTGCCAGTCCCTGAAGGGAGCAGAGACACAGGAGGGAAATCAGCTTGTTCAAAGGGGAGACAATGGCAGGACAAGGGGGATGGAGTGAAGCTGAAGGAGGGAAGGGTTAGATTAGAGACTGGTGAGGGGCTGGAACAGGCTGCCCAGAGAGGGGGTGGTGCCCCATCTCTGGGGGTGTTCAAGGCCAGGTGGGATAGGGCCCTGGGCAACCTTATGTAGCTCCAGGCCTGGAGGTTGGTGGCCCTGCCTGTGGCAGGGGGGTTGGATCTCTGTGACCCTTGGGATCCCTTCCAACCTATGCCATTCTATGATTCTATGATAACTGGGTTACTGAATTTAAAAACCTGCCCTGGAAAAAGTAAGTTTTCACTTCTTTCATCAGCTTTTCTCCAAAAGATGAACCTGTGGCTAAGCACCCTTCACTTGTGGCACCCCCACAAATCAAAGTGTCAGGAGAACAGACCCAGCCTCTGCAGCACGACAGCCACCAGCTCCAGACTGTGTGGAATGGATGGCAGAGGCAGGTAGCACAAAACTGAGACCTTCACACTTCATTCTGGAGTGCTGCAATGTCCTGGAGTCACCGAGGGAGTCACTGGGCTTATGGACCAGCACTCAAAATAAAGACCAAATCATTCATAACACTAAGACCACAGGATGTAAACTGCACCCACTGAACATCTTCCTGCTCCCAAGAAGTACATGCCACCACCAACTGGTTTCTGGGGTTGCTGTACCAGCAGAGCCCCACATGGTATTTCAGGAATAGGATGTTTGTCCACACCTGCAGTCACCAGTCACAGAGCACCTCTGCAGGACTACAAAGCTCTACTAGTCTGTTTGACTCAGTTTAAAATGTCAGGTTTATTTATCTTCAGTCTGTACTTAAGAGTTTCTGAACTTGGCATTTCAGAGAATCACAGAATGGCCTTACTTGGAGAGGACATTAAATATCATTTTGTTCCAACCCTCCCTGGCCATGGGCAGGGACACACAGCACCAGCCCAGGGTGCCCAATGCCCCATCCAATCCGGCCTCGAGCACTGCCAGGGATCCAGGGGCAGCCAACAGCTTCTCTGGGCACCCTGTGCCAGGGCCTCACTGCCTTCACAGAGAAGAAACACTCCCAAGGATCTAACCTAAATCTACTGAAATCACTGGTCTCCACTTGGACACAGAGCTGTTCACCACAACTCTGAGTGCGACTGTCCAGCCAGTTCCACACCCACTGAGTGGTTCCTCCATCAAATCCATGTCTCTCCAACTCAGAGACAAGGATGTCACATCAAGACTATGATGTGGGACAGTGTCAGATGTTTGCACAAGTCCAGGTAGCTGACAGCTGTCACTCTTCCTTTGTCCCCAGTGCTGCAATCCCATCATAGAAGGCCACCAGATCTGTCAGGCACCATCCACCCTGGAGGATCTGCTCCAGGATCTTGCCAGGCAGAGAGGTGAGACTGGCTGGTCTGTAGATTCCCAGCTCTGCCTTTTTCCCCTTTTAAAATGGGGGCTGTTTCCCCTTTCCCAGTCAGTGGGAACTTCACTGGACTGCCCTGACTTCTCAAACATGCTGGATACTGGCTCAGCCACTTCAGTTCCCTCAGGACCTGTGGATGCAACACCTCAGGCCCTATGGACTTGTGCACCTTCAGGTTCCTTAGATGGTCTCAAACCTGTTCTTCTCCTACAGTGGGTGGTTCATTTTCCCAGTCCCTGCCTTTGCCTTCTGTGGCCTGGGTGGTGTGGCTAGAGTCCTTGCCAGTGAAAAGTCACTGAGTACCTTGTCCTTCTTCAAATCCCAGGTAACCAGCTCTCCTGTAACATTCTGGAGGGGGCCACATTTTCCCTACTCTTCCTTTTTTCACTGACATCAATATATATATATAAGCTTTAATTGTTGGGATGCATCACTCCTGAGCTTGAAGGAGGTGAACCCTGAGTAGTATCCATCTTTTCTTGGGCCCCTCTACCCTCCAGGGCTTTGGTCCATGGTGCTCTACCAAGCAGATCCCTGCAGAGGCCCAAAGTCTGCTCTCCTCAAGTCCAGGGTAGGGACTTTTCTGTGGGCCCTGCTGCTGCCCTCAGGATCTTGAGCTCCAGCATTCCATGGTCACTGCAGCCAAGGCTGCCCTTGAGCCTCACATCCCCTACCAGCCCCTCCTTAC
This sequence comes from Laterallus jamaicensis coturniculus, assembly GCA_022605575.1. NCBI lineage: Eukaryota > Metazoa > Chordata > Aves > Gruiformes > Rallidae > Laterallus > Laterallus jamaicensis. The sequence goes on along the minus strand of JAKCOX010000004.1, from coordinate 45,018,438 downwards.
TGAGGAGAACAGGGTCCAGCATAGCACCTCACTGGCTCCTTTATCACTCGGAGAAGCATCAACAATGCATTTCCCTGACTGCTGGTGAAACAAAAATTGAAGTTCTTTCAGAACCTCCACATCTGCTTCTTCAGAGCTATTACTGCTGCAAGAGCAGCAAATCTTCAAGGACTGAGGAAATCCCCAGTCATAATGGTATATGGTTTTGTGGCAAGGTCTGTACAAGGACAGCTGTAAAGTCTCATTTCACTTCCTCCCAACTACTTCCTACCAAAATCTTCATTTCAGTAAATGACATTAGCTTCCAACTTCAGTCACAATTAAAGCCATAACAGGCAACACCAACAACAGATTAGTTCCTGGTCCTGGAAGGGTCTATTAGTATAAACACAGCAAGACTACTGCTCCCGTCTTGAAGCTCCCTTAGGAGCACAAGTCCTTGCAGACAACTAGATCCTACCTACAGATGAAAACCCTGAAAACACCTCTTCCTCCTACACAGCCTACAGTAGTCATCCTCATGTGAATGTAGGAATAGGATTATGAGCTTGTTTCAGCACCATCTCATATGAAACTCTTCTAGGAACCACTCAGACTGAAGACCTGTACTACTATTTTCATCCCTCTCAAATCAGATTTAGACACTAACTTGCCCCTCAGATCTCCACAAAAGCTTTTTTAGTCACCCTCAAAGTAATACTTCAAAGCTGTTACACTCCACCCCAGTCTGTCACACAAACCATTAGACATCTAAACTGGCTTCAGTTGCTTCATGTTGTGGTTTTGTGTGGTGGGGTTCTGGTGTAGAGGGCGGGGGGGACACGACACGACTGCAGGGGTGGCTTCTGCATGAATCATAGAATCACAGGGGTTGGAAGGGCCCTCCAGAGCCCATGGGGTCCAACCCCCCTGCCAAAGCAGGGGCCCTAGGACAGGGCACACAGGTCGGTGTCCAGATGGGGCTGGAATCTCTCCAGAGAAGGAGACTCCACACCCCCTGGGCAGCTTGTCCCAGGGCTCCCTCACCCTCACTGTATAAAAGTTCTTCCCCATGTTGGTGCAGAACTTCCTGTGCTCCAACTTGCAGCCATTGCCCCTTGTCCTGTCCTCACAGACACTGAAAAGGGGCTGGCCATTTCCCCTGCAGCCCATGCTTCAGATATTTATAGACATTAATAAAGTCCCCCCTTAGTCTTCTTTTGTCCAGGCTGAACAGCCCCAGCTCTCTCAGCCTTTCCTCACAGGGGAGATGCTCCAGGCCCTTCATCATCTCCTCAGCCTCCTCTGGACTCTCTCCAGGAGATCCCTTTTTGATCCCAGGGAGCCCAGCGCTGGACACTACACTCCAGGTGTGGCCTGAACAGGGCAGAGCAGAGGGGGAGGATCCCCTCCTTTGACCTAAGCAGCAGCTAGCTTTCCCTAGGCTCAAAGTAAAAACAAGCTGAGCTCCAGGCTGAACCCGCTGCTGACCAAGGCCGAGCCCTCAGCCACGGTCACAGCGCCTCTGGGAATCACACTGCAGAGAAAAAACCAACCCACCAGCAGCCACTTTTTGCCACCAGAAAAAGGAGTGAGAAGATGTGAGACACTCTGCAGACACCAAGGTCAGTGAAGAAGGGGTTGAGGAGGTGCTCCAAGTGCCAGAGAGAAAGATTCCCCAGCAGCCCCTGGAGAAGCCCAGTGAAGCAGGCTGTCCCCCTGCAGCCCATGGATGATGATGGGGATCAGGTGTCCGACCTGCAGCCTGCAGAGGACCCCACGCTGGAGTGGGTGGAGGCACATGAAGGGCACTGTGACCCCACAGGAACACCCCTCCCTGGAGCACTGGGGCCCACTGGAGCCCTCCTACTAAGAAGAAAAACAATTTGTGCTTAACTGCCCCAGAGCCCCATTTTGCCCTCCCCATGTGCCCTGGGGGGAAGAAGGGACAGAAATCCTGCATCAAGTCTGTGAAGAAAGGAGGGGGAGATGTTTGCAGATCTTCTCACGACCCAACCCTTGGGGAGGTGTCTGTGGTGGGTGTGAGACATTAGATGGGTTTTTTATTCCACGTGGAGTCTGTTCTGCCTGTGATGCTGACTGTGGGATGATCTCTCCCTGTCCTTATCTCCACTCCTGAGCCTCTCCATAGGTATTTTCTCACCTGACCAGGTAAGAAGGGCAACGACAGAGACTGGTGGGTGTCTGACCTCCAGCCAGGCTCAAAGCACCACACTGCAGCTGTCATTGATTGTGCAGTTATAAATCTACTCTTGGGCCTAAGGCTGCCAGTGCTGTTGCTGCAGTTAGTCTTCTGCTCCTCAGAAACTTGCTGTCTGAAACAGCAATGCAGGACAGGTGGAATTCAGGGAAAGGGTAGAAGAGGAGCACAATGGCAGCCTGTTTAAATATACATAAATTAGAAAGAAGAAGTTGAAAACACCTGTATTGACTGATGGAATCCTAACCACACCTCATGGGGCAATTCACTTGCAGGTATTGAAAGCAGTAGCTCAAAACAACTCCTGGAACAGTAAACAGTAAGTAAGGAAGCCACCTTAACACATTCTGTTGTTATGTTAAATAACATTTGTGGCATATCTGACTGAGCATTCAGAAAAGAAGTGACAGCAACACTGAAATGCCTTTGCACAAATCAGTTAAAGGCCAGAAACAGCCCCTGAAACAGGCATGAGTTGTGGTATATAAAGAGTGCTCCATTCTGGTAGGCACCATTTTGCTAGGATAAGCTTGCAGCTGCTCTTACAACCCATGATAGTCTGTTTAGTGTGGCTCAGGAACATTGCAGTAGAGAATTTCTGTTCCTCTCTCTCACAAAGGAATCTTAGCATCATCTGAATAAATCTCATTCAATGCTACCATGTTCTCTCTGCCTAGGGAGAGAATGAGAGCCAGCTTTACCTAACCTCAAGTCTGAGTACTGACACAGATAGGAAAATAAACCTAAGAACAGCTGGGCTGACAACAACATAGACATCAACATTAAAAAGGATCCACAAGATAGATTCCTAGAAACACCCTATGAGTCTTTGAGAGCATGGGGTGAGTGGGAAGCAAGGGAGAAGCATTCAGATACAATGTGCTAATTGCAACAAGCTCAAGAGCTTACCAAACAAAAATACCTCCCCACACACATGCTGATATGCATATCAAAGATGTCCAGATTAAAATCAGAGCTTAAAATATCAGGTAAGATTCCCAGTTAGTTAATTCAGTATTTGTGTAGGCCCATTATTTACACAAAACAGGTAGAGAACATCCCCTTATTTCTTCATTAAGCCAAGTTCCTGCTTAAAAATAGGACACTATATCCCATTTCCCCCGTGCTGACAATTAATGTCAACAAAAGCCAGGCCCATCACAGGCCACACAAACTTCAGCTGTGTATCATGTTTTCCAAATGAAGATTCAAGAACATGGGACAGGATCAGGAATCTTTAACAGCTCTGAAACACCCTGCAAATCCCAGACCTATATATTCCATACATAGGTTCAGATTCCAGAAACAGAATGGGGGAAAAGCAAGATCTACATGCTAATCCCTTGTTTAGCCTATCAGATCCAAGCTATCCCTTTGCAGAAACAAAAAGGAAACAACTTTATGTATTTAGCACATGCATCTTCAGGGAAAAGCTCTGAAGAACAAGAATCCCTGCTTTCTAGGAGACAAAACAAAGGCATGACTACCACCCCAGCCCCTCTTTGAGAACAGTATCTAGCCTTGTACAGAACATAGGGATTAGAAACCAACTGCTGCCCACAACAATTGGACCTAATCAAGCTAAATTTAATCTGAACTATGACACTCTCTAGGTTTTCACAGGATTTACATGCAGCAAAAATGTTCTCACAAATCGTGACAAAAGAAAACTGGTCTGAGGTTCCACATAGAATAAATGCACTGAATAACTGCTACAAGCTGCTCCTACATTGTTAGATGGTGTCCAACTTGTGCTGTTTTTAATTCAAAACCTCTCAAATATTACAGAGAATGACAGGATAACACATTCAGTATTACAACAGACAGAAGAGCTGAGCTTAGGGGAAAGGGAAAAGAAAGATATGACCATAAAGCAAACATGAGTTTCAAAACTGATTAGTACCCACAAAAAATTCCTTTCTTATTTCCCTTTGTCCTGATGTTTGATACAGTGAACAGTTACCTGCAAAATGCTACACCTAATTAGTTTTTAACCAGATTCACCCATCAGATACATAAACAAGATCAAATGAACAAATCCTGGCCATCTTTTTCACATTTAAGAAGTCTGCCTTTGCTGCCAAATCCTGTTCCTTTAGTCAGAGGTTCAGACCTGCAGAACTCACAGTGTGATCAAGGTTGGAAGGGGCCACTGGAGATTGTATCATCCAACCCCCCATAAAGCAACATCACATAGAGCAAGATGCACAGCACTGCATCCAGGCAGGTTCTGAAGGAGGCTCCCCAATCTCTCTGGGCAGCCTGTACCAGAGCTCAGGCACCCACAGAGTGAAGAAGCTTTTCCTCATGAGATGGACCTTCCTGTGTTCCAGTTTGTGCCCGTTGCCCCTTGTCCTGTCACTGGCCACCACTGAAAAGAGTTTGTCCCATCCTCTGGACACCCACTCTTCAGATACTTAGAAGCACTGACCAGATCCCCCACTTAAAAGTCTTCTCCTTGATAAACTGATACAGCTCTCAGCTTTTCCTCATGCAAGAGGTCCTCTAAGCCCCTCATCATCTTCATACCCTCCAGTAGTTCTCTGTCTGTCTTGAACTGGGGAGCCCAGCACTGGACATAGTACTTCAGCTCTGGCTTCAGCAGGGCAGAGTAGACGGGGAGGAGAACCTCCCTGAGCCACCATCTTCTTAATACATCCCAAGTCCATTGGCCTTCTTGGCCATGAGGCACACTGCTAGTCATGGAGAGCTTGTTCTCAACCAGGACACAGAGGTCCTTCTCTGCAGCACTGCTTCCCAGCAGCTTAACCCCTAAACTGTGCTTGGGATTATTCTTCTAGGTGCAGGACTCCACACTTGCCCTGGCTGAATTTCATTAGGTTATTCTTCCTCCACATGGTCACTGCCACCCTCCAGAATGAGCTGCTCTATCAACTTTCCAGGGATGGAGCTGAGGATGACTGGCCTGTAGTTTCCTGGGTTCTCCTTGTCCTTTTTGAAGACTGAAGTGACACTGGCTTTCCTCCAGCCCTCAGGCATCTCACCTGTTCTCCATGACCTTTCAAAGATGGAGAGTGGCTTAGCAATAGCATCTGCCAGCTCCCTGAGCACTCGTGGGTGCATCAGGGAACATGGATTTGTGAATGTCAAGGCAATCACCTCATTCAGCAGAAAACCTACACCCTCTCCAGTCTTCCTTTTGTTGCTGATGTACTTGAAAAAGCCCTCCTCCTTGTCCTTGACATCTCTTGCCAGGTGTAATTCTAGCCTTCCTTGTTCCATCCCTACATTCTCTGACTAGATCCCTTTGGTCCTCGCAAGTGACCAGTCCCTTTTTCCATATTCTGTAAACTTCCTCCATCCCTTTGAATTTTTCCAGCAGCCCCTTGCTTGTCCAGGCAGGTCTCCTGCTGCTTGCTTCCCTATTCCTTGGGATGCACCAGTCTTGAGCTAAGAGGAAGTGGTGCTTGAATGCTGACCAGGTGTCTTGGACTCCCTACCTTCTAGAGCCCTAACTGATGGGACCCTCCCAAGCTGGGCTTTGAAGAGGCTCAAGTTAGCTCTCCTGAAGTCCAGCACTGAAATCCAATTGATCATCCTGCTCCTTCCAGGCAGGATCCTCAGCTCTACCATCGCATCCCCAACCAAGCCTTCTTTGCTGTTAGTACAAGGTCCAGCAGCACCTCTCTCCTCATGGGCTTCTCTACCACTTGTGTCAAAACACTGCCACCAGTGCTCTGCAGGAGCTTCCTGGGCTGTGTGTGCCTGGCAGGGTTGCCTTTCCAGCAAGTATCAGGGTAGTCAGTCCCCATCACAACCAGGGCCTGTGATCATGAGGCTCTAACACTTCTATTAGGGAGGCACAAAATATGATAGCCTTTCTCACTGTCATTCAGTCATTGTTCACATCTCTAGCACCAGAATCTCAATCATGACTATGCCCATGAAAAGTGGGCAGCAGAGTTGCCAGATATCCCAGCTGTGATAGATCTTGCTATTACAAAATAATCTGGGTTTACTCAAGCTTGGCAATACAAGGTAATTCTCCATTCCAGATGTCTAGACCCAGATAACTGCTATTATACAATCAAAACCAACCTTACAAAGTCTCACAGCAGCTGAACTCTATTTTAACATAAGCAAAAAAGAAGCCAACCAAAAAATACAGGAAGATGTAAATCCTATTTTCAGGCATGCCATACACAGACTTCATGAAACAAAACACTTGCAGACCTCACAGTCAATGTGCTTTTGAAGCATACCTCATTTTCAGACTAAAGTAACCAGTTCTACCTACTTTCACTCTTAATTCCTGGAAATACATCTTCACACATATTATACTGGTTATATAAAGCATCAGGTTTAAACAAAAACCACAAAGCAAGGTTTGACAAAATAGATTTTCTTTACTTGACCCTTAAGATGCTACTTGAGAAATGAAAAACTCTGAAATTATATTTTTCAAAGCATTGTGTACACAGAGTGAGATGAAGTCTATGATCTCTGTGAAGATTAAAGTCTTATTTTCTGTTGTAGTAACACAGGACTGAGCTGAACCAAGAATCTGTTTGGTGATCTACCACCTACACATTGAAGAATTTTTTCCTAACATCCAACCTAAATGTCCCCTTTTCTAGTTTAAAACCACTTCCTCTGTTCTGCTGCTACATGTCCTTGTGAACAGTTTGTCCCGTTCCGGAATAGCCCGGTCAGGGGCAAGATTCTTTTATAATTCCCAGAGTGAGATTAAGACACAAACGAGGTCAAATGCTGCATCATAAGGAAGTTTATTACAGCAAAATTGGCGAAAGGTACGAGAGAGAGAGAGTTAGAGAGAAAAGGGAAAAAAGAGAAAGAAAGGTAAAGAGTTTAAAGTTACAGGAAAGTTATAGCTACCACCACTGGTTCCCACGACGACTCGGGGGACCGCTCGACTTCACTTGTCAGGTGGGGGAAGTTCCTTCCTTTCTTCTTCCTTCGTTCATTTTCTTCCTTCCCCTGAAGATTGCTTAGCTCAACGTTTTATAGAGGAGAGGTGTTTGGAATTTGTAACACCTATACATATGCATAAGCTGTCCCGCTTCGTATTCAAATTAGTCCCAAGAAGTCATTTCCATAAACTCCTCCCAGCTGGACATTGTCACTATTAGAGGTATCTCTTCTAACAACCTCCAAGTGTCAAATGGTCCTTCGTAATTGGCATTAAAGTTGATGTAGTCCTTGGAAGTGTTTCCTCCTTAAATTCCTTGCACAAGGCTTCTATTGATTAAGACTGAGGTCTATTTTTTGTCCAGACCTTGGAAATGTAACTCCTTAAACCCCTGTCTTCAAAGCATCCTATTATTTATGGATGCTCATCCCACCATCAGTCAGAGACAGGCATCTATTGAAGGATTTACAGTTTTCGAAACTTTGTGGCTGGTACCAAGGAATGTTCTTGTTGCTGTTTTCTGTAGTTGTGCTTCCCAGCACAAAACCCTTACATTCCACCCCATGGCTCTGACTGATAACATATTGTGGTGGCAGCAGACAAGACAGAAATAGAAAGAGGAAAAGAGAGAGAAAGAAAATAGTACAGACTACGATTTTAATCTAGTAATCAATAATATATTTGATAATCAATTATAAAAAGTCAAAATACAAAATTGTTATTTCTTAACAAATTGTGTGCATATCAAAACAATATTTAATGCTAAAAATGGATATTACATTAATAACAAATGGTCAACAATTTCACAGTATATATAATGTACGTATAGTTTGTGGGAATTGGGAGGTGGAAGTTGGGTGTAACATAGATTTCCATGCCCCATTTAGGCTAGATCCAAATTTTGGCTGATCATGCATTTTGGGGGGGGACAAAATTGGCCCTTATTGTGCAGATGAATTCTAGTTTTGGTTAGGGTGTCAGACCACAAGGGTAACACATCTACTGCAAGTGATGAATGTCACTCCCTCCTCGCAATTCTCCACGATTAACAAGATTTGTATAACATCAAACTGAGGTGCAGGAGACTATTTTATAAACAAAAGAAGGTTAGCATTGGCGGAGTTATTACTATAGCATGTTGTTTGTTTTTGTCTGATTTCTGTATCAGATCCAGAGTGGTGTGAGGAAAAGAAGTGGGATACTTCTACCACCCCGACACCATTTAAAGGACTGTGTCGAACTTTACTAAGTTGTTTGTTTACTGGCTGCATAGTGGTTCATTGAATTTGTTGTGCCGTCCGACACCCAGTTTGACTTTGAGAATACATTAGTTCTATAAAATCAAAAGTGTTTAGTAGTACATAAACAAAAGCTAAGTTGGGTTACAATATTCTTAACACTTAATAACGTAGAAGCAATTTCATATTTATTCTGCGTCACTATTATGGCTACACTATAGGGATTGCGCATGCACCACCTTCTAGAACTTTCCAGTGCTTTCTGTGGAGAGAAACTGTGCATGCGCATACAATGTAAGAACAAAAAACATGCGCAAATGGTGTGGGGGTGAGAGATGGCAACCACACGTGAGGGTGAGATCTCGGAGTGTGAGATTCCGGACCCGTTCCCTGAGCTTGCCACCTTATCAGTGAGTGTGTTAATGGTACCATTTATGGCCAGTAAATATGGCCTGGTAGTTACAGTGGTGCAATGTTTTTCACCATTAGATTGTGGCATCACGTGCCAGAGAGGAAAGGAAGAAAGTGCGTATTGTCCCTCCGGAGCAACCAACAAGGTGGGTGTTATTGAAAGGATTTAACCGGTATGGTCAATTATGGCCAGGATTAAAACCTTTTCTTTCCTTGTTTACTTGTAGGCAAACTCTTGATGACAAATATCAAGAACTGAAAATGGAGATGGAATGTTACAAAAGGCGTTCTACAATATTACTTTATGCCTTGTTCGGGGTTTCTTTACTTGCTATTATTTCCATATTCCTTACTAGTTTGTTTTCTAATTCCTGTTAATAGTTTCTTTTTCAGTTATGTTCCACAATAAAAGTTTCATTGTTCAATCATTCAAAGGTTTTTCAGTGTACATATATATATAAAAGTCACTATATAGTAATATAACAGAAAACAAAAAGCAATTTGATTATATAATTCTAACAGCTGCATGTTTGGTTGGCTTTATCAATCTGATATGTTTAATACCATTGGGTGAGTTTACAGTGATTATTTGCATGCGGTTCACTACGGTTTGAATCAACTGAATCAGGCATGGTATCACACGGGGCAAAAACATCAGAGTTGCTAAACCACATATTATATAGAATAAAAGGCGTTGTAGCCATGGGGCTCCTGGCAACCAGGACCACAGGTCGATGTCCCAACCGTTCCATGTTTGGACAGGAACATGGGCTAGCTTTCGGATATATGATGTCAGTTGTGTGATTACTTCCCTTATATCACGGATTTGCAAACAACAGTTAGAAATATTTAATTTCCCACATACTCCTCCCTCTTCAGCCAGGAGGTAATCTAAAACCATGCGGTGGTGCAGGATCCCAGTGCTACAAATGTAGGCATCCTCGCAGTGGTTTTTGTTTTTTTCCTGAAAAAAGAAAAAACAAACTCGCTTCTCGGTGAGAAGAGAAAGAGAAGGAGAGGGGAAAAAAAGCTTGTTAAAGTCCGAGGAAGGCAGCGTGGAGGGGCGGAGGTGGGGGTGGGGGGGATGGGCGAGCAGGGCGCTCTCTCGCTGTTTCCGCGGCAGAGGGGAGGCGGAGGGGGGGGGGGAAGGGGAGGAAGGGAGGGGGAGGGGAGGAGGAGAGGGGCGGAATGGGCAGAGCCTGTATTACTGCTTTCGAGGCAGAGGGGAGGGGAAGGGGAGGGGGGGGAGGCGGGTGTGTGTGTGTGTGTGTGTGTGTGTGGAGTAATCAGGGTTGGTTACTGGATAGAGAGAGGGTTTGCACTCTCTTCCAATTAAAAAACAAAAGCAAAACAAAAATACAGAAACAAAGGAGGCGGTGGGGGACAAAACTGAACTTGGTTCCTTTCTAGGGAGCTGACACTAGGTGGTTATTAGAAGGACGGAATAATCCACCTAGTATTGATCTTGTATTCTTTCCCATGAGTATCTTTCGCTTTCCAAGCGAATTTATTCAGGGGGTTTCAAGTACGAGGGGTACAGTTCCAATAGTGGGTAATTTTACCAATACTGGCTGAGCTGGAAAATGAAAAGTGTTCTGGGGTTTGTCAGAGTCATTAGGACTCGAGATTAGGGTTGGAGGCTTTGGACAGAATGCAGTGATTTTAGGGCACCCATTTGTTCCCCATCGGTTATTCACATGAGTAACAGCAGTCCATAATCTATCTGACCAGCCCGATTCGTGGGGTTTCAGACATCTACCCTTCGCCGTCCTGCCCACTACCAGGAGGCGAAGGAATTAGTTTTCTGGTGGCTTAGAGGAGGCAGTTACATCCAGTGCAGGAGCACTAGGAATAGGATTTTTAACACTTACTTGTGGATTTTTGGGCCACTTTAGTATTAATGTTTCCAATTTTTTTGTTGGCAACCCATCCATGAGTTCATGGGGAATGCTTTTTCGCCATCCCATGGCCCACAGATTATTACGTTTTTTACTTATATTTTTGTCACCGGGTGATGTTACAGGGAATGTTTCCTTTTGGCTGTTTGGGGAAGATGTCAGTTCTGTGCGTCTTAAAACTTTTGGATCTGGTCTAGCATATGACGTAGTCACAGGACCGTATTTTCGCCCGTAATTAATCAATTCCTGAGCAACCTCTCCCCAAGTCCACACTTTCTTTTCCGGAGATCGATTATTAGGACTCACCATTTCTTCTAATGCAGCGACAACTCTCTCCCCTTGAGATATTGTCTGTATTTTCCCTTGTAATTGAATGCCAATTGGTTTCAGAGTTTCGCGGAGTCCTCTTATAAGAGGAGTCATACGGTCTAGATCGACCGGCATCATCATTGGGGATTCATATTTAGGTCTGAGTTCCTGGTCATACATCATTTGCAGGCATGTCGCTTTTTGTACACTTTCTACTAATTGATCAACTGTTCCTACAATTGCAAGGGGATTGCCTCTCTCCAAAGGGTTAAGTCCTTCAGCCCAAAAAGCTGCTCTCTGGGTCAGGGACCAAGGTGCAGCGTGGTTTCCCATGGCTAAAAACACTCCCGGACCCCAATATCCCTCTGCCTCCCTTTCGGTTAGCAAGATCTGATCTCCTCCAGACAGTGACACTCTCCAAACATACTCTGTCTCTGACTCCTTTGAAGTGCGACTGAAATCCTTTTTCAATGTAGCTAATTCAGTAGACAAAAATGGAACTTCTTTCCTAACGACACGGGGAGCTTCATCTCCCTCATCATATTTGAATTCAGTTTTGACCAAGGGTCTCAAACAACAAGTGGGGACCGCCAATTTGTCCGAATTGAGTTTTGCCCCCTTCAAATCTGGAAAGGGATATTCAGTATTTTCCTCAGGAGGTTTAACTCTCTCCTCTCCCGCAAAGAAGTTGATTTTTCAAAACAGATTGCAAATAATCCAACTGAGCATTTTAACTAACCAGTTGTTCGTTTTTATTTGCCAAATGCTCATTTAAAATCTCTATAAGTTTTTGAAACTTTGTGGCTGGTCCCAAGGAATGTCCTTGTTGATGTTTTCTGTAGTTGTGCTTCCCAGCACAAAAACCCTTACAAGCACCAAAAGTGTCTTTCTCGGCCGGAGCAGCATTTGCTGCCAAACATGCCAAACGTCCAGCAATAGCTTCCAAACCAAAGGAGCCAGGACTGAAAGACATAGCTGGCCTGAAACCTCCTCAGGGGAGACACAAACAGAAACTATAAGCTTTGGTGTCACAGCATTCGTTTGCCTGGGAAACTCAAATGCACCTCACTGGTGCACCAAAAGTGTTTTTCTCGGCCGGAGCAACATTTGCTGCCAAACATGCCATACGTCCAGCAATAGCTTCCAAACCAAAGGAGCCAGGACTGAAAGACATAGCTGGCCTGAAACCTCCTCAGGGGAGACACAAACAGAAACTATAAGCTTTGGTGTCACCGCTTTCGTTTGCCTGGGAAACTCAAAGGCACCTCCCTGGTGCACAAAATATGTTTTTAGCGTCCGGAGCAGCATTTGCTTTTAAACAAGCCAAACGTCCAGCAATAGCTTCCAAACCAAAGGAGCCAGGACTGAAAGACATAGCTGGCCTGAAACCTCCTCAGGGGAGACACAAAGAAAAACTATAAGCTTTGGTGTCACCGCTTTCTTTTGCCTCGCAAACTCAAATATTCCTCCCAGGTACACCAAAATTATTTTTCATGGCTGGAGCAGCATTTGCTGCCAAACATGCCGAACGTCCAGCAATAGCTTCCAAACGAAAGGAGCCAGGACTGAAAGACATAGTTGGCCTGAAACCTCCTAGTGGGAGACGCAAACAGAAACTAGAAACTTTGGTGTCACTGCTTTCGTTTGCCTGGGAAACTCAAATGTACCTGCATGGTGCACCAAAAGTGTTTTTCTCGGCTGGAGCATCATTTGCTGCCAAATATGCCAAACGTCCAGCAATTGCTTCCAAACAAAAAGAGCCAGGACTGAAAGACAGAGCTGGCCTGAAACCTCCTCAGGGGAGACACAAACAGAAACTATAAGATTTGGTGTAACTGCTTTCGTTTGCCTGGGAAACTCAAATGTACCTGCATGGTGCACCAAAAGTGTTTTCATCGGCCGGAGCAGCATTTGCTGCCAAACATGCCAAACGCCCAGCAATTACATCCAAACCAAAAGAGCCAGGACTGAAAGAGAGAGCTGGCCTGAAACCTCCTCAGGGGAGACACAAACAGAAACTATAAGCTTTGGTCTCACACCTTTCATTTGCCTGGGAAACTGAAATGTATCTCCCTGGTGCGACAAAAGTGTTTTTCTCAGCCACAGCAGCCTTTGCTGCCAAACATGCGAAACGTCCAGTAGTAACGTCCAAATCAAAGGAGCCAGGACTGAAAGACATAGCAGGCCTGAAACCTCCTCAGGGGAGACACAAACAGAAACTATAAGCTTTGGTGTCACTGCTTTCGTTCGCCTGGGAAACTCAAATGTACCTGCATGGTGCACCAAATGTGTTTTTCTCGGCTGGAGCAGCATTTGCTGCCAAATATGCCAAACGCCCAGCAATTACATCCAAACCAAAAGAGCCAGGACTGAAAGAGAGAGCTGGCCTGAAACCTCCTCAGGGGAGACACAAACAGAAACTATAAGCTTTGGTCTCACACCTTTCATTTGCCTGGGAAACTGAAATGTATCTCCCTGGTGCGACAAAAGTGTTTTTCTCAGCCACAGCAGCCTTTGCTGCCAAACATGCGAAACGTCCAGTAGTAACGTCCAAATCAAAGGAGCCAGGACTGAAAGACATAGCAGGCCTGAAACCTCCTCAGGGGAGACACAAACAGAAACTATAAGCTTTGGTGTCACAGCATTCGTTTGCCTGGGAAACTCAAATGTACCTCACTGGTGCACCAAAAGTGTTTTTCTCAGCCGGAGCAGCATTTGCTGCCAAACATGCCAAACGTCCAGCAATAGCTTCCAAACCAAAGGAGCCAGGACTGAAAGACATAGTTGGCCTGAAACCTCCTCAGGGGAGACACAAACAGAAACTATAGGCTTTGGTGTCACCACTTTCATTTGCCTGGGAAACTTAAATTTTCCTCCCAGGTGCACCAAATTTTTTTTCTCGGCCGGAGCATCTTTTTCTGCCAAACGTGCCAAATGTCCAGCAATAGTTTCCAAACCAAAGGAGCCAGGACTGAAAGACATAGCTGGCCTGAAACCTTTTCAGGGGAGGCGCAAACAGAAACTATAAGCTTTGGTGTCACCTCTTCCGTTTGCCTGGGAAACTCAAATGTACCGCCCTGGTGCTCCAAAAGTGTTTTTCTCGGCCGGAGCAGCATTTGCTGCCAAACATGCCAAACTTCCAGAAATAGCTTAAAAACCAAAGGAGCCAGGACTGAAAGTCATAGCTGGCCTGAAACCTCCTCAGGGGAGACACAAACAGAAACTATTAGCTTTGGTTTCACCGCTTTCGTTTTCCCGGGAAACTCAAATGTACCTCCCTGGTGCACCAAAAGTGTCTGTCTGGGCCAAAGCAGCATTTGCTGCCAAACATTCCAAACGTCCAGCAATAGCTTCCAAACCAAAAGAGATAGTACTGAAAGACATTGCTGGCCTGAAACCTCCTAACGGGGGGGCGCAAATAGAAACTATAAATTCAGGTGTCACTGCTTTAGTTTTCCTGGGAAACTCAAATGTACCTCCATGGTGCACCAAAAGTGTTTTTCTCGGCTGGAGCAGCCTTTGCTGCCAAACATGCAAAACGTCCAGCAATAACTTCCAAAGCAAAGGAGCCAGGACTGAATCACATACTTGGCCTGAAACCTTCTCAGGGGAGACACAAACAGAAACTATAAGCTTTGGTGTCACCGCTTTCGTTTGCCTGGCTAACTCAAATATTCATCCGAGGTGCACCAAAAGTGTTTGTCTGGGCCAGAGCAGCATTTGCTGCCAAATATGCCAAATGTCCAGTAATAGCTTCCAAACCAAAGGATCCAGGACTGAAAAACATAGCTGGCCTGAAACCTCCTCAGGGGAGACACAAACAGAAACTAGAAACTTTGGTGTCACAGCTTTCGTTTGCCTGGGAAACTCAAATGTACCTGCATGGTGCACCAAAAGTGTTTTTCTCGGCCGGAGAAGCTTTTTCTACCAAACATGCCAAACTTGCAGCAATAGCTTCCAAAGCAAAAGAGATAGTACTGAAAGACATTGCTGGCCTGAAACCTCCTCAGGGGAGACACAAACAGAAACTAGAAACTTCGGTGTAACTGCTTTGGTTTGCCTGGGAAACTCAAATGTACCTGCATGGTGCACCAAAAGTGTTTTTCTCGGCCGGAGAAGCTTTTTCTACCAAACGTCCAGCAATAGCTTCCAAACCAAAAGAGATAGTACTGAAAGACATAGCTGGCCTGAAACCTCCTCAGGGGAGACACAAACAGAAAATAGAAACTTTGGTGTCACTGCTTTCGTTTGCCTGGGAAACTCAAATGTACCTGCATGGTGCACCAAAAGTGTTTTTCTCGGCCGGAGAAGCTTTTTCTACCAAACATGCCAAACTTCCAGCAATAGCTTCCAAACCAAAAGAGATAGTACTGAAAGACATTGCTGGCGTGAAACCTCCTCAGGGAAGACACAAACAGAAACTAGAAACTTTGGTGTCACTGCTTTCGTTTGCCTGGGAAACTCAAATGTACCTGCATGGTGCACCAAAAGTGTTTTTCTCGGCCGGAGAAGCTTTTTCTACCAAACATGCCAAACTTCCAGCAATAGCTTCCAAACCAAAAGAGATAGTACTGAAAGACATTGCTGGCCTGAAACCTCCTCAGGGGAGACACAAACAGAAACTAGAAACTTTGGTGTAACTGCTTTCGTTTGCCTGGGAAACTCAAAAGTAACTGCATGGTGCACCAAAAGTGTTTTTCTCGGCCGGAAAAGCTTTTTCTACCAAACATGCCAACCTTGCAGCATTAGCTTCCAAACCAAAAGACATAGTAGTGAAAGACATAGCTGGCCTGAAACCTCCTCAGGCGAGACACAAACAGAAACTAGAAACTTTGGTGTAACTGCTTTCGTTTGCCTGGGAAACTCAAATGTACCTTCATGGTGCACCAAAAGTTTTTTTCTCGGCTGGAGAAGCTTTTTCTAACAAACATGCCAAACTTCCAGCAATAGCTTCCAAACCAAAAGAGATAGTACTGAAAGACATTGCTGGCCTGAAACCTCCTCAGGGGAGACACAAACAGAAACTAGAAACTTTGGTGTCACTGCTTTCGTTTGCCTGGGAAACTCAAACGTACCTGCATGGTGCACCAAAAGTGTTTTTCTCGGCCGGAGCAGCCTTTTCTACCAAACGTCCAGCAATAGCTTCCAAACCAAAAGAGATAGTACTGAAAGACATTGCTGGCCTGAAACCTCCTCAGGGGAGACACAAACAGAAACTAGAAACTTTGGTGTCACTGCTTTCGTTTGCCTGGGAAACTCAAATGTACCTGCATGGTGCACCAAAAGTGTTTTTCTCGGCCGGAGAAGCTTTTTCTACCAAACACGCCAAACTTCCAGCAATAGCTTCCAAACCAAAAGAGATAGTACTGAAAGACATTGCTGGCCTGAAACCTCCTCAGGGGAGACACAAACAGAAACTAGAAACTTTGGTGTCACTGCTTTCGTTTGCCTGGGAAACTCAAATGTACCTGCATGGTGCACCAAAAGTGTTTTTCTCGGCCGGAAAAGCTTTTTCTACCAAACATGCCAAACTTGCAGCAATAGCTTCCAAACCAAAAGAGATAGTACTGAAAGACATTGCTGGCCTGAAACCTCCTCAGGGGAGACACAAACAGAAACTAGAAACTTTGGTGTCACTGCTTTGGTTTGCCTGGGAAACTCAAATGTACCTGCATGGTGCACCAAAAGTGTTTTTCTCGGCCGGAGAAGCTTTTTCTACCAAACATGCCAAACTTCCAGCAATAGCTTCCAAACCAAAAGAGATAGTACTGAAAGACATAGCTGGCCTGAAATCTCCTCAGGGGAGACACAAACAGAAACTAGAAACTTTGGTGTCACTGCTTTCGTTTGCCTGGGAAACTCAAATGTACCTGCATGGTGCACCAAAAGTGTTTTTCTCTGCCGGAGCAGCCTTTTCTACCAAACGTCCAGCAATAGCTTCCAAACCAAAAGAGATAGTACTGAAAGACATAGCTGGCCTGAAACCTCCTCAGGGGAGACACAAACAGAAACTATAAGCTTTGGTGTCACTGCTTTCGTTCGCCTGGGAAACTCAAATGTACCTGCATGGTGCACCAAATGTGTTTTTCTCGGCTGGAGCAGCATTTGCTGCCAAATATGCCAAACGCCCAGCAATTACATCCAAACCAAAAGAGCCAGGACTGAAAGAGAGAGCTGGCCTGAAACCTCCTCAGGGGAGACACAAACAGAAACTATAAGCTTTGGTCTCACACCTTTCATTTGCCTGGGAAACTGAAATGTATCTCCCTGGTGCGACAAAAGTGTTTTTCTCAGCCACAGCAGCCTTTGCTGCCAAACATGCGAAACGTCCAGTAGTAACGTCCAAATCAAAGGAGCCAGGACTGAAAGACATAGCAGGCCTGAAACCTCCTCAGGGGAGACACAAACAGAAACTATAAGCTTTGGTGTCACAGCATTCGTTTGCCTGGGAAACTCAAATGTACCTCACTGGTGCACCAAAAGTGTTTTTCTCAGCCGGAGCAGCATTTGCTGCCAAACATGCCAAACGTCCAGCAATAGCTTCCAAACCAAAGGAGCCAGGACTGAAAGACATAGTTGGCCTGAAACCTCCTAAGGGGAGACACAAACAGAAACTATAGGCTTTGGTGTCACCACTTTCATTTGCCTGGGCAACTTAAATTTTCCTCCCAGGTGCACCAAATTTTTTTTCTCGGCCGGAGCATCTTTTTCTGCCAAACGTGCCAAATGGCCAGCAATAGTTTCCAAACCAAAGGAGCCAGGACTGAAAGACATAGCTGGCCTGAAACCTTTTCAGGGGAGGCGCAAACAGAAACTATAAGCTTTGGTGTCACCTCTTCCGTTTGCCTGGGAAACTCAAATGTACCGCCCTGGTGCTCCAAAAGTGTTTTTCTCAGCCAGAGCAGCCTTTGCTGCCAAACATGCCAAATGTCCAGCAATAGCTTCCAAACCAAAGGAGCCAGGACTGAAAGTCATAGCTGGCCTGAAACCTCCTCAGGGGAGACACAAACAGAAACTATAGGCTTTGGTGTCACCACTTTCATTTGCCTGGGAAACTTAAATTTTCCTCCCAGGTGCACCAAATTTTTTTTCTCGGCCGGAGCATCTTTTTCTGCCAAACGTGCCAAATGTCCAGCAATAGTTTCCAAACCAAAGGAGCCAGGACTGAAAGACATAGCTGGCCTGAAACCTTTTCAGGGGAGGCGCAAACAGAAACTATAAGCTTTGGTGTCACCTCTTCCGTTTGCCTGGGAAACTCAAATGTACCGCCCTGGTGCTCCAAAAGTGTTTTTCTCGGCCGGAGCAGCATTTGCTGCCAAACATGCCAAACTTCCAGAAATAGCTTAAAAACCAAAGGAGCCAGGACTGAAAGTCATAGCTGGCCTGAAACCTCCTCAGGGGAGACACAAACAGAAACTATTAGCTTTGGTTTCACCGCTTTCGTTTTCCCGGGAAACTCAAATGTACCTCCCTGGTGCACCAAAAGTGTCTGTCTGGGCCAAAGCAGCATTTGCTGCCAAACATTCCAAACGTCCAGCAATAGCTTCCAAACCAAAAGAGATAGTACTGAAAGACATTGCTGGCCTGAAACCTCCTAACGGGGGGGCGCAAATAGAAACTATAAATTCAGGTGTCACTGCTTTAGTTTTCCTGGGAAACTCAAATGTACCTCCATGGTGCACCAAAAGTGTTTTTCTCGGCTGGAGCAGCCTTTGCTGCCAAACATGCAAAACGTCCAGCAATAACTTCCAAAGCAAAGGAGCCAGGACTGAATCACATACTTGGCCTGAAACCTTCTCAGGGGAGACACAAACAGAAACTATAAGCTTTGGTGTCACCGCTTTCGTTTGCCTGGCTAACTCAAATATTCATCCGAGGTGCACCAAAAGTGTTTGTCTGGGCCAGAGCAGCATTTGCTGCCAAATATGCCAAATGTCCAGTAATAGCTTCCAAACCAAAGGATCCAGGACTGAAAAACATAGCTGGCCTGAAACCTCCTCAGGGGAGACACAAACAGAAACTAGAAACTTTGGTGTCACCGCTTTCGTTTGCCTGGGAAACTCAAATGTACCTGCATGGTGCACCAAAAGTGTTTTTCTCGGCCGGAGAAGCTTTTTCTACCAAACATGCCAAACTTGCAGCAATAGCTTCCAAAGCAAAAGAGATAGTACTGAAAGACATTGCTGGCCTGAAACCTCCTCAGGGGAGACACAAACAGAAACTAGAAACTTCGGTGTAACTGCTTTGGTTTGCCTGGGAAACTCAAATGTACCTGCATGGTGCACCAAAAGTGTTTTTCTCGGCCGGAGAAGCTTTTTCTACCAAACGTCCAGCAATAGCTTCCAAACCAAAAGAGATAGTACTGAAAGACATAGCTGGCCTGAAACCTCCTCAGGGGAGACACAAACAGAAAATAGAAACTTTGGTGTCACTGCTTTCGTTTGCCTGGGAAACTCAAATGTACCTGCATGGTGCACCAAAAGTGTTTTTCTCGGCCGGAGAAGCTTTTTCTACCAAACATGCCAAACTTCCAGCAATAGCTTCCAAACCAAAAGAGATAGTACTGAAAGACATTGCTGGCGTGAAACCTCCTCAGGGAAGACACAAACAGAAACTAGAAACTTTGGTGTCACTGCTTTCGTTTGCCTGGGAAACTCAAATGTACCTGCATGGTGCACCAAAAGTGTTTTTCTCGGCCGGAGAAGCTTTTTCTACCAAACATGCAAAACTTCCAGCAATAGCTTCCAAACCAAAAGAGATAGTACTGAAAGACATTGCTGGCCTGAAACCTCCTCAGGGGAGACACAAACAGAAACTAGAAACTTTGGTGTAACTGCTTTCGTTTGCCTGGGAAACTCAAAAGTAACTGCATGGTGCACCAAAAGTGTTTTTCTCGGCCGGAAAAGCTTTTTCTACCAAACATGCCAACCTTGCAGCATTAGCTTCCAAACCAAAAGACATAGTAGTGAAAGACATAGCTGGCCTGAAACCTCCTCAGGCGAGACACAAACAGAAACTAGAAACTTTGGTGTAACTGCTTTCGTTTGCCTGGGAAACTCAAATGTACCTTCATGGTGCACCAAAAGTTTTTTTCTCGGCTGGAGAAGCTTTTTCTAACAAACATGCCAAACTTCCAGCAATAGCTTCCAAACCAAAAGAGATAGTACTGAAAGACATTGCTGGCCTGAAACCTCCTCAGGGGAGACACAAACAGAAACTAGAAACTTTGGTGTCACTGCTTTCGTTTGCCTGGGAAACTCAAACGTACCTGCATGGTGCACCAAAAGTGTTTTTCTCGGCCGGAGCAGCCTTTTCTACCAAACGTCCAGCAATAGCTTCCAAACCAAAAGAGATAGTACTGAAAGACATTGCTGGCCTGAAACCTCCTCAGGGGAGACACAAACAGAAACTAGAAACTTTGGTGTCACTGCTTTCGTTTGCCTGGGAAACTCAAATGTACCTGCATGGTGCACCAAAAGTGTTTTTCTCGGCCGGAGAAGCTTTTTCTACCAAACACGCCAAACTTCCAGCAATAGCTTCCAAACCAAAAGAGATAGTACTGAAAGACATTGCTGGCCTGAAACCTCCTCAGGGGAGACACAAACAGAAACTAGAAACTTTGGTGTCACTGCTTTCGTTTGCCTGGGAAACTCAAATGTACCTGCATGGTGCACCAAAAGTGTTTTTCTCGGCCGGAAAAGCTTTTTCTACCAAACATGCCAAACTTGCAGCAATAGCTTCCAAACCAAAAGAGATAGTACTGAAAGACATTGCTGGCCTGAAACCTCCTCAGGGGAGACACAAACAGAAACTAGAAACTTTGGTGTCACTGCTTTGGTTTGCCTGGGAAACTCAAATGTACCTGCATGGTGCACCAAAAGTGTTTTTCTCGGCTGGAGAAGCTTTTTCTAACAAACATGCCAAACTTCCAGCAATAGCTTCCAAACCAAAAGAGATAGTACTGAAAGACATAGCTGGCCTGAAATCTCCTCAGGGGAGACACAAACAGAAACTAGAAACTTTGGTGTCACTGCTTTCGTTTGCCTGGGAAACTCAAATGTACCTGCATGGTGCACCAAAAGTGTTTTTCTCTGCCGGAGCAGCCTTTTCTACCAAACGTCCAGCAATAGCTTCCAAACCAAAAGAGATAGTACTGAAAGACATAGCTGGCCTGAAACCTCCTCAGGGAAGACACAAACAGAAACTAGAAACTTTGGTGTAACTGCTTTCGTTTGCCTGGGAAACTCAAATGTACCTTCATGGTGCACCAAAAGTTTTTTTCTCGGCTGGAGAAGCTTTTTCTAACAAACATGCCAAACTTCCAGCAATAGCTTCCAAACCAAAAGAGATAGTACTGAAAGACATTGCTGGCCTGAAACCTCCTCAGGGGAGACACAAACAGAAACTAGAAACTTTGGTGTCACTGCTTTCGTTTGCCTGGGAAACTCAAACGTACCTGCATGGTGCACCAAAAGTGTTTTTCTCGGCCGGAGCAGCCTTTTCTACCAAACGTCCAGCAATAGCTTCCAAACCAAAAGAGATAGTACTGAAAGACATTGCTGGCCTGAAACCTCCTCAGGGGAGACACAAACAGAAACTAGAAACTTTGGTGTCACTGCTTTCGTTTGCCTGGGAAACTCAAATGTACCTGCATGGTGCACCAAAAGTGTTTTTCTCGGCCGGAGAAGCTTTTTCTACCAAACACGCCAAACTTCCAGCAATAGCTTCCAAACCAAAAGAGATAGTACTGAAAGACATTGCTGGCCTGAAACCTCCTCAGGGGAGACACAAACAGAAACTAGAAACTTTGGTGTCACTGCTTTCGTTTGCCTGGGAAACTCAAATGTACCTGCATGGTGCACCAAAAGTGTTTTTCTCGGCCGGAAAAGCTTTTTCTACCAAACATGCCAAACTTGCAGCAATAGCTTCCAAACCAAAAGAGATAGTACTGAAAGACATTGCTGGCCTGAAACCTCCTCAGGGGAGACACAAACAGAAACTAGAAACTTTGGTGTCACTGCTTTGGTTTGCCTGGGAAACTCAAATGTACCTGCATGGTGCACCAAAAGTGTTTTTCTCGGCCGGAGAAGCTTTTTCTACCAAACATGCCAAACTTCCAGCAATAGCTTCCAAACCAAAAGAGATAGTACTGAAAGACATAGCTGGCCTGAAATCTCCTCAGGGGAGACACAAACAGAAACTAGAAACTTTGGTGTCACTGCTTTCGTTTGCCTGGGAAACTCAAATGTACCTGCATGGTGCACCAAAAGTGTTTTTCTCTGCCGGAGCAGCCTTTTCTACCAAACGTCCAGCAATAGCTTCCAAACCAAAAGAGATAGTACTGAAAGACATAGCTGGCCTGAAACCTCCTCAGGGAAGACACAAACAGAAACTAGAAACTTTGGTGTCACTGCTTTCGTTTGCTTGGGAAACTCAAATGTACCTGCATGGTGCACCAAAAGTGTTTTTCTCGGCCGGAGAAGCTTTTTCTACCAAACATGCCAAACTTCAAGCAATAGCTTCCAAACCAAAAGAGATAGTACTGAAAGACATTGCTGGCCTGAAACCTCCTCATGGGAGACACAAACAGAAACTAGAAACTTTGGTGTCACTGCTTTCGTTTGCCTGGGAAACTCAAATGTACCTGCATGGTGCACCAAAAGTGTTTTTCTCGACCGGAGCAGCTTTTTCTACCAAACGTCCAGCAATAGCTTCCAAACCAAAAGAGATAGTACTGAAAGACATAGCTGGCCTGAAACCTCCTCAGGGGAGACACAAACAGAAACTAGAAACTTTGGTGTCACTGCTTTCGTTTGCTTGGGAAACTCAAATGTACCTGCATGGTGCACCAAAAGTGTTTTTCTCTGCCGGAGCAGCCTTTTCTACCAAACGTCCAGCAATAGCTTCCAAACCAAAAGAGATAGTACTGAAAGACATAGCTGGCCTGAAACCACCTCAGGGGAGACACAAACAAAAACTAGAAACTTTGGTGTAACTGCTTTCGTTTGCCTGGGAAACTCAAATGTACCTGCATGGGGAACGAAAAGTGTTTTTCTCGGCCGGAGCAGCTTTTTCTACCAAACGTCCAGCAATAGCTTCCAAACCAAAAGAGATAGTACTGAAAGACATTGCTGGCCTGAAACCTCCTCAGGGGAGACACAAACAGAAACTAGAAACTTTGGTGTCACTGCTTTCGTTTGCCAGGGAAACTCAAATGTACCTGCATGGTGCACCAAAAGTGTTTTTCTCGGCCGGAGCAGCTTTTTCTACCAAACATGCAAAACTTCCAGCAATAGCATCCAAACCAAAAGAGATAGTACTGAAAGACATTGCTGGCCTGAAACCTCCTCAGGGGAGACACAAACAGAAACTAGAAACTTTGGTGTAACTGCTTTCGTTTGCCTGGGAAACTCAAAAGTACCTGCATGGTGCACCAAAAGTGTTTTTCTCGGCCGGAAAAGCTTTTTCTACCAAACATGCCATCCTTGCAGCATTAGCTTCCAAACCAAAAGACATAGTACTGAAAGACATAGCTGGCCTGAAACCTCCTCAGGGGAGACACAAACAGAAACTAGAAACTTTGGTGTCACTGCTTTCGTTTGCCTGGGAAACTCAAATGTACCTTCATGGTGCACCAAAAGTGTTTTTCTCGGCTGGAGAAGCTTTTTCTAACAAACATGCCAAACTTCCAGCAATAGCTTCCAAACCAAAAGAGATAGTACTGAAAGACATTGCTGGCCTGAAACCTCCTCAGGGGAGACACAAACAGAAACTAGAAACTTTGGTGTCACTGCTTTCGTTTGCCTGGGAAACTCAAATGTACCTGCATGGTGCACCAAAAGTGCTTTTCTCGGCCGGAGAAGCTTTTTCTACCAAACATTCTAAACTTCCAGCAATAGCTTCCAAACCAAAAGAGATAGTACTGAAAGACATTGCTGGCCTGAAACCTCCTCAGGGGAGACACAAACAGAAACTAGAAACTTTGGTGTCACTGCTTTCGTTTGCCTGGGAAACTCAAATGTACCTTCATGGTGCACCAAAAGTGTTTTTCTCGTCCGGAAAAGCTTTTTCTACCAAACATGCCAAACTTGCAGCAATAGCTTCCAAACCAAAAGAGATAGTACTGAAAGACATTGCTGGCCTGGAACCTCCTCAGGGGAGACACAAACAGAAACTAGAAACTTTGGTGTCACTGCTTTCGTTTGCCTGGGAAACTCAAATGTACCTGCATGGTGCACCAAAAGTGTTTTTCTCGGCCGGAAAAGCTTTTTCTACCAAACATGCCAAACTTCCAGCAATAGCTTCCAAACCAAAAGAGATAGTACTGAAAGACATTGCTGGCCTGAAACCTCCTCAGGGGAGACACAAACAGAAACTAGAAACTTTGGTGTAACTGCTTTCGTTTGCCTGGGAAACTCAAAAGTACCTGCATGGTGCACCAAAAGTGTTTTTCTCGGCCGGAAAAGCTTTTTCTACCAAACATGCCATCCTTGCAGCATTAGCTTCCAAACCAAAAGACATAGTACTGAAAGACATAGCTGGCCTGAAACCTCCTCAGGGGAGACACAAACAGAAACTAGAAACTTTGGTGTCACTGCTTTCGTTTGCCTGGGAAACTCAAATGTACCTTCATGGTGCACCAAAAGTGTTTTTCTCGGCTGGAGAAGCTTTTTCTAACAAACATGCCAAACTTCCAGCAATAGCTTCCAAACCAAAAGAGATAGTACTGAAAGACATTGCTGGCCTGAAACCTCCTCAGGGGAGACACAAACAGAAACTAGAAACTTTGGTGTCACTGCTTTCGTTTGCCTGGGAAACTCAAATGTACCTGCATGGTGCACCAAAAGTGCTTTTCTCGGCCGGAGAACCTTTTTCTACCAAACATTCTAAACTTCCAGCAATAGCTTCCAAACCAAAAGAGATAGTACTGAAAGACATTGCTGGCCTGAAACCTCCTCAGGGGAGATACAAACAGAAACTAGAAACTTTGGTGTCACTGCTTTCGTTTGCCTGGGAAACTCAAATGTACCTTCATGGTGCACCAAAAGTGTTTTTCTCGGCCGGAAAAGCTTTTTCTACCAAACATGCCAAACTTGCAGCAATAGCTTCCAAACCAAAAGAGATAGTACTGAAAGACATTGCTGGCCTGGAACCTCCTCAGGGG
Source organism: Laterallus jamaicensis coturniculus (assembly GCA_022605575.1). Taxonomy (NCBI): domain Eukaryota; kingdom Metazoa; phylum Chordata; class Aves; order Gruiformes; family Rallidae; genus Laterallus; species Laterallus jamaicensis. Next base: position 44,993,327 of record JAKCOX010000004.1, on the reverse strand, counting down.
AGACACAAACAGAAACTAGAAACTTTGGTGTCACTGCTTTCGTTTGCCTGGGAAACTCAAATGTACCTGCATGGTGCACCAAAAGTGTTTTTCTCGGCCGGAAAAGATTTTTCTACCAAACATGCCAAACTTCCAGCAATAGCTTCCAAACCAAAAGAGATAGTACTGAAAGACATAGCTGGCCTGAAACCTCCTCAGGGGAGACACAAACAGAAACTAGAAACTTTGGTGTCACTGCTTTCGTTTGCCTGGGAAACTCAAATGTACCTGCATGGTGCACCAAAAGTGTTTTTCTCGGCCGGAGAAGCTTTTTCTACCAAACATGCCAAACTTCCAGCAATAGCTTCCAAACCAAAAGAGATAGTACTGAAAGACATAGCTGGCCTGAAATCTCCTCAGGGGAGACACAAACAGAAACTAGAAACTTTGGTGTCACTGCTTTCGTTTGCCTGGGAAACTCAAAAGTACCTGCATGGTGCACCAAAAGTGTTTTTCTCTGCCGGAGCAGCCTTTTCTACCAAACGTCCAGCAATAGCTTCCAAACCAAAAGAGATAGTACTGAAAGACATAGCTGGCCTGAAACCTCCTCAGGGAAGACACAAACAGAAACTAGAAACTTTGGTGTCACTGCTTTCGTTTGCTTGGGAAACTCAAATGTACCTGCATGGTGCACCAAAAGTGTTTTTCTCGGCCGGAGAAGCTTTTTCTACCAAACATGCCAAACTTCCAGCAATAGCTTCCAAACCAAAAGAGATAGTACTGAAAGACATTGCTGGCCTGAAACCTCCTCAGGGGAGACACAAACAGAAACTAGAAACTTTGGTGTCACTGCTTTCGTTTGCCTGGGAAACTCAAACGTACCTGCATGGTGCACCAAAAGTGTTTTTCTCGGCCGGAGCAGCCTTTTCTACCAAACGTCCAGCAATAGCTTCCAAACCAAAAGAGATAGTACTGAAAGACATTGCTGGCCTGAAACCTCCTCAGGGGAGACACAAACAGAAACTAGAAACTTTGGTGTCACTGCTTTCGTTTGCCTGGGAAACTCAAATGTACCTGCATGGTGCACCAAAAGTGTTTTTCTCGGCCGGAGAAGCTTTTTCTACCAAACACGCCAAACTTCCAGCAATAGCTTCCAAACCAAAAGAGATAGTACTGAAAGACATTGCTGGCCTGAAACCTCCTCAGGGGAGACACAAACAGAAACTAGAAACTTTGGTGTCACTGCTTTCGTTTGCCTGGGAAACTCAAATGTACCTGCATGGTGCACCAAAAGTGTTTTTCTCGGCCGGAAAAGCTTTTTCTACCAAACATGCCAAACTTGCAGCAATAGCTTCCAAACCAAAAGAGATAGTACTGAAAGACATTGCTGGCCTGAAACCTCCTCAGGGGAGACACAAACAGAAACTAGAAACTTTGGTGTCACTGCTTTGGTTTGCCTGGGAAACTCAAATGTACCTGCATGGTGCACCAAAAGTGTTTTTCTCGGCCGGAGAAGCTTTTTCTACCAAACATGCCAAACTTCCAGCAATAGCTTCCAAACCAAAAGAGATAGTACTGAAAGACATAGCTGGCCTGAAATCTCCTCAGGGGAGACACAAACAGAAACTAGAAACTTTGGTGTCACTGCTTTCGTTTGCCTGGGAAACTCAAATGTACCTGCATGGTGCACCAAAAGTGTTTTTCTCTGCCGGAGCAGCCTTTTCTACCAAACGTCCAGCAATAGCTTCCAAACCAAAAGAGATAGTACTGAAAGACATAGCTGGCCTGAAACCTCCTCAGGGGAGACACAAACAGAAACTATAAGCTTTGGTGTCACTGCTTTCGTTCGCCTGGGAAACTCAAATGTACCTGCATGGTGCACCAAATGTGTTTTTCTCGGCTGGAGCAGCATTTGCTGCCAAATATGCCAAACGCCCAGCAATTACATCCAAACCAAAAGAGCCAGGACTGAAAGAGAGAGCTGGCCTGAAACCTCCTCAGGGGAGACACAAACAGAAACTATAAGCTTTGGTCTCACACCTTTCATTTGCCTGGGAAACTGAAATGTATCTCCCTGGTGCGACAAAAGTGTTTTTCTCAGCCACAGCAGCCTTTGCTGCCAAACATGCGAAACGTCCAGTAGTAACGTCCAAATCAAAGGAGCCAGGACTGAAAGACATAGCAGGCCTGAAACCTCCTCAGGGGAGACACAAACAGAAACTATAAGCTTTGGTGTCACAGCATTCGTTTGCCTGGGAAACTCAAATGTACCTCACTGGTGCACCAAAAGTGTTTTTCTCAGCCGGAGCAGCATTTGCTGCCAAACATGCCAAACGTCCAGCAATAGCTTCCAAACCAAAGGAGCCAGGACTGAAAGACATAGTTGGCCTGAAACCTCCTAAGGGGAGACACAAACAGAAACTATAGGCTTTGGTGTCACCACTTTCATTTGCCTGGGCAACTTAAATTTTCCTCCCAGGTGCACCAAATTTTTTTTCTCGGCCGGAGCATCTTTTTCTGCCAAACGTGCCAAATGGCCAGCAATAGTTTCCAAACCAAAGGAGCCAGGACTGAAAGACATAGCTGGCCTGAAACCTTTTCAGGGGAGGCGCAAACAGAAACTATAAGCTTTGGTGTCACCTCTTCCGTTTGCCTGGGAAACTCAAATGTACCGCCCTGGTGCTCCAAAAGTGTTTTTCTCAGCCAGAGCAGCCTTTGCTGCCAAACATGCCAAATGTCCAGCAATAGCTTCCAAACCAAAGGAGCCAGGACTGAAAGTCATAGCTGGCCTGAAACCTCCTCAGGGGAGACACAAACAGAAACTATAGGCTTTGGTGTCACCACTTTCATTTGCCTGGGAAACTTAAATTTTCCTCCCAGGTGCACCAAATTTTTTTTCTCGGCCGGAGCATCTTTTTCTGCCAAACGTGCCAAATGTCCAGCAATAGTTTCCAAACCAAAGGAGCCAGGACTGAAAGACATAGCTGGCCTGAAACCTTTTCAGGGGAGGCGCAAACAGAAACTATAAGCTTTGGTGTCACCTCTTCCGTTTGCCTGGGAAACTCAAATGTACCGCCCTGGTGCTCCAAAAGTGTTTTTCTCGGCCGGAGCAGCATTTGCTGCCAAACATGCCAAACTTCCAGAAATAGCTTAAAAACCAAAGGAGCCAGGACTGAAAGTCATAGCTGGCCTGAAACCTCCTCAGGGGAGACACAAACAGAAACTATTAGCTTTGGTTTCACCGCTTTCGTTTTCCCGGGAAACTCAAATGTACCTCCCTGGTGCACCAAAAGTGTCTGTCTGGGCCAAAGCAGCATTTGCTGCCAAACATTCCAAACGTCCAGCAATAGCTTCCAAACCAAAAGAGATAGTACTGAAAGACATTGCTGGCCTGAAACCTCCTAACGGGGGGGCGCAAATAGAAACTATAAATTCAGGTGTCACTGCTTTAGTTTTCCTGGGAAACTCAAATGTACCTCCATGGTGCACCAAAAGTGTTTTTCTCGGCTGGAGCAGCCTTTGCTGCCAAACATGCAAAACGTCCAGCAATAACTTCCAAAGCAAAGGAGCCAGGACTGAATCACATACTTAGCCTGAAACCTTCTCAGGGGAGACACAAACAGAAACTATAAGCTTTGGTGTCACCGCTTTCGTTTGCCTGGCTAACTCAAATATTCATCCGAGGTGCACCAAAAGTGTTTGTCTGGGCCAGAGCAGCATTTGCTGCCAAATATGCCAAATGTCCAGTAATAGCTTCCAAACCAAAGGATCCAGGACTGAAAAACATAGCTGGCCTGAAACCTCCTCAGGGGAGACACAAACAGAAACTAGAAACTTTGGTGTCACCGCTTTCGTTTGCCTGGGAAACTCAAATGTACCTGCATGGTGCACCAAAAGTGTTTTTCTCGGCCGGAGAAGCTTTTTCTACCAAACATGCCAAACTTGCAGCAATAGCTTCCAAAGCAAAAGAGATAGTACTGAAAGACATTGCTGGCCTGAAACCTCCTCAGGGGAGACACAAACAGAAACTAGAAACTTCGGTGTAACTGCTTTGGTTTGCCTGGGAAACTCAAATGTACCTGCATGGTGCACCAAAAGTGTTTTTCTCGGCCGGAGAAGCTTTTTCTACCAAACGTCCAGCAATAGCTTCCAAACCAAAAGAGATAGTACTGAAAGACATAGCTGGCCTGAAACCTCCTCAGGGGAGACACAAACAGAAAATAGAAACTTTGGTGTCACTGCTTTCGTTTGCCTGGGAAACTCAAACGTACCTGCATGGTGCACCAAAAGTGTTTTTCTCGGCCGGAGCAGCTTTTTCTACCAAACATGCCAAACTTCCAGCAATAGCTTCCAAACCAAAAGAGATAGTACTGAAAGACATTGCTGGCCTGAAACCTCCTCAGGGGAGACACAAACAGAAACTAGAAACTTTGGTGTCACTGCTTTCGTTTGCCTGGGAAACTCAAATGTACCTGCATGGTGCACCAAAAGTGTTTTTCTCGGCCGGAGAAGCTTTTTCTACCAAACACGCCAAACTTCCAGCAATAGCTTCCAAACCAAAAGAGATAGTACTGAAAGACATTGCTGGCCTGAAACCTCCTCAGGGGAGACACAAACAGAAACTAGAAACTTTGGTGTCACTGCTTTCGTTTGCCTGGGAAACTCAAATGTACCTGCATGGTGCACCAAAAGTGTTTTTCTCGGCCGGAAAAGCTTTTTCTACCAAACATGCCAAACTTGCAGCAATAGCTTCCAAACCAAAAGAGATAGTACTGAAAGACATTGCTGGCCTGAAACCTCCTCAGGGGAGACACAAACAGAAACTAGAAACTTTGGTGTCACTGCTTTGGTTTGCCTGGGAAACTCAAATGTACCTGCATGGTGCACCAAAAGTGTTTTTCTCGGCCGGAGAAGCTTTTTCTACCAAACATGCCAAACTTCCAGCAATAGCTTCCAAACCAAAAGAGATAGTACTGAAAGACATAGCTGGCCTGAAATCTCCTCAGGGGAGACACAAACAGAAACTAGAAACTTTGGTGTCACTGCTTTCGTTTGCCTGGGAAACTCAAATGTACCTGCATGGTGCACCAAAAGTGTTTTTCTCTGCCGGAGCAGCCTTTTCTACCAAACGTCCAGCAATAGCTTCCAAACCAAAAGAGATAGTACTGAAAGACATAGCTGGCCTGAAACCTCCTCAGGGAAGACACAAACAGAAACTAGAAACTTTGGTGTCACTGCTTTCGTTTGCTTGGGAAACTCAAATGTACCTGCATGGTGCACCAAAAGTGTTTTTCTCGGCCGGAGAAGCTTTTTCTACCAAACATGCCAAACTTCCAGCAATAGCTTCCAAACCAAAAGAGATAGTACTGAAAGACATTGCTGGCCTGAAACCTCCTCATGGGAGACACAAACAGAAACTAGAAACTTTGGTGTCACTGCTTTCGTTTGCCTGGGAAACTCAAATGTACCTGCATGGTGCACCAAAAGTGTTTTTCTCGACCGGAGCAGCTTTTTCTACCAAACGTCCAGCAATAGCTTCCAAACCAAAAGAGATAGTACTGAAAGACATAGCTGGCCTGAAACCTCCTCAGGGGAGACACAAACAGAAACTAGAAACTTTGGTGTCACTGCTTTCGTTTGCTTGGGAAACTCAAATGTACCTGCATGGTGCACCAAAAGTGTTTTTCTCTGCCGGAGCAGCCTTTTCTACCAAACGTCCAGCAATAGCTTCCAAACCAAAAGAGATAGTACTGAAAGACATAGCTGGCCTGAAACCACCTCAGGGGAGACACAAACAAAAACTAGAAACTTTGGTGTAACTGCTTTCGTTTGCCTGGGAAACTCAAATGTACCTGCATGGGGAACGAAAAGTGTTTTTCTCGGCCGGAGCAGCTTTTTCTACCAAACGTCCAGCAATAGCTTCCAAACCAAAAGAGATAGTACTGAAAGACATTGCTGGCCTGAAACCTCCTCAGGGGAGACACAAACAGAAACTAGAAACTTTGGTGTCACTGCTTTCGTTTGCCAGGGAAACTCAAATGTACCTGCATGGTGCACCAAAAGTGTTTTTCTCGGCCGGAGCAGCTTTTTCTACCAAACATGCAAAACTTCCAGCAATAGCATCCAAACCAAAAGAGATAGTACTGAAAGACATTGCTGGCCTGAAACCTCCTCAGGGGAGACACAAACAGAAACTAGAAACTTTGGTGTAACTGCTTTCGTTTGCCTGGGAAACTCAAAAGTACCTGCATGGTGCACCAAAAGTGTTTTTCTCGGCCGGAGCAGCCTTTTCTACCAAACGTCCAGCAATAGCTTCCAAACCAAAAGAGATAGTACTGAAAGACATTGCTGGCCTGAAACCTCCTCAGGGGAGACACAAACAGAAACTAGAAACTTTGGTGTCACTGCTTTCGTTTGCCTGGGAAACTCAAATGTACCTGCATGGTGCACCAAAAGTGTTTTTCTCGGCCGGAGAAGCTTTTTCTACCAAACACGCCAAACTTCCAGCAATAGCTTCCAAACCAAAAGAGATAGTACTGAAAGACATTGCTGGCCTGAAACCTCCTCAGGGGAGACACAAACAGAAACTAGAAACTTTGGTGTCACTGCTTTCGTTTGCCTGGGAAACTCAAATGTACCTGCATGGTGCACCAAAAGTGTTTTTCTCGGCCGGAAAAGCTTTTTCTACCAAACATGCCAAACTTGCAGCAATAGCTTCCAAACCAAAAGAGATAGTACTGAAAGACATTGCTGGCCTGAAACCTCCTCAGGGGAGACACAAACAGAAACTAGAAACTTTGGTGTCACTGCTTTGGTTTGCCTGGGAAACTCAAATGTACCTGCATGGTGCACCAAAAGTGTTTTTCTCGGCCGGAAAAGCTTTTTCTACCAAACATGCCAAACTTCCAGCAATAGCTTCCAAACCAAAAGAGATAGTACTGAAAGACATAGCTGGCCTGAAATCTCCTCAGGGGAGACACAAACAGAAACTAGAAACTTTGGTGTCACTGCTTTCGTTTGCCTGGGAAACTCAAATGTACCTGCATGGTGCACCAAAAGTGTTTTTCTCTGCCGGAGCAGCCTTTTCTACCAAACGTCCAGCAATAGCTTCCAAACCAAAAGAGATAGTACTGAAAGACATAGCTGGCCTGAAACCTCCTCAGGGGAGACACAAACAGAAACTATAAGCTTTGGTGTCACTGCTTTCGTTCGCCTGGGAAACTCAAATGTACCTGCATGGTGCACCAAATGTGTTTTTCTCGGCTGGAGCAGCATTTGCTGCCAAATATGCCAAACGCCCAGCAATTACATCCAAACCAAAAGAGCCAGGACTGAAAGAGAGAGCTGGCCTGAAACCTCCTCAGGGGAGACACAAACAGAAACTATAAGCTTTGGTCTCACACCTTTCATTTGCCTGGGAAACTGAAATGTATCTCCCTGGTGCGACAAAAGTGTTTTTCTCAGCCACAGCAGCCTTTGCTGCCAAACATGCGAAACGTCCAGTAGTAACGTCCAAATCAAAGGAGCCAGGACTGAAAGACATAGCAGGCCTGAAACCTCCTCAGGGGAGACACAAACAGAAACTATAAGCTTTGGTGTCACAGCATTCGTTTGCCTGGGAAACTCAAATGTACCTCACTGGTGCACCAAAAGTGTTTTTCTCAGCCGGAGCAGCATTTGCTGCCAAACATGCCAAACGTCCAGCAATAGCTTCCAAACCAAAGGAGCCAGGACTGAAAGACATAGTTGGCCTGAAACCTCCTAAGGGGAGACACAAACAGAAACTATAGGCTTTGGTGTCACCACTTTCATTTGCCTGGGCAACTTAAATTTTCCTCCCAGGTGCACCAAATTTTTTTTCTCGGCCGGAGCATCTTTTTCTGCCAAACGTGCCAAATGGCCAGCAATAGTTTCCAAACCAAAGGAGCCAGGACTGAAAGACATAGCTGGCCTGAAACCTTTTCAGGGGAGGCGCAAACAGAAACTATAAGCTTTGGTGTCACCTCTTCCGTTTGCCTGGGAAACTCAAATGTACCGCCCTGGTGCTCCAAAAGTGTTTTTCTCAGCCAGAGCAGCCTTTGCTGCCAAACATGCCAAATGTCCAGCAATAGCTTCCAAACCAAAGGAGCCAGGACTGAAAGTCATAGCTGGCCTGAAACCTCCTCAGGGGAGACACAAACAGAAACTATAGGCTTTGGTGTCACCACTTTCATTTGCCTGGGAAACTTAAATTTTCCTCCCAGGTGCACCAAATTTTTTTTCTCGGCCGGAGCATCTTTTTCTGCCAAACGTGCCAAATGTCCAGCAATAGTTTCCAAACCAAAGGAGCCAGGACTGAAAGACATAGCTGGCCTGAAACCTTTTCAGGGGAGGCGCAAACAGAAACTATAAGCTTTGGTGTCACCTCTTCCGTTTGCCTGGGAAACTCAAATGTACCGCCCTGGTGCTCCAAAAGTGTTTTTCTCGGCCGGAGCAGCATTTGCTGCCAAACATGCCAAACTTCCAGAAATAGCTTAAAAACCAAAGGAGCCAGGACTGAAAGTCATAGCTGGCCTGAAACCTCCTCAGGGGAGACACAAACAGAAACTATTAGCTTTGGTTTCACCGCTTTCGTTTTCCCGGGAAACTCAAATGTACCTCCCTGGTGCACCAAAAGTGTCTGTCTGGGCCAAAGCAGCATTTGCTGCCAAACATTCCAAACGTCCAGCAATAGCTTCCAAACCAAAAGAGATAGTACTGAAAGACATTGCTGGCCTGAAACCTCCTAACGGGGGGGCGCAAATAGAAACTATAAATTCAGGTGTCACTGCTTTAGTTTTCCTGGGAAACTCAAATGTACCTCCATGGTGCACCAAAAGTGTTTTTCTCGGCTGGAGCAGCCTTTGCTGCCAAACATGCAAAACGTCCAGCAATAACTTCCAAAGCAAAGGAGCCAGGACTGAATCACATACTTAGCCTGAAACCTTCTCAGGGGAGACACAAACAGAAACTATAAGCTTTGGTGTCACCGCTTTCGTTTGCCTGGCTAACTCAAATATTCATCCGAGGTGCACCAAAAGTGTTTGTCTGGGCCAGAGCAGCATTTGCTGCCAAATATGCCAAATGTCCAGTAATAGCTTCCAAACCAAAGGATCCAGGACTGAAAAACATAGCTGGCCTGAAACCTCCTCAGGGGAGACACAAACAGAAACTAGAAACTTTGGTGTCACCGCTTTCGTTTGCCTGGGAAACTCAAATGTACCTGCATGGTGCACCAAAAGTGTTTTTCTCGGCCGGAGAAGCTTTTTCTACCAAACATGCCAAACTTGCAGCAATAGCTTCCAAAGCAAAAGAGATAGTACTGAAAGACATTGCTGGCCTGAAACCTCCTCAGGGGAGACACAAACAGAAACTAGAAACTTCGGTGTAACTGCTTTGGTTTGCCTGGGAAACTCAAATGTACCTGCATGGTGCACCAAAAGTGTTTTTCTCGGCCGGAGAAGCTTTTTCTACCAAACGTCCAGCAATAGCTTCCAAACCAAAAGAGATAGTACTGAAAGACATAGCTGGCCTGAAACCTCCTCAGGGGAGACACAAACAGAAAATAGAAACTTTGGTGTCACTGCTTTCGTTTGCCTGGGAAACTCAAACGTACCTGCATGGTGCACCAAAAGTGTTTTTCTCGGCCGGAGCAGCTTTTTCTACCAAACATGCCAAACTTCCAGCAATAGCTTCCAAACCAAAAGAGATAGTACTGAAAGACATTGCTGGCCTGAAACCTCCTCAGGGGAGACACAAACAGAAACTAGAAACTTTGGTGTCACTGCTTTCGTTTGCCTGGGAAACTCAAATGTACCTGCATGGTGCACCAAAAGTGTTTTTCTCGGCCGGAGAAGCTTTTTCTACCAAACACGCCAAACTTCCAGCAATAGCTTCCAAACCAAAAGAGATAGTACTGAAAGACATTGCTGGCCTGAAACCTCCTCAGGGGAGACACAAACAGAAACTAGAAACTTTGGTGTCACTGCTTTCGTTTGCCTGGGAAACTCAAATGTACCTGCATGGTGCACCAAAAGTGTTTTTCTCGGCCGGAAAAGCTTTTTCTACCAAACATGCCAAACTTGCAGCAATAGCTTCCAAACCAAAAGAGATAGTACTGAAAGACATTGCTGGCCTGAAACCTCCTCAGGGGAGACACAAACAGAAACTAGAAACTTTGGTGTCACTGCTTTGGTTTGCCTGGGAAACTCAAATGTACCTGCATGGTGCACCAAAAGTGTTTTTCTCGGCCGGAGAAGCTTTTTCTACCAAACATGCCAAACTTCCAGCAATAGCTTCCAAACCAAAAGAGATAGTACTGAAAGACATAGCTGGCCTGAAATCTCCTCAGGGGAGACACAAACAGAAACTAGAAACTTTGGTGTCACTGCTTTCGTTTGCCTGGGAAACTCAAATGTACCTGCATGGTGCACCAAAAGTGTTTTTCTCTGCCGGAGCAGCCTTTTCTACCAAACGTCCAGCAATAGCTTCCAAACCAAAAGAGATAGTACTGAAAGACATAGCTGGCCTGAAACCTCCTCAGGGAAGACACAAACAGAAACTAGAAACTTTGGTGTCACTGCTTTCGTTTGCTTGGGAAACTCAAATGTACCTGCATGGTGCACCAAAAGTGTTTTTCTCGGCTGGAGAAGCTTTTTCTACCAAACATGCCAAACTTCCAGCAATAGCTTCCAAACCAAAAGAGATAGTACTGAAAGACATTGCTGGCCTGAAACCTCCTCATGGGAGACACAAACAGAAACTAGAAACTTTGGTGTCACTGCTTTCGTTTGCCTGGGAAACTCAAATGTACCTGCATGGTGCACCAAAAGTGTTTTTCTCGACCGGAGCAGCTTTTTCTACCAAACGTCCAGCAATAGCTTCCAAACCAAAAGAGATAGTACTGAAAGACATAGCTGGCCTGAAACCTCCTCAGGGGAGACACAAACAGAAACTAGAAACTTTGGTGTCACTGCTTTCGTTTGCTTGGGAAACTCAAATGTACCTGCATGGTGCACCAAAAGTGTTTTTCTCTGCCGGAGCAGCCTTTTCTACCAAACGTCCAGCAATAGCTTCCAAACCAAAAGAGATAGTACTGAAAGACATAGCTGGCCTGAAACCACCTCAGGGGAGACACAAACAAAAACTAGAAACTTTGGTGTAACTGCTTTCGTTTGCCTGGGAAACTCAAATGTACCTGCATGGGGAACGAAAAGTGTTTTTCTCGGCCGGAGCAGCTTTTTCTACCAAACGTCCAGCAATAGCTTCCAAACCAAAAGAGATAGTACTGAAAGACATTGCTGGCCTGAAACCTCCTCAGGGGAGACACAAACAGAAACTAGAAACTTTGGTGTCACTGCTTTCGTTTGCCAGGGAAACTCAAATGTACCTGCATGGTGCACCAAAAGTGTTTTTCTCGGCCGGAGCAGCTTTTTCTACCAAACATGCAAAACTTCCAGCAATAGCATCCAAACCAAAAGAGATAGTACTGAAAGACATTGCTGGCCTGAAACCTCCTCAGGGGAGACACAAACAGAAACTAGAAACTTTGGTGTAACTGCTTTCGTTTGCCTGGGAAACTCAAAAGTACCTGCATGGTGCACCAAAAGTGTTTTTCTCGGCCGGAAAAGCTTTTTCTACCAAACATGCCATCCTTGCAGCATTAGCTTCCAAACCAAAAGACATAGTACTGAAAGACATAGCTGGCCTGAAACCTCCTCAGGGGAGACACAAACAGAAACTAGAAACTTTGGTGTCACTGCTTTCGTTTGCCTGGGAAACTCAAATGTACCTTCATGGTGCACCAAAAGTGTTTTTCTCGGCTGGAGAAGCTTTTTCTAACAAACATGCCAAACTTCCAGCAATAGCTTCCAAACCAAAAGAGATAGTACTGAAAGACATTGCTGGCCTGAAACCTCCTCAGGGGAGACACAAACAGAAACTAGAAACTTTGGTGTCACTGCTTTCGTTTGCCTGGGAAACTCAAATGTACCTGCATGGTGCACCAAAAGTGCTTTTCTCGGCCGGAGAAGCTTTTTCTACCAAACATTCTAAACTTCCAGCAATAGCTTCCAAACCAAAAGAGATAGTACTGAAAGACATTGCTGGCCTGAAACCTCCTCAGGGGAGACACAAACAGAAACTAGAAACTTTGGTGTCACTGCTTTCGTTTGCCTGGGAAACTCAAATGTACCTTCATGGTGCACCAAAAGTGTTTTTCTCGTCCGGAAAAGCTTTTTCTACCAAACATGCCAAACTTGCAGCAATAGCTTCCAAACCAAAAGAGATAGTACTGAAAGACATTGCTGGCCTGGAACCTCCTCAGGGGAGACACAAACAGAAACTAGAAACTTTGGTGTCACTGCTTTCGTTTGCCTGGGAAACTCAAATGTACCTGCATGGTGCACCAAAAGTGTTTTTCTCGGCCGGAAAAGCTTTTTCTACCAAACATGCCAAACTTCCAGCAATAGCTTCCAAACCAAAAGAGATAGTACTGAAAGACATTGCTGGCCTGAAACCTCCTCAGGGGAGACACAAACAGAAACTAGAAACTTTGGTGTAACTGCTTTCGTTTGCCTGGGAAACTCAAAAGTACCTGCATGGTGCACCAAAAGTGTTTTTCTCGGCCGGAAAAGCTTTTTCTACCAAACATGCCATCCTTGCAGCATTAGCTTCCAAACCAAAAGACATAGTACTGAAAGACATAGCTGGCCTGAAACCTCCTCAGGGGAGACACAAACAGAAACTAGAAACTTTGGTGTCACTGCTTTCGTTTGCCTGGGAAACTCAAATGTACCTTCATGGTGCACCAAAAGTGTTTTTCTCGGCTGGAGAAGCTTTTTCTAACAAACATGCCAAACTTCCAGCAATAGCTTCCAAACCAAAAGAGATAGTACTGAAAGACATTGCTGGCCTGAAACCTCCTCAGGGGAGACACAAACAGAAACTAGAAACTTTGGTGTCACTGCTTTCGTTTGCCTGGGAAACTCAAATGTACCTGCATGGTGCACCAAAAGTGCTTTTCTCGGCCGGAGAAGCTTTTTCTACCAAACATTCTAAACTTCCAGCAATAGCTTCCAAACCAAAAGAGATAGTACTGAAAGACATTGCTGGCCTGAAACCTCCTCAGGGGAGATACAAACAGAAACTAGAAACTTTGGTGTCACTGCTTTCGTTTGCCTGGGAAACTCAAATGTACCTTCATGGTGCACCAAAAGTGTTTTTCTCGGCCGGAAAAGCTTTTTCTACCAAACATGCCAAACTTGCAGCAATAGCTTCCAAACCAAAAGAGATAGTACTGAAAGACATTGCTGGCCTGGAACCTCCTCAGGGGAGACACAAACAGAAACTAGAAACTTTGGTGTCACTGCTTTCGTTTGCCTGGGAAACTCAAATGTACCTGCATGGTGCACCAAAAGTGTTTTTCTCGGCCGGAAAAGATTTTTCTACCAAACATGCCAAACTTCCAGCAATAGCTTCCAAACCAAAAGAGATAGTACTGAAAGACATAGCTGGCCTGAAACCTCCTCAGGGGAGACACAAACAGAAACTAGAAACTTTGGTGTCACTGCTTTCGTTTGCCTGGGAAACTCAAATGTACCTGCATGGTGCACCAAAAGTGTTTTTCTCGGCCGGAGAAGCTTTTTCTACCAAACATGCCAAACTTCCAGCAATAGCTTCCAAACCAAAAGAGATAGTACTGAAAGACATAGCTGGCCTGAAATCTCCTCAGGGGAGACACAAACAGAAACTAGAAACTTTGGTGTCACTGCTTTCGTTTGCCTGGGAAACTCAAAAGTACCTGCATGGTGCACCAAAAGTGTTTTTCTCTGCCGGAGCAGCCTTTTCTACCAAACGTCCAGCAATAGCTTCCAAACCAAAAGAGATAGTACTGAAAGACATAGCTGGCCTGAAACCTCCTCAGGGAAGACACAAACAGAAACTAGAAACTTTGGTGTCACTGCTTTCGTTTGCTTGGGAAACTCAAATGTACCTGCATGGTGCACCAAAAGTGTTTTTCTCGGCCGGAGAAGCTTTTTCTACCAAACATGCCAAACTTCCAGCAATAGCTTCCAAACCAAAAGAGATAGTACTGAAAGACATTGCTGGCCTGAAACCTCCTCATGGGAGACACAAACAGAAACTAGAAACTTTGGTGTCACTGCTTTCGTTTGCCTGGGAAACTCAAATGTACCTGCATGGTGCACCAAAAGTGTTTTTCTCGACCGGAGCAGCTTTTTCTACCAAACGTCCAGCAATAGCTTCCAAACCAAAAGAGATAGTACTGAAAGACATTGCTGGCCTGAAACCTCCTCAGGGGAGACACAAACAGAAACTAGAAACTTTGGTGTCACTGCTTTCGTTTGCTTGGGAAACTCAAATGTACCTGCATGGTGCACCAAAAGTGTTTTTCTCTGCCGGAGCAGCCTTTTCTACCAAACGTCCAGCAATAGCTTCCAAACCAAAAGAGATAGTACTGAAAGACATTGCTGGCCTGAAACCACCTCAGGGGAGACACAAACAAAAACTAGAAACTTTGGTGTAACTGCTTTCGTTTGCCTGGGAAACTCAAATGTACCTGCATGGGGAACGAAAAGTGTTTTTCTCGGCCGGAGCAGCTTTTTCTACCAAACGTCCAGCAATAGCTTCCAAACCAAAAGAGATAGTACTGAAAGACATTGCTGGCCTGAAACCTCCTCAGGGGAGACACAAACAGAAACTAGAAACTTTGGTGTCACTGCTTTCGTTTGCCAGGGAAACTCAAATGTACCTGCATGGTGCACCAAAAGTGTTTTTCTCGGCCGGAGAAGCTTTTTCTACCAAACATGCAAAACTTCCAGCAATAGCATCCAAACAAAAAGAGATAGTACTGAAAGACATTGCTGGCCTGAAACCTCCTCAGGGGAGACACAAACAGAAACTAGAAACTTTGGTGTAACTGCTTTCGTTTGCCTGGGAAACTCAAAAGTACCTGCATGGTGCACCAAAAGTGTTTTTCTCGGCCGGAAAAGCTTTTTCTACCAAACATGCCATCCTTGCAGCATTAGCTTCCAAACCAAAAGACATAGTACTGAAAGACATAGCTGGCCTGAAACCTCCTCAGGGGAGACACAAACAGAAACTAGAAACTTTGGTGTCACTGCTTTCGTTTGCCTGGGAAACTAAAATGTACCTTCATGGTGCACCAAAAATGTTTTTCTCGGCTGGAGAAGCTTTTTCTAACAAACATGCCAAACTTCCAGCAATAGCTTCCAAACCAAAAGAGATAGTACTGAAAGACATAGCTGGCCTGAAACCTCCTCAGGGGAGACACAAACAGAAACTAGAAACTTTGGTGTCACTGCTTTCGTTTGCCTGGGAAACTCAAATGTACCTGCATGGTGCACCAAAAGTGTTTTTCTCGGCCGGAAAAGCTTTTTCTACCAAACATGCCAAACTTGCAGCAATAGCTTCCAAACCAAAAGAGATAGTACTGAAAGACATTGCTGGCCTGAAACCTCCTCAGGGGAGACACAAACAGAAACTAGAAACTTTGGTGTCACTGCTTTGGTTTGCCTGGGAAACTCAAATGTACCTGCATGGTGCACCAAAAGTGTTTTTCTCGGCCGGAGAAGCTTTTTCTACCAAACATGCCAAACTTGCAGCAATAGCTTCCAAACCAAAAGAGATAGTACTGAAAGACATTGCTGGCCTGAAACCTCCTCAGGGGAGACACAAACAGAAACTAGAAACTTTGGTGTCACTGCTTTCATATTCCTGGGAAACTCAAAAGTACCTGCATGGTGCACCAAAAGTGTTTTTCTCGGCCGGAGAAGCTTTTTCTACCAAACATGCCAAACTTCCAGCAATAGCTTCCAAACCAAAAGAGATAGTACTGAAAGACATAGCTGGCCTGAAACCTCCTCAGGGGAGACACAAACAGAAACTAGAAACTTTGGTGTCACTGCTTTCGTTTGCCTGGGAAACTCAAATGTACCTGCATGGTGCACCAAAAGTGTTTTTCTCGGCCGGAGCTGCTTTTTCTACCAAACATCCAGCAATAGCATCCAAACCAAAAGAGATAGTACTGAAAGACATAGCTGGCCTGAAACCTCCTCAGGGGAGACACAAACAGAAACTAGAAACTTTGGTGTCACTGCTTTCGTTTGCTTGGGAAACTCAAATGTACCTGCATGGTGCACCAAAAGTGTTTTTCTCTGCCGGAGCAGCCTTTTCTACCAAACGTCCAGCAATAGCTTCCAAACCAAAAGAGATAGTACTGAAAGACATTGCTGGCCTGAAACCACCTCAGGGGAGACACAAACAAAAACTAGAAACTTTGGTGTAACTGCTTTCGTTTGCCTGGGAAACTCAAATGTACCTGCATGGGGAACGAAAAGTGTTTTTCTCGGCCGGAGCAGCTTTTTCTACCAAACGTCCAGCAATAGCTTCCAAACCAAAAGAGATAGTACTGAAAGACATTGCTGGCCTGAAACCTCCTCAGGGGAGACACAAACAGAAACTAGAAACTTTGGTGTCACTGCTTTCGTTTGCCAGGGAAACTCAAATGTACCTGCATGGTGCACCAAAAGTGTTTTTCTCGGCCGGAGAAGCTTTTTCTACCAAACATGCAAAACTTCCAGCAATAGCATCCAAACAAAAAGAGATAGTACTGAAAGACATTGCTGGCCTGAAACCTCCTCAGGGGAGACACAAACAGAAACTAGAAACTTTGGTGTAACTGCTTTCGTTTGCCTGGGAAACTCAAAAGTACCTGCATGGTGCACCAAAAGTGTTTTTCTCGGCCGGAAAAGCTTTTTCTACCAAACATGCCATCCTTGCAGCATTAGCTTCCAAACCAAAAGACATAGTACTGAAAGACATAGCTGGCCTGAAACCTCCTCAGGGGAGACACAAACAGAAACTAGAAACTTTGGTGTCACTGCTTTCGTTTGCCTGGGAAACTAAAATGTACCTTCATGGTGCACCAAAAGTGTTTTTCTCGGCTGGAGAAGCTTTTTCTAACAAACATGCCAAACTTCCAGCAATAGCTTCCAAACCAAAAGAGATAGTAATGAAAGACATAGCTGGCCTGAAACCTCCTCAGGGGAGACACAAACAGAAACTAGAAACTTTGGTGTCACTGCTTTCGTTTGCCTGGGAAACTCAAATGTACCTGCATGGTGCACCAAAAGTGTTTTTCTCGGCCGGAGCAGCCTTTTCTACCAAACTTCCAGCAATAGCTTCCAAACCAAAAGAGATAGTACGGAAAGACATTGCTGGCCTGAAACCTCCTCAGGGGAGACACAAACAGAAACTAGAAACTTTGGTGTCACTGCTTTCGTTTTCCTGGGAAACTCAAATGTACCTGCATGGTGCACCAAAAGTGTTTTTCTCGGCCGGAGAAGCTTTTTCTACCAAACATGCCAAACTTGCAGCAATAGCTTCCAAACCAAAAGAGATAGTACTGAAAGACATAGCTGGCCTGGAACCTCCTCAGGGGAGACACAAACAGAAACTAGAAACTTTGGTGTCACTGCTTTCGTTTGCCTGGGAAACTCAAATGTACCTGCATGGTGCACCAAAAGTGTTTTTCTCGGCCAGAAAAGCTTTTTCTACCAAACATGCCAAACTTCCAGCAATAGCTTCCAAACCAAAAGAGATAGTACTGAAAGACATAGCTGGCCTGAAACCTCCTCAGGGGAGACACAAACAGAAACTAGAAATTTTGGTGTCACTGCTTTCGTTTGCCTGGGAAACTCAAATGTACCTGCATGGTGCACCAAAAGTGTTTTAATCGGCTGGAGAAGCTTTTTCTACCAAACATGCCAAACTTCCAGCAATAGCTTCCAAACCAAAAGAGAGAGTACTGAAAGACATAGCTGGCCTGAAACCTCCTCAGGGGAGACACAAACAGAAACTAGAAACTTTGGTGTCACTGCTTTGGTTTGCCTGGGAAACTCAAATGTACCTGCATGGTGCACCAAAAGTGTTTTTCTCGGCCGGAGCAGACTTTTCTACCAATCGTCCAGCAATAGCTTCCAAATCAAAAGAGATAGTACTGAAAGACATAGCTGGCCTGAAACCTCCTCAGGGGAGACACAAACAGAAACTAGAAACTTTGGTGTCACTGCTTTCGTTTGCCTGGGAAACACAAATGTACCTGCATGGTGCACCAAATGTGTTTTTCTCGGCCGGAAAAGCTTTTTCTACCAAACATGCCAAACTTCCAGCAATAGCTTCCAAACCAAAAGAGATAGTACTGAAAGACATTGCTGGCCTGAAACCTCCTCAGGGGAGACACAAACAGAAACTAGAAACTTTGGTGTCACTGCTTTGGTTTGCCAGGGAAACTCAAATGTACCTGCATGGTGCACCAAAAGTGTTTTTCTCGGCCAGAGCAGCTTTTTCTACCAAACATGCCAAACTTCCAGCAATAGCTTCCAAACCAAAAGAGATAGTACTGAAAGACATTGCTGGCCTGAAACCTCCTCAGGGGAGACACAAACAGAAACTAGAAACTTTGGTGTCACCGCTTTCGTTTGCCTGGGAAACACAAATGTACCTGCATGGTGCACCAAAAGTGTTTTTCTCGGCCGGAAAAGCTTTTTCTACCAAACATGCCAAACTTCCAGCAATAGCTTCCAAACCAAAAGAGATAGTACTGAAAGACATTGCTGGCCTGAAACCTCCTCAGGGGAGACACAAACAGAAACTAGAAACTTTGGTGTCACTGCTTCCGTTTGCCTGGGAAACTCAAATGTACCTGCATGGTGCACCAAAATTGTTTTTGTCGGCCGGAGAAGCTTTTTCTACCAAACATGCCAAACTTCCAGCAATAGCTTCCAAACCAAAAGAGATAGTACTGAAAGACATAGCTGGCCTGAAACCTCCTCAGGGGAGACACAAACAGAAACTAGAAACTTTGGTGTAACTGCTTTCGTTTGCCTGGGAAACTCAAAAGTACCTGCATGGTGCACCAAAAGTGTTTTTCTCGGCCGGAAAAGCTTTTTCTACCAAACATGCCATCCTTGCAGCATTAGCTTCCAAACCAAAAGACATAGTACTGAAAGACATAGCTGGCCTGAAACCTCCTCAGGCGAGACACAAACAGAAACTAGAAACTTTGGTGTCACTGCTTTCGTTTGCCTGGGAAACTCAAATGTACCTGCATGGTCCACCAAAAGAGTTTTTCTCGGCCGGAGCAGCCTTTTCTACCAAACTTCCAGCAATAGCTTCCAAACCAAAAGAGATAGTACTGAAAGACATTGCTGGCCTGAAACCTCCTCAGGGGAGACACAAACAGAAACTAGAAACTTTGGTGTCACTGCTTTCGTTTGCCTGGGAAACTCAAATGTACCTGCATGGTCCACCAAAAGTGTTTTTCTCGGCCGGAGAAGCTTTTTCTACCAAACATGCCAAACTTCCAGCAATAGCTTCCAAACCAAAAGAGATAGTACTGAAAGACATTGCTGGCCTGAAACCTCCTCAGGGGAGACACAAACAGAAACTAGAAACTTTGGTGTCACTGCTTTCGTTTGCCTGGGAAACTCAAATGTACCTTCATGGTGCACCAAAAGTGTTTTTCTCGGCCGGAAAAGCTTTTTCTACCAAACATGCCAAACTTCCAGCAATAGCTTCCAAACCAAAAGAGATAGTACTGAAAGACATTGCTGACCTGAAACCTCCTCAGGGGAGACACAAACAGAAACTAGAAACTTTGGTGTCACTGCTTTCGTTTGCCTGGGAAACTCAAATGTACCTGCATGGTGCACCAAAAGTGTTTTTCTCGGCCGGAAAAGCTTTTTCTACCAAACATGCCAAACTTGCAGCAATAGCTTCCAAACCAAAAGAGATAGTACTGAAAGACATAGCTGGCCTGAAACCTCCTCAGGGGAGACACAAACAGAAACTAGAAACTTTGGTGTCACTGCTTTCGTTTGCCTGGGAAACTCAAATGTACCTGCATGGTGCACCAAAAGTGTTTTAATCGGCTGGAGAAGCTTTTTCTACCAAACATGCCAAACTTCCAGCAATAGCTTCCAAACCAAAAGAGAGAGTACTGAAAGACATAGCTGGCCTGAAACCTCCTCAGGGGAGACACAAACAGAAACTAGAAACTTTGGTGTCACTGCTTTGGTTTTCCTGGGAAACTCAAATGTACCTGCATGGTGCACCAAAAGTGTTTTTCTCGGCCGGAGCAGCCTTTTCTACCAATCGTCCAGCAATAGCTTCCAAATCAAAAGAGATAGTACTGAAAGACATAGCTGGCCTGAAACCTCCTCAGGGGAGACACAAACAGAAACTAGAAACTTTGGTGTCACTGCTTTCGTTTGCCTGGGAAACTCAAATGTACCTGCATGGTGCACCAAAAGTGTTTTTCTCGGCCGGAGAAGCTTTTTCTACCAAACATGCCAAACTTCCAGCAATAGCTTCCAAACCAAAAGAGATAGTACTGAAAGACATTGCTGGCCTGAAACCTCCTCAGGGGAGACACAAACAGAAACTAGAAACTTTGGTGTCACTGCTTTGGTTTGCCAGGGATACTCAAATGTACCTGCATGGTGCACCAAAAGTGTTTTTCTCGGCTGGAGAAGCTTTTTCTACCAAACATGCCAAACGTCCAGCAATAGCTTCCAAACCAAAAGAGATAGTACTCAAAGACATTGCTGGCCTGAAACCTCCTCAGGGGAGACACAAACAGAAACTAGAAACTTTGGTGTCACTGCTTTGGTTTGCCAGGGATACTCAAATGTACCTGCATGGTCCACCAAAAGTGTTTTTCTCGGCCGGAGAAGCTTTTTCTACCAAACATGCCAAACTTACAGCATTAGCTTCCAAACCAAAAGACATAGTACTGAAAGACATAGTTGGCCTGAAACCTCCTCAGGGGAGACACAAACAGAAACTAGAAACTTTGGCGTCTCTGCTTTCGTTTGCCTGGGAAACTCAAATGTACCTGCATGGTGCACCAAAAGTGTTTTTCTCGGCCGGAGAATCTTTTTCTACCAAACATTCCAAACTTCCAGCAATAACTTCCAAACCAAAAGAGATAGTACGCAAAGACATTGCTGGCCTTAAACCTCC
Source organism: Laterallus jamaicensis coturniculus (assembly GCA_022605575.1). Taxonomy (NCBI): domain Eukaryota; kingdom Metazoa; phylum Chordata; class Aves; order Gruiformes; family Rallidae; genus Laterallus; species Laterallus jamaicensis. Next base: position 44,972,264 of record JAKCOX010000004.1, on the reverse strand, counting down.
TCAGGGGAGACACAAACAGAAACTAGAAACTTTGGTGTCACTGCTTTCGTTCCCTGGGAAACTCAAATGTACCTGCTGGGTGCACCAAAAGTGTTTTTCTCAACCGGAGCTGCCTTTTCTACCAAACGTCCAGCAATAGCTTCCAAACCAAAAGAGATAGTACTGAAAGACATAGCTGGCCTGAAACCTCCTCAGGGGAGACACAAACAGAAACTAGAAACTTTGGTGTCACTGCTTTCGTTTGCCTGGGAAACTCAAATGTACCTGCATGGTGCACCAAAAGTGTTTTTCTCGGCCGGAAAAGCTTTTTCTACCAAACATGCCACACCTGCAGCAATAGCTTCCAAACCAAAAGAGATAGTACTGAAAGACATTGCTGGCCTGAAACCTCCTCAGGGGAGACACAAACAGAAACTAGAAACTTTGGTGTCACTGCTTTCGTTTGCCTGGGAAACTCAAATGTACCTGCATGGTGCACCAAAAGTGTTTTTCTCGGCTGGAGAAGCATTTTCTACCAAACATGCCAAACTTCCAGCAATAGCTTCCAAACCAAAAGAGATAGTACTGAAAGACATTGCTGGCCTGAAACCTCCTCAGGGGAGACACAAACAGAAACTAGAAACTTTGGTGTAACTGCTTTCGTTTGCCTGGGAAACTCAAATGTATCTGCATGGTGCACCAAAAGTATTTTTCTCGGCCGGAGCAGCCATTTCTACCAAACGTCCAGCAATAGCTTCCAAACCAAAAGAGATAGTACTCAAAGACATAGCTGGCCTGAAACCTCCTCAGGGGAGACACAAACAGAAACTAGAAACTTTGGTGTCACTGCTTTCGTTTGCCTGGGAAACTCAAATGTACCTGCATGGTGCACCAAAAGTGTTTTTCTCGGCCGGAAAAGCTTTTTCTACCAAACATGCAAAACTTCCAGCAATAGCTTCCAAACCAAAAGAGATAGTACTGAAAGACATTGCTGGCCTGAAACCTCCTCAGGGGAGACACAAACAGAAACTAGAAACTTTGGTGTCACTGCTTTCGTTTGCCCGGGAAACTCAAATGTACCTGCATGGTCCACCAAAAGTGTTTTTCTCGTCCGGAGAAGCTTTTTCTACCAAACATGCCAAACTTCCAGCATTAGCTTCCAAACCAAAAGAGATAGTACTGAAAGACATTGCTGGCCTGGAACCTCCTCAGGGGAGACACAAACAGAAACTAGAAACTTTGGTGTCACTGCTTTCGTTTGCCTGGGAAACTCAAATGTACCTGCATGGTGCACCAAAAGTGTTTTTCTCGGCCGGAAAAGCTTTTTCTACCAAACATGCCAAACTTCCAGCAATAGCTTCCAAACCAAAAGAGATAGTACTGAAAGACATAGCTGGCCTGAAACCTCCTCAGGGGAGACACAAACAGAAACTAGAAACTTTGGTGTCACTGCTTTCGTTTGCCTGGGAAACTCAAATGTACCTGCATGGTCCACCAAAAGAGTTTTTCTCGGCCGGAGCAGCCTTTTCTACCAAACTTCCAGCAATAGCTTCCAAACCAAAAGAGATAGTACTGAAAGACATTGCTGGCCTGAAACCTCCTCAGGGGAGACACAAACAGAAACTAGAAACTTTGGTGTCACTGCTTTCGTTTGCCTGGGAAACTCAAATGTACCTGCATGGTCCACCAAAAGTGTTTTTCTCGGCCGGAGAAGCTTTTTCTACCAAACATGCCAAACTTCCAGCAATAGCTTCCAAACCAAAAGAGATAGTACTGAAAGACATTGCTGGCCTGAAACCTCCTCAGGGGAGACACAAACAGAAACTAGAAACTTTGGTGTCACTGCTTTCGTTTGCCTGGGAAACTCAAATGTACCTTCATGGTGCACCAAAAGTGTTTTTCTCGGCCGGAAAAGCTTTTTCTACCAAACATGCCAAACTTCCAGCAATAGCTTCCAAACCAAAAGAGATAGTACTGAAAGACATTGCTGACCTGAAACCTCCTCAGGTGAGACACAAACAGAAACTAGAAACTTTGGTGTCACTGCTTTCGTTTGCCTGGGAAACTCAAATGTACCTGCATGGTGCACCAAAAGTGTTTTTCTCGGCCGGAAAAGCTTTTTCTACCAAACATGCCAAACTTCCAGCAATAGCTTCCAAACCAAAAGAGATAGTACTGAAAGACATAGCTGGCCTGAAACCTCCTCAGGGGAGACACAAACAGAAACTAGAAACTTTGGTGTCACTGCTTTCGTTTGCCTGGGAAACTCAAATGTACCTGCATGGTGCACCAAAAGTGTTTTAATCGGCTGGAGAAGCTTTTTCTACCAAACATGCCAAACTTCCAGCAATAGCTTCCAAACCAAAAGAGAGAGTACTGAAAGACATAGCTGGCCTGAAACCTCCTCAGGGGAGACACAAACAGAAACTAGAAACTTTGGTGTCACTGCTTTGGTTTTCCTGGGAAACTCAAATGTACCTGCATGGTGCACCAAAAGTGTTTTTCTCGGCCGGAGCAGCCTTTTCTACCAATCGTCCAGCAATAGCTTCCAAACCAAAAGAGATAGTACTGAAAGACATAGCTGGCCTGAAACCTCCTCAGGGGAGACACAAACAGAAACTAGAAACTTTGGTGTCACTGCTTTTGTTTGCCTGGGAAACTCAAATGTACATGCATGGTCCACCAAAAGTGTTTTTCTCGGCCGGAGAAGCTTTTTCTACCAAACATGCCAAACTTCCAGCATTAGCTTCCAAACCAAAAGACATAGTACTGAAAGACATAGCTGGCCTGAAACCTCCTCAGGGGAGACACAAACAGAAACTAGAAACTTTGGTGTCACTGCTTTGGTTTGCCAGGGATACTCAAATGTACCTGCATGGTCCACCAAAAGTGTTTTTCTCAACCGGAGCTGCCTTTTCTACCAAACGTCCAGCAATAGCTTCCAAACCAAAAGAGATAGTACTGAAAGACATAGCTGGCCTGAAACCTCCTCAGGGGAGACACAAACAGAAACTAGAAACTTTGGTGTCACTGCTTTCGTTTGCCTGGGAAACTCAAATGTACCTGCATGGTGCACCAAAAGTGTTTTTCTCGGCCGGAAAAGCTTTTTCTACCAAACATGCCACACCTGCAGCAATAGCTTCCAAACCAAAAGAGATAGTACTGAAAGACATTGCTGGCCTGAAACCTCCTCAGGGGAGACACAAACAGAAACTAGAAACTTTGGTGTCACTGCTTTCGTTTGCCTGGGAAACTCAAATGTACCTGCATGGTCCACCAAAAGTGTTTTTCTCGGCTGGAGAAGCATTTTCTACCAAACATGCCAAACTTCCAGCAATAGCTTCCAAACCAAAAGAGATAGTACTGAAAGACATTGCTGGCCTGAAACCTCCTCAGGGGAGACACAAACAGAAACTAGAAACTTTGGTGTAACTGCTTTCGTTTGCCTGGGAAACTCAAATGTATCTGCATGGTGCACCAAAAGTATTTTTCTCGGCCGGAGCAGCCTTTTCTACCAAACGTCCAGCAATAGCTTCCAAACCAAAAGAGATAGTACTGAAAGACATAGCTGGCCTGAAACCTCCTCAGGGGAGACACAAACAGAAACTAGAAACTTTGGTGTCACTGCTTTCGTTTGCCTGGGAAACTCAAATGTACCTGCATGGTGCACCAAAAGTGTTTTTCTCGGCCGGAAAAGCTTTTTCTACCAAACATGCAAAACTTCCAGCAATAGCTTCCAAACCAAAAGAGATAGTACTGAAAGACATTGCTGGCCTGAAACCTCCTCAGGGGAGACACAAACAGAAACTAGAAACTTTGGTGTCACTGCTTTCGTTCCCTGGGAAACTCAAATGTACCTGCATGGTGCACCAAAAGTGTTTTTCTCGGCTGGAGAAGCTTTTTCTACCAAACATGCCAAACTTCCAGCAATAACTTCCAAACCAAAAGAGATAGTACTGAAAGACATTGCTGGCCTGAAACCTCCTCAGGGGAGACACAAACAGAATCTAGAAACTTTGGTGTCACTGCTTTCGTTTGCCCGGGAAACTCAAATGTACCTGCATGGTCCACCAAAAGTGTTTTTCTCGTCCGGAGAAGCTTTTTCTACCAAACATGCCAAACTTCCAGCATTAGCTTCCAAACCAAAAGAGATAGTACTGAAAGACATTGCTGGCCTGGAACCTCCTCAGGGGAGACACAAACAGAAACTAGAAACTTTGGTGTCACTGCTTTTGTTTGCCTGGGAAACTCAAATGTACCTGCATGGTGCACCAAAAGTGTTTTTCTCGGACGGAAAAGCTTTTTCTACCAAACATGCCAAACTTCCAGCAATAGCTTCCAAACCAAAAGAGATAGTACTGAAAGACATAGCTGGCCTGAAACCTCCTCAGGGGAGACAAAAACAGAAACTAGAAACTTTGGTGTCACTGCTTTCGTTTGCCTGGGAAACTCAAATGTACCTGCATGGTGCACCAAAAGTGTTTTAATCGGCTGGAGAAGCTTTTTCTACCAAACATGCCAAACTTCCAGCAATAGCTTCCAAACCAGAAGAGAGAGTACTGAAAGACATAGCTGGCCTGAAACCTCCTCAGGGGAGACACAAACAGAAACTAGAAACTTTGGTGTCACTGCTTTGGTTTGCCTGGGAAACTCAAATGTACATGCATGGTGCACCAAAAGTGTTTTTCTCGGCCGGAGCAGACTTTTCTACCAATCGTCCAGCAATAGCTTCCAAATCAAAAGAGATAGTACTGAAAGACATAGCTGGCCTGAAACCTCCTCAGGGGAGACACAAACAGAAACTAGAAACTTTGGTGTCACTGCTTCCGTTTGCCTGGGAAACTCAAATGTACCTGCAGGGTGCACCTAAAGTGTTTTTCTCGGCCGGAAAAGCTTTTTCTACCAAACATGCCAAACATCCAGCAATAGCTTCCAAACCAAAAGAGATAGTACTGAAAGACATTGCTGGCCTGAAACCTCCTCAGGGGAGACACAAACAGAAACTAGAAACTTTGGTGTCACTGCTTTGGTTTGCCAGGGAAACTCAAATGTACCTGCATGGTGCACCAAAAGTGTTTTTCTCGGCTGGAGAAGCTTTTTCTACCAAACATGCCAAACTTCCAGCAATAGCTTCCAAACCAAAAGAGATAGTACTCAAAGACATTGCTGGCCTGAAACCTCCTCAGGGGAGACACAAACAGAAACTAGAAACTTTGGCGTCACTGCTTTGGTTTGCCAGGGATACTCAAATGTACCTGCATGGTCCACCAAAAGTGTTTTTCTCGGCCGGAGAAGCTTTTTCTACCAAACATGCCAAACTTACAGCATTAGCTTCCAAACCAAAAGACATAGTACTGAAAGACATAGTTGGCCTGAAACCTCCTCAGGGGAGACACAAACAGAAACTAGAAACTTTGGCGTCTCTGCTTTCGTTTGCCTGGGAAACTCAAATGTACCTGCATGGTGCACCAAAAGTGTTTTTCTCGGCCAGAGAAGCTTTTTCTACCAAACATTCCAAACTTCCAGCAATAACTTCCAAACCAAAAGAGATAGTACGCAAAGACATTGCTGGCCTGAAACCTCCTCAGGGGAGACACAAACAGAAACTAGAAACTTTGGTGTCACTGCTTTCGTTCCCTGGGAAACTCAAATGTACCTGCTGGGTGCACCAAAAGTGTTTTTCTCAACCGGAGCTGCCTTTTCTACCAAACGTCCAGCAATAGCTTCCAAACCAAAAGAGATAGTACTGAAAGACATAGCTGGCCTGAAACCTCCTCAGGGGAGACACAAACAGAAACTAGAAACTTTGGTGTCACTGCTTTCGTTTGCCTGGGAAACTCAAATGTACCTGCATGGTGCACCAAAAGTGTTTTTCTCGGCCGGAAAAGCTTTTTCTACCAAACATGCCACACCTGCAGCAATAGCTTCCAAACCAAAAGAGATAGTACTGAAAGACATTGCTGGCCTGAAACCTCCTCAGGGGAGACACAAACAGAAACTAGAAACTTTGGTGTCACTGCTTTCGTTTGCCTGGGAAACTCAAATGTACCTGCATGGTGCACCAAAAGTGTTTTTCTCGGCTGGAGAAGCATTTTCTACCAAACATGCCAAACTTCCAGCAATAGCTTCCAAACCAAAAGAGATAGTACTGAAAGACATTGCTGGCCTGAAACCTCCTCAGGGGAGACACAAACAGAAACTAGAAACTTTGGTGTAACTGCTTTCGTTTGCCTGGGAAACTCAAATGTATCTGCATGGTGCACCAAAAGTATTTTTCTCGGCCGGAGCAGCCTTTTCTACCAAACGTCCAGCAATAGCTTCCAAACCAAAAGAGATAGTACTGAAAGACATAGCTGGCCTGAAACCTCCTCAGGGGAGACACAAACAGAAACTAGAAACTTTGGTGTCACTGCTTTCGTTTGCCTGGGAAACTCAAATGTACCTGCATGGTGCACCAAAAGTGTTTTTCTCGGCCGGAAAAGCTTTTTCTACCAAACATGCAAAACTTCCAGCAATAGCTTCCAAACCAAAAGAGATAGTACTGAAAGACATTGCTGGCCTGAAACCTCCTCAGGGGAGACAAAAACAGAAACTAGAAACTTTGGTGTCACTGCTTTCGTTCCCTGGGAAACTCAAATGTACCTGCATGGTGCACCAAAAGTGTTTTTCTCGGCTGGAGAAGCTTTTTCTACCAAACATGCCAAACTTCCAGCAATAGCTTCCAAACCAAAAGAGATAGTACTGAAAGACATTGCTGGCCTGAAACCTCCTCAGGGGAGACACAAACAGAAACTAGAAACTTTGGTGTCACTGCTTTCGTTTGCCCGGGAAACTCAAATGTACCTGCATGGTCCACCAAAAGTGTTTTTCTCGTCCGGAGAAGCTTTTTCTACCAAACATGCCAAACTTCCAGCATTAGCTTCCAAACCAAAAGAGATAGTACTGAAAGACATTGCTGGCCTGGAACCTCCTCAGGGGAGACACAAACAGAAACTAGAAACTTTGGTGTCACTGCTTTCGTTTGCCTGGGAAACTCAAATGTACCTGCATGGTGCACCAAAAGTGTTTTTCTCGGCCGGAAAAGCTTTTTCTACCAAACATGCCAAACTTCCAGCAATAGCTTCCAAACCAAAAGAGATAGTACTGAAAGACATAGCTGGCCTGAAACCTCCTCAGGGGAGACACAAACAGAAACTAGAAACTTTGGTGTCACTGCTTTCGTTTGCCTGGGAAACTCAAATGTACCTGCATGGTGCACCAAAAGTGTTTTAATCGGCTGGAGAAGCTTTTTCTACCAAACATGCCAAACTTCCAGCAATAGCTTCCAAACCAGAAGAGAGAGTACTGAAAGACATAGCTGGCCTGAAACCTCCTCAGGGGAGACACAAACAGAAACTAGAAACTTTGGTGTCACTGCTTTGGTTTGCCTGGGAAACTCAAATGTACATGCATGGTGCACCAAAAGTGTTTTTCTCGGCCGGAGCAGACTTTTCTACCAATCGTCCAGCAATAGCTTCCAAATCAAAAGAGATAGTACTGAAAGACATAGCTGGCCTGAAACCTCCTCAGGGGAGACACAAACAGAAACTAGAAACTTTGGTGTCACTGCTTCCGTTTGCCTGGGAAACTCAAATGTACCTGCATGGTGCACCAAAAGTGTTTTTCTCGGCCGGAAAAGCTTTTTCTACCAAACATGCCAAACATCCAGCAATAGCTTCCAAACCAAAAGAGATAGTACTGAAAGACATTGCTGGCCTGAAACCTCCTCAGGGGAGACACAAACAGAAACTAGAAACTTTGGTGTCACTGCTTTGGTTTGCCAGGGAAACTCAAATGTACCTGCATGGTGCACCAAAAGTGTTTTTCTCGGCCGGAGCAGCCTTTTCTACCAATCGTCCAGCAATAGCTTCCAAACCAAAAGAGATAGTACTGAAAGACATAGCTGGCCTGAAACCTCCTCAGGGGAGACACAAACAGAAACTAGAAACTTTGGTGTCACTGCTTTCGTTTGCCTGGGAAACTCAAATGTACCTGCATGGTGCACCAAAAGTGTTTTTCTCGGCCGGAAAAGCTTTTTCTACCAAACATGCCAAACTTCCAGCAATAGCTTCCAAACCAAAAGAGATAGTACTGAAAGACATTGCTGGCCTGAAACCTCCTCAGGGGAGACACAAACAGAAACTAGAAACTTTGGTGTCACTGCTTTGGTTTGCCAGGGATACTCAAATGTACCTGCATGGTGCACCAAAAGTGTTTTTCTCGGCTTGAGAAGCATTTTCTACCAAACATGCCAAACTTCCAGCAATAGCTTCCAAACCAAAAGAGATAGTACTGAAAGACATTGCTGGCCTGAAACCTCCTCAGGGGAGACACAAACAGAAACTAGAAACTTTGGTGTCACTGCTTTTGTTTGCCTGGGAAACTCAAATGTACATGCATGGTCCACCAAAAGTGTTTTTCTCGGCCGGAGAAGCTTTTTCTACCAAACATGCCGAACTTCCAGCATTAGCTTCCAAACCAAAAGACATAGTACTGAAAGACATAGCTGGCCTGAAACCTCCTCAGGGGAGACACAAACAGAAACTAGAAACTTTGGTGTCACTGCTTTCGTTTGCCTGGGAAACTCAAATGTACCTGCATGGTGCACCAAAAGTGTTTTTCTCGGCCGGAAAAGCTTTTTCTACCAAACATGCCAAACTTCCAGCAATAGCTTCCAAACCAAAAGAGATAGTACTGAAAGACATAGCTGGCCTGAAACCTCCTCAGGGGAGACACAAACAGAAACTAGAAACTTTGGTGTCACTGCTTTGGTTTGCCAGGGAAACTCAAATGTACCTGCATGGTGCACCAAAAGTGTTTTTCTCGGCTGGAGAAGCTTTTTCTACCAAACATGCCAAACTTCCACCAATAGCTTCCAAACCAAAAGAGATAGTACTGAAAGACATTGCTGGCCTGAAACCTCCTCAGGGGAGACACAAACAGAAACTAGAAACTTTGGTGTCACTGCTTTCGTTTGCCTGGGAAACTCAAATGTACCTGCATGGTCCACCAAAAGTGTTTTTCTCGGCCGGAGAAGCTTTTTCTACCAAACATGCCAAACTTCCAGCATTAGCTTCCAAACCAAAAGACATAGTACTGAAAGACATAGCTGGCCTGAAACCTCCTCAGGGGAGACACAAACAGAAACTAGAAACTTTGGCGTCTCTGCTTTCGTTTGCCTGGGAAACTCAAATGTACCTGCATGGTGCACCAAAAGTGTTTTTCTCGGCCGGAGAAGCTTTTTCTACCAAACATTCCAAACTTCCAGCAATAACTTCCAAACCAAAAGAGATAGTACGCAAAGACATTGCTGGCCTGAAACCTCCTCAGGGGAGACACAAACAGAAACTAGAAACTTTGGTGTCACTGCTTTCGTTCCCTGGGAAACTCAAATGTACCTGCATGGTGCACCAAAAGTGTTTTAATCGGCTGGAGAAGCTTTTTCTACCAAACATGCCAAACTTCCAGCAATAGCTTCCAAACCAAAAGAGAGAGTACTGAAAGACATAGCTGGCCTGAAACCTCCTCAGGGGAGACACAAACAGAAACTAGAAACTTTGGTGTCACTGCTTTGGTTTTCCAGGGAAACTCAAATGTACCTGCATGGTGCACCAAAAGTGTTTTTCTCGGCCGGAGCAGCCTTTTCTACCAATCGTCCAGCAATAGCTTCCAAATCAAAAGAGATAGTACTGAAAGACATAGCTGGCCTGAAACCTCCTCAGGGGAGACACAAACAGAAACTAGAAACTTTGGTGTCACTGCTTTTGTTTGCCTGGGAAACTCAAATGTACATGCATGGTCCACCAAAAGTGTTTTTCTCGGCCGGAGAAGCTTTTTCTACCAAACATGCCAAACTTCCAGCATTAGCTTCCAAACCAAAAGACATAGTACTGAAAGACATAGCTGGCCTGAAACCTCCTCAGGGGAGACACAAACAGAAACTAGAAACTTTGGTGTCACTGCTTTCGTTTGCCTGGGAAACTCAAATGTACCTGCATGGTGCACCAAAAGTGTTTTTCTCGGCCGGAAAAGCTTTTTCTACCAAACATGCCAAACTTCCAGCAATAGCTTCCAAACCAAAAGAGATAGTACTGAAAGACATAGCTGGCCTGAAACCTCCTCAGGGGAGACACAAACAGAAACTAGAAACTTTGGTGTCACTGCTTTGGTTTGCCAGGGAAACTCAAATGTACCTGCATGGTGCACCAAAAGTGTTTTTCTCGGCTGGAGAAGCTTTTTCTACCAAACATGCCAAACTTCCAGCAATAGCTTCCAAACCAAAAGAGATAGTACTCAAAGACATTGCTGGCCTGAAACCTCCTCAGGGGAGACACAAACAGAAACTAGAAACTTTGGTGTCACTGCTTTGGTTTGCCAGGGATACTCAAATGTACCTGCATGGTCCACCAAAAGTGTTTTTCTCGGCCGGAGAAGCTTTTTCTACCAAACATGCCAAACTTACAGCATTAGCTTCCAAACCAAAAGACATAGTACTGAAAGACATAGTTGGCCTGAAACCTCCTCAGGGGAGACACAAACAGAAACTAGAAACTTTGGCGTCTCTGCTTTCGTTTGCCTGGGAAACTCAAATGTACCTGCATGGTGCACCAAAAGTGTTTTTCTCGGCCGGAGAAGCTTTTTCTACCAAACATTCCAAACTTCCAGCAATAACTTCCAAACCAAAAGAGATAGTACGCAAAGACATTGCTGGCCTGAAACCTCCTCAGGGGAGACACAAACAGAAACTAGAAACTTTGGTGTCACTGCTTTCGTTCCCTGGGAAACTCAAATGTACCTGCTGGGTGCACCAAAAGTGTTTTTCTCAACCGGAGCTGCCTTTTCTACCAAACGTCCAGCAATAGCTTCCAAACCAAAAGAGATAGTACTGAAAGACATAGCTGGCCTGAAACCTCCTCAGGGGAGACACAAACAGAAACTAGAAACTTTGGTGTCACTGCTTTCGTTTGCCTGGGAAACTCAAATGTACCTGCATGGTGCACCAAAAGTGTTTTTCTCGGCCGGAAAAGCTTTTTCTACCAAACATGCCACACATGCAGCAATAGCTTCCAAACCAAAAGAGATAGTACTGAAAGACATTGCTGGCCTGAAACCTCCTCAGGGGAGACACAAACAGAAACTAGAAACTTTGGTGTCACTGCTTTCGTTTGCCTGGGAAACTCAAATGTACCTGCATGGTGCACCAAAAGTGTTTTTCTCGGCTGGAGAAGCATTTTCTACCAAACATGCCAAACTTCCAGCAATAGCTTCCAAACCAAAAGAGATAGTACTGAAAGACATTGCTGGCCTGAAACCTCCTCAGGGGAGACACAAACAGAAACTAGAAACTTTGGTGTAACTGCTTTCGTTTGCCTGGGAAACTCAAATGTATCTGCATGGTGCACCAAAAGTATTTTTCTCGGCCGGAGCAGCCTTTTCTACCAAACGTCCAGCAATAGCTTCCAAACCAAAAGAGATAGTACTGAAAGACATAGCTGGCCTGAAACCTCCTCAGGGGAGACACAAACAGAAACTAGAAACTTTGGTGTCACTGCTTTCGTTTGCCTGGGAAACTCAAATGTACCTGCATGGTGCACCAAAAGTGTTTTTCTCGGCCGGAAAAGCTTTTTCTACCAAACATGCAAAACTTCCAGCAATAGCTTCCAAACCAAAAGAGATAGTACTGAAAGACATTGCTGGCCTGAAACCTCCTCAGGGGAGACACAAACAGAAACTAGAAACTTTGGTGTCACTGCTTTCGTTCCCTGGGAAACTCAAATGTACCTGCATGGTGCACCAAAAGTGTTTTTCTCGGCTGGAGAAGCTTTTTCTACCAAACATGCCAAACTTCCAGCAATAACTTCCAAACCAAAAGAGATAGTACTGAAAGACATTGCTGGCCTGAAACCTCCTCAGGGGAGACACAAACAGAAACTAGAAACTTTGGTGTCACTGCTTTCGTTTGCCCGGGAAACTCAAATGTACCTGCATGGTCCACCAAAAGTGTTTTTCTCGTCCGGAGAAGCTTTTTCTACCAAACATGCCAAACTTCCAGCATTAGCTTCCAAACCAAAAGAGATAGTACTGAAAGACATTGCTGGCCTGGAACCTCCTCAGGGGAGACACAAACAGAAACTAGAAACTTTGGTGTCACTGCTTTCGTTTGCCTGGGAAACTCAAATGTACCTGCATGGTGCACCAAAAGTGTTTTTCTCGGCCGGAAAAGCTTTTTCTACCAAACATGCCAAACTTCCAGCAATAGCTTCCAAACCAAAAGAGATAGTACTGAAAGACATAGCTGGCCTGAAACCTCCTCAGGGGAGACAAAAACAGAAACTAGAAACTTTGGTGTCACTGCTTTCGTTTGCCTGGGAAACTCAAATGTACCTGCATGGTGCACCAAAAGTGTATAATCGGCTGGAGAAGCTTTTTCTACCAAACATGCCAAACTTCCAGCAATAGCTTCCAAACCAGAAGAGAGAGTACTGAAAGACATAGCTGGCCTGAAACCTCCTCAGGGGAGACACAAACAGAAACTAGAAACTTTGGTGTCACTGCTTTGGTTTGCCTGGGAAACTCAAATGTACATGCATGGTGCACCAAAAGTGTTTTTCTCGGCCGGAGCAGACTTTTCTACCAATCGTCCAGCAATAGCTTCCAAATCAAAAGAGATAGTACTGAAAGACATAGCTGGCCTGAAACCTCCTCAGGGGAGACACAAACAGAAACTAGAAACTTTGGTGTCACTGCTTCCGTTTGCCTGGGAAACTCAAATGTACCTGCAGGGTGCACCTAAAGTGTTTTTCTCGGCCGGAAAAGCTTTTTCTACCAAACATGCCAAACATCCAGCAATAGCTTCCAAACCAAAAGAGATAGTACTGAAAGACATTGCTGGCCTGAAACCTCCTCAGGGGAGACACAAACAGAAACTAGAAACTTTGGTGTCACTGCTTTGGTTTGCCAGGGAAACTCAAATGTACCTGCATGGTGCACCAAAAGTGTTTTTCTCGGCTGGAGAAGCTTTTTCTACCAAACATGCCAAACTTCCAGCAATAGCTTCCAAACCAAAAGAGATAGTACTCAAAGACATTGCTGGCCTGAAACCTCCTCAGGGGAGACACAAACAGAAACTAGAAACTTTGGCGTCACTGCTTTGGTTTGCCAGGGATACTCAAATGTACCTGCATGGTCCACCAAAAGTGTTTTTCTCGGCCGGAGAAGCTTTTTCTACCAAACATGCCAAACTTACAGCATTAGCTTCCAAACCAAAAGACATAGTACTGAAAGACATAGTTGGCCTGAAACCTCCTCAGGGGAGACACAAACAGAAACTAGAAACTTTGGCGTCTCTGCTTTCGTTTGCCTGGGAAACTCAAATGTACCTGCATGGTGCACCAAAAGTGTTTTTCTCGGCCAGAGAAGCTTTTTCTACCAAACATTCCAAACTTCCAGCAATAACTTCCAAACCAAAAGAGATAGTACGCAAAGACATTGCTGGCCTGAAACCTCCTCAGGGGAGACACAAACAGAAACTAGAAACTTTGGTGTCACTGCTTTCGTTCCCTGGGAAACTCAAATGTACCTGCTGGGTGCACCAAAAGTGTTTTTCTCAACCGGAGCTGCCTTTTCTACCAAACGTCCAGCAATAGCTTCCAAACCAAAAGAGATAGTACTGAAAGACATAGCTGGCCTGAAACCTCCTCAGGGGAGACACAAACAGAAACTAGAAACTTTGGTGTAACTGCTTTCGTTTGCCTGGGAAACTCAAATGTACCTGCATGGTGCACCAAAAGTGTTTTTCTCGGCCGGAAAAGCTTTTTCTACCAAACATGCCACACCTGCAGCAATAGCTTCCAAACCAAAAGAGATAGTACTGAAAGACATTGCTGGCCTGAAACCTCCTCAGGGGAGACACAAACAGAAACTAGAAACTTTGGTGTCACTGCTTTCGTTTGCCTGGGAAACTCAAATGTACCTGCATGGTGCACCAAAAGTGTTTTTCTCGGCTGGAGAAGCATTTTCTACCAAACATGCCAAACTTCCAGCAATAGCTTCCAAACCAAAAGAGATAGTACTGAAAGACATTGCTGGCCTGAAACCTCCTCAGGGGAGACACAAACAGAAACTAGAAACTTTGGTGTAACTGCTTTCGTTTGCCTGGGAAACTCAAATGTATCTGCATGGTGCACCAAAAGTATTTTTCTCGGCCGGAGCAGCCTTTTCTACCAAACGTCCAGCAATAGCTTCCAAACCAAAAGAGATAGTACTGAAAGACATAGCTGGCCTGAAACCTCCTCAGGGGAGACACAAACAGAAACTAGAAACTTTGGTGTCACTGCTTTCGTTTGCCTGGGAAACTCAAATGTACCTGCATGGTGCACCAAAAGTGTTTTTCTCGGCCGGAAAAGCTTTTTCTACCAAACATGCAAAACTTCCAGCAATAGCTTCCAAACCAAAAGAGATAGTACTGAAAGACATTGCTGGCCTGAAACCTCCTCAGGGGAGACACAAACAGAAACTAGAAACTTTGGTGTCACTGCTTTCGTTCCCTGGGAAACTCAAATGTACCTGCATGGTGCACCAAAAGTGTTTTTCTCGGCTGGAGAAGCTTTTTCTACCAAACATGCCAAACTTCCAGCAATAGCTTCCAAACCAAAAGAGATAGTACTGAAAGACATTGCTGGCCTGAAACCTCCTCAGGGGAGACACAAACAGAAACTAGAAACTTTGGTGTCACTGCTTTCGTTTGCCCGGGAAACTCAAATGTACCTGCATGGTCCACCAAAAGTGTTTTTCTCGTCCGGAGAAGCTTTTTCTACCAAACATGCCAAACTTCCAGCATTAGCTTCCAAACCAAAAGAGATAGTACTGAAAGACATTGCTGGCCTGGAACCTCCTCAGGGGAGACACAAACAGAAACTAGAAACTTTGGTGTCACTGCTTTCGTTTGCCTGGGAAACTCAAATGTACCTGCATGGTGCACCAAAAGTGTTTTTCTCGGCCGGAAAAGCTTTTTCTACCAAACATGCCAAACTTCCAGCAATAGCTTCCAAACCAAAAGAGATAGTACTGAAAGACATAGCTGGCCTGAAACCTCCTCAGGGGAGACAAAAACAGAAACTAGAAACTTTGGTGTCACTGCTTTCGTTTGCCTGGGAAACTCAAATGTACCTGCATGGTGCACCAAAAGTGTTTTAATCGGCTGGAGAAGCTTTTTCTACCAAACATGCCAAACTTCCAGCAATAGCTTCCAAACCAGAAGAGAGAGTACTGAAAGACATAGCTGGCCTGAAACCTCCTCAGGGGAGACACAAACAGAAACTAGAAACTTTGGTGTCACTGCTTTGGTTTGCCTGGGAAACTCAAATGTACATGCATGGTGCACCAAAAGTGTTTTTCTCGGCCGGAGCAGACTTTTCTACCAATCGTCCAGCAATAGCTTCCAAATCAAAAGAGATAGTACTGAAAGACATAGCTGGCCTGAAACCTCCTCAGGGGAGACACAAACAGAAACTAGAAACTTTGGTGTCACTGCTTCCGTTTGCCTGGGAAACTCAAATGTACCTGCATGGTGCACCAAAAGTGTTTTTCTCGGCCGGAAAAGCTTTTTCTACCAAACATGCCAAACATCCAGCAATAGCTTCCAAACCAAAAGAGATAGTACTGAAAGACATTGCTGGCCTGAAACCTCCTCAGGGGAGACACAAACAGAAACTAGAAACTTTGGTGTCACTGCTTTGGTTTGCCAGGGAAACTCAAATGTACCTGCATGGTGCACCAAAAGTGTTTTTCTCGGCCAGAGCAGCCTTTTCTACCAATCGTCCAGCAATAGCTTCCAAACCAAAAGAGATAGTACTGAAAGACATTGCTGGCCTGAAACCTCCTCAGGGGAGACACAAACAGAAACTAGAAACTTTGGTGTCACTGCTTTTGTTTGCCTGGGAAACTCAAATGTACATGCATGGTCCACCAAAAGTGTTTTTCTCGGCCGGAGAAGCTTTTTCTACCAAACATGCCGAACTTCCAGCATTAGCTTCCAAACCAAAAGACATAGTACTGAAAGACATAGCTGGCCTGAAACCTCCTCAGGGGAGACACAAACAGAAACTAGAAACTTTGGTGTCACTGCTTTCGTTTGCCTGGGAAACTCAAATGTACCTGCATGGTGCACCAAAAGTGTTTTTCTCGGCCGGAAAAGCTTTTTCTACCAAACATGCCAAACTTCCAGCAATAGCTTCCAAACCAAAAGAGATAGTACTGAAAGACATAGCTGGCCTGAAACCTCCTCAGGGGAGACACAAACAGAAACTAGAAACTTTGGTGTCACTGCTTTGGTTTGCCAGGGAAACTCAAATGTACCTGCATGGTGCACCAAAAGTGTTTTTCTCGGCTGGAGAAGCTTTTTCTACCAAACATGCCAAACTTCCACCAATAGCTTCCAAACCAAAAGAGATAGTACTGAAAGACATTGCTGGCCTGAAACCTCCTCAGGGGAGACACAAACAGAAACTAGAAACTTTGGTGTCACTGCTTTCGTTTGCCTGGGAAACTCAAATGTACCTGCATGGTCCACCAAAAGTGTTTTTCTCGGCCGGAGAAGCTTTTTCTACCAAACATGCCAAACTTCCAGCATTAGCTTCCAAACCAAAAGACATAGTACTGAAAGACATAGCTGGCCTGAAACCTCCTCAGGGGAGACACAAACAGAAACTAGAAACTTTGGCGTCTCTGCTTTCGTTTGCCTGGGAAACTCAAATGTACCTGCATGGTGCACCAAAAGTGTTTTTCTCGGCCGGAGAAGCTTTTTCTACCAAACATTCCAAACTTCCAGCAATAACTTCCAAACCAAAAGAGATAGTACTCAAAGACATTGCTGGCCTGAAACCTCCTCAGGGGAGACACAAACAGAAACTAGAAACTTTGGTGTCACTGCTTTCGTTCCCTGGGAAACTCAAATGTACCTGCATGGTGCACCAAAAGTGTTTTTCTCAACCGGAGCTGCCTTTTCTACAAAACGTCCAGCAATAGCTTCCAAACCAAAAGAGATAGTACGCAAAGACATTGCTGGCCTGAAACCTCCTCAGGG
Organism: Laterallus jamaicensis coturniculus; assembly: GCA_022605575.1. NCBI lineage: Eukaryota > Metazoa > Chordata > Aves > Gruiformes > Rallidae > Laterallus > Laterallus jamaicensis. Next base: position 44,955,163 of record JAKCOX010000004.1, on the reverse strand, counting down.
GAGACACAAACAGAAACTAGAAACTTTGGTGTAACTGCTTTCGTTTGCCTGGGAAACTCAAATGTACCTGCATGGTGCACCAAATGTGTTTTTCTCGGCCGGAAAAGCTTTTTCTACCAAACATGCCAAACTTGCAGCAATAGCTTCCAAACCAAAAGAGATAGTACTGAAAGACATTGCTGGCCTGAAACCTCCTCAGGGGAGACACAAACAGAAACTAGAAACTTTGGTGTCACTGCTTTCGTTTGCCTGGGAAACTCAAATGTACCTGCATGGTGCACCAAAAGTGTTTTTCTCGGCTGGAGAAGCATTTTCTACCAAACATGCCAAACTTCCAGCAATAGCTTCCAAACCAAAAGAGATAGTACTGAAAGACATTGCTGGCCTGAAACCTCCTCAGGGGAGACACAAACAGAAACTAGAAACTTTGGTGTCACTGCTTTCGTTCCCTGGGAAACTCAAATGTACCTGCATGGTGCACCAAAAGTGTTTTTCTCAACCGGAGCTGCCTTTTCTACAAAACGTCCAGCAATAGCTTCCAAACCAAAAGAGATAGTACGCAAAGACATTGCTGGCCTGAAACCTCCTCAGGGGAGACACAAACAGAAACTAGAAACTTTGGTGTAACTGCTTTCGTTTGCCTGGGAAACTCAAATGTACCTGCATGGTGCACCAAATGTGTTTTTCTCGGCCGGAAAAGCTTTTTCTACCAAACATGCCAAACTTGCAGCAATAGCTTCCAAACCAAAAGAGATAGTACTGAAAGACATTGCTGGCCTGAAACCTCCTCAGGGGAGACACAAACAGAAACTAGAAACTTTGGTGTCACTGCTTTCGTTTGCCTGGGAAACTCAAATGTACCTGCATGGTGCACCAAAAGTGTTTTTCTCGGCTGGAGAAGCATTTTCTACCAAACATGCCAAACTTCCAGCAATAGCTTCCAAACCAAAAGAGATAGTACTGAAAGACATTGCTGGCCTGAAACCTCCTCAGGGGAGACACAAACAGAAACTAGAAACTTTGGTGTCACTGCTTTCGTTCCCTGGGAAACTCAAATGTACCTGCATGGTGCACCAAAAGTGTTTTTCTCAACCGGAGCTGCCTTTTCTACAAAACGTCCAGCAATAGCTTCCAAACCAAAAGAGATAGTACTGAAAGACATAGCTGGCCTGAAACCTCCTCAGGGGAGACACAAACAGAAACTAGAAACTTTGGTGTCACTGCTTTCGTTTGCCTGGGAAACTCAAATGTACCTGCATGGTGCACCAAAAGTGTTTTTCTCGGCCGGAAAAGCTTTTTCTACCAAACATGCCACACCTGCAGCAATAGCTTCCAAACCAAAAGAGATAGTACTGAAAGACATTGCTGGCCTGAAACCTCCTCAGGGGAGACACAAACAGAAACTAGAAACTTTGGTGTCACTGCTTTCGTTTGCCTGGGAAACTCAAATGTACCTGCATGGTGCACCAAAAGTGTTTTAATCGGCTGGAGAAGCTTTTTCTACCAAACATGCCAAACTTCCAGCAATAGCTTCCAAACCAGAAGAGAGAGTACTGAAAGACATAGCTGGCCTGAAACCTCCTCAGGGGAGACACAAACAGAAACTAGAAACTTTGGTGTCACTGCTTTGGTTTGCCTGGGAAACTCAAATGTACATGCATGGTGCACCAAAAGTGTTTTTCTCGGCCGGAGCAGACTTTTCTACCAATCGTCCAGCAATAGCTTCCAAATCAAAAGAGATAGTACTGAAAGACATAGCTGGCCTGAAACCTCCTCAGGGGAGACACAAACAGAAACTAGAAACTTTGGTGTCACTGCTTCCGTTTGCCTGGGAAACTCAAATGTACCTGCATGGTGCACCAAAAGTGTTTTTCTCGGCCGGAAAAGCTTTTTCTACCAAACATGCCAAACATCCAGCAATAGCTTCCAAACCAAAAGAGATAGTACTGAAAGACATAGCTGGCCTGAAACCTCCTCAGGGGAGACACAAACAGAAACTAGAAACTTTGGTGTCACTGCTTTGGTTTGCCAGGGAAACTCAAATGTACCTGCATGGTGCACCAAAAGTGTTTTTCTCGGCCGGAGCAGCCTTTTCTACCAATCGTCCAGCAATAGCTTCCAAACCAAAAGAGATAGTACTGAAAGACATAGCTGGCCTGAAACCTCCTCAGGGGAGACACAAACAGAAACTAGAAACTTTGGTGTCACTGCTTTCGTTTGCCTGGGAAACTCAAATGTACCTGCATGGTGCACCAAAAGTGTTTTTCTCGGCCGGAAAAGCTTTTTCTACCAAACATGCCAAACTTCCAGCAATAGCTTCCAAACCAAAAGAGATAGTACTGAAAGACATTGCTGGCCTGAAACCTCCTCAGGGGAGACACAAACAGAAACTAGAAACTTTGGTGTCACTGCTTTGGTTTGCCAGGGATACTCAAATGTACCTGCATGGTGCACCAAAAGTGTTTTTCTCGGCTGGAGAAGCATTTTCTACCAAACATGCCAAACTTCCAGCAATAGCTTCCAAACCAAAAGAGATAGTACTGAAAGACATTGCTGGCCTGAAACCTCCTCAGGGGAGACACAAACAGAAACTAGAAACTTTGGTGTCACTGCTTTTGTTTGCCTGGGAAACTCAAATGTACATGCATGGTCCACCAAAAGTGTTTTTCTCGGCCGGAGAAGCTTTTTCTACCAAACATGCCAAACTTCCAGCATTAGCTTCCAAACCAAAAGACATAGTACTGAAAGACATAGCTGGCCTGAAACCTCCTCAGGGGAGACACAAACAGAAACTAGAAACTTTGGTGTCACTGCTTTCGTTTGCCTGGGAAACTCAAATGTACCTGCATGGTGCACCAAAAGTGTTTTTCTCGGCCGGAAAAGCTTTTTCTACCAAACATGCCAAACTTCCAGCAATAGCTTCCAAACCAAAAGAGATAGTACTGAAAGACATAGCTGGCCTGAAACCTCCTCAGGGGAGACACAAACAGAAACTAGAAACTTTGGTGTCACTGCTTTGGTTTGCCAGGGAAACTCAAATGTACCTGCATGGTGCACCAAAAGTGTTTTTCTCGGCTGGAGAAGCTTTTTCTACCAAACATGCCAAACTTCCAGCAATAGCTTCCAAACCAAAAGAGATAGTACTCAAAGACATTGCTGGCCTGAAACCTCCTCAGGGGAGACACAAACAGAAACTAGAAACTTTGGTGTCACTGCTTTGGTTTGCCAGGGATACTCAAATGTACCTGCATGGTCCACCAAAAGTGTTTTTCTCGGCCGGAGAAGCTTTTTCTACCAAACATGCCAAACTTACAGCATTAGCTTCCAAACCAAAAGACATAGTACTGAAAGACATAGTTGGCCTGAAACCTCCTCAGGGGAGACACAAACAGAAACTAGAAACTTTGGCGTCTCTGCTTTCGTTTGCCTGGGAAACTCAAATGTACCTGCATGGTGCACCAAAAGTGTTTTTCTCGGCCGGAGAAGCTTTTTCTACCAAACATTCCAAACTTCCAGCAATAACTTCCAAACCAAAAGAGATAGTACGCAAAGACATTGCTGGCCTGAAACCTCCTCAGGGGAGACACAAACAGAAACTAGAAACTTTGGTGTCACTGCTTTCGTTCCCTGGGAAACTCAAATGTACCTGCTGGGTGCACCAAAAGTGTTTTTCTCAACCGGAGCTGCCTTTTCTACCAAACGTCCAGCAATAGCGTCCAAACCAAAAGAGATAGTACTGAAAGACATAGCTGGCCTGAAACCTCCTCAGGGGAGACACAAACAGAAACTAGAAACTTTGGTGTCACTGCTTTCGTTTGCCTGGGAAACTCAAATGTACCTGCATGGTGCACCAAAAGTGTTTTTCTCGGCCGGAAAAGCTTTTTCTACCAAACATGCCACACATGCAGCAATAGCTTCCAAACCAAAAGAGATAGTACTGAAAGACATTGCTGGCCTGAAACCTCCTCAGGGGAGACACAAACAGAAACTAGAAACTTTGGTGTCACTGCTTTCGTTTGCCTGGGAAACTCAAATGTACCTGCATGGTGCACCAAAAGTGTTTTTCTCGGCTGGAGAAGCATTTTCTACCAAACATGCCAAACTTCCAGCAATAGCTTCCAAACCAAAAGAGATAGTACTGAAAGACATTGCTGGCCTGAAACCTCCTCAGGGGAGACACAAACAGAAACTAGAAACTTTGGTGTAACTGCTTTCGTTTGCCTGGGAAACTCAAATGTATCTGCATGGTGCACCAAAAGTATTTTTCTCGGCCGGAGCAGCCTTTTCTACCAAACGTCCAGCAATAGCTTCCAAACCAAAAGAGATAGTACTGAAAGACATAGCTGGCCTGAAACCTCCTCAGGGGAGACACAAACAGAAACTAGAAACTTTGGTGTCACTGCTTTCGTTTGCCTGGGAAACTCAAATGTACCTGCATGGTGCACCAAAAGTGTTTTTCTCGGCCGGAAAAGCTTTTTCTACCAAACATGCAAAACTTCCAGCAATAGCTTCCAAACCAAAAGAGATAGTACTGAAAGACATTGCTGGCCTGAAACCTCCTCAGGGGAGACACAAACAGAAACTAGAAACTTTGGTGTCACTGCTTTCGTTCCCTGGGAAACTCAAATGTACCTGCATGGTGCACCAAAAGTGTTTTTCTCGGCTGGAGAAGCTTTTTCTACCAAACATGCCAAACTTCCAGCAATAACTTCCAAACCAAAAGAGATAGTACTGAAAGACATTGCTGGCCTGAAACCTCCTCAGGGGAGACACAAACAGAAACTAGAAACTTTGGTGTCACTGCTTTCGTTTGCCCGGGAAACTCAAATGTACCTGCATGGTCCACCAAAAGTGTTTTTCTCGTCCGGAGAAGCTTTTTCTACCAAACATGCCAAACTTCCAGCATTAGCTTCCAAACCAAAAGAGATAGTACTGAAAGACATTGCTGGCCTGGAACCTCCTCAGGGGAGACACAAACAGAAACTAGAAACTTTGGTGTCACTGCTTTCGTTTGCCTGGGAAACTCAAATGTACCTGCATGGTGCACCAAAAGTGTTTTTCTCGGCCGGAAAAGCTTTTTCTACCAAACATGCCAAACTTCCAGCAATAGCTTCCAAACCAAAAGAGATAGTACTGAAAGACATAGCTGGCCTGAAACCTCCTCAGGGGAGACAAAAACAGAAACTAGAAACTTTGGTGTCACTGCTTTCGTTTGCCTGGGAAACTCAAATGTACCTGCATGGTGCACCAAAAGTGTATAATCGGCTGGAGAAGCTTTTTCTACCAAACATGCCAAACTTCCAGCAATAGCTTCCAAACCAGAAGAGAGAGTACTGAAAGACATAGCTGGCCTGAAACCTCCTCAGGGGAGACACAAACAGAAACTAGAAACTTTGGTGTCACTGCTTTGGTTTGCCTGGGAAACTCAAATGTACATGCATGGTGCACCAAAAGTGTTTTTCTCGGCCGGAGCAGACTTTTCTACCAATCGTCCAGCAATAGCTTCCAAATCAAAAGAGATAGTACTGAAAGACATAGCTGGCCTGAAACCTCCTCAGGGGAGACACAAACAGAAACTAGAAACTTTGGTGTCACTGCTTCCGTTTGCCTGGGAAACTCAAATGTACCTGCAGGGTGCACCTAAAGTGTTTTTCTCGGCCGGAAAAGCTTTTTCTACCAAACATGCCAAACATCCAGCAATAGCTTCCAAACCAAAAGAGATAGTACTGAAAGACATTGCTGGCCTGAAACCTCCTCAGGGGAGACACAAACAGAAACTAGAAACTTTGGTGTCACTGCTTTGGTTTGCCAGGGAAACTCAAATGTACCTGCATGGTGCACCAAAAGTGTTTTTCTCGGCTGGAGAAGCTTTTTCTACCAAACATGCCAAACTTCCAGCAATAGCTTCCAAACCAAAAGAGATAGTACTCAAAGACATTGCTGGCCTGAAACCTCCTCAGGGGAGACACAAACAGAAACTAGAAACTTTGGCGTCACTGCTTTGGTTTGCCAGGGATACTCAAATGTACCTGCATGGTCCACCAAAAGTGTTTTTCTCGGCCGGAGAAGCTTTTTCTACCAAACATGCCAAACTTACAGCATTAGCTTCCAAACCAAAAGACATAGTACTGAAAGACATAGTTGGCCTGAAACCTCCTCAGGGGAGACACAAACAGAAACTAGAAACTTTGGCGTCTCTGCTTTCGTTTGCCTGGGAAACTCAAATGTACCTGCATGGTGCACCAAAAGTGTTTTTCTCGGCCAGAGAAGCTTTTTCTACCAAACATTCCAAACTTCCAGCAATAACTTCCAAACCAAAAGAGATAGTACGCAAAGACATTGCTGGCCTGAAACCTCCTCAGGGGAGACACAAACAGAAACTAGAAACTTTGGTGTCACTGCTTTCGTTCCCTGGGAAACTCAAATGTACCTGCTGGGTGCACCAAAAGTGTTTTTCTCAACCGGAGCTGCCTTTTCTACCAAACGTCCAGCAATAGCTTCCAAACCAAAAGAGATAGTACTGAAAGACATAGCTGGCCTGAAACCTCCTCAGGGGAGACACAAACAGAAACTAGAAACTTTGGTGTAACTGCTTTCGTTTGCCTGGGAAACTCAAATGTACCTGCATGGTGCACCAAAAGTGTTTTTCTCGGCCGGAAAAGCTTTTTCTACCAAACATGCCACACCTGCAGCAATAGCTTCCAAACCAAAAGAGATAGTACTGAAAGACATTGCTGGCCTGAAACCTCCTCAGGGGAGACACAAACAGAAACTAGAAACTTTGGTGTCACTGCTTTCGTTTGCCTGGGAAACTCAAATGTACCTGCATGGTGCACCAAAAGTGTTTTTCTCGGCTGGAGAAGCATTTTCTACCAAACATGCCAAACTTCCAGCAATAGCTTCCAAACCAAAAGAGATAGTACTGAAAGACATTGCTGGCCTGAAACCTCCTCAGGGGAGACACAAACAGAAACTAGAAACTTTGGTGTAACTGCTTTCGTTTGCCTGGGAAACTCAAATGTATCTGCATGGTGCACCAAAAGTATTTTTCTCGGCCGGAGCAGCCTTTTCTACCAAACGTCCAGCAATAGCTTCCAAACCAAAAGAGATAGTACTGAAAGACATAGCTGGCCTGAAACCTCCTCAGGGGAGACACAAACAGAAACTAGAAACTTTGGTGTCACTGCTTTCGTTTGCCTGGGAAACTCAAATGTACCTGCATGGTGCACCAAAAGTGTTTTTCTCGGCCGGAAAAGCTTTTTCTACCAAACATGCAAAACTTCCAGCAATAGCTTCCAAACCAAAAGAGATAGTACTGAAAGACATTGCTGGCCTGAAACCTCCTCAGGGGAGACACAAACAGAAACTAGAAACTTTGGTGTCACTGCTTTCGTTCCCTGGGAAACTCAAATGTACCTGCATGGTGCACCAAAAGTGTTTTTCTCGGCTGGAGAAGCTTTTTCTACCAAACATGCCAAACTTCCAGCAATAGCTTCCAAACCAAAAGAGATAGTACTGAAAGACATTGCTGGCCTGAAACCTCCTCAGGGGAGACACAAACAGAAACTAGAAACTTTGGTGTCACTGCTTTCGTTTGCCCGGGAAACTCAAATGTACCTGCATGGTCCACCAAAAGTGTTTTTCTCGTCCGGAGAAGCTTTTTCTACCAAACATGCCAAACTTCCAGCATTAGCTTCCAAACCAAAAGAGATAGTACTGAAAGACATTGCTGGCCTGGAACCTCCTCAGGGGAGACACAAACAGAAACTAGAAACTTTGGTGTCACTGCTTTCGTTTGCCTGGGAAACTCAAATGTACCTGCATGGTGCACCAAAAGTGTTTTTCTCGGCCGGAAAAGCTTTTTCTACCAAACATGCCAAACTTCCAGCAATAGCTTCCAAACCAAAAGAGATAGTACTGAAAGACATAGCTGGCCTGAAACCTCCTCAGGGGAGACAAAAACAGAAACTAGAAACTTTGGTGTCACTGCTTTCGTTTGCCTGGGAAACTCAAATGTACCTGCATGGTGCACCAAAAGTGTTTTAATCGGCTGGAGAAGCTTTTTCTACCAAACATGCCAAACTTCCAGCAATAGCTTCCAAACCAGAAGAGAGAGTACTGAAAGACATAGCTGGCCTGAAACCTCCTCAGGGGAGACACAAACAGAAACTAGAAACTTTGGTGTCACTGCTTTGGTTTGCCTGGGAAACTCAAATGTACATGCATGGTGCACCAAAAGTGTTTTTCTCGGCCGGAGCAGACTTTTCTACCAATCGTCCAGCAATAGCTTCCAAATCAAAAGAGATAGTACTGAAAGACATAGCTGGCCTGAAACCTCCTCAGGGGAGACACAAACAGAAACTAGAAACTTTGGTGTCACTGCTTCCGTTTGCCTGGGAAACTCAAATGTACCTGCATGGTGCACCAAAAGTGTTTTTCTCGGCCGGAAAAGCTTTTTCTACCAAACATGCCAAACATCCAGCAATAGCTTCCAAACCAAAAGAGATAGTACTGAAAGACATTGCTGGCCTGAAACCTCCTCAGGGGAGACACAAACAGAAACTAGAAACTTTGGTGTCACTGCTTTGGTTTGCCTGGGAAACTCAAATGTACCTGCATGGTGCACCAAAAGTGTTTTTCTCGGCCGGAGCAGCCTTTTCTACCAATCGTCCAGCAATAGCTTCCAAACCAAAAGAGATAGTACTGAAAGACATTGCTGGCCTGAAACCTCCTCAGGGGAGACACAAACAGAAACTAGAAACTTTGGTGTCACTGCTTTTGTTTGCCTGGGAAACTCAAATGTACATGCATGGTCCACCAAAAGTGTTTTTCTCGGCCGGAGAAGCTTTTTCTACCAAACATGCCGAACTTCCAGCATTAGCTTCCAAACCAAAAGACATAGTACTGAAAGACATAGCTGGCCTGAAACCTCCTCAGGGGAGACACAAACAGAAACTAGAAACTTTGGTGTCACTGCTTTCGTTTGCCTGGGAAACTCAAATGTACCTGCATGGTGCACCAAAAGTGTTTTTCTCGGCCGGAAAAGCTTTTTCTACCAAACATGCCAAACTTCCAGCAATAGCTTCCAAACCAAAAGAGATAGTACTGAAAGACATAGCTGGCCTGAAACCTCCTCAGGGGAGACACAAACAGAAACTAGAAACTTTGGTGTCACTGCTTTGGTTTGCCAGGGAAACTCAAATGTACCTGCATGGTGCACCAAAAGTGTTTTTCTCGGCTGGAGAAGCTTTTTCTACCAAACATGCCAAACTTCCACCAATAGCTTCCAAACCAAAAGAGATAGTACTGAAAGACATTGCTGGCCTGAAACCTCCTCAGGGGAGACACAAACAGAAACTAGAAACTTTGGTGTCACTGCTTTCGTTTGCCTGGGAAACTCAAATGTACCTGCATGGTCCACCAAAAGTGTTTTTCTCGGCCGGAGAAGCTTTTTCTACCAAACATGCCAAACTTCCAGCATTAGCTTCCAAACCAAAAGACATAGTACTGAAAGACATAGCTGGCCTGAAACCTCCTCAGGGGAGACACAAACAGAAACTAGAAACTTTGGCGTCTCTGCTTTCGTTTGCCTGGGAAACTCAAATGTACCTGCATGGTGCACCAAAAGTGTTTTTCTCGGCCGGAGAAGCTTTTTCTACCAAACATTCCAAACTTCCAGCAATAACTTCCAAACCAAAAGAGATAGTACTCAAAGACATTGCTGGCCTGAAACCTCCTCAGGGGAGACACAAACAGAAACTAGAAACTTTGGTGTCACTGCTTTCGTTCCCTGGGAAACTCAAATGTACCTGCATGGTGCACCAAAAGTGTTTTTCTCAACCGGAGCTGCCTTTTCTACAAAACGTCCAGCAATAGCTTCCAAACCAAAAGAGATAGTACGCAAAGACATTGCTGGCCTGAAACCTCCTCAGGGGAGACACAAACAGAAACTAGAAACTTTGGTGTAACTGCTTTCGTTTGCCTGGGAAACTCAAATGTACCTGCATGGTGCACCAAATGTGTTTTTCTCGGCCGGAAAAGCTTTTTCTACCAAACATGCCAAACTTGCAGCAATAGCTTCCAAACCAAAAGAGATAGTACTGAAAGACATTGCTGGCCTGAAACCTCCTCAGGGGAGACACAAACAGAAACTAGAAACTTTGGTGTCACTGCTTTCGTTTGCCTGGGAAACTCAAATGTACCTGCATGGTGCACCAAAAGTGTTTTTCTCGGCTGGAGAAGCATTTTTAACCAAACATGCCAAACTTCCAGCAATAGCTTCCAAACCAAAAGAGATAGTACTGAAAGACATTGCTGGCCTGAAACCTCCTCAGGGGAGACACAAACAGAAACTAGAAACTTTGGTGTCACTGCTTTCGTTCCCTGGGAAACTCAAATGTACCTGCATGGTGCACCAAAAGTGTTTTTCTCAACCGGAGCTGCCTTTTCTACAAAACGTCCAGCAATAGCTTCCAAACCAAAAGAGATAGTACGCAAAGACATTGCTGGCCTGAAACCTCCTCAGGGGAGACACAAACAGAAACTAGAAACTTTGGTGTAACTGCTTTCGTTTGCCTGGGAAACTCAAATGTACCTGCATGGTGCACCAAATGTGTTTTTCTCGGCCGGAAAAGCTTTTTCTACCAAACATGCCAAACTTGCAGCAATAGCTTCCAAACCAAAAGAGATAGTACTGAAAGACATAGCTGGCCTGAAACCTCCTCAGGGGAGACACAAACAGAAACTAGAAACTTTGGTGTCACTGCTTTCGTTTGCCTGGGAAACTCAAATGTACCTGCATGGTGCACCAAAAGTGTTTTTCTCGGCTGGAGAAGCATTTTCTACCAAACATGCCAAACTTCCAGCAATAGCTTCCAAACCAAAAGAGATAGTACTGAAAGACATTGCTGGCCTGAAACCTCCTCAGGGGAGACACAAACAGAAACTAGAAACTTTGGTGTCACTGCTTTCGTTCCCTGGGAAACTCAAATGTACCTGCATGGTGCACCAAAAGTGTTTTTCTCAACCGGAGCTGCCTTTTCTACAAAACGTCCAGCAATAGCTTCCAAACCAAAAGAGATAGTACTGAAAGACATAGCTGGCCTGAAACCTCCTCAGGGGAGACACAAACAGAAACTAGAAACTTTGGTGTCACTGCTTTCGTTTGCCTGGGAAACTCAAATGTACCTGCATGGTGCACCAAAAGTGTTTTTCTCGGCCGGAAAAGCTTTTTCTACCAAACATGCCACACCTGCAGCAATAGCTTCCAAACCAAAAGAGATAGTACTGAAAGACATTGCTGGCCTGAAACCTCCTCAGGGGAGACACAAACAGAAACTAGAAACTTTGGTGTCACTGCTTTCGTTTGCCTGGGAAACTCAAATGTACCTGCATGGTGCACCAAAAGTGTTTTTCTCGGCTGGAGAAGCATTTTCTACCAAACATGCATAACTTCCAGCAATAGCTTCCAAACCAAAAGAGATAGTACTGAAAGACATTGCTGGCCTGAAACCTCCTCAGGGGAGACACAAACAGAAACTAGAAACTTTGGTGTAACTGCTTTCGTTTGCCTGGGAAACTCAAATGTACCTGCATGGTGCACCAAAAGTGTTTTTCTCGGCCGGAGCAGCCTTTTCTACCAAACGTCCAGCAATAGCTTCCAAACCAAAAGAGATAGTACTGAAAGACATAGCTGGCCTGAAACCTCCTCAGGGGAGACACAAACAGAAACTAGAAACTTTGGTGTCACTGCTTTCGTTCCCTGGGAAACTCAAATGTACCTGCATGGTGCACCAAAAGTGTTTTTCTCGGCTGGAGAAGCTTTTTCTACCAAACATGCCAAACTTCCAGCAATAGTTTCCAAACCAAAAGAGATAGTACTGAAAGACATTGCTGGCCTGAAACCTCCTCAGGGGAGACACAAACAGAAACTAGAAACTTTGGTGTCACTGCTTTCGTTTGCCCGGGAAACTCAAATGTACCTGCATGGTCCACCAAAAGTGTTTTTCTCGTCCGGAGAAGCTTTTTCTACCAAACATGCCAAACTTCCAGCATTAGCTTCCAAACCAAAAGAGATAGTACTGAAAGACATTGCTGGCCTGGAACCTCCTCAGGGGAGACACAAACAGAAACTAGAAACTTTGGTGTCACTGCTTTCGTTTGCCTGGGAAACTCAAATGTACCTGCATGGTGCACCAAAAGTGTTTTTCTCGGCCGGAAAAGCTTTTTCTACCAAACATGCCAAACTTCCAGCAATAGCTTCCAAACCAAAAGAGATAGTACTGAAAGACATAGCTGGCCTGAAACCTCCTCAGGGGAGACAAAAACAGAAACTAGAAACTTTGGTGTCACTGCTTTCGTTTGCCTGGGAAACTCAAATGTACCTGCATGGTGCACCAAAAGTGTTTTAATCGGCTGGAGAAGCTTTTTCTACCAAACATGCCAAACTTCCAGCAATAGCTTCCAAACCAGAAGAGAGAGTACTGAAAGACATAGCTGGCCTGAAACCTCCTCAGGGGAGACACAAACAGAAACTAGAAACTTTGGTGTCACTGCTTTGGTTTGCCTGGGAAACTCAAATGTACATGCATGGTGCACCAAAAGTGTTTTTCTCGGCCAGAGCAGACTTTTCTACCAATCGTCCAGCAATAGCTTCCAAATCAAAAGAGATAGTACTGAAAGACATAGCTGGCCTGAAACCTCCTCAGGGGAGACACAAACAGAAACTAGAAACTTTGGTGTCACTGCTTCCGTTTGCCTGGGAAACTCAAATGTACCTGCATGGTGCACCAAAAGTGTTTTTCTCGGCCGGAAAAGATTTTTCTACCAAACATGCCAAACTTGCAGCAATAGCTTCCAAACCAAAAGACATAGTACTGAAAGACATTGCTGGCCTGAAACCTCCTCAGGGGAGACACAAACAGAAACTAGAAACTTTGGTGTCACTGCTTTGGTTTGCCAGGGAAACTCAAATGTACCTGCATGGTGCACCAAAAGTGTTTTTCTCGGCCGGAGCAGCCTTTTCTACCAATCGTCCAGCAATAGCTTCCAAATCAAAAGAGATAGTACTGAAAGACATAGCTGGCCTGAAACCTCCTCAGGGGAGACACAAACAGAAACTAGAAACTTTGGTGTCACTGCTTTCGTTTGCCTGGGAAACTCAAATGTACCTGCATGGTGCACCAAAAGTGTTTTTCTCGGCCGGAAAAGCTTTTTCTACCAAACATGCCAAACTTCCAGCAATAGCTTCCAAACCAAAAGAGATAGTACTGAAAGACATTGCTGGCCTGAAACCTCCTCAGGGGAGACACAAACAGAAACTAGAAACTTTGGTGTCACTGCTTTGGTTTGCCAGGGATACTCAAATGTACCTGCATGGTGCACCAAAAGTGTTTTTCTCGGCTGGAGAAGCGTTTTCTACCAAACATGCCAAACGTCCAGCAATAGCTTCCAAACCAAAAGAGATAGTACTGAAAGACATTGCTGGCCTGAAACCTCCTCAGGGGAGACACAAACAGAAACTAGAAACTTTGGTGTCACTGCTTTTGTTTGCCTGGGAAACTCAAATGTACATGCATGGTCCACCAAAAGTGTTTTTCTCGGCCAGAGAAGCTTTTTCTACCAAACATGCCGAAATTCCAGCATTAGCTTCCAAACCAAAAGAGATAGTACTGAAAGACATTGCTGGCCTGAAACCTCCTCAGGGGAGACACAAACAGAAACTAGAAACTTTGGTGTCACTGCTTTCGTTTGCCTGGGAAACTCAAATGTACCTGCATGGTCCACCAAAAGTGTTTTTCTCGGCCGGAGAAGCTTTTTCTACCAAACATGCCAAACTTCCAGCATTAGCTTCCAAACCAAAAGACATAGTACTGAAAGACATAGCTGGCCTGAAACCTCCTCAGGGGAGACACAAACAGAAACTAGAAACTTTGGCGTCTCTGCTTTCGTTTGCCTGGGAAACTCAAATGTACCTGCATGGTGCACCAAAAGTGTTTTTCTCGGCCGGAGAAGCTTTTTCTACCAAACATTCCAAACTTCCAGCAATAACTTCCAAACCAAAAGAGATAGTACGCAAAGACATTGCTGGCCTGAAACCTCCTCAGGGGAGACACAAACAGAAACTAGAAACTTTGGTGTCACTGCTTTCGTTCCCTGGGAAACTCAAATGTACCTGCATGGTGCACCAAAAGTGTTTTTCTCAACCGGAGCTGCCTTTTCTACAAAACGTCCAGCAATAGCTTCCAAACCAAAAGAGATAGTACGCAAAGACATAGCTGGCCTGAAACCTCCTCAGGGGAGACACAAACAGAAACTAGAAACTTTGGTGTCACTGCTTTCGTTTGCCTGGGAAACTCAAATGTACCTGCATGGTGCACCAAAAGTGTTTTTCTCGGCCGGAAAAGCTTTTTCTACCAAACATGCCAAACTTGCAGCAATAGCTTCCAAACCAAAAGAGATAGTACTGAAAGACATTGCTGGCCTGAAACCTCCTCAGGGGAGACACAAACAGAAACTAGAAACTTTGGTGTCACTGCTTTCGTTTGCCTGGGAAACTCAAATGTACCTGCATGGTGCACCAAAAGTGTTTTTCTCGGCTGGAGAAGCTTTTTCTACCAAACATGCCAAACTTCCAGCAATAGCTTCCAAACCAAAAGAGATAGTACTGAAAGACATTGCTGGCCTGAAACCTCCTCAGGGGAGACACAAACAGAAACTAGAAACTTTGGTGTCACTGCTTTCGTTCCCTGGGAAACTCAAATGTACCTGCATGGTGCACCAAAAGTGTTTTTCTCAACCGGAGCTGCCTTTTCTACAAAACGTCCAGCAATAGCTTCCAAACCAAAAGAGATAGTACTGAAAGACATAGCTGGCCTGAAACCTCCTCAGGGGAGACACAAACAGAAACTAGAAACTTTGGTGTCACTGCTTTCGTTTGCCTGGGAAACTCAAATGTACCTGCATGGTGCACCAAAAGTGTTTTTCTCGGCCGGAAAAGCTTTTTCTACCAAACATGCCAAACTTGCAGCAATAGCTTCCAAACCAAAAGACATAGTACTGAAAGACATTGCTGGCCTGAAACCTCCTCAGGGGAGACACAAACAGAAAGTAGAAACTTTGGTGTCACTGCTTTCGTTTGCCTGGGAAACTCAAATGTACCTGCATGGTGCACCAAAAGTGTTTTTCTCGGCTGGAGAAGCATTTTCTACCAAACATGCCAAACTTCCAGCAATAGCTTCCAAACCAAAAGAGATAGTACTGAAAGACATTGCTGGCCTGAAACCTCCTCAGGGGAGACACAAACAGAAACTAGAAACTTTGGTGTCACTGCTTTCGTTCCCTGGGAAACTCAAATGTACCTGCATGGTGCACCAAAAGTGTTTTTCTCGGCCGGAGAAGCTTTTTCTACCAAACATGCCAAACTTCCAGCAATAGCTTCCAAACCAAAAGAGATAGTACTGAAAGACATTGCTGGCCTGAAACCTCCTCAGGGGAGACACAAACAGAAACTAGAAACTTTGGTGTCACTGCTTTCGTTTGCCCGGAAAACTCAAATGTACCTGCATGTTCCACCAAAAGTGTTTTTCTCGTCCGGAGAAGCTTTTTCTACCAAACATGCCAAACTTCCAGCATTAGCTTCCAAACCAAAAGAGATAGTACTGAAAGACATAGCTGGCCTGAAACCTCCTCAGGCAAGACACAAACAGAAACTAGAAACTTTGGTGTCACTGCTTTCGTTTGCCTGGGAAACTCAAATGTATTTTCATGGTGCACCAAAAGTGTTTTTCTCGGCTGGAGAAGCTTTTTCTACCAAACATGCCAAACGTCCAGCAATAGCTTCCAAACCAAAAGAGATAGTACTGAAAGACATAGCTGGCCTGAAACCTCCTCAGGGGAGACACAAACAGAAACTAGAAACTTTGGTGTCACTGCTTTCGTTTGCCTGGGAAACTCAAATGTACCTGCATGGTGCACCAAAAGTGTTTTTCTCGGCCGGAGAAGCTTTTTCTACCAAACATTCCAAACTTCCAGCAATAACTTCCAAACCAAAAGAGATAGTACTGAAAGACATTGCTGGCCTGAAACCTCCTCAGGGGAGACACAAACAGAAACTAGAAACTTTGGTGTCACTGCTTTCGTTCCCTGGGAAACTCAAATGTACCTGCATGGTGCACCAAAAGTGTTTTTCTCAACCGGAGCTGCCTTTTCTACCAATCGTCCAGCAATAGCTTCCAAACCAAAAGAGATAGTACTGAAAGACATAGCTGGCCTGAAACCTCCTCAGGGGAGACACAAACAGAAACTAGAAACTTTGGTGTCACTGCTTTCGTTTGCCTGGGAAACTCAAATGTACCTGCATGGTGCACCAAAAGTGATTTTCTCGGCCGGAAAAGCTTTTTCTACCAAACATGCCAAACTTGCAGCAATAGCTTCCAAACCAAAAGAGATAGTACTGAAAGACATTGCTGGCCTGAAACCTCCTCAGGGGAGACACAAACAGAAACTAGAAACTTTGGTGTCACTGCTTTCGTTTGCCTGGGAAACTCAAATGTACCTGCATGGTGCACCAAAAGTGTTTTTCTCGGCTGGAGAAGCATTTTCTACCAAACATGCCAAACTTCCAGCAATAGCTTCCAAACCAAAAGAGATAGTACTGAAAGACATTGCTGGCCTGAAACCTCCTCAGGGGAGACACAAACAGAAACTAGAAACTTTGGTGTAACTGCTTTCGTTTGCCTGGGAAACTCAAATGTATCTGCATGGTGCACCAAAAGTGTTTTTCTCGGCCGGAGCAGCCTTTTCTACCAATCGTCCAGCAATAGCTTCCAAACCAAAAGAGATAGTACTGAAAGACATAGCTGGCCTGAAACCTCCTCAGGGGAGACACAAACAGAAACTAGAAACTTTGGTGTCACTGCTTTCGTTTGCCTGGGAAACTCAAATTTACCTGCATGGTGCACCAAAAGTGTTTTTCTCGGCCGGAAAAGCTTTTTCTACCAAACATGCAAAACTTCCAGCAATAGCTTCCAAACCAAAAGAGATAGTACTGAAAGACATTGCTGGCCTGAAACCTCCTCAGGGGAGACACAAACAGAAACTAGAAACTTTGGTGTCACTGCTTTCGTTCCCTGGGAAACTCAAATGTACCTGCATGGTGCACCAAAAGTGTTTTTCTCGGCCGGAGAAGCTTTTTCTACCAAACATGCCAAACTTCCAGCAATAGCTTCCAAACCAAAAGAGATAGTACTGAAAGACATTGCTGGCCTGAAACCTCCTCAGGGGAGACACAAACAGAAACTAGAAACTTTGGTGTCACTGCTTTCGTTTGCCCGGGAAACTCAAATGTACCTGCATGGTCCACCAAAAGTGTTTTTCTCGGCCGGAGAAGCTTTTTCTACCAAACATGCCAAACTTCCAGCATTAGCTTCCAAACCAAAAGACATAGTACTGAAAGACATAGCTGGCCTGAAACCTCCTCAGGCGAGACACAAACAGAAACTAGAAACTTTGGTGTCACTGCTTTCGTTTGCCTGGGAAACTCAAATGTATTTTCATGGTGCACCAAAAGTGTTTTTCTCGGCTGGAGAAGCTTTTTCTACCAAACATGCCAAACGTCCAGCAATAGCTTCCAAACCAAAAGAGATAGTACTGAAAGACATAGCTGGCCTGAAACCTCCTCAGGGGAGACACAAACAGAAACTAGAAACTGGTGTCACTGCTTTCGTTTGCCTGGGAAACTCAAATGTACCTGCATGGTGCACCAAAAGTGTTTTTCTCGGCCGGAAAAGCTTTTTCTACCAAACATGCAAAACTTCCAGCAATAGCTTCCAAACCAAAAGAGATAGTACTCAAAGACATTGCTGGCCTGAAACCTCCTCAGGGGAGACACAAACAGAAACTAGAAACTTTGGTGTCACTGCTTTTGTTTGCCTGGGAAACTCAAATGTACCTGCATGGTCCACCAAAAGTGTTTTTCTCGGCCGGAGAAGCTTTTTCTACCAAACATGCCAAACTTCCAGCATTAGCTTCCAAACCAAAAGACATAGTACTGAAAGACATAGCTGGCCTGAAACCTCCTCAGGCGAGACACAAACAGAAACTAGAAACTTTGGTGTCACTGCTTTCGTTTGCCTGGGAAACTCAAATGTACCTGCATGGTGCACCAAAAGTGTTTTTCTCGGCGGGAGAAGCTTTTTCTACCAATCATGCCAAACGTCCAGCAATAGCTTCCAAACCAAAAGAGATAGTACTGAAAGACATAGCTGGCCTGAAACCTCCTCAGGGGAGACAGAAACAGAAACTAGAAACTTTGGTGTCACTGCTTTCGTTTGCCTGGGAAACTCAAATGTACCTGCATGGTGCACCAAAAGTGTTTTTCTCGGCCGGAGGAGCTTTTTCTACCAAACATGCCACACCTGTAGCAATAGCTTCCAAACCAAAAGAGATAGTACTGAAAGACATAGCTGGCCTGAAACCTCCTCAGGGGAGACACAAACAGAAACTAAAACTTTGGTGTCACTGCTTTGGTTTGCCAGGGAAACTCAAATGTACCTGCATGGTGCACCAAAAGTGTTTTTCTCGGCATGAGCAGCTTTTTCTACCAAACGTCCAGCAATAGCTTCCAAACCAAAAGAGATAGTACTGAAAGACATAGCTGGCCTGAAACCTCCTCAGGGGAGACACAAACAGAAACTAGAAACTTTGGTGTAACTGCTTTCGTTTGCCTGGGAAACTCAAATGTACCTGCATGGTGCACCAAAAGTGTTTTTCTCGGCCGGAGCAGCTTTTTCTACCAAACGTCCAGCAATAGCTTCCAAACCAAAAGAGATAGTACTGAAAGACATAGCTGGCCTGAAACCTCCTCAGGGGAGACACAAACAGAAACTAGAAACTTTGGTGTAACTGCTTTCGTTTGCCTGGGAAACTCAAATGTACCTGCATGGTGCACCAAAAGTGTTTTTCTCGGCCGGAGAAGCTTTTTCTACCAAACATTCCAAACTTCCAGCAATAGCTTCCAAACCAATAGAGATAGTACTGAAAGACATTGCTGGCCTGAAGCCTCCTCAGGGGAGACACAAACAGAAACTAGAAACTTTGGTGTCACTGCTTTCGTTTGCCTGGGGAACTCAAATGTACCTGCATGGAGACCAAAAGTGTTTTTCTCGACCGGAGCAGCTTTTTCTACCAAACGTCCAGCAATAGCTTCCAAACGAAAAGAGATAGTACTGAAAGACATAGCTGGCCTGAAACCTCCTCAGGGGAGACACAAACAGAAACTAGAAACTTTGGTGTCACTGCTTTGGTTTGCCAGGGAAACTCAAATGTACCTGCATGGTGCACCAAAAGTGTTTTTCTCGGCTGGAGAAGCTTTTTCTACCAAACATGCCAAACTTCCAGCAATAGCTTCCAAACCAAAAGAGATAGTACTGAAAGACATAGCTGGCCTGAAACCTCCTCAGGGGAGACACAAACAGAAACTAGAAACTTTGGTGTCACTGCTTTTGTTTGCCTGGGAAACTCAAATGTACATGCATGGTCCACCAAAAGTGTTTTTCTCGGCCGGAGAAGCTTTTTCTACCAAACATGCCAAACTTCCAGCATTAGCTTCCAAACCAAAAGACATAGTACTGAAAGACATAGCTGGCCTGAAACCTCCTCAGGCGAGACACAAACAGAAACTAGAAACTTTGGTGACACTGCTTTCGTTTGCCTGGGAAACTCAAATGTACCTGCATGGTGCACCAAAAGTGTTTTTCTCGGCCGGAAAAGCTTTTTCTACCAAACATGCCAAACTTCCAGCAATAGCTTCCAAACCAAAAGAGATAGTACTGAAAGACATAGCTGGCCTGAAACCTCCTCAGGGGAGACACAAACAGAAACTAGAAACTTTGGTGTCACTGCTTTGGTTTGTCAGGGAAACTCAAATGTACCTGCATGGTGCACCAAAAGTGTTTTTCTCGGCCGGAGCAGCTTTTTCTACCAAACGTCCAGCAATAGCTTCCAAACCAAAAGAGATAGTACTGAAAGACATAGCTGGCCTGAAACCTCCTCAGGGGAGACACAAACAGAAACTAGAAACTTTGGTGTAACTGCTTTCGTTTGCCTGGGAAACTCAAATGTACCTGCATGGTGCACCAAAAGTGTTTTTCTCGGCCAGAGCAGCTTTTTCTACCAAACGTCCAGCAATAGCTTCCAAACCAAAAGAGATAGTTCTGAAAGATATTGCTGGCCTGAAACCTCCTCAGGGGAGACACAAACAGAACCTAGAAACTTTGGTGTCACTGCTTTCGTTTGCCTGGGAAACTCAAATGTACCTGCATGGTGCACCAAAAGTGTTTTTCTCGGCCGGAGCAGCTTTTTCTACCAAACGTCCAGCAATAGCTTCCAAACCAAAAGAGATAGTACTGAAAGACATAGCTGGCCTGAAACCTCCTCAGGGGAGACACAAACAGAAACTAGAAACTTTGGTGTAACTGCTTTCGTTTGCCTGGGAAACTCAAATGTACCTGCATGGTGCACCAAAAGTGTTTTTCTCGGCCGGAGAAGCTTTTTCTACCAAACGTCCAGCAATAGCTTCCAAACCAAAAGAGATAGTACTGAAAGACATAGCTGGCCTGAAACCTCCTCAGGGGAGACACAAACAGAAACTAGAAACTTTGGTGTAACTGCTTTCGTTTGCCTGGGAAACTCAAATGTACCTGCATGGTGCACCAAAAGTGTTTTTCTCGGCCAGAGCAGCTTTTTCTACCAAACGTCCAGCAATAGCTTCCAAACCAAAAGAGATAGTTCTGAAAGATATTGCTGGCCTGAAACCTCCTCAGGGGAGACACAAACAGAAACTAGAAACTTTGGTGTAACTGCTTTCGTTTGCCTGGGAAACTCAAATGTACCTGCATGGTGCACCAAAAGTGTTTTTCTCGGCCGGAAAAGCTTTTTCTACCAAACATGCCAAACTTCCAGCAATAGCTTCCAAACCAAAAGAGATAGTACTGAAAGACATTGCTGGCCTGAAACCTCCTCAGGGGAGACACAAACAGAAACTAGAAACTTTGGTGTCACTGCTTTGGTTTGCCAGGGATACTCAAATGTACCTGCATGGTGCACCAAAAGTGTTTTTCTCGGCTGGAGAAGCGTTTTCTACCAAACATGCCAAACTTCCAGCAATAGCTTCCAAACCAAAAGAGATAGTACTGAAAGACATTGCTGGCCTGAAACCTCCTCAGGGGAGACACAAACAGAAACTAGAAACTTTGGTGTCACTGCTTTTGT
Source organism: Laterallus jamaicensis coturniculus (assembly GCA_022605575.1). NCBI lineage: Eukaryota > Metazoa > Chordata > Aves > Gruiformes > Rallidae > Laterallus > Laterallus jamaicensis. The sequence goes on along the minus strand of JAKCOX010000004.1, from coordinate 44,933,893 downwards.
TTGCCTGGGAAACTCAAATGTACATGCATGGTCCACCAAAAGTGTTTTTCTCGGCCGGAGAAGCTTTTTCTACCAAACAAGCCGAACTTCCAGCATTAGCTTCCAAACCAAAAGACATAGTACTGAAAGACATAGCTGGCCTGAAACCTCCTCAGGCGAGACACAAACAGAAACTAGAAACTTTGGTGTCACTGCTTTCGTTTGCCTGGGAAACTCAAATGTACCTGCATGGTGCACCAAAAGTGTTTTTCTCGGCCGGAAAAGCTTTTTCTACCAAACATGCCAAACTTCCAGCAATAGCTTCCAAACCAAAAGAGATAGTACTGAAAGACATTGCTGGCCTGAAACCTCCTCAGGGGAGACACAAACAGAAACTAGAAACTTTGGTGTCACTGCTTTGGTTTGCCAGGGAAACTCAAATGTACCTGCATGGTGCACCAAAAGTGTTTTTCTCGGCTGGAGAAGCTTTTTCTACCAAACATGCCAAACTTCCACCAATAGCTTCCAAACCAAAAGAGATAGTACTGAAAGACATTGCTGGCCTGAAACCTCCTCAGGGGAGACACAAACAGAAACTAGAAACTTTGGTGTCACTGCTTTCGTTTGCCTGGGAAACTCAAATGTACCTGCATGGTCCACCAAAAGTGTTTTTCTCGGCCGGAGAAGCTTTTTCTACCAAACATGCCAAACTTCCAGCATTAGCTTCCAAACCAAAAGACATAGTACTGAAAGACATAGCTGGCCTGAAACCTCCTCAGGGGAGACACAAACAGAAACTAGAAACTTTGGCGTCTCTGCTTTCGTTTGCCTGGGAAACTCAAATGTACCTGCATGGTGCACCAAAAGTGTTTTTCTCGGCCGGAGAAGCTTTTTCTACCAAACATTCCAAACTTCCAGCAATAACTTCCAAACCAAAAGAGATAGTACGCAAAGACATTGCTGGCCTGAAACCTCCTCAGGGGAGACACAAACAGAAACTAGAAACTTTGGTGTCACTGCTTTCGTTCCCTGGGAAACTCAAATGTACCTGCATGGTGCACCAAAAGTGTTTTTCTCAACCGGAGCTGCCTTTTCTACAAAACGTCCAGCAATAGCTTCCAAACCAAAAGAGATAGTACGCAAAGACATTGCTGGCCTGAAACCTCCTCAGGGGAGACACAAACAGAAACTAGAAACTTTGGTGTCACTGCTTTCGTTTGCCTGGGAAACTCAAATGTACCTGCATGGTGCACCAAATGTGTTTTTCTCGGCCGGAAAAGCTTTTTCTACCAAACATGCCAAACTTGCAGCAATAGCTTCCAAACCAAAAGAGATAGTACTGAAAGACATTGCTGGCCTGAAACCTCCTCAGGGGAGACACAAACAGAAACTAGAAACTTTGGTGTCACTGCTTTCGTTTGCCTGGGAAACTCAAATGTACCTGCATGGTGCACCAAAAGTGTTTTTCTCGGCTGGAGAAGCATTTTCTACCAAACATGCCAAACTTCCAGCAATAGCTTCCAAACCAAAAGAGATAGTACTGAAAGACATTGCTGGCCTGAAACCTCCTCAGGGGAGACACAAACAGAAACTAGAAACTTTGGTGTCACTGCTTTCGTTTGCCTGGGAAACTCAAATGTACCTGCATGGTGCACCAAAAGTGTTTTTCTCAACCGGAGCTGCCTTTTCTACAAAACGTCCAGCAATAGCTTCCAAACCAAAAGAGATAGTACTGAAAGACATAGCTGGCCTGAAACCTCCTCAGGGGAGACACAAACAGAAACTAGAAACTTTGGTGTCACTGCTTTCGTTTGCCTGGGAAACTCAAATGTACCTGCATGGTGCACCAAAAGTGTTTTTCTCGGCCGGAAAAGCTTTTTCTACCAAACATGCCAAACTTGCAGCAATAGCTTCCAAACCAAAAGACATAGTACTGAAAGACATTGCTGGCCTGAAACCTCCTCAGGGGAGACACAAACAGAAACTAGAAACTTTGGTGTCACTGCTTTCGTTTGCCTGGGAAACTCAAATGTACCTGCATGGTGCACCAAAAGTGTTTTTCTCGGCTGGAGAAGCATTTTCTACCAAACATGCCAAACTTCCAGCAATAGCTTCCAAACCAAAAGAGATAGTACTGAAAGACATTGCTGGCCTGAAACCTCCTCAGGGGAGACACAAACAGAAACTAGAAACTTTGGTGTCACTGCTTTCGTTCCCTGGGTAACTCAAATGTACCTGCATGGTGCACCAAAAGTGTTTTTCTCGGCCGGACAAGCTTTTTCTACCAAACATGCCAAACTTCCAGCAATAGCTTCCAAACCAAAAGAGATAGTACTGAAAGACATTGCTGGCCTGAAACCTCCTCAGGGGAGACACAAACAGAAACTAGAAACTTTGGTGTCACTGCTTTCGTTAGCCCGGAAAACTCAAATGTACCTGCATGTTCCACCAAAAGTGTTTTTCTCGTCCGGAGAAGCTTTTTCTACCAAACATGCCAAAATTCCAGCATTAGCTTCCAAACCAAAAGAGATAGTACTGAAAGACATAGCTGGCCTGAAACCTCCTCAGGCGAGACACAAACAGAAACTAGAAACTTTGGTGTCACTGCTTTCATTTGCCTGGGAAACTCAAATGTATTTTCATGGTGCACCAAAAGTGTTTTTCTCGGCTGGAGAAGCTTTTTCTACCAAACATGCCAAACGTCCAGCAATAGCTTCCAAACCAAAAGAGATAGTACTGAAAGACATAGCTGGCCTGAAACCTCCTCAGGGGAGACACAAACAGAAACTAGAAACTTTGGTGTCACTGCTTTCGTTTGCCTGGGAAACTCAAATGTACCTGCATGGTGCACCAAAAGTGTTTTTCTCGGCCGGAGAAGCTTTTTCTACCAAACATTCCAAACTTCCAGCAATAACTTCCAAACCAAAAGAGATAGTACTCAAAGACATTGCTGGCCTGAAACCTCCTCAGGGGAGACACAAACAGAAACTAGAAACTTTGGTGTCACTGCTTTCGTTCCCTGGGAAACTCAAATGTACCTGCATGGTGCACCAAAAGTGTTTTTCTCAACCGGAGCTGCCTTTTCTACCAATCGTCCAGCAATAGCTTCCAAACCAAAAGAGATAGTACTGAAAGACATAGCTGGCCTGAAACCTCCTCAGGGGAGACACAAACAGAAACTAGAAACATTGGTGTCACTGCTTTCGTTTGCCTGGGAAACTCAAATGTACCTGCATGGTGCACCAAAAGTGATTTTCTCGGCCGGAAAAGCTTTTTCTACCAAACATGCCAAACTTGCAGCAATAGCTTCCAAACCAAAAGAGATAGTACTGAAAGACATTGCTGGCCTGAAACCTCCTCAGGGGAGACACAAACAGAAACTAGAAACTTTGGTGTAACTGCTTTCGTTTGCCTGGGAAACTCAAATGTATCTGCATGGTGCACCAAAAGTGTTTTTCTCGGCCGGAGCAGCCTTTTCTACCAATCGTCCAGCAATAGCTTCCAAACCAAAAGAGATAGTACTGAAAGACATAGCTGGCCTGAAACCTCCTCAGGGGAGACACAAACAGAAACTAGAAACTTTGGTGTCACTGCTTTCGTTTGCCTGGGAAACTCAAATTTACCTGCATGGTGCACCAAAAGTGTTTTTCTCGGCCGGAAAAGCTTTTTCTACCAAACATGCAAAACTTCCAGCAATAGCTTCCAAACCAAAAGAGATAGTACTGAAAGACATTGCTGGCCTGAAACCTCCTCAGGGGAGACACAAACAGAAACTAGAAACTTTGGTGTCACTGCTTTCGTTCCCTGGGAAACTCAAATGTACCTGCATGGTGCACCAAAAGTGTTTTTCTCGGCCGGAGAAGCTTTTTCTACCAAACATGCCAAACTTCCAGCAATAGCTTCCAAACGAAAAGAGATAGTACTGAAAGACATAGCTGGCCTGAAACCTCCTCAGGGGAGACACAAACAGAAAGTAGAAACTTTGGTGTCACTGCTTTGGTTTGCCAGGGAAACTCAAATGTACCTGCATGGTGCACCAAAAGTGTTTTTCTCGGCTGGAGAAGCTTTTTCTACCAAACATGCCAAACTTCCAGCATTAGCTTCAAAACCAAAAGACATAGTACTGAAAGACATAGCTGGCCTGAAACCTCCTCAGGCGAGACACAAACAGAAACTAGAAACTTTGGTGTCACTGCTTTCGTTTGCCTGGGAAACTCAAATGTATTTTCATGGTGCACCAAAAGTGTTTTTCTCGGCTGGAGAAGCTTTTTCTACCAAACATGCCAAACGTCCATCAATAGCTTCCAAAACAAAAGAGATAGTACTGAAAGACATAGCTGGCCTGAAACCTCCTCAGGGGAGACACAAACAGAAACTAGAAACTTTGGTGTCACTGCTTTCGTTTGCCTGGGAAACTCAAATGTACCTGCATGGTGCACCAAAAGTGTTTTTCTCGGCCGGAAAAGCTTTTTCTACCAAACATGCAAAACTTCCAGCAATAGCTTCCAAACCAAAAGAGATAGTACTCAAAGACATTGCTGGCCTGAAACCTCCTCAGGGGAGACACAAACAGAAACTAGAAACTTTGGTGTCACTGCTTTTGTTTGCCTGGGAAACTCAAATGTACCTGCATGGTCCACCAAAAGTGTTTTTCTCGACCGGAGAAGCTTTTTCTACCAAACATGCCAAACTTCCAGCATTAGCTTCCAAACCAAAAGACATAGTACTGAAAGACATAGCTGGCCTGAAACCTCCTCAGGCGAGACACAAACAGAAACTAGAAACTTTGGTGTCACTGCTTTCGTTTGCCTGGGAAACTCAAATGTACCTGCATGGTGCACCAAAAGTGTTTTTCTCGGCCGGAGGAGCTTTTTCTACCAAACATGCCACACCTGCAGCAATAGCTTCCAAACCAAAAGAGATAGTACTGAAAGACATAGCTGGCCTGAAACCTCCTCAGGGGAGACACAAACAGAAACTAAAACTTTGGTGTCACTGCTTTGGTTTGCCAGGGAAACTCAAATGTACCTGCATGGTGCACCAAAAGTGTTTTTCTCGGCATGAGCAGCTTTTTCTACCAAACGTCCAGCAATAGCTTCCAAACCAAAAGAGATAGTACTGAAAGACATAGCTGGCCTGAAACCTCCTCAGGGGAGACACAAACAGAAACTAGAAACTTTGGTGTAACTGCTTTCGTTTGCCTGGGAAACTCAAATGTACCTGCATGGTGCACCAAAAGTGTTTTTCTCGGCCGGAGCAGCTTTTTCTACCAAACGTCCAGCAATAGCTTCCAAACCAAAAGAGATAGTACTGAAAGACATAGCTGGCCTGAAACCTCCTCAGGGGAGACACAAACAGAAACTAGAAACTTTGGTGTAACTGCTTTCGTTTGCCTGGGAAACTCAAATGTACCTGCATGGTGCACCAAAAGTGTTTTTCTCGGCCGGAGAAGCTTTTTCTACCAAACATTCCAAACTTCCAGCAATAGCTTCCAAACCAATAGAGATAGTACTTAAAGACATTGCTGGCCTGAAGCCTCCTCAGGGGAGACACAAACAGAAACTAGAAACTTTGGTGTCACTGCTTTCGTTTGCCTGGGAAACTCAAATGTACCTTCATGGAGACCAAAAGCGTTTTTCTCGACAGGAGCAGCTTTTTCTACCAAACGTCCAGCAATAGCTTCCAAACGAAAAGAGATAGTACTGAAAGACATAGCTGGCCTGAAACCTCCTCAGGGGAGACACAAACAGAAAGTAGAAACTTTGGTGTCACTGCTTTGGTTTGCCAGGGAAACTCAAATGTACCTGCATGGTGCACCAAAAGTGTTTTTCTCGGCTGGAGAAGCTTTTTCTACCAAACATGCCAAACTTCCAGCAATAGCTTCCAAACCAAAAGAGATAGTACTGAAAGACATAGCTGGCCTGAAACCTCCTCAGGCGAGACACAAACAGAAACTAGAAACTTTGGTGACACTGCTTTCGTTTGCCTGGGAAACTCAAATGTACCTGCATGGTGCACCAAAAGTGTTTTTCTCGGCCGGAAAAGCTTTTTCTACCAAACATGCCAAACTTCCAGCAATAGCTTCCAAACCAAAAGAGATAGTACTGAAAGACATTGCTGGCCTGAAACCTCCTCAGGGGAGACACAAACAGAAACTAGAAACTTTGGTGTCACTGCTTTGGTTTGTCAGGGAAACTCAAATGTACCTGCATGGTGCACCAAAAGTGTTTTTCTCGGCCGGAGCAGCTTTTTCTACCAAACGTCCAGCAATAGCTTCCAAACCAAAAGAGATAGTACTGAAAGACATAGCTGGCCTGAAACCTCCTCAGGGGAGACACAAACAGAAACTAGAAACTTTGGTGTAACTGCTTTCGTTTGCCTGGGAAACTCAAATGTACCTGCATGGTGCACCAAAAGTGTTTTTCTCGGCCGGAGCAGCTTTTTCTACCAAACGTCCAGCAATAGCTTCCAAACCAAAAGAGATAGTACTGAAAGACATAGCTGGCCTGAAACCTCCTCAGGGGAGACACAAACAGAAACTAGAAACTTTGGTGTAACTGCTTTCGTTTGCCTGGGAAACTCAAATGTACCTGAATGGTGCACCAAAAGTGTTTTTCTCGGCCAGAGCAGCTTTTTCTACCAAACGTCCAGCAATAGCTTCCAAACCAAAAGAGATAGTTCTGAAAGATATTGCTGGCCTGAAACCTCCTCAGGGGAGACACAAACAGAAACTAGAAACTTTGGTGTAACTGCTTTCGTTTGCCTGGGAAACTCAAATGTACCTGCATGGTGCACCAAAAGTGTTTTTCTCGGCCGGAGCAGCTTTTTCTACCAAACGTCCAGCAATACCTTCCAAACCAAAAGAGATAGTACTGAAAGACATAGCTGGCCTGAAACTTCCTCAGGGGAGACACAAACAGAAACTAGAAACTTTGGTGTCACTGCTTTCGTTTGCCTGGGAAACTCAAATGTACCTGCATGGTGCACCAAAAGTGTTTTTCTCGGCCGGAGCAGCTTTTTCTACCAAACGTCCAGCAATAGCTTCCAAACCAAAAGAGATAGTACTGAAAGACATAGCTGGCCTGAAACCTCCTCAGGGGAGACACAAACAGAAACTAGAAACTTTGGTGTAACTGCTTTCGTTTGCCTGGGAAACTCAAATGTACCTGCATGGTGCACCAAAAGTGTTTTTCTCGGCTGGAGAAGCTTTTTTTACCAAACATGCCAAACGTCCAGCAATAGCTTCCAAACCAAAAGAGATAGTACTGAAAGACATTGCTAGCCTGAAACCTCCTCAGGGGAGACACAAAAAGAAACTAGAAACTTTGGTGTAACTGCTTTCGTTTGCCTGGGAAACTCAAATGTACCTGCATGGTGCACCAAAAGTGTTTTTCTCGGCCGGAGAAGCTTTTTCTACCAAACATGCCAAACGTCCAGCAATAGCTTCCAAACCAAAAGAGATAGTACTGAAAGACATTGCTAGCCTGAAACCTCCTCAGGGGAGACACAAACAGAAACTAGAAACTTTGGTGTAACTGCTTTCGTTTGCCTGGGAAACTCAAATGTACCTGCATGGTGCACCAAAAGTGTTTTTCTCGGCCGGAGAAGCTTTTTCTACCAAACGTCCAGCAATAGCTTCCAAACCAAAAGAGATAGTACTGAAAGACATAGCTGGCCTGAAACCTCCTCAGGGGAGACACAAACAGAAACTAGAAACTTTGGTGTAACTGCTTTCGTTTGCCTGGGAAACTCAAATGTACCTGCATGGTGCACCAAAAGTGTTTTTCTCGGCCGGAGCAGCTTTTTCTACCAAACGTCCAGCAATAGCTTCCAAACCAAAAGAGATAGTACTGAAAGACATAGCTGGCCTGAAACCTCCTCAGGGGAGACACAAACAGAAACTAGAAACTTTGGTGTAACTGCTTTCGTTTGCCTGGGAAACTCAAATGTACCTGCATGGTGCACCAAAAGTGTTTTTCTCGGCCAGAGCAGCTTTTTCTACCAAACGTCCAGCAATAGCTTCCAAACCAAAAGAGATAGTTCTGAAAGATATTGCTGGCCTGAAACCTCCTCAGGGGAGACACAAACAGAAACTAGAAACTTTGGTGTAACTGCTTTCGTTTGCCTGGGAAACTCAAATGTACCTGCATGGTGCACCAAAAGTGTTTTTCTCGGCCGGAGCAGCTTTTTCTACCAAACGTCCAGCAATAGCTTCCAAACCAAAAGAGATAGTACTGAAAGACATAGCTGGCCTGAAACCTCCTCAGGGGAGACACAAACAGAAACTAGAAACTTTGGCGTCACTCCTTTCGTTTGCCTGGGAAACTCAAATGTACCTGCATGGTGCACCAAAAGTGTTTTTCTCGGCCGGAGCAGCTTTTTCTACCAAACGTCCAGCAATAGCTTCCAAACCAAAAGAGATAGTACTGAAAGACATAGCTGGCCTGAAACCTCCTCAGGGGAGACACAAACAGAAACTAGAAACTTTGGTGTAACTGCTTTCTTTTGCCTGGGAAACTCAAATGTACCTGCATGGTGCACCAAAAGTGTTTTTCTCGGTCGGAGAAGCTTTTTCTACCAAACATGCCAAACGTCCAGCAATAGCTTCCAAACCAAAAGAGATAGTACTGAAAGACATTGCTAGCCTGAAACCTCCTCAGGGGAGACACAAACAGAAACTAGAAACTTTGGTGTAACTGCTTTCGTTTGCCTGGGAAACTCAAATGTACCTGCATGGTGCACCAAAAGTGTTTTTCTCGGCCGGAGCAGCTTTTTCTACCAAACGTCCAGCAATAGCTTCCAAACCAAAAGAGATAGTACTGAAAGACATAGCTGGCCTGAAACCTCCTCAGGGGAGACACAAACAGAAACTAGAAACTTTGGTGTAACTGCTTTCGTTTGCCTGGGAAACTCAAATGTACCTGCATGGTGCACCAAAAGTGTTTTTCTCGGCCGGAGAAGCTTTTTTATCCAAATATGCCAAACGTCCAGCAATAGCTTCCAAACCAAAAGAGATAGTACTGAAAGACATAGCTGGCCTGAAACCTCCTCAGGGGAGACACAAACAGAAACTAGAAACTTTGGTGTAACTGCTTTCGTTTGCCTGGGAAACTCAAATGTACCTGCATGGTGCACCAAAAGTGTTTTTCTCGGCCGGAGCAGCTTTTTCTACCAAACGTCCAGCAATAGCTTCCAAACCAAAAGAGATAGTACTGAAAGACATAGCTGGCCTGAAACCTCCTCAGGGGAGACACAAACAGAAACTAGAAACTTTGGTGTAACTGCTTTCGTTTGCCTGGGAAACTCAAATGTACCTGCATGGTGCACCAAAAGTGTTTTTCTCGGCCAGAGCAGCTTTTTCTACCAAACGTCCAGCAATAGCTTCCAAACCAAAAGAGATAGTTCTGAAAGATATTGCTGGCCTGAAACCTCCTCAGGGGAGACACAAACAGAAACTAGAAACTTTGGTGTAACTGCTTTCGTTTGCCTGGGAAACTCAAATGTACCTGCATGGTGCACCAAAAGTGTTTTTCTCGGCCGGAGAAGCTTTTTCTACCAAATATGCCAAACGTCCATCAATAGCTTCCAAACCAAAAGAGATAGTACTGAAAGACATAGCTGGCCTGAAACCTCCTCAGGGGAGACACAAACAGAAACTAGAAACTTTGGTGTAACTGCTTTCGTTTGCCTGGGAAACTCAAATGTACCTGCATGGTGCACCAAAAGTGTTTTTCTGGGCCAGAGCAGCTTTTTCTACCAAACGTCCAGCAATAGCTTCCAAACCAAAAGAGATAGTTCTGAAAGATATTGCTGGCCTGAAACCTCCTCAGGGGAGACACAAACAGAACCTAGAAACTTTGGTGTCACTGCTTTCGTTTGCCTGGGAAACTCAAATGTACCTGCATGGTGCACCAAAAGTGTTTTTCTCGGCCGGAGCAGCTTTTTCTACCAAACGTCCAGCAATAGCTTCCAAACCAAAAGAGATAGTACTGAAAGACATAGCTGGCCTGAAACCTCCTCAGGGGAGACACAAACAGAAACTAGAAACTTTGGTGTAACTGCTTTCGTTTGCCTGGGAAACTCAAATGTACCTGCATGGTGCACCAAAAGTGTTTTTCTCGGCCAGAGCAGCTTTTTCTACCAAACGTCCAGCAATAGCTTCCAAACCAAAAGAGATAGTTCTGAAAGATATTGCTGGCCTGAAACCTCCTCAGGGGAGACACAAACAGAAACTAGAAACTTTGGTGTAACTGCTTTCGTTTGCCTGGGAAACTCAAATGTACCTGCATGGTGCACCAAAAGTGTTTTTCTCGGCCGGAGCAGCTTTTTCTACCAAACGTCCAGCAATACCTTCCAAACCAAAAGAGATAGTACTGAAAGACATAGCTGGCCTGAAACCTCCTCAGGGGAGACACAAACAGAAACTAGAAACTTTGGTGTAACTGCTTTCGTTTGCCTGGGAAACTCAAATGTACCTGCATGGTGCACCAAAAGTGTTTTTCTCGCCCGGAGAAGCTTTTTCTACCAAACGTCCAGCAATAGCTTCCAAACCAAAAGAGATAGTACTGAAAGACATAGCTGGCCTGAAACCTCCTCAGGGGAGACACAAACAGAAACTAGAAACTTTGGTGTAACTGCTTTCGTTTGCCTGGGAAACTCAAATGTACCTGCATGGTGCACCAAAAGTGTTTTTCTCGGCTGGAGAAGCTTTTTCTACCAAACATGCCAAACGTCCAGCAATAGCTTCCAAACCAAAAGAGATAGTACTGAAAGACATTGCTAGCCTGAAACCTCCTCAGGGGAGACACAAACAGAAACTAGAAACTTTGGTGTAACTGCTTTCGTTTGCCTGGGAAACTCAAATGTACCTGCATGGTGCACCAAAAGTGTTTTTCTCGGTCGGAGAAGCTTTTTCTACCAAACATGCCAAACGTCCAGCAATAGCTTCCAAACCAAAAGAGATAGTACTGAAAGACATTGCTAGCCTGAAACCTCCTCAGGGGAGACACAAACAGAAACTAGAAACTTTGGTGTAACTGCTTTCGTTTGCCTGGGAAACTCAAATGTACCTGCATGGTGCACCAAAAGTGTATTTCTCGGCCGGAGCAGCTTTTTCTACCAAACGTCCAGCAATAGCTTCCAAACCAAAAGAGATAGTTCTGAAAGATATTGCTGGCCTGAAACATCCTCAGGGGAGACACAAACAGAAACTAGAAACTTTGGTGTCACTGCTTTCGTTTGCCTGGGAAACTCAAATGTACCTGCATGGTGCACCAAAAGTGTTTTTCTCGGCCGGAGCAGCTTTTTCTACCAAACGTCCAGCAATAGCTTCCAAACCAAAAGAGATAGTACTGAAAGACATAGCTGGCCTGAAACCTCCTCAGGGGAGACACAAACAGAAACTAGAAACTTTGGTGTAACTGCTTTCGTTTGCCTGGGAAACTCAAATGTACCTGCATGGTGCACCAAAAGTGTTTTTCTCGGCCGGAGCAGCTTTTTCTACCAAACGTCCAGCAATAGCTTCCAAACCAAAAGAGATAGTACTGAAAGACATAGCTGGCCTGAAACCTCCTCAGGGGAGACACAAACAGAAACTAGAAACTTTGGTGTAACTGCTTTCGTTTGCCTGGGAAACTCAAATGTACCTGCATGGTGCACCAAAAGTGTTTTTCTCGGCCAGAGCAGCTTTTTCTACCAAACGTCCAGCAATAGCTTCCAAACCAAAAGAGATAGTTCTGAAAGATATTGCTGGCCTGAAACCTCCTCAGGGGAGACACAAACAGAAACTAGAAACTTTGGTGTAACTGCTTTCGTTTGCCTGGGAAACTCAAATGTACCTGCATTGTGCACCAAAAGTGTTTTTCTCGGCCGGAGCAGCTTTTTCTACCAAACGTCCAGCAATAGCTTCCAAACCAAAAGAGATAGTACTGAAAGACATAGCTGGCCTGAAACCTCCTCAGGGGAGACACAAACAGAAACTAGAAACTTTGGTGTAACTGCTTTCGTTTGCCTGGGAAACTCAAATGTACCTGCATGGTGCACCAAAAGTGTTTTTCTCGGCCGGAGAAGCTTTTTTATCCAAATATGCCAAACGTCCAGCAATAGCTTCCAAACCAAAAGAGATAGTACTGAAAGACATAGCTGGCCTGAAACCTCCTCAGGGGAGACACAAACAGAAACTAGAAACTTTGGTGTAACTGCTTTCGTTTGCCTGGGAAACTCAAATGTACCTGCATGGTGCACCAAAAGTGTTTTTCTCGGCCAGAGCAGCTTTTTCTACCAAACGTCCAGCAATAGCTTCCAAACCAAAAGAGATAGTACTGAAAGACATAGCTGGCCTGAAACCTCCTCAGGGGAGACACAAACAGAAACTAGAAACTTTGGTGTAACTGCTTTCGTTTGCCTGGGAAACTCAAATGTACCTGCATGGTGCACCAAAAGTGTTTTTCTCGGCCGGAGCAGCTTTTTCTACCAAACGTCCAGCAATAGCTTCCAAACCAAAAGAGATAGTACTGAAAGACATAGCTGGCCTGAAACCTCCTCAGGGGAGACACAAACAGAAACTAGAAACTTTGGTGTAACTGCTTTCGTTTGCCTGGGAAACTCAAATGTACCTGCATGGTGCACCAAAAGTGTTTTTCTCGGCCGGAGCAGCTTTTTCTACCAAACGTCCAGCAATACCTTCCAAACCAAAAGAGATAGTACTGAAAGACATAGCTGGCCTGAAACCTCCTCAGGGGAGACACAAACAGAAACTAGAAACTTTGGTGTAACTGCTTTCGTTTGCCTGGGAAACTCAAATGTACCTGCATGGTGCACCAAAAGTGTTTTTCTCGCCCGGAGAAGCTTTTTCTACCAAACGTCCAGCAATAGCTTCCAAACCAAAAGAGATAGTACTGAAAGACATAGCTGGCCTGAAACCTCCTCAGGGGAGACACAAACAGAAACTAGAAACTTTGGTGTAACTGCTTTCGTTTGCCTGGGAAACTCAAATGTACCTGCATGGTGCACCAAAAGTGTTTTTCTCGGCTGGAGAAGCTTTTTCTACCAAACATGCCAAACGTCCAGCAATAGCTTCCAAACCAAAAGAGATAGTACTGAAAGACATTGCTAGCCTGAAACCTCCTCAGGGGAGACACAAACAGAAACTAGAAACTTTGGTGTAACTGCTTTCGTTTGCCTGGGAAACTCAAATGTACCTGCATGGTGCACCAAAAGTGTTTTTCTCGGTCGGAGAAGCTTTTTCTACCAAACATGCCAAACGTCCAGCAATAGCTTCCAAACCAAAAGAGATAGTACTGAAAGACATTGCTAGCCTGAAACCTCCTCAGGGGAGACACAAACAGAAACTAGAAACTTTGGTGTAACTGCTTTCGTTTGCCTGGGAAACTCAAATGTACCTGCATGGTGCACCAAAAGTGTTTTTCTCGGCCGGAGCAGCTTTTTCTACCAAACGTCCAGCAATAGCTTCCAAACCAAAAGAGATAGTTCTGAAAGATATTGCTGGCCTGAAACCTCCTCAGGGGAGACACAAACAGAAACTAGAAACTTTGGTGTCACTGCTTTCGTTTGCCTGGGAAACTCAAATGTACCTGCATGGTGCACCAAAAGTGTTTTTCTCGGCCGGAGCAGCTTTTTCTACCAAACGTCCAGCAATAGCTTCCAAACCAAAAGAGATAGTACTGAAAGACATAGCTGGCCTGAAACCTCCTCAGGGGAGACACAAACAGAAACTAGAAACTTTGGTGTAACTGCTTTCGTTTGCCTGGGAAACTCAAATGTACCTGCATGGTGCACCAAAAGTGTTTTTCTCGGCCGGAGCAGCTTTTTCTACCAAACGTCCAGCAATAGCTTCCAAACCAAAAGAGATAGTACTGAAAGACATAGCTGGCCTGAAACCTCCTCAGGGGAGACACAAACAGAAACTAGAAACTTTGGTGTAACTGCTTTCGTTTGCCTGGGAAACTCAAATGTACCTGCATGGTGCACCAAAAGTGTTTTTCTCGGCCAGAGCAGCTTTTTCTACCAAACGTCCAGCAATAGCTTCCAAACCAAAAGAGATAGTTCTGAAAGATATTGCTGGCCTGAAACCTCCTCAGGGGAGACACAAACAGAAACTAGAAACTTTGGTGTAACTGCTTTCGTTTGCCTGGGAAACTCAAATGTACCTGCATGGTGCACCAAAAGTGTTTTTCTCGGCCGGAGAAGCTTTTTCTACCAAACGTCCAGCAATAGCTTCCAAACCAAAAGAGATAGTACTGAAAGACATAGCTGGCCTGAAACCTCCTCAGGGGAGACACAAACAGAAACTAGAAACTTTGGTGTAACTGCTTTCGTTTGCCTGGGAAACTCAAATGTACCTGCATGGTGCACCAAAAGTGTTTTTCTCGGCCGGAGAAGCTTTTTTATCCAAATATGCCAAACGTCCAGCAATAGCTTCCAAACCAAAAGAGATAGTACTGAAAGACATAGCTGGCCTGAAACCTCCTCAGGGGAGACACAAACAGAAACTAGAAACTTTGGTGTAACTGCTTTCGTTTGCCTGGGAAACTCAAATGTACCTGCATGGTGCACCAAAAGTGTTTTTCTCGGCCAGAGCAGCTTTTTCTACCAAACGTCCAGCAATAGCTTCCAAACCAAAAGAGATAATACTGAAAGACATAGCTGGCCTGAAACCTCCTCAGGGGAGACACAAACAGAAACTAGAAACTTTGGTGTAACTGCTTTCGTTTGCCTGGGAAACTCAAATGTACCTGCATGGTGCACCAAAAGTGTTTTTCTCGGCCGGAGCAGCTTTTTCTACCAAACGTCCAGCAATAGCTTCCAAACCAAAAGAGATAGTACTGAAAGACATAGCTGGCCTGAAACCTCCTCAGGGGAGACACAAACAGAAACTAGAAACTTTGGTGTAACTGCTTTCGTTTGCCTGGGAAACTCAAATGTACCTGCATGGTGCACCAAAAGTGTTTTTCTCGGCCGGAGCAGCTTTTTCTACCAAACGTCCAGCAATAGCTTCCAAACCAAAAGAGATAGTACTGAAAGACATAGCTGGCCTGAAACCTCCTCAGGGGAGACACAAACAGAAACTAGAAACTTTGGTGTAACTGTTTTCGTTTGCCTGGGAAACTCAAATGTACCTGCATGGTGCACCAAAAGTGTTTTTCTCGGCCGGAGAAGCTTTTTCTACCAAACGTCCAGCAATAGCTTCCAAACCAAAAGAGATAGTACTGAAAGACATAGCTGGCCTGAAACCACCTCAGGGGAGACACAAACAGAAACTAGAAACTTTGGTGTAACTGCTTTCGTTTGCCTGGGAAACTCAAATGTACCTGCATGGTGCACCAAAAGTGTTTTTCTCGGCCAGAGCAGCTTTTTCTACCAAACGTCCAGCAATAGCTTCCAAACCAAAAGAGATAGTACTGAAAGACATAGCTGGCCTGAAACCTCCTCAGGGGAGACACAAACAGAAACTAGAAACTTTGGTGTAACTGCTTTCGTTTGCCTGGGAAACTCAAATGTACCTGCATGGTGCACCAAAAGTGTTTTTCTCGGCCGGAGCAGCTTTTTCTACCAAACGTCCAGCAATAGCTTCCAAACCAAAAGAGATAGTACTGAAAGACATAGCTGGCCTGAAACCTCCTCAGGGGAGACACAAACAGAAACTAGAAACTTTGGTGTAACTGCTTTCGTTTGCCTGGGAAACTCAAATGTACCTGCATGGTGCACCAAAAGTGTTTTTCTCGGCCGGAGCAGCTTTTTCTACCAAACGTCCAGCAATAGCTTCCAAACCAAAAGAGATAGTACTGAAAGACATAGCTGGCCTGAAACCTCCTCAGGGGAGACACAAACAGAAACTAGAAACTTTGGTGTAACTGCTTTCGTTTGCCTGGGAAACTCAAATGTACCTGCATGGTGCACCAAAAGTGTTTTTCTCGGTCGGAGATGCTTTTTCTACCAAACGTGCCAAACGTCCAGCAATAGCTTACAAACCAAAAGAGATAGTACTGAAAGACATTGCTAGCCTGAAACCTCCTCAGGGGAGACACAAACAGAAACTAGAAACTTTGGTGTAACTGCTTTCGTTTGCCTGGGAAACTCAAATGTACCTGCATGGTGCACCAAAAGTGTTTTTCTCGGCCGGAGAAGCTTGTTCTACCAAACGTCCAGCAATAGCTTCCAAACCAAAAGAGATAGTACTGAAAGACATAGCTGGCCTGAAACCTCCTCAGGGGAGACACAAACAGAAACTAGAAACTTTGGTGTAACTGCTTTCGTTTGCCTGGGAAACTCAAATGTTCCTGCATGGTGCACCAAAAGTGTTTTTCTCGGCCGGAGCAGCTTTTTCTACCAAACGTCAGCAATAGCTTCCAAACCAAAAGAGATAGTTCTGAAAGATATTGCTGGCCTGAAACCTCCTCAGGGGAGACACAAACAGAAACTAGAAACTTTGGTGTAACTGCTTTCGTTTGCCTGGGAAACTCAAATGTACCTGCATGGTGCACCAAAAGTGTTTTTCTCGGCCGGAGCAGCTTTTTCTAACAAACGTCCAGCAATAGCTTCCAAACCAAAAGAGATAGTACTGAAAGACATAGCTGGCCTGAAACCTCCTCAGGGGAGACACAAACAGAAACTAGAAACTTTGGTGTCACTGCTTTCGTTTGCCTGGGAAACTCAAATGTACCTGCATGGTGCACCAAAAGTGTTTTTCTCGGCCAGAGCAGCTTTTTCTACCAAACGTCCAGCAATAGCTTCCAAACCAAAAGAGATAGTACTGAAAGACATAGCTGGCCTGAAACCTCCTCAGGGGAGACACAAACAGAAACTAGAAACTTTGGTGTAACTGCTTTCTTTTGCCTGGGAAACTCAAATGTACCTGCATGGTGCACCAAAAGTGTTTTTCTCGGTCGGAGTAGCTTTTTCTACCAAACATGCCAAACGTCCAGCAATAGCTTCCAAACCAAAAGAGATAGTACTGAAAGACATTGCTAGCCTGAAACCTCCTCAGGGGAGACACAAACAGAAATTAGAAACTTTGGTGTAACTGCTTTCGTTTGCCTGGGAAACTCAAATGTACCTGCATGGTGCACCAAAAGTGTTTTTCTCGGCCGGAGCAGCTTTTTCTACCAAACGTCCAGCAATAGCTTCCAAACCAAAAGAGATAGTACTGAAAGACATAGCTGGCCTGAAACCTCCTCAGGGGAGACACAAACAGAAACTAGAAACTTTGGTGTAACTGCTTTCGTTTGCCTGGGAAACTCAAATGTACTTGCATGGTGCACCAAAAGTGTTTTTCTCGGCCGGAGAAGCTTTTTTATCCAAATATGCCAAACGTCCAGCAATAGCTTCCAAACCAAAAGAGATAGTACTGAAAGACATAGCTGGCCTGAAACCTCCTCAGGGGAGACACAAACAGAAACTAGAAACTTTGGTGTAACTGCTTTCGTTTGCCTGGGAAACTCAAATGTACCTGCTGGGTGCACCAAAAGTGTTTTTCTCGGCCAGAGCAGCTTTTTCTACCAAACGTCCAGCAATAGCTTCCAAACCAAAAGAGATAGTACTGAAAGCATAGGTGGCCTGAAACCTCCTCAGGGGAGACACAAACAGAAACTAGAAACTTTGGTGTAACTGCTTTCGTTTGCCTGGGAAACTCAAATGTACCTGCATGGTGCACCAAAAGTGTTTTTCTCGGCCGGAGCAGCTTTTTCTACCAAACGTCCAGCAATAGCTTCCAAACCAAAAGAGATAGTACTGAAAGACATAGCTGGCCTGAAACCTCCTCAGGGGAGACACAAACAGAAACTAGAAACTTTGGTGTAACTGCTTTCGTTTGCCTGGGAAACTCAAATGTACCTGCATGGTGCACCAAAAGTGTTTTTCTCGGCCGGAGCAGCTTTTTCTACCAAACGTCCAGCAATAGCTTCCAAACCAAAAGAGATAGTACTGAAAGACATAGCTGGCCTGAAACCTCCTCAGGGGAGACACAAACAGAAACTAGAAACTTTGGTGTAACTGTTTTCGTTTGCCTGGGAAACTCAAATGTACCTGCATGGTGCACCAAAAGTGTTTTTCTCGGCCGGAGAAGCTTTTTCTACCAAACGTCCAGCAATAGCTTCCAAACCAAAAGAGATAGTACTGAAAGACAGAGCTGGCCTGAAACCACCTCAGGGGAGACACAAACAGAAACTAGAAACTTTGGTGTAACTGCTTTCGTTTGCCTGGGAAACTCAAATGTACCTGCATGGTGCACCAAAAGTGTTTTTCTCGGCCAGAGCAGCTTTTTCTACCAAACGTCCAGCAATAGCTTCCAAACCAAAAGAGATAGTTCTGAAAGACATAGCTGGCCTGAAACCTCCTCAGGGGAGACACAAACAGAAACTAGAAACTTTGGTGTAACTGCTTTCGTTTGCCTGGGAAACTCAAATGTACCTGCATGGTGCACCAAAAGTGTTTTTCTCGGCCGGAGCAGCTTTTTCTACCAAACGTCCAGCAATACCTTCCAAACCAAAAGAGATAGTACTGAAAGACATAGCTGGCCTGAAACTTCCTCAGGGGAGACACAAACAGAAACTAGAAACTTTGGTGTCACTGCTTTCGTTTGCCTGGGAAACTCAAATGTACCTGCATGGTGCACCAAAAGTGTTTTTCTCGGCCGGAGCAGCTTTTTCTACCAAACGTCCAGCAATAGCTTCCAAACCAAAAGAGATAGTACTGAAAGACATAGCTGGCCTGAAACCTCCTCAGGGGAGACACAAACAGAAACTAGAAACTTTGGTGTAACTGCTTTCGTTTGCCTGGGAAACTCAAATGTACCTGCATGGTGCACCAAAAGTGTTTTTCTCGGCTGGAGAAGCTTTTTTTACCAAACATGCCAAACGTCCAGCAATAGCTTCCAAACCAAAAGAGATAGTACTGAAAGACATTGCTAGCCTGAAACCTCCTCAGGGGAGACACAAAAAGAAACTAGAAACTTTGGTGTAACTGCTTTCGTTTGCCTGGGAAACTCAAATGTACCTGCATGGTGCACCAAAAGTGTTTTTCTCGGCCGGAGAAGCTTTTTCTACCAAACATGCCAAACGTCCAGCAATAGCTTCCAAACCAAAAGAGATAGTACTGAAAGACATTGCTAGCCTGAAACCTCCTCAGGGGAGACACAAACAGAAACTAGAAACTTTGGTGTAACTGCTTTCGTTTGCCTGGGAAACTCAAATGTACCTGCATGGTGCACCAAAAGTGTTTTTCTCGGTCGGAGAAGCTTTTTCTACCAAACATGCCAAACGTCCAGCAATAGCTTCCAAACCAAAAGAGATAGTACTGAAAGACATTGCTAGCCTGAAACCTCCTCAGGGGAGACACAAACAGAAACTAGAAACTTTGGTGTAACTGCTTTCGTTTGCCTGGGAAACTCAAATGTACCTGCATGGTGCACCAAAAGTGTTTTTCTCGGCCGGAGCAGCTTTTTCTACCAAACGTCCAGCAATAGCTTCCAAACCAAAAGAGATAGTACTGAAAGACATAGCTGGCCTGAAACCTCCTCAGGGGAGACACAAACAGAAACTAGAAACTTTGGTGTAACTGCTTTCGTTTGCCTGGGAAACTCAAATGTACCTGCATGGTGCACCAAAAGTGTTTTTCTCGGCCGGAGAAGCTTTTTTATCCAAATATGCCAAACGTCCAGCAATAGCTTCCAAACCAAAAGAGATAGTACTGAAAGACATAGCTGGCCTGAAACCTCCTCAGGGGAGACACAAACAGAAACTAGAAACTTTGGTGTAACTGCTTTCGTTTGCCTGGGAAACTCAAATGTACCTGCATGGTGCACCAAAAGTGTTTTTCTCGGCCGGAGCAGCTTTTTCTACCAAACGTCCAGCAATAGCTTCCAAACCAAAAGAGATAGTACTGAAAGACATAGCTGGCCTGAAACCTCCTCAGGGGAGACACAAACAGAAACTAGAAACTTTGGTGTAACTGCTTTCGTTTGCCTGGGAAACTCAAATGTACCTGCATGGTGCACCAAAAGTGTTTTTCTCGGCCAGAGCAGCTTTTTCTACCAAACGTCCAGCAATAGCTTCCAAACCAAAAGAGATAGTTCTGAAAGATATTGCTGGCCTGAAACCTCCTCAGGGGAGACACAAACAGAAACTAGAAACTTTGGTGTAACTGCTTTCGTTTGCCTGGGAAACTCAAATGTACCTGCATGGTGCACCAAAAGTGTTTTTCTCGGCCGGAGAAGCTTTTTCTACCAAATATGCCAAACGTCCATCAATAGCTTCCAAACCAAAAGAGATAGTACTGAAAGACATAGCTGGCCTGAAACCTCCTCAGGGGAGACACAAACAGAAACTAGAAACTTTGGTGTAACTGCTTTCGTTTGCCTGGGAAACTCAAATGTACCTGCATGGTGCACCAAAAGTGTTTTTCTGGGCCAGAGCAGCTTTTTCTACCAAACGTCCAGCAATAGCTTCCAAACCAAAAGAGATAGTTCTGAAAGATATTGCTGGCCTGAAACCTCCTCAGGGGAGACACAAACAGAACCTAGAAACTTTGGTGTCACTGCTTTCGTTTGCCTGGGAAACTCAAATGTACCTGCATGGTGCACCAAAAGTGTTTTTCTCGGCCGGAGAAGCTTTTTCTACCAAACGTCCAGCAATAGCTTCCAAACCAAAAGAGATAGTACTGAAAGACATAGCTGGCCTGAAACCTCCTCAGGGGAGACACAAACAGAAACTAGAAACTTTGGTGTAACTGCTTTCGTTTGCCTGGGAAACTCAAATGTACCTGCATGGTGCACCAAAAGTGTTTTTCTCGGCCGGAGCAGCTTTTTCTACCAAACGTCCAGCAATACCTTCCAAACCAAAAGAGATAGTACTGAAAGACATAGCTGGCCTGAAACCTCCTCAGGGGAGACACAAACAGAAACTAGAAACTTTGGTGTAACTGCTTTCGTTTGCCTGGGAAACTCAAATGTACCTGCATGGTGCACCAAAAGTGTTTTTCTCGGCTGGAGAAGCTTTTTCTACCAAACATGCCAAACGTCCAGCAATAGCTTCCAAACCAAAAGAGATAGTACTGAAAGACATTGCTAGCCTGAAACCTCCTCAGGGGAGACACAAACAGAAACTAGAAACTTTGGTGTAACTGCTTTCGTTTGCCTGGGAAACTCAAATGTACCTGCATGGTGCACCAAAAGTGTTTTTCTCGGTCGGAGAAGCTTTTTCTACCAAACATGCCAAACGTCCAGCAATAGCTTCCAAACCAAAAGAGATAGTACTGAAAGACATTGCTAGCCTGAAACCTCCTCAGGGGAGACACAAACAGAAACTAGAAACTTTGGTGTAACTGCTTTCGTTTGCCTGGGAAACTCAAATGTACCTGCATGGTGCACCAAAAGTGTATTTCTCGGCCGGAGCAGCTTTTTCTACCAAACGTCCAGCAATAGCTTCCAAACCAAAAGAGATAGTTCTGAAAGATATTGCTGGCCTGAAACATCCTCAGGGGAGACACAAACAGAAACTAGAAACTTTGGTGTCACTGCTTTCGTTTGCCTGGGAAACTCAAATGTACCTGCATGGTGCACCAAAAGTGTTTTTCTCGGCCGGAGCAGCTTTTTCTACCAAACGTCCAGCAATAGCTTCCAAACCAAAAGAGATAGTACTGAAAGACATAGCTGGCCTGAAACCTCCTCAGGGGAGACACAAACAGAAACTAGAAACTTTGGTGTAACTGCTTTCGTTTGCCTGGGAAACTCAAATGTACCTGCATGGTGCACCAAAAGTGTTTTTCTCGGCCGGAGCAGCTTTTTCTACCAAACGTCCAGCAATAGCTTCCAAACCAAAAGAGATAGTACTGAAAGACATAGCTGGCCTGAAACCTCCTCAGGGGAGACACAAACAGAAACTAGAAACTTTGGTGTAACTGCTTTCGTTTGCCTGGGAAACTCAAATGTACCTGCATGGTGCACCAAAAGTGTTTTTCTCGGCCAGAGCAGCTTTTTCTACCAAACGTCCAGCAATAGCTTCCAAACCAAAAGAGATAGTTCTGAAAGATATTGCTGGCCTGAAACCTCCTCAGGGGAGACACAAACAGAAACTAGAAACTTTGGTGTAACTGCTTTCGTTTGCCTGGGAAACTCAAATGTACCTGCATTGTGCACCAAAAGTGTTTTTCTCGGCCGGAGCAGCTTTTTCTACCAAACGTCCAGCAATAGCTTCCAAACCAAAAGAGATAGTACTGAAAGACATAGCTGGCCTGAAACCTCCTCAGGGGAGACACAAACAGAAACTAGAAACTTTGGTGTAACTGCTTTCGTTTGCCTGGGAAACTCAAATGTACCTGCATGGTGCACCAAAAGTGTTTTTCTCGGCCGGAGAAGCTTTTTTATCCAAATATGCCAAACGTCCAGCAATAGCTTCCAAACCAAAAGAGATAGTACTGAAAGACATAGCTGGCCTGAAACCTCCTCAGGGGAGACACAAACAGAAACTAGAAACTTTGGTGTAACTGCTTTCGTTTGCCTGGGAAACTCAAATGTACCTGCATGGTGCACCAAAAGTGTTTTTCTCGGCCAGAGCAGCTTTTTCTACCAAACGTCCAGCAATAGCTTCCAAACCAAAAGAGATAGTACTGAAAGACATAGCTGGCCTGAAACCTCCTCAGGGGAGACACAAACAGAAACTAGAAACTTTGGTGTAACTGCTTTCGTTTGCCTGGGAAACTCAAATGTACCTGCATGGTGCACCAAAAGTGTTTTTCTCGGCCGGAGCAGCTTTTTCTACCAAACGTCCAGCAATAGCTTCCAAACCAAAAGAGATAGTACTGAAAGACATAGCTGGCCTGAAACCTCCTCAGGGGAGACACAAACAGAAACTAGAAACTTTGGTGTAACTGCTTTCGTTTGCCTGGGAAACTCAAATGTACCTGCATGGTGCACCAAAAGTGTTTTTCTCGGCCGGAGCAGCTTTTTCTACCAAACGTCCAGCAATACCTTCCAAACCAAAAGAGATAGTACTGAAAGACATAGCTGGCCTGAAACCTCCTCAGGGGAGACACAAACAGAAACTAGAAACTTTGGTGTAACTGCTTTCGTTTGCCTGGGAAACTCAAATGTACCTGCATGGTGCACCAAAAGTGTTTTTCTCGCCCGGAGAAGCTTTTTCTACCAAACGTCCAGCAATAGCTTCCAAACCAAAAGAGATAGTACTGAAAGACATAGCTGGCCTGAAACCTCCTCAGGGGAGACACAAACAGAAACTAGAAACTTTGGTGTAACTGCTTTCGTTTGCCTGGGAAACTCAAATGTACCTGCATGGTGCACCAAAAGTGTTTTTCTCGGCTGGAGAAGCTTTTTCTACCAAACATGCCAAACGTCCAGCAATAGCTTCCAAACCAAAAGAGATAGTACTGAAAGACATTGCTAGCCTGAAACCTCCTCAGGGGAGACACAAACAGAAACTAGAAACTTTGGTGTAACTGCTTTCGTTTGCCTGGGAAACTCAAATGTACCTGCATGGTGCACCAAAAGTGTTTTTCTCGGTCGGAGAAGCTTTTTCTACCAAACATGCCAAACGTCCAGCAATAGCTTCCAAACCAAAAGAGATAGTACTGAAAGACATTGCTAGCCTGAAACCTCCTCAGGGGAGACACAAACAGAAACTAGAAACTTTGGTGTAACTGCTTTCGTTTGCCTGGGAAACTCAAATGTACCTGCATGGTGCACCAAAAGTGTTTTTCTCGGCCGGAGCAGCTTTTTCTACCAAACGTCCAGCAATAGCTTCCAAACCAAAAGAGATAGTTCTGAAAGATATTGCTGGCCTGAAACCTCCTCAGGGGAGACACAAACAGAAACTAGAAACTTTGGTGTCACTGCTTTCGTTTGCCTGGGAAACTCAAATGTACCTGCATGGTGCACCAAAAGTGTTTTTCTCGGCCGGAGCAGCTTTTTCTACCAAACGTCCAGCAATAGCTTCCAAACCAAAAGAGATAGTACTGAAAGACATAGCTGGCCTGAAACCTCCTCAGGGGAGACACAAACAGAAACTAGAAACTTTGGTGTAACTGCTTTCGTTTGCCTGGGAAACTCAAATGTACCTGCATGGTGCACCAAAAGTGTTTTTCTCGGCCGGAGCAGCTTTTTCTACCAAACGTCCAGCAATAGCTTCCAAACCAAAAGAGATAGTACTGAAAGACATAGCTGGCCTGAAACCTCCTCAGGGGAGACACAAACAGAAACTAGAAACTTTGGTGTAACTGCTTTCGTTTGCCTGGGAAACTCAAATGTACCTGCATGGTGCACCAAAAGTGTTTTTCTCGGCCAGAGCAGCTTTTTCTACCAAACGTCCAGCAATAGCTTCCAAACCAAAAGAGATAGTTCTGAAAGATATTGCTGGCCTGAAACCTCCTCAGGGGAGACACAAACAGAAACTAGAAACTTTGGTGTAACTGCTTTCGTTTGCCTGGGAAACTCAAATGTACCTGCATGGTGCACCAAAAGTGTTTTTCTCGGCCGGAGAAGCTTTTTCTACCAAACGTCCAGCAATAGCTTCCAAACCAAAAGAGATAGTACTGAAAGACATAGCTGGCCTGAAACCTCCTCAGGGGAGACACAAACAGAAACTAGAAACTTTGGTGTAACTGCTTTCGTTTGCCTGGGAAACTCAAATGTACCTGCATGGTGCACCAAAAGTGTTTTTCTCGGCCGGAGAAGCTTTTTTATCCAAATATGCCAAACGTCCAGCAATAGCTTCCAAACCAAAAGAGATAGTACTGAAAGACATAGCTGGCCTGAAACCTCCTCAGGGGAGACACAAACAGAAACTAGAAACTTTGGTGTAACTGCTTTCGTTTGCCTGGGAAACTCAAATGTACCTGCATGGTGCACCAAAAGTGTTTTTCTCGGCCAGAGCAGCTTTTTCTACCAAACGTCCAGCAATAGCTTCCAAACCAAAAGAGATAATACTGAAAGACATAGCTGGCCTGAAACCTCCTCAGGGGAGACACAAACAGAAACTAGAAACTTTGGTGTAACTGCTTTCGTTTGCCTGGGAAACTCAAATGTACCTGCATGGTGCACCAAAAGTGTTTTTCTCGGCCGGAGCAGCTTTTTCTACCAAACGTCCAGCAATAGCTTCCAAACCAAAAGAGATAGTACTGAAAGACATAGCTGGCCTGAAACCTCCTCAGGGGAGACACAAACAGAAACTAGAAACTTTGGTGTAACTGCTTTCGTTTGCCTGGGAAACTCAAATGTACCTGCATGGTGCACCAAAAGTGTTTTTCTCGGCCGGAGCAGCTTTTTCTACCAAACGTCCAGCAATAGCTTCCAAACCAAAAGAGATAGTACTGAAAGACATAGCTGGCCTGAAACCTCCTCAGGGGAGACACAAACAGAAACTAGAAACTTTGGTGTAACTGTTTTCGTTTGCCTGGGAAACTCAAATGTACCTGCATGGTGCACCAAAAGTGTTTTTCTCGGCCGGAGAAGCTTTTTCTACCAAACGTCCAGCAATAGCTTCCAAACCAAAAGAGATAGTACTGAAAGACATAGCTGGCCTGAAACCACCTCAGGGGAGACACAAACAGAAACTAGAAACTTTGGTGTAACTGCTTTCGTTTGCCTGGGAAACTCAAATGTACCTGCATGGTGCACCAAAAGTGTTTTTCTCGGCCAGAGCAGCTTTTTCTACCAAACGTCCAGCAATAGCTTCCAAACCAAAAGAGATAGTACTGAAAGACATAGCTGGCCTGAAACCTCCTCAGGGGAGACACAAACAGAAACTAGAAACTTTGGTGTAACTGCTTTCGTTTGCCTGGGAAACTCAAATGTACCTGCATGGTGCACCAAAAGTGTTTTTCTCGGCCAGAGCAGCTTTTTCTACCAAACGTCCAGCAATAGCTTCCAAACCAAAAGAGATAATACTGAAAGACATAGCTGGCCTGAAACCTCCTCAGGGGAGACACAAACAGAAACTAGAAACTTTGGTGTAACTGCTTTCGTTTGCCTGGGAAACTCAAATGTACCTGCATGGTGCACCAAAAGTGTTTTTCTCGGCCGGAGCAGCTTTTTCTACCAAACGTCCAGCAATAGCTTCCAAACCAAAAGAGATAGTACTGAAAGACATAGCTGGCCTGAAACCTCCTCAGGGGAGACACAAACAGAAACTAGAAACTTTGGTGTAACTGCTTTCGTTTGCCTGGGAAACTCAAATGTACCTGCATGGTGCACCAAAAGTGTTTTTCTCGGCCGGAGCAGCTTTTTCTACCAAACGTCCAGCAATAGCTTCCAAACCAAAAGAGATAGTACTGAAAGACATAGCTGGCCTGAAACCTCCTCAGGGGAGACACAAACAGAAACTAGAAACTTTGGTGTAACTGTTTTCGTTTGCCTGGGAAACTCAAATGTACCTGCATGGTGCACCAAAAGTGTTTTTCTCGGCCGGAGAAGCTTTTTCTACCAAACGTCCAGCAATAGCTTCCAAACCAAAAGAGATAGTACTGAAAGACATAGCTGGCCTGAAACCACCTCAGGGGAGACACAAACAGAAACTAGAAACTTTGGTGTAACTGCTTTCGTTTGCCTGGGAAACTCAAATGTACCTGCATGGTGCACCAAAAGTGTTTTTCTCGGCCAGAGCAGCTTTTTCTACCAAACGTCCAGCAATAGCTTCCAAACCAAAAGAGATAGTACTGAAAGACATAGCTGGCCTGAAACCTCCTCAGGGGAGACACAAACAGAAACTAGAAACTTTGGTGTAACTGCTTTCGTTTGCCTGGGAAACTCAAATGTACCTGCATGGTGCACCAAAAGTGTTTTTCTCGGCCGGAGCAGCTTTTTCTACCAAACGTCCAGCAATAGCTTCCAAACCAAAAGAGATAGTACTGAAAGACATAGCTGGCCTGAAACCTCCTCAGGGGAGACACAAACAGAAACTAGAAACTTTGGTGTAACTGCTTTCGTTTGCCTGGGAAACTCAAATGTACCTGCATGGTGCACCAAAAGTGTTTTTCTCGGCCGGAGCAGCTTTTTCTACCAAACGTCCAGCAATAGCTTCCAAACCAAAAGAGATAGTACTGAAAGACATAGCTGGCCTGAAACCTCCTCAGGGGAGACACAAACAGAAACTAGAAACTTTGGTGTAACTGCTTTCGTTTGCCTGGGAAACTCAAATGTACCTGCATGGTGCACCAAAAGTGTTTTTCTCGGTCGGAGATGCTTTTTCTACCAAACATGCCAAACGTCCAGCAATAGCTTACAAACCAAAAGAGATAGTACTGAAAGACATTGCTAGCCTGAAACCTCCTCAGGGGAGACACAAACAGAAACTAGAAACTTTGGTGTAACTGCTTTCGTTTGCCTGGGAAACTCAAATGTACCTGCATGGTGCACCAAAAGTGTTTTTCTCGGCCGGAGAAGCTTGTTCTACCAAACGTCCAGCAATAGCTTCCAAACCAAAAGAGATAGTACTGAAAGACATAGCTGGCCTGAAACCTCCTCAGGGGAGACACAAACAGAAACTAGAAACTTTGGTGTAACTGCTTTCGTTTGCCTGGGAAACTCAAATGTTCCTGCATGGTGCACCAAAAGTGTTTTTCTCGGCCGGAGCAGCTTTTTCTACCAAACGTCAGCAATAGCTTCCAAACCAAAAGAGATAGTTCTGAAAGATATTGCTGGCCTGAAACCTCCTCAGGGGAGACACAAACAGAAACTAGAAACTTTGGTGTAACTGCTTTCGTTTGCCTGGGAAACTCAAATGTACCTGCATGGTGCACCAAAAGTGTTTTTCTCGGCCGGAGCAGCTTTTTCTACCAAACGTCCAGCAATAGCTTCCAAACCAAAAGAGATAGTACTGAAAGACATAGCTGGCCTGAAACCTCCTCAGGGGAGACACAAACAGAAACTAGAAACTTTGGTGTCACTGCTTTCGTTTGCCTGGGAAACTCAAATGTACCTGCATGGTGCACCAAAAGTGTTTTTCTCGGCCAGAGCAGCTTTTTCTACCAAACGTCCAGCAATAGCTTCCAAACCAAAAGAGATAGTACTGAAAGACATAGCTGGCCTGAAACCTCCTCAGGGGAGACACAAACAGAAACTAGAAACTTTGGTGTAACTGCTTTCTTTTGCCTGGGAAACTCAAATGTACCTGCATGGTGCACCAAAAGTGTTTTTCTCGGTCGGAGTAGCTTTTTCTACCAAACATGCCAAACGTCCAGCAATAGCTTCCAAACCAAAAGAGATAGTACTGAAAGACATTGCTAGCCTGAAACCTCCTCAGGGGAGACACAAACAGAAATTAGAAACTTTGGTGTAACTGCTTTCGTTTGCCTGGGAAACTCAAATGTACCTGCATGGTGCACCAAAAGTGTTTTTCTCGGCCGGAGCAGCTTTTTCTACCAAACGTCCAGCAATAGCTTCCAAACCAAAAGAGATAGTACTGAAAGACATAGCTGGCCTGAAACCTCCTCAGGGGAGACACAAACAGAAACTAGAAACTTTGGTGTAACTGCTTTCGTTTGCCTGGGAAACTCAAATGTACTTGCATGGTGCACCAAAAGTGTTTTTCTCGGCCGGAGAAGCTTTTTTATCCAAATATGCCAAACGTCCAGCAATAGCTTCCAAACCAAAAGAGATAGTACTGAAAGACATAGCTGGCCTGAAACCTCCTCAGGGGAGACACAAACAGAAACTAGAAACTTTGGTGTAACTGCTTTCGTTTGCCTGGGAAACTCAAATGTACCTGCTGGGTGCACCAAAAGTGTTTTTCTCGGCCAGAGCAGCTTTTTCTACCAAACGTCCAGCAATAGCTTCCAAACCAAAAGAGATAGTACTGAAAGCATAGGTGGCCTGAAACCTCCTCAGGGGAGACACAAACAGAAACTAGAAACTTTGGTGTAACTGCTTTCGTTTGCCTGGGAAACTCAAATGTACCTGCATGGTGCACCAAAAGTGTTTTTCTCGGCCGGAGCAGCTTTTTCTACCAAACGTCCAGCAATAGCTTCCAAACCAAAAGAGATAGTACTGAAAGACATAGCTGGCCTGAAACCTCCTCAGGGGAGACACAAACAGAAACTAGAAACTTTGGTGTAACTGCTTTCGTTTGCCTGGGAAACTCAAATGTACCTGCATGGTGCACCAAAAGTGTTTTTCTCGGCCGGAGCAGCTTTTTCTACCAAACGTCCAGCAATAGCTTCCAAACCAAAAGAGATAGTACTGAAAGACATAGCTGGCCTGAAACCTCCTCAGGGGAGACACAAACAGAAACTAGAAACTTTGGTGTAACTGTTTTCGTTTGCCTGGGAAACTCAAATGTACCTGCATGGTGCACCAAAAGTGTTTTTCTCGGCCGGAGAAGCTTTTTCTACCAAACGTCCAGCAATAGCTTCCAAACCAAAAGAGATAGTACTGAAAGACAGAGCTGGCCTGAAACCACCTCAGGGGAGACACAAACAGAAACTAGAAACTTTGGTGTAACTGCTTTCGTTTGCCTGGGAAACTCAAATGTACCTGCATGGTGCACCAAAAGTGTTTTTCTCGGCCAGAGCAGCTTTTTCTACCAAACGTCCAGCAATAGCTTCCAAACCAAAAGAGATAGTACTGAAAGACATAGCTGGCCTGAAACCTCCTCAGGGGAGACACAAACAGAAACTAGAAACTTTGGTGTCACTGCTTTCGTTTGCCTGGGAAACTCAAATGTACCTGCATGGTGCACCAAAAGTGTTTTTCTCGGCCGGAGCAGCTTTTTCTACCAAACGTCCAGCAATAGCTTCCAAACCAAAAGAGATAGTACTGAAAGACATAGCTGGCCTGAAACCTCCTCAGGGGAGACACAAACAGAAACTAGAAACTTTGGTGTAACTGCTTTCGTTTGCCTGGGAAACTCAAATGTACCTGCATGGTGCACCAAAAGTGTTTTTCACGGCCAGAGCAGCTTTTTCTACCAAACGTCCAGCAATAGCTTCCAAACCAAAAGAGATAGTACTGAAAGACATAGCTGGCCTGAAACCTCCTCAGGGGAGACACAAACAGAAACTAGAAACTTTGGTGTAACTGCTTTCGTTTGCCTGGGAAACTCAAATGTACCTGCATGGTGCACCAAAAGTGTTTTTCTCGGCTAGAGCAGCTTTTTCTACCAAACGTCCAGCAATAGCTTCCAAACCAAAAGAGATAGTACTGAAAGACATAGCTGGCCTGAAACCTCCTCAGGGGAGACACAAACAGAAACTAGAAACTTTGGTGTAACTGCTTTCGTTTGCCTGGGAAACTCAAATGTACCTGCATGGTGCACCAAAAGTGTTTTTCTCGGCCGGAGCAGCTTTTTCTACCAAACGTCCAGCAATAGCTTCCAAACCAAAAGAGATAGTACTGAAAGACATAGCTGGCCTGAAACCTCCTCAGGGGAGACACAAACAGAAACTAGAAACTTTGGTGTAACTGCTTTCGTTTGCCTGGGAAACTCAAATGTACCTGCATGGTGCACCAAAAGTGTTTTTCTCGGCCGGAGCAGCTTTTTCTACCAAACGTCCAGCAATAGCTTCCAAACCAAAAGAGATAGTACTGAAAGACATAGCTGGCCTGAAACCTCCTCAGGGGAGACACAAACAGAAACTAGAAACTTTGGTGTAACTGCTTTCGTTTGCCTGGGAAACTCAAATGTACCTGCATGGTGCACCAAAAGTGTTTTTCTCGGTCGGAGATGCTTTTTCTACCAAACGTGCCAAACGTCCAGCAATAGCTTCCAAACCAAAAGAGATAGTACTGAAAGACATTGCTAGCCTGAAACCTCCTCAGGGGAGACACAAACAGAAACTAGAAACTTTGGTGTAACTGCTTTCGTTTGCCTGGGAAACTCAAATGTACCTGCATGGTGCACCAAAAGTGTTTTTCTCGGCCGGAGAAGCTTGTTCTACCAAACGTCCAGCAATAGCTTCCAAACCAAAAGAGATAGTACTGAAAGACATAGCTGGCCTGAAACCTCCTCAGGGGAGACACAAACAGAAACTAGAAACTTTGGTGTAACTGCTTTCGTTTGCCTGGGAAACTCAAATGTACCTGCATGGTGCACCAAAAGTGTTTTTCTCGGCCAGAGCAGCTTTTTCTACCAAACGTCCAGCAATAGCTTCCAAACCAAAAGAGATAGTTCTGAAAGATATTGCTGGCCTGAAACCTCCTCAGGGGAGACACAAACAGAAACTAGAAACTTTGGTGTCACTGCTTTCGTTTGCCTGGGAAACTCAAATGTACCTGCATGGTGCACCAAAAGTGTTTTTCTCGGCCGGAGAAGATTTTCTACCAAACGTCCAGCAATAGCTTCCAAACCAAAAGAGATAGTACTGAAAGACATAGCTGGCCTGAAACCTCCTCAGGGGAGACACAAACAGAAACTAGAAACTTTGGTGTAACTGCTTTCGTTTGCCTGGGAAACTCAAATGTACCTGCATGGTGCACCAAAAGTGTTTTTCTCGGCCAGAGCAGCTTTTTCTACCAAACGTCCAGCAATAGCTTCCAAACCAAAAGAGATAGTTCTGAAAGATATTGCTGGCCTGAAACCTCCTCAGGGGAGACACAAACAGAAACTAGAAACTTTGGTGTAACTGCTTTCGTTTGCCTGGGAAACTCAAATGTACCTGCATGGTGCACCAAAAGTGTTTTTCTCGGCCGGAGAAGCTTGTTCTACCAAACGTCCAGCAATAGCTTCCAAACCAAAAGAGATAGTACTGAAAGACATAGCTGGCCTGAAACCTCCTCAGGGGAGACACAAACAGAAACTAGAAACTTTGGTGTAACTGCTTTCGTTTGCCTGGGAAACTCAAATGTACCTGCATGGTGCACCAAAAGTGTTTTTCTCGGCTGGAGAAGCTTTTTCTACCAAACATGCCAAACGTCCAGCAATAGCTTCCAAACCAAAAGAGATAGTACTGAAAGACATTGCTAGCCTGAAACCTCCTCAGGGGAGACACAAACAGAAACTAGAAACTTTGGTGTAACTGCTTTCGTTTGCCTGGGAAACTCAAATGTACCTGCATGGTGCACCAAAAGTGTTTTTCTCGGCCGGAGCAGCTTTTTCTACCAAACGTCCAGCAATAGCTTCCAAACCAAAAGAGATAGTACTGAAAGACATAGCTGGCCTGAAACCTCCTCAGGGGAGACACAAACAGAAACTAGAAACTTTGGTGTAACTGCTTTCGTTTGCCTGGGAAACTCAAATGTACCTGCATGGTGCACCAAAAGTGTTTTTCTCGGCCAGAGCAGCTTTTTCTACCAAACGTCCAGCAATAGCTTCCAAACCAAAAGAGATAGTTCTGAAAGATATTGCTGGCCTGAAACCTCCTCAGGGGAGACACAAACAGAAACTAGAAACTTTGGTGTAACTGCTTTCGTTTGCCTGGGAAACTCAAATGTACCTGCATGGTGCACCAAAAGTGTTTTTCTCGGCCGGAGAAGATTTTCTACCAAACGTCCAGCAATAGCTTCCAAACCAAAAGAGATAGTACTGAAAGACATAGCTGGCCTGAAACCTCCTCAGGGGAGACACAAACAGAAACTAGAAACTTTGGTGTAACTGCTTTCGTTTGCCTGGGAAACTCAAATGTACCTGCATGGTGCACCAAAAGTGTTTTTCTCGGCCGGAGAAGCTTTTTCTACCAAATATGCCAAACGTCCAGCAATAGCTTCCAAACCAAAAGAGATAGTACTGAAAGACATAGCTGGCCTGAAACCTCCTCAGGGGAGACACAAACAGAAACTAGAAACTTTGGTGTAACTGCTTTCGTTTGCCTGGGAAACTCAAATGTACCTGCATGGTGCACCAAAAGTGTTTTTCTCGGCCGGAGCAGCTTTTTCTACCAAACGTCCAGCAATAGCTTCCAAACCAAAAGAGATAGTACTGAAAGACATAGCTGGCCTGAAACCTCCTCAGGGGAGACACAAACAGAAACTAGAAACTTTGGTGTAACTGCTTTCGTTTGCCTGGGAAACTCAAATGTACCTGCATGGTGCACCAAAAGTGTTTTTCTCGGTCGGAGTAGCTTTTTCTACCAAACATGCCAAACGTCCAGCAATAGCTTCCAAACCAAAAGAGATAGTACTGAAAGACATTGCTAGCCTGAAACCTCCTCAGGGGAGACACAAACAGAAATTAGAAACTTTGGTGTAACTGCTTTCGTTTGCCTGGGAAACTCAAATGTACCTGCATGGTGCACCAAAAGTGTTTTTCTCGGCCGGAGCAGCTTTTTTATCCAAATATGCCAAACGTCCAGCAATAGCTTCCAAACCAAAAGAGATAGTACTGAAAGACATAGCTGGCCTGAAACCTCCTCAGGGGAGACACAAACAGAAACTAGAAACTTTGGTGTAACTGCTTTCGTTTGCCTGGGAAACTCAAATGTACCTGCATGGTGCACCAAAAGTGTTTTTCTCGGCCAGAGCAGCTTTTTCTACCAAACGTCCAGCAATAGCTTCCAAACCAAAAGAGATAGTACTGAAAGACATAGCTGGCCTGAAACCTCCTCAGGGGAGACACAAACAGAAACTAGAAACTTTGGTGTCACTGCTTTCGTTTGCCTGGGAAACTCAAATGTACCTGCATGGTGCACCAAAAGTGTTTTTCTCGGCCGGAGCAGCTTTTTCTACCAAACGTCCAGCAATAGCTTCCAAACCAAAAGAGATAGTACTGAAAGACATAGCTGGCCTCAAACCTCCTCAGGGGAGACACAAACAGAAACTAGAAACTTTGGTGTAACTGCTTTCGTTTGCCTGGGAAACTCAAATGTACCTGCATGGTGCACCAAAAGTGTTTTTCTCGGCCGGAGAAGCTTTTTCTACCAAACGTCCAGCAATAGCTTCCAAACCAAAAGAGATAGTACTGAAAGACATAGCTGGCCTGAAACCTCCTCAGGGGAGACACAAACAGAAACTAGAAACTTTGGTGTAACTGCTTTCGTTTGCCTGGGAAACTCAAATGTACCTGCATGGTGCACCAAAAGTGTTTTTCTCGGCCGGAGCAGCTTTTTCTACCAAACGTCCAGCAATAGCTTCCAAACCAAAAGAGATAGTACTGAAAGACATAGCTGGCCTGAAACCTCCTCAGGGGAGACACAAACAGAAACTAGAAACTTTGGTGTAACTGCTTTCGTTTGCCTGGGAAACTCAAATGTACCTGCATGGTGCACCAAAAGTGTTTTTCTCGGTCGGAGATGCTTTTTCTACCAAACGTGCCAAACGTCCAGCAATAGCTTCCAAACCAAAAGAGATAGTACTGAAAGACATTGCTAGCCTGAAACGTCCTCAGGGGAGACACAAACAGAAACTAGAAACTTTGGTGTAACTGCTTTCGTTTGCCTGGGAAACTCAAATGTACCTGCATGGTGCACCAAAAGTGTTTTTCTCGGCCGGAGCAGCTTTTTCTACCAAACGTCCAGCAATAGCTTCCAAACCAAAAGAGATAGTACTGAAAGACATAGCTGGCCTGAAACCTCCTCAGGGGAGACACAAACAGAAACTAGAAACTTTGGTGTAACTGCTTTCGTTTGCCTGGGAAACTCAAATGTACCTGCATGGTGCACCAAAAGTGTTTTTCTCGGCCGGAGCAGCTTTTTCTACCAAACGTCCAGCAATAGCTTCCAAACCAAAAGAGATAGTACTGAAAGACATAGCTGGCCTGAAACCTCCTCAGGGGAGACACAAACAGAAACTAGAAACTTTGGTGTAACTGCTTTCGTTTGCCTGGGAAACTCAAATGTACCTGCATGGTGCACCAAAAGTGTTTTTCTCGGCCAGAGCAGCTTTTTCTACCAAACGTCCAGCAATAGCTTCCAAACCAAAAGAGATAGTTCTGAAAGATATTGCTGGCCTGAAACCTCCTCAGGGGAGACACAAACAGAAACTAGAAACTTTGGTGTAACTGCTTTCGTTTGCCTGGGAAACTCAAATGTACCTGCATGGTGCACCAAAAGTCTTTTTCTCGGCCGGAGAAGCTTGTTCTACCAAACGTCCAGCAATAGCTTCCAAATCAAAAGAGATAGTACTGAAAGACATAGCTGGCCTGAAACCTCCTCAGGGGAGACACAAACAGAAACTAGAAACTTTGGTGTAACTGCTTTCGTTTGCCTGGGAAACTCAAATGTACCTGCATGGTGCACCAAAAGTGTTTTTCTCGGCTGGAGAAGCTTTTTCTACCAAACATGCCAAACGTCCAGCAATAGCTTCCAAACCAAAAGAGATAGTACTGAAAGACATTGCTAGCCTGAAACCTCCTCAGGGGAGACACAAACAGAAACTAGAAACTTTGGTGTAACTGCTTTCGTTTGCCTGGGAAACTCAAATGTACCTGCATGGTGCACCAAAAGTGTTTTTCTCGGCCGGAGCAGCTTTTTCTACCAAACGTCCAGCAATAGCTTCCAAACCAAAAGAGATAGTACTGAAAGACATAGCTGGCCTGAAACCTCCTCAGGGGAGACACAAACAGAAACTAGAAACTTTGGTGTAACTGCTTTCGTTTGCCTGGGAAACTCAAATGTACCTGCATGGTGCACCAAAAGTGTTTTTCTCGGCCGGAGAAGCTTGTTCTACCAAACGTCCAGCAATAGCTTCCAAACCAAAAGAGATAGTACTGAAAGACATAGCTGGCCTGAAACCTCCTCAGGGGAGACACAAACAGAAACTAGAAACTTTGGTGTAACTGCTTTCGTTTGCCTGGGAAACTCAAATGTACCTGCATGGTGCACCAAAAGTGTTTTTCTCGGCCGGAGCAGCTTTTTCTACCAAACGTCCAGCAATAGCTTCCAAACCAAAAGAGATAGTACTGAAAGACATTGCTAGCCTGAAACCTCCTCAGGGGAGACACAAACAGAAACTAGAAACTTTGGTGTAACTGCTTTTGTTTGCCTGGGAAACTCAAATGTACCTGCATGGTGCACCAAAAGTGTTTTTCTCGGCCGGAGAAGCTTTTTCTACCAAACGTCCAGCAATAGCTTCCAAACCAAAAGAGATAGTACTGAAAGACATAGCTGGCCTGAAACCTCCTCAGGGGAGACACAAACAGAAACTAGAAACTTTGGTGTAACTGCTTTCGTTTGCCTGGGAAACTCAAATGTACTTGCATGGTGCACCAAAAGTGTTTTTCTCGGCCGGAGAAGCTTTTTCTACCAAATATGCCAAACGTCCAGCAATAGCTTCCAAACCAAAAGAGATAGTACTGAAAGACATAGCTGGCCTGAAACCTCCTCAGGGGAGACACAAACAGAAACTAGAAACTTTGGTGTAACTGCTTTCGTTTGCCTGGGAAACTCAAATGTACCTGCATGGTGCACCAAAAGTGTTTTTCTCGGCCAGAGCAGCTTTTTCTACCAAACGTCCAGCAATAGCTTCCAAACCAAAAGAGATAGTTCTGAAAGATATTGCTGGCCTGAAACCTCCTCAGGGGAGACACAAACAGAAACTAGAAACTTTGGTGTAACTGCTTTCGTTTGCCTGGGAAACTCAAATGTACCTGCATGGTGCACCAAAAGTGTTTTTCTCGGCCGGAGAAGCTTGTTCTACCAAACGTCCAGCAATAGCTTCCAAACCAAAAGAGATAGTACTGAAAGACATAGCTGGCCTGAAACCTCCTCAGGGGAGACACAAACAGAAACTAGAAACTTTGGTGTAACTGCTTTCGTTTGCCTGGGAAACTCAAATGTACCTGCATGGTGCACCAAAAGTGTTTTTCTCGGCTGGAGAAGCTTTTTCTACCAAACATGCCAAACGTCCAGCAATAGCTTCCAAACCAAAAGAGATAGTACTGAAAGACATTGCTAGCCTGAAACCTCCTCAGGGGAGACACAAACAGAAACTAGAAACTTTGGTGTAACTGCTTTCGTTTGCCTGGGAAACTCAAATGTACCTGCATGGTGCACCAAAAGTGTTTTTCTCGGTCGGAGAAGCTTTTTCTACCAAACATGCCAAACGTCCAGCAATAGCTTCCAAACCAAAAGAGAT
Source organism: Laterallus jamaicensis coturniculus (assembly GCA_022605575.1). Taxonomy (NCBI): domain Eukaryota; kingdom Metazoa; phylum Chordata; class Aves; order Gruiformes; family Rallidae; genus Laterallus; species Laterallus jamaicensis. The sequence continues at coordinate 44,896,950 of JAKCOX010000004.1, read as the reverse complement.
AGTACTGAAAGACATTGCTAGCCTGAAACCTCCTCAGGGGAGACACAAACAGAAACTAGAAACTTTGGTGTAACTGCTTTCGTTTGCCTGGGAAACTCAAATGTACCTGCATGGTGCACCAAAAGTGTTTTTCTCGGCCGGAGCAGCTTTTTCTACCAAACGTCCAGCAATAGCTTCCAAACCAAAAGAGATAGTACTGAAAGACATAGCTGGCCTGAAACCTCCTCAGGGGAGACACAAACAGAAACTAGAAACTTTGGTGTAACTGCTTTCGTTTGCCTGGGAAACTCAAATGTACCTGCATGGTGCACCAAAAGTGTTTTTCCTCGGCTGGAGAAGCTTTTTCTACCAAACGTCCAGCAATAGCTTCCAAACCAAAAGAGATAGTACTGAAAGACATAGCTGGCCTGAAACCTCCTCAGGGGAGACACAAACAGAAACTAGAAACTTTGGTGTAACTGCTTTCGTTTGCCTGGGAAACTCAAATGTACCTGCATGGTGCACCAAAAGTGTTTTTCTCGGCCGGAGCAGCTTTTTCTACCAAACGTCCAGCAATAGCTTCCAAACCAAAAGAGATAGTACTGAAAGACATAGCTGGCCTGAAACCTCCTCAGGGGAGACACAAACAGAAACTAGAAACTTTGGTGTAACTGCTTTCGTTTGCCTGGGAAACTCAAATGTACCTGCATGGTGCACCAAAAGTGTTTTTCTCGGCCAGAGCAGCTTTTTCTACCAAACGTCCAGCAATAGCTTCCAAACCAAAAGAGATAGTTCTGAAAGATATTGCTGGCCTGAAACCTCCTCAGGGGAGACACAAACAGAAACTAGAAACTTTGGTGTAACTGCTTTCGTTTGCCTGGGAAACTCAAATGTACCTGCATGGTGCACCAAAAGTGTTTTTCTCGGCCAGAGCAGCTTTTTCTACCAAACGTCCAGCAATAGCTTCCAAACCAAAAGAGATAGTACTGAAAGACATAGCTGGCCTTAAACCTCCTCGGGGGAGACACAAACAGAAACTAGAAACTTTGGTGTAACTGCTTTCGTTTGCCTGGGAAACTCAAATGTACCTGCATGGTGCACCAAAAGTGTTTTTCTCGGCCGGAGCAGCTTTTTCTACCAAACGTCCAGCAATAGCTTCCAAACCAAAAGAGATAGTACTGAAAGACATAGCTGGCCTGAAACCTCCTCAGGGGAGACACAAACAGAAACTAGAAACTTTGGTGTAACTGCTTTCGTTTGCCTGGGAAACTCAAATGTACCTGCATGGTGCACCAAAAGTGTTTTTCTCGGCCGGAGCAGCTTTTTCTACCAAACGTCCAGCAATAGCTTCCAAACCAAAAGAGATAGTACTGAAAGACATAGCTGGCCTGAAACCTCCTCAGGGGAGACACAAACAGAAACTAGAAACTTTGGTGTAACTGCTTTCGTTTGCCTGGGAAACTCAAATGTACCTGCATGGTGAACCAAAAGTGTTTTTCTCGGCCGGAGAAGCTTTTTCTACCAAACGTCCAGCAATAGCTTCCAAACCAAAAGAGATAGTACTGAAAGACATAGCTGGCCTGAAACCTCCTCAGGGGAGACACAAACAGAAACTAGAAACTTTGGTGTAACTGCTTTCGTTTGCCTGGGAAACTCAAATGTACCTGCATGGTGCACCAAAAGTGTTTTTCTCGGCCGGAGCAGCTTTTTCTACCAAACGTCCAGCAATAGCTTCCAAACCAAAAGAGATAGTACTGAAAGACATAGCTGGCCTGAAACCTCCTCAGGGGAGACACAAACAGAAACTAGAAACTTTGGTGTAACTGCTTTCGTTTGCCTGGGAAACTCAAATGTACCTGCATGGTGCACCAAAAGTGTTTTTCTCGGTCGGAGATGCTTTTTCTACCAAACATGCCAAAAGTCCAGCAATAGCTTCCAAACCAAAAGAGATAGTACTGAAAGACATTGCTAGCCTGAAACCTCCTCAGGGGAGACACAAACAGAAACTAGAAACTTTGGTGTAACTGCTTTCGTTTGCCTGGGAAACTCAAATGTACCTGCATGGTGCACCAAAAGTGTTTTTCTCGGCCGGAGCAGCTTTTTCTACCAAACGTCCAGCAATAGCTTCCAAACCAAAAGAGATAGTACTGAAAGACATAGCTGGCCTGAAACCTCCTCAGGGGAGACACAAACAGAAACTAGAAACTTTGGTGTAACTGCTTTCGTTTGCCTGGGAAACTCAAATGTACCTGCATGGTGCACCAAAAGTGTTTTTCTCGGCCAGAGCAGCTTTTTCTACCAAACGTCCAGCAATAGCTTCCAAACCAAAAGAGATAGTTCTGAAAGATATTGCTGGCCTGAAACCTCCTCAGGGGAGACACAAACAGAAACTAGAAACTTTGGTGTAACTGCTTTCGTTTGCCTGGGAAACTCAAATGTACCTGCATGGTGCACCAAAAGTGTTTTTCTCGGCCGGAGAAGCTTGTTCTACCAAACGTCCAGCAATAGCTTCCAAACCAAAAGAGATAGTACTGAAAGACATAGCTGGCCTGAAACCTCCTCAGGGGAGACACAAACAGAAACTAGAAACTTTGGTGTAACTGCTTTCGTTTGCCTGGGAAACTCAAATGTACCTGCATGGTGCACCAAAAGTGTTTTTCTCGGCTGGAGAATCTTTTTCTACCAAACATGCCAAACGTCCAGCAATAGATTCCAAACCAAAAGAGATAGTACTGAAAGACATTGCTAGCCTGAAACCTCCTCAGGGGAGACACAAACAGAAACTAGAAACTTTGGTGTAACTGCTTTCGTTTGCCTGGGAAACTCAAATGTACCTGCATGGTGCACCAAAAGTGTTTTTCTCGGCCGGAGCAGCTTTTTCTACCAAACGTCCAGCAATAGCTTCCAAACCAAAAGAGATAGTACTGAAAGACATAGCTGGCCTGAAACCTCCTCAGGGGAGACACAAACAGAAACTAGAAACTTTGGTGTAACTGCTTTCGTTTGCCTGGGAAACTCAAATGTACCTGCATGGTGCACCAAAAGTGTTTTTCTCGGCCGGAGCAGCTTTTTCTACCAAACGTCCAGCAATAGCTTCCAAACCAAAAGAGATAGTACTGAAAGACATAGCTGGCCTGAAACCTCCTCAGGGGAGACACAAACAGAAACTAGAAACTTTGGTGTATCTGCTTTCGTTTGCCTGGGAAACTCAAATGTACCTGCATGGTGCACCAAAAGTGTTTTTCTCGGCCAGAGCAGCTTTTTCTACCAAACGTCCAGCAATAGCTTCCAAACCAAAAGAGATAGTACTGAAAGACATAGCTGGCCTCAAACCTCCTCAGGGGAGACACAAACAGAAACTAGAAACTTTGGTGTAACTGCTTTCGTTTGCCTGGGAAACTCAAATGTACCTGCATGGTGCACCAAAAGTGTTTTTCTCGGCCAGAGCAGCTTTTTCTACCAAACGTCCAGCAATAGCTTCCAAACCAAAAGAGATAGTTCTGAAAGATATTGCTGGCCTGAAACCTCCTCAGGGGAGACACAAACAGAAACTAGAAACTTTGGTGTAACTGGTTTCGTTTGCCTGGGAAACTCAAATGTACCTGCATGGTGCACCAAAAGTGTTTTTCTCGGCCGGAGCAGCTTTTTCTACCAAACGTCCAGCAATAGCTTCCAAACCAAAAGAGATAGTACTGAAAGACATTGCTAGCCTGAAACCTCCTCAGGGGAGACACAAACAGAAATTAGAAACTTTGGTGTAACTGCTTTCGTTTGCCTGGGAAACTCAAATGTACCTGCATGGTGCACCAAAAGTGTTTTTCTCGGCCGGAGAAGCTTTTTCTACCAAACGTCCAGCAATAGCTTCCAAACCAAAAGAGATAGTACTGAAAGACATAGCTGGCCTGAAACCTCCTCAGGGGAGACACAAACAGAAACTAGAAACTTTGGTGTAACTGCTTTCGTTTGCCTGGGAAACTCAAATGTACTTGCATGGTGCACCAAAAGTGTTTTTCTCGGCCGGAGAAGCTTTTTCTACCAAATATGCCAAACGTCCAGCAATAGCTTCCAAACCAAAAGAGATAGTACTGAAAGACATAGCTGGCCTGAAACCTCCTCAGGGGAGACACAAACAGAAACTAGAAACTTTGGTGTAACTGCTTTCGTTTGCCTGGGAAACTCAAATGTACCTGCATGGTGCACCAAAAGTGTTTTTCTCGGCCGGAGCAGCTTTTTCTACCAAACGTCCAGCAATAGCTTCCAAACCAAAAGAGATAGTACTGAAAGACATAGCTGGCCTGAAACCTCCTCAGGGGAGACACAAACAGAAACTAGAAACTTTGGTGTAACTGCTTTCGTTTGCCTGGGAAACTCAAATGTACCTGCATGGTGCACCAAAAGTGTTTTTCTCGGCCGGAGCAGCTTTTTCTACCAAACGTCCAGCAATAGCTTCCAAACCAAAAGAGATAGTACTGAAAGACATAGCTGGCCTGAAACCTCCTCAGGGGAGACACAAACAGAAACTAGAAACTTTGGTGTAACTGCTTTCGTTTGCCTGGGAAACTCAAATGTACCTGCATGGTGCACCAAAAGTGTTTTTCTCGGCCGGAGCAGCTTTTTCTACCAAACGTCCAGCAATAGCTTCCAAACCAAAAGAGATAGTACTGAAAGACATAGCTGGCCTGAAACCTCCTCAGGGGAGACACAAACAGAAACTAGAAACTTTGGTGTAACTGCTTTCGTTTGCCTGGGAAACTCAAATGTACCTGCATGGTGCACCAAAAGTGTTTTTCTCGGCCGGAGCAGCTTTTTCTACCAAACGTCCAGCAATAGCTTCCAAACCAAAAGAGATAGTACTGAAAGACATAGCTGGCCTGAAACCTCCTCAGGGGAGACACAAACAGAAACTAGAAACTTTGGTGTAACTGCTTTCGTTTGCCTGGGAAACTCAAATGTACCTGCATGGTGCACCAAAAGTGTTTTTCTCGGCCGGAGCAGCTTTTTCTACCAAACGTCCAGCAATAGCTTCCAAACCAAAAGAGATAGTACTGAAAGACATAGCTGGCCTGAAACCTCCTCAGGGGAGACACAAACAGAAACTAGAAACTTTGGTGTAACTGCTTTCGTTTGCCTGGGAAACTCAAATGTACCTGCATGGTGCACCAAAAGTGTTTTTCTCGGCCAGAGCAGCTTTTTCTACCAAACGTCCAGCAATAGCTTCCAAACCAAAAGAGATAGTACTGAAAGACATAGCTGGCCTGAAACCTCCTCAGGGGAGACACAAACAGAAACTAGAAACTTTGGTGTAACTGCTTTCGTTTGCCTGGGAAACTCAAATGTACCTGCATGGTGCACCAAAAGTGTTTTTCTCGGCCGGAGCAGCTTTTTCTACCAAACGTCCAGCAATAGCTTCCAAACCAAAAGAGATAGTACTGAAAGACATAGCTGGCCTGAAACCTCCTCAGGGGAGACACAAACAGAAACTAGAAACTTTGGTGTAACTGCTTTCGTTTGCCTGGGAAACTCATATGTACCTGCATGGTGCACCAAAAGTGTTTTTCTCGGTCGGAGATGCTTTTTCTACCAAACGTGCCAAACGACCAGCAATAGCTTCCAAACCAAAAGAGATAGTACTGAAAGACATTGCTAGCCTGAAACCTCCTCAGGGGAGACACAAACAGAAACTAGAAACTTTGGTGTAACTGCTTTCGTTTGCCTGGGAAACTCAAATGTACCTGCATGGTGCACCAAAAGTGTTTTTCTCGGCCGGAGAAGCTTGTTCTACCAAACGTCCAGCAATAGCTTCCAAACCAAAAGAGATAGTACTGAAAGACATAGCTGGCCTGAAACCTCCTCAGGGGAGACACAAACAGAAACTAGAAACTTTGGTGTAACTGCTTTCGTTTGCCTGGGAAACTCAAATGTACCTGCATGGTGCACCAAAAGTGTTTTTCTCGGCCAGAGCAGCTTTTTCTACCAAACGTCCAGCAATAGCTTCCAAACCAAAAGAGATAGTTCTGAAAGATATTGCTGGCCTGAAACCTCCTCAGGGGAGACACAAACAGAAACTAGAAACTTTGGTGTCACTGCTTTCGTTTGCCTGGGAAACTCAAATGTACCTGCATGGTGCACCAAAAGTGTTTTTCTCGGCCGGAGCAGCTTTTTCTACCAAACGTCCAGCAATAGCTTCCAAACCAAAAGAGATAGTACTGAAAGACATAGCTGGCCTGAAACCTCCTCAGGGGAGACACAAACAGAAACTAGAAACTTTGGTGTAACTGCTTTCGTTTGCCTGGGAAACTCAAATGTACCTGCATGGTGCACCAAAAGTGTTTTTCTCGGCCGGAGCAGCTTTTTCTACCAAACGTCCAGCAATAGCTTCCAAACCAAAAGAGATAGTACTGAAAGACATAGCTGGCCTGAAACCTCCTCAGGGGAGACACAAACAGAAACTAGAAACTTTGGTGTAACTGCTTTCGTTTGCCTGGGAAACTCAAATGTACCTGCATGGTGCACCAAAAGTGTTTTTCTCGGCCGGAGCAGCTTTTTCTACCAAACGTCCAGCAATAGCTTCCAAACCAAAAGAGATAGTTCTGAAAGATATTGCTGGCCTGAAACCTCCTCAGGGGAGACACAAACAGAAACTAGAAACTTTGGTGTAACTGCTTTCGTTTGCCTGGGAAACTCAAATGTACCTGCATGGTGCACCAAAAGTGTTTTTCTCGGCCGGAGAAGCTTGTTCTACCAAACGTCCAGCAATAGCTTCCAAACCAAAAGAGATAGTACTGAAAGACATAGCTGGCCTGAAACCTCCTCAGGGGAGACACAAACAGAAACTAGAAACTTTGGTGTAACTGCTTTCGTTTGCCTGGGAAACTCAAATGTACCTGCATGGTGCACCAAAAGTGTTTTTCTCGGCTGGAGAAGCTTTTTCTACCAAACATGCCAAACGTCCAGCAATAGCTTCCAAACCAAAAGAGATAGTACTGAAAGACATTGCTAGCCTGAAACCTCCTCAGGGGAGACACAAACAGAAACTAGAAACTTTGGTGTAACTGCTTTCGTTTGCCTGGGAAACTCAAATGTACCTGCATGGTGCACCAAAAGTGTTTTTCTCGGTCGGAGAAGCTTTTTCTACCAAACATGCCAAACGTCCAGCAATAGCTTCCAAACCAAAAGAGATAGTACTGAAAGACATTGCTAGCCTGAAACCTCCTCAGGGGAGACACAAACAGAAACTAGAAACTTTGGTGTAACTGCTTTCGTTTGCCTGGGAAACTCAAATGTACCTGCATGGTGCACCAAAAGTGTTTTTCTCGGCCGGAGCAGCTTTTTCTACCAAACGTCCAGCAATAGCTTCCAAACCAAAAGAGATAGTACTGAAAGACATAGCTGGCCTGAAACCTCCTCAGGGGAGACACAAACAGAAACTAGAAACTTTGGTGTAACTGCTTTCGTTTGCCTGGGAAACTCAAATGTACCTGCATGGTGCACCAAAAGTGTTTTTCTCGGCCGGAGAAGCTTTTTCTACCAAACGTCCAGCAATAGCTTCCAAACCAAAAGAGATAGTACTGAAAGACATAGCTGGCCTGAAACCTCCTCAGGGGAGACACAAACAGAAACTAGAAACTTTGGTGTAACTGCTTTCGTTTGCCTGGGAAACTCAAATGTACCTGCATGGTGCACCAAAAGTGTTTTTCTCGGCCGGAGCAGCTTTTTCTACCAAACGTCCAGCAATACCTTCCAAACCAAAAGAGATAGTACTGAAAGACATAGCTGGCCTGAAACCTCCTCAGGGGAGACACAAACAGAAACTAGAAACTTTGGTGTAACTGCTTTCGTTTGCCTGGGAAACTCAAATGTACCTGCATGGTGCACCAAAAGTGTTTTTCTCGGCCAGAGCAGCTTTTTCTACCAAACGTCCAGCAATAGCTTCCAAACCAAAAGAGATAGTTCTGAAAGATATTGCTGGCCTGAAACCTCCTCAGGGGAGACACAAACAGAAACTAGAAACTTTGGTGTCACTGCTTTCGTTTGCCTGGGAAACTCAAATGTACCTGCATGGTGCACCAAAAGTGTTTTTCTCGGCCAGAGCAGCTTTTTCTACCAAACGTCCAGCAATAGCTTCCAAACCAAAAGAGATAGTACTGAAAGACATAGCTGGCCTGAAACCTCCTCAGGGGAGACACAAACAGAAACTAGAAACTTTGGTGTCACTGCTGTCGTTTGCCTGGGAAACTCAAATGTACCTGCATGGTGCACCAAAAGTGTTTTTCTCGGCCGGAGCAGCTTTTTCTACCAAACGTCCAGCAATAGCTTCCAAACCAAAAGAGATAGTACTGAAAGACATAGCTGGCCTGAAACCTCCTCAGGGGAGACACAAACAGAAACTAGAAACTTTGGTGTAACTGCTTTCGTTTGCCTGGGAAACTCAAATGTACCTGCATGGTGCACCAAAAGTGTTTTTCTCGGCCGGAGCAGCTTTTTCTACCAAACGTCCAGCAATAGCTTCCAAACCAAAAGAGATAGTACTGAAAGACATAGCTGGCCTGAAACCTCCTCAGGGGAGACACAAACAGAAACTAGAAACTTTGGTGTAACTGCTTTCGTTTGCCTGGGAAACTCAAATGTACCTGCATGGTGCACCAAAAGTGTTTTTCTCGGCCGGAGCAGCTTTTTCTACCAAACGTCCAGCAATAGCTTCCAAACCAAAAGAGATAGTACTGAAAGACATAGCTGGCCTGAAACCTCCTCAGGGGAGACACAAACAGAAACTAGAAACTTTGGTGTAACTGCTTTCGTTTGCCTGGGAAACTCAAATGTACCTGCATGGTGCACCAAAAGTGTTTTTCTCGGCCAGAGCAGCTTTTTCTACCAAACGTCCAGCAATAGCTTCCAAACCAAAAGAGATAGTTCTGAAAGATATTGCTGGCCTGAAACCTCCTCAGGGGAGACACAAACAGAAACTAGAAACTTTGGTGTAACTGCTTTCGTTTGCCTGGGAAACTCAAATGTACCTGCATGGTGCACCAAAAGTGTTTTTCTCGGCCGGAGAAGCTTGTTCTACCAAACGTCCAGCAATAGCTTCCAAACCAAAAGAGATAGTACTGAAAGACATAGCTGGCCTGAAACCTCCTCAGGGGAGACACAAACAGAAACTAGAAACTTTGGTGTAACTGCTTTCGTTTGCCTGGGAAACTCAAATGTACCTGCATGGTGCACCAAAAGTGTTTTTCTCGGCTGGAGAAGCTTTTTCTACCAAACATGCCAAACGTCCAGCAATAGCTTCCAAACCAAAAGAGATAGTACTGAAAGACATTGCTAGCCTGAAACCTCCTCAGGGGAGACACAAACAGAAACTAGAAACTTTGGTGTAACTGCTTTCGTTTGCCTGGGAAACTCAAATGTACCTGCATGGTGCACCAAAAGTGTTTTTCTCGGCCGGAGCAGCTTTTTCTACCAAACGTCCAGCAATACCTTCCAAACCAAAAGAGATAGTACTGAAAGACATAGCTGGCCTGAAACCTCCTCAGGGGAGACACAAACAGAAACTAGAAACTTTGGTGTAACTGCTTTCGTTTGCCTGGGAAACTCAAATGTACCTGCATGGTGCACCAAAAGTGTTTTTCTCGGCCAGAGCAGCTTTTTCTACCAAACGTCCAGCAATAGCTTCCAAACCAAAAGAGATAGTTCTGAAAGATATTGCTGGCCTGAAACCTCCTCAGGGGAGACACAAACAGAAACTAGAAACTTTGGTGTCACTGCTTTCGTTTGCCTGGGAAACTCAAATGTACCTGCATGGTGCACCAAAAGTGTTTTTCTCGGCCAGAGCAGCTTTTTCTACCAAACGTCCAGCAATAGCTTCCAAACCAAAAGAGATAGTACTGAAAGACATAGCTGGCCTGAAACCTCCTCAGGGGAGACACAAACAGAAACTAGAAACTTTGGTGTCACTGCTGTCGTTTGCCTGGGAAACTCAAATGTACCTGCATGGTGCACCAAAAGTGTTTTTCTCGGCCGGAGCAGCTTTTTCTACCAAACGTCCAGCAATAGCTTCCAAACCAAAAGAGATAGTACTGAAAGACATAGCTGGCCTGAAACCTCCTCAGGGGAGACACAAACAGAAACTAGAAACTTTGGTGTAACTGCTTTCGTTTGCCTGGGAAACTCAAATGTACCTGCATGGTGCACCAAAAGTGTTTTTCTCGGCCGGAGCAGCTTTTTCTACCAAACGTCCAGCAATAGCTTCCAAACCAAAAGAGATAGTACTGAAAGACATAGCTGGCCTGAAACCTCCTCAGGGGAGACACAAACAGAAACTAGAAACTTTGGTGTAACTGCTTTCGTTTGCCTGGGAAACTCAAATGTACCTGCATGGTGCACCAAAAGTGTTTTTCTCGGCCGGAGAAGCTTTTTCTACCAAACGTCCAGCAATAGCTTCCAAACCAAAAGAGATAGTACTGAAAGACATAGCTGGCCTGAAACCTCCTCAGGGGAGACACAAACAGAAACTAGAAACTTTGGTGTAACTGCTTTTGTTTGCCTGGGAAACTCAAATGTACCTGCATGGTGCACCAAAAGTGTTTTTCTCGGCCGGAGCAGCTTTTTCTACCAAACGTCCAGCAATAGCTTCCAAACCAAAAGAGATAGTACTGAAAGACATAGCTGGCCTGAAACCTCCTCAGGGGAGACACAAACAGAAACTAGAAACTTTGGTGTAACTGCTTTCGTTTGCCTGGGAAACTCAAATGTACCTGCATGGTGCACCAAAAGTGTTTTTCTCGGCCAGAGCAGCTTTTTCTACCAAACGTCCAGCAATAGCTTCCAAACCAAAAGAGATAGTACTGAAAGACATAGCTGGCCTGAAACCTCCTCAGGGGAGACACAAACAGAAACTAGAAACTTTGGTGTAACTGCTTTCGTTTGCCTGGGAAACTCAAATGTACCTGCATGGTGCACCAAAAGTGTTTTTCTGGGCCGGAGCAGCTTTTTCTACCAAACGTCCAGCAATAGCTTCCAAACCAAAAGAGATAGTACTGAAAGACATTGCTAGCCTGAAACCTCCTCAGGGGAGACACAAACAGAAACTAGAAACTTTGGTGTAACTGCTTTCGTTTGCCTGGGAAACTCAAATGTACCTGCATGGTGCACCAAAAGTGTTTTTCTCGGCCAGAGCAGCTTTTTCTACCAAACATGCCAAACGTCCAGCAATAGCTTCCAAACCAAAAGAGATAGTACTGAAAGACATAGCTGGCCTGAAACCTCCTCAGGGGAGACACAAACAGAAACTAGAAACTTTGGTGTAACTGCTTTCGTTTGCCTGGGAAACTCAAATGTACCTGCATGGTGCACCAAAAGTGTTTTTCTCGGTCGGAGAAGCTTTTTCTACCAAACATGCCAAACGTCCAGCAATAGCTTCCAAACCAAAAGAGATAGTACTGAAAGACATAGCTGGCCTGAAACCTCCTCAGGGGAGACACAAACAGAAACTAGAAACTTTGGTGTAACTGCTTTCGTTTGCCTGGGAAACTCAAATGTACCTGCATGGTGCACCAAAAGTGTTTTTCTCGGCCGGAGCAGCTTTTTCTACCAAACGTCCAGCAATAGCTTCCAAACCAAAAGAGATAGTACTGAAAGACATAGCTGGCCTGAAACCTCCTCAGGGGAGACACAAACAGAAACTAGAAACTTTGGTGTAACTGCTTTCGTTTGCCTGGGAAACTCAAATGTACCTGCATGGTGCACCAAAGGTGTTTTTCTCGGCCAGAGCAGCTTTTTCTACCAAACGTCCAGCAATAGCTTCCAAACCAAAAGAGATAGTTCTGAAAGATATTGCTGGCCTGAAACCTCCTCAGGGGAGACACAAACAGAAACTAGAAACTTTGGTGTCACTGCTTTCGTTTGCCTGGGAAACTCAAATGTACCTGCATGGTGCACCAAAAGTGTTTTTCTCGGCCGGAGCAGCTTTTTCTACCAAACGTCCAGCAATAGCTTCCAAACCAAAAGAGATAGTACTGAAAGACATAGCTGGCCTGAAACCTCCTCAGGGGAGACACAAACAGAAACTAGAAACTTTGGTGTAACTGCTTTCGTTTGCCTGGGAAACTCAAATGTACCTGCATGGTGCACCAAAAGTGTTTTTCTCGGCCAGAGCAGCTTTTTCTACCAAACGTCCAGCAATAGCTTCCAAACCAAAAGAGATAGTTCTGAAAGATATTGCTGGCCTAAAACCTCCTCAGGGGAGACACAAACAGAAACTAGAAACTTTGGTGTAACTGCTTTCGTTTGCCTGGGAAACTCAAATGTACCTGCATGGTGCACCAAAAGTGTTTTTCTCGGCCGGAGCAGCTTTTTCTACCAAACGTCCAGCAATAGCTTCCAAACCAAAAGAGATAGTACTGAAAGACATTGCTAGCCTGAAACCTCCTCAGGGGAGACACAAACAGAAATTAGAATCTTTGGTGTAACTGCTTTCGTTTGCCTGGGAAACTCAAATGTACCTGCATGGTGCACCAAAAGTGTTTTTCTCGCCCGGAGAAGCTTTTTCTACCAAACGTCCAGCAATAGCTTCCAAACCAAAAGAGATAGTACTGAAAGACATAGCTGGCCTGAAACCTCCTCAGGGGAGACACAAACAGAAACTAGAAACTTTGGTGTAACTGCTTTCGTTTGCCTGGGAAACTCAAATGTACTTGCATGGTGCACCAAAAGTGTTTTTCTCGGCCGGAGAAGCTTTTTCTACCAAATATGCCAAACGTCCAGCAATAGCTTCCAAACCAAAAGAGATAGTACTGAAAGACATAGCTGGCCTGAAACCTCCTCAGGGGAGACACAAACAGAAACTAGAAACTTTGGTGTAACTGCTTTCGTTTGCCTGGGAAACTCAAATGTACCTGCATGGTGCACCAAAAGTGTTTTTCTCGGCCAGAGCAGCTTTTTCTACCAAACGTCCAGCAATAGCTTCCAAACCAAAAGAGATAGTACTGAAAGACATAGCTGGCCTGAAACCTCCTCAGGGGAGACACAAACAGAAACTAGAAACTTTGGTGTAACTGCTTTCGTTTGCCTGGGAAACTCAAATGTACCTGCATGGTGCACCAAAAGTGTTTTTCTCGGCCAGAGCAGCTTTTTCTACCAAACGTCCAGCAATAGCTTCCAAACCAAAAGAGATAGTTCTGAAAGATATTGCTGGCCTAAAACCTCCTCAGGGGAGACACAAACAGAAACTAGAAACTTTGGTGTAACTGCTTTCGTTTGCCTGGGAAACTCAAATGTACCTGCATGGTGCACCAAAAGTGTTTTTCTCGGCCGGAGCAGCTTTTTCTACCAAACGTCCAGCAATAGCTTCCAAACCAAAAGAGATAGTACTGAAAGACATTGCTAGCCTGAAACCTCCTCAGGGGAGACACAAACAGAAATTAGAATCTTTGGTGTAACTGCTTTCGTTTGCCTGGGAAACTCAAATGTACCTGCATGGTGCACCAAAAGTGTTTTTCTCGCCCGGAGAAGCTTTTTCTACCAAACGTCCAGCAATAGCTTCCAAACCAAAAGAGATAGTACTGAAAGACATAGCTGGCCTGAAACCTCCTCAGGGGAGACACAAACAGAAACTAGAAACTTTGGTGTAACTGCTTTCGTTTGCCTGGGAAACTCAAATGTACTTGCATGGTGCACCAAAAGTGTTTTTCTCGGCCGGAGAAGCTTTTTCTACCAAATATGCCAAACGTCCAGCAATAGCTTCCAAACCAAAAGAGATAGTACTGAAAGACATAGCTGGCCTGAAACCTCCTCAGGGGAGACACAAACAGAAACTAGAAACTTTGGTGTAACTGCTTTCGTTTGCCTGGGAAACTCAAATGTACCTGCATGGTGCACCAAAAGTGTTTTTCTCGGCCAGAGCAGCTTTTTCTACCAAACGTCCAGCAATAGCTTCCAAACCAAAAGAGATAGTACTGAAAGACATAGCTGGCCTGAAACCTCCTCAGGGGAGACACAAACAGAAACTAGAAACTTTGGTGTAACTGCTTTCGTTTGCCTGGGAAACTCAAATGTACCTGCATGGTGCACCAAAAGTGTTTTTCTCGGCCGGAGCAGCTTTTTCTACCAAACGTCCAGCAATAGCTTCCAAACCAAAAGAGATAGTACTGAAAGACATAGCTGGCCTGAAACCTCCTCAGGGGAGACACAAACAGAAACTAGAAACTTTGGTGTAACTGCTTTCGTTTGCCTGGGAAACTCAAATGTACCTGCATGGTGCACCAAAAGTGTTTTTCTCGGCCGGAGCAGCTTTTTCTACCAAACGTCCAGCAATAGCTTCCAAACCAAAAGAGATAGTACTGAAAGACATAGCTGGCCTGAAACCTCCTCAGGGGAGACACAAACAGAAACTAGAAACTTTGGTGTAACTGCTTTCGTTTGCCTGGGAAACTCAAATGTACCTGCATGGTGCACCAAAAGTGTTTTTCTGGGCCGGAGCAGCTTTTTCTACCAAACGTCCAGCAATAGCTTCCAAACCAAAAGAGATAGTACTGAAAGACATAGCTGGCCTGAAACCTCCTCAGGGGAGACACAAACAGAAACTAGAAACTTTGGTGTAACTGCTTTCGTTTGCCTGGGAAACTCAAATGTACCTGCATGGTGCACCAAAAGTGTTTTTCTCGGCCAGAGCAGCTTTTTCTACCAAACATGCCAAACGTCCAGCAATAGCTTCCAAACCAAAAGAGATAGTACTGAAAGACATAGCTGGCCTGAAACCTCCTCAGGGGAGACACAAACAGAAACTAGAAACTTTGGTGTAACTGCTTTCGTTTGCCTGGGAAACTCAAATGTACCTGCATGGTGCACCAAAAGTGTTTTTCTCGGTCGGAGAAGCTTTTTCTACCAAACATGCCAAACGTCCAGCAATAGCTTCCAAACCAAAAGAGATAGTACTGAAAGACATTGCTAGCCTGAAACCTCCTCAGGGGAGACACAAACAGAAACTAGAAACTTTGGTGTAACTGCTTTCGTTTGCCTGGGAAACTCAAATGTACCTGCATGGTGCACCAAAAGTGTTTTTCTCGGCCGGAGCAGCTTTTTCTACCAAACGTCCAGCAATAGCTTCCAAACCAAAAGAGATAGTACTGAAAGACATAGCTGGCCTGAAACCTCCTCAGGGGAGACACAAACAGAAACTAGAAACTTTGGTGTAACTGCTTTCGTTTGCCTGGGAAACTCAAATGTACCTGCATGGTGCACCAAAAGTGTTTTTCTCGGCCAGAGCAGCTTTTTCTACCAAACGTCCAGCAATAGCTTCCAAACCAAAAGAGATAGTTCTGAAAGATATTGCTGGCCTGAAACCTCCTCAGGGGAGACACAAACAGAAACTAGAAACTTTGGTGTCACTGCTTTCGTTTGCCTGGGAAACTCAAATGTACCTGCATGGTGCACCAAAAGTGTTTTTCTCGGCCGGAGCAGCTTTTTCTACCAAACGTCCAGCAATAGCTTCCAAACCAAAAGAGATAGTACTGAAAGACATAGCTGGCCTGAAACCTCCTCAGGGGAGACACAAACAGAAACTAGAAACTTTGGTGTAACTGCTTTCGTTTGCCTGGGAAACTCAAATGTACCTGCATGGTGCACCAAAAGTGTTTTTCTCGGCCAGAGCAGCTTTTTCTACCAAACGTCCAGCAATAGCTTCCAAACCAAAAGAGATAGTTCTGAAAGATATTGCTGGCCTAAAACCTCCTCAGGGGAGACACAAACAGAAACTAGAAACTTTGGTGTAACTGCTTTCGTTTGCCTGGGAAACTCAAATGTACCTGCATGGTGCACCAAAAGTGTTTTTCTCGGCCGGAGCAGCTTTTTCTACCAAACGTCCAGCAATAGCTTCCAAACCAAAAGAGATAGTACTGAAAGACATTGCTAGCCTGAAACCTCCTCAGGGGAGACACAAACAGAAATTAGAATCTTTGGTGTAACTGCTTTCGTTTGCCTGGGAAACTCAAATGTACCTGCATGGTGCACCAAAAGTGTTTTTCTCGGCCGGAGAAGCTTTTTCTACCAAACGTCCAGCAATAGCTTCCAAACCAAAAGAGATAGTACTGAAAGACATAGCTGGCCTGAAACCTCCTCAGGGGAGACACAAACAGAAACTAGAAACTTTGGTGTAACTGCTTTCGTTTGCCTGGGAAACTCAAATGTACTTGCATGGTGCACCAAAAGTGTTTTTCTCGGCCGGAGAAGCTTTTTCTACCAAATATGCCAAACGTCCAGCAATAGCTTCCAAACCAAAAGAGATAGTACTGAAAGACATAGCTGGCCTGAAACCTCCTCAGGGGAGACACAAACAGAAACTAGAAACTTTGGTGTAACTGCTTTCGTTTGCCTGGGAAACTCAAATGTACCTGCATGGTGCACCAAAAGTGTTTTTCTCGGCCAGAGCAGCTTTTTCTACCAAACGTCCAGCAATAGCTTCCAAACCAAAAGAGATAGTACTGAAAGACATAGCTGGCCTGAAACCTCCTCAGGGGAGACACAAACAGAAACTAGAAACTTTGGTGTAACTGCTTTCGTTTGCCTGGGAAACTCAAATGTACCTGCATGGTGCACCAAAAGTGTTTTTCTCGGCCGGAGCAGCTTTTTCTACCAAACGTCCAGCAATAGCTTCCAAACCAAAAGAGATAGTACTGAAAGACATAGCTGGCCTGAAACCTCCTCAGGGGAGACACAAACAGAAACTAGAAACTTTGGTGTAACTGCTTTCGTTTGCCTGGGAAACTCAAATGTACCTGCATGGTGCACCAAAAGTGTTTTTCTCGGCCGGAGCAGCTTTTTCTACCAAACGTCCAGCAATAGCTTCCAAACCAAAAGAGATAGTACTGAAAGACATAGCTGGCCTGAAACCTCCTCAGGGGAGACACAAACAGAAACTAGAAACTTTGGTGTAACTGCTTTCGTTTGCCTGGGAAACTCAAATGTACCTGCATGGTGCACCAAAAGTGTTTTTCTCGGCCGGAGCAGCTTTTTCTACCAAACGTCCAGCAATAGCTTCCAAACCAAAAGAGATAGTACTGAAAGACATAGCTGGCCTGAAACCTCCTCAGGGGAGACACAAACAGAAACTAGAAACTTTGGTGTAACTGCTTTTGTTTGCCTGGGAAACTCAAATGTACCTGCATGGTGCACCAAAAGTGTTTTTCTCGGCCGGAGCAGCTTTTTCTACCAAACGTCCAGCAATAGCTTCCAAACCAAAAGAGATAGTACTGAAAGACATAGCTGGCCTGAAACCTCCTCAGGGGAGACACAAACAGAAACTAGAAACTTTGGTGTAACTGCTTTCGTTTGCCTGGGAAACTCAAATGTACCTGCATGGTGCACCAAAAGTGTTTTTCTCGGCCAGAGCAGCTTTTTCTACCAAACGTCCAGCAATAGCTTCCAAACCAAAAGAGATAGTACTGAAAGACATAGCTGGCCTGAAACCTCCTCAGGGGAGACACAAACAGAAACTAGAAACTTTGGTGTAACTGCTTTCATTTGCCTGGGAAACTCAAATGTACCTGCATGGTGCACCAAAAGTGTTTTTCTGGGCCGGAGCAGCTTTTTCTACCAAACGTCCAGCAATAGCTTCCAAACCAAAAGAGATAGTACTGAAAGACATAGCTAGCCTGAAACCTCCTCAGGGGAGACACAAACAGAAACTAGAAACTTTGGTGTAACTGCTTTCGTTTGCCTGGGAAACTCAAATGTACCTGCATGGTGCACCAAAAGTGTTTTTCTCGGCCGGAGCAGCTTTTTCTACCAAACGTCCAGCAATAGCTTCCAAACCAAAAGAGATAGTACTGAAAGACATAGCTGGCCTGAAACCTCCTCAGGGGAGACACAAACAGAAACTAGAAACTTTGGTGTAACTGCTTTCGTTTGCCTGGGAAACTCAAATGTACCTGCATGGTGCACCAAAAGTGTTTTTCTCGGCCGGAGCAGCTTTTTCTACCAAACGTCCAGCAATAGCTTCCAAACCAAAAGAGATAGTACTGAAAGACATAGCTGGCCTGAAACCTCCTCAGGGGAGACACAAACAGAAACTAGAAACTTTGGTGTAACTGCTTTTGTTTGCCTGGGAAACTCAAATGTACCTGCATGGTGCACCAAAAGTGTTTTTCTCGGCCGGAGCAGCTTTTTCTACCAAACGTCCAGCAATAGCTTCCAAACCAAAAGAGATAGTACTGAAAGACATAGCTGGCCTGAAACCTCCTCAGGGGAGACACAAACAGAAACTAGAAACTTTGGTGTAACTGCTTTCGTTTGCCTGGGAAACTCAAATGTACCTGCATGGTGCACCAAAAGTGTTTTTCTCGGCCAGAGCAGCTTTTTCTACCAAACGTCCAGCAATAGCTTCCAAACCAAAAGAGATAGTACTGAAAGACATAGCTGGCCTGAAACCTCCTCAGGGGAGACACAAACAGAAACTAGAAACTTTGGTGTAACTGCTTTCGTTTGCCTGGGAAACTCAAATGTACCTGCATGGTGCACCAAAAGTGTTTTTCTGGGCCGGAGCAGCTTTTTCTACCAAACGTCCAGCAATAGCTTCCAAACCAAAAGAGATAGTACTGAAAGACATAGCTAGCCTGAAACCTCCTCAGGGGAGACACAAACAGAAACTAGAAACTTTGGTGTAACTGCTTTCGTTTGCCTGGGAAACTCAAATGTACCTGCATGGTGCACCAAAAGTGTTTTTCTCGGCCGGAGCAGCTTTTTCTACCAAACGTCCAGCAATAGCTTCCAAACCAAAAGAGATAGTACTGAAAGACATAGCTGGCCTGAAACCTCCTCAGGGGAGACACAAACAGAAACTAGAAACTTTGGTGTCACTGCTTTCGTTTGCCTGGGAAACTCAAATGTACCTGCATGGTGCACCAAAAGTGTTTTTCTCGGCCAGAGCAGCTTTTTCTACCAAACGTCCAGCAATAGCTTCCAAACCAAAAGAGATAGTTCTGAAAGATATTGCTGGCCTGAAACCTCCTCAGGGGAGACACAAACAGAAACTAGAAACTTTGGTGTCACTGCTTTCGTTTGCCTGGGAAACTCAAATGTACCTGCATGGTGCACCAAAAGTGTTTTTCTCGGCCGGAGCAGCTTTTTCTACCAAACGTCCAGCAATAGCTTCCAAACCAAAAGAGATAGTACTGAAAGACATAGCTGGCCTGAAACCTCCTCAGGGGAGACACAAACAGAAACTAGAAACTTTGGTGTAACTGCTTTCGTTTGCCTGGGAAACTCAAATGTACCTGCATGGTGCACCAAAAGTGTTTTTCTCGGCCAGAGCAGCTTTTTCTACCAAACGTCCAGCAATAGCTTCCAAACCAAAAGAGATAGTTCTGAAAGATATTGCTGGCCTGAAACCTCCTCAGGGGAGACACAAACAGAAACTAGAAACTTTGGTGTAACTGCTTTCGTTTGCCTGGGAAACTCAAATGTACCTGCATGGTGCACCAAAAGTGTTTTTCTCGGCCGGAGCAGCTTTTTCTACCAAACGTCCAGCAATAGCTTCCAAACCAAAAGAGATAGTACTGAAAGACATTGCTAGCCTGAAACCTCCTCAGGGGAGACACAAACAGAAATTAGAATCTTTGGTGTAACTGCTTTCGTTTGCCTGGGAAACTCAAATGTACCTGCATGGTGCACCAAAAGTGTTTTTCTCGGCCGGAGCAGCTTTTTCTACCAAACGTCCAGCAATAGCTTCCAAACCAAAAGAGATAGTACTGAAAGACATAGCTGGCCTGAAACCTCCTCAGGGGAGACACAAACAGAAACTAGAAACTTTGGTGTAACTGCTTTCGTTTGCCTGGGAAACTCAAATGTACTTGCATGGTGCACCAAAAGTGTTTTTCTCGGCCGGAGAAGCTTTTTCTACCAAATATGCCAAACGTCCAGCAATAGCTTCCAAACCAAAAGAGATAGTACTGAAAGACATAGCTGGCCTGAAACCTCCTCAGGGGAGACACAAACAGAAACTAGAAACTTTGGTGTAACTGCTTTCGTTTGCCTGGGAAACTCAAATGTACCTGCATGGTGCACCAAAAGTGTTTTTCTCGGCCAGAGCAGCTTTTTCTACCAAACGTCCAGCAATAGCTTCCAAACCAAAAGAGATAGTACTGAAAGACATAGCTGGCCTGAAACCTCCTCAGGGGAGACACAAACAGAAACTAGAAACTTTGGTGTAACTGCTTTCGTTTGCCTGGGAAACTCAAATGTACCTGCATGGTGCACCAAAAGTGTTTTTCTCGACCGGAGCAGCTTTTTCTACCAAACGTCCAGCAATAGCTTCCAAACCAAAAGAGATAGTACTGAAAGACATACCTGGCCTGAAACCTCCTCAGGGGAGACACAAACAGAAACTAGAAACTTTGGTGTAACTGCTTTCGTTTGCCTGGGAAACTCAAATGTACCTGCATGGTGCACCAAAAGTGTTTTTCTCGGCCGGAGCAGCTTTTTCTACCAAACGTCCAGCAATAGCTTCCAAACCAAAAGAGATAGTACTGAAAGACATAGCTGGCCTGAAACCTCCTCAGGGGAGACACAAACAGAAACTAGAAACTTTGGTGTAACTGCTTTCGTTTGCCTGGGAAACTCAAATGTACCTGCATGGTGCACCAAAAGTGTTTTTCTCGGCCGGAGCAGCTTTTTCTACCAAACGTCCAGCAATAGCTTCCAAACCAAAAGAGATAGTACTGAAAGACATAGCTGGCCTGAAACCTCCTCAGGGGAGACACAAACAGAAACTAGAAACTTTGGTGTAACTGCTTTTGTTTGCCTGGGAAACTCAAATGTACCTGCATGGTGCACCAAAAGTGTTTTTCTCGGCCGGAGCAGCTTTTTCTACCAAACGTCCAGCAATAGCTTCCAAACCAAAAGAGATAGTACTGAAAGACATAGCTGGCCTGAAACCTCCTCAGGGGAGACACAAACAGAAACTAGAAACTTTGGTGTAACTGCTTTCGTTTGCCTGGGAAACTCAAATGTACCTGCATGGTGCACCAAAAGTGTTTTTCTCGGCCGGAGCAGCTTTTTCTACCAAACGTCCAGCAATAGCTTCCAAACCAAAAGAGATAGTACTGAAAGACATAGCTGGCCTGAAACCTCCTCAGGGGAGACACAAACAGAAACTAGAAACTTTGGTGTAACTGCTTTCGTTTGCCTGGGAAACTCAAATGTACCTGCATGGTGCACCAAAAGTGTTTTTCTGGGCCGGAGCAGCTTTTTCTACCAAACGTCCAGCAATAGCTTCCAAACCAAAAGAGATAGTACTGAAAGACATAGCTGGCCTGAAACCTCCTCAGGGGAGACACAAACAGAAACTAGAAACTTTGGTGTAACTGCTTTCGTTTGCCTGGGAAACTCAAATGCACTTGCATGGTGCACCAAAAGTGTTTTTCTCGGCCGGAGCAGCTTTTTCTACCAAACATGCCAAACGTCCAGCAATAGCTTCCAAACCAAAAGAGATAGTACTGAAAGACATAGCTGGCCTGAAACCTCCTCAGGGGAGACACAAACAGAAACTAGAAACTTTGGTGTAACTGCTTTCGTTTGCCTGGGAAACTCAAATGTACCTGCATGGTGCACCAAAAGTGTTTTTCTCGGCCGGAGCAGCTTTTTCTACCAAACGTCCAGCAATAGCTTCCAAACCAAAAGAGATAGTACTGAAAGACATAGCTGGCCTGAAACCTCCTCAGGGGAGACACAAACAGAAACTAGAAACTTTGGTGTAACTGCTTTCGTTTGCCTTGGAAAGTCAAATGTACCTGCATGGTGCACCAAAAGTGTTTTTCTCGGCCGGAGCAGCTTTTTCTACCAAACGTCCAGCAATAGCTTCCAAACCAAAAGAGATAGTACTGAAAGACATAGCTGGCCTGAAACCTCCTCAGGGGAGACACAAACAGAAACTAGAAACTTTGGTGTAACTGCTTTCGTTTGCCTGGGAAACTCAAATGTACCTGCATGGTGCACCAAAAGTGTTTTTCTCGGCCAGAGCAGCTTTTTCTACCAAACGTCCAGCAATAGCTTCCAAACCAAAAGAGATAGTACTGAAAGACATAGCTGGCCTGAAACCTCCTCAGGGGAGACACAAACAGAAACTAGAAACTTTGGTGTAACTGCTTTCGTTTGCCTGGGAAACTCAAATGTACCTGCATGGTGCACCAAAAGTGTTTTTCTCGGCCGGAGAAGCTTTTTCTACCAAACGTCCAGCAATAGCTTCCAAACCAAAAGAGATAGTTCTGAAAGATATTGCTGGCCTGAAACCTCCTCAGGGGAGACACAAACAGAAACTAGAAACTTTGGTGTCACTGCTTTCGTTTGCCTGGGAAACTCAAATGTACCTGCATGGTGCACCAAAAGTGTTTTTCTCGGCCAGAGCAGCTTTTTCTACCAAACGTCCAGCAATAGCTTCCAAACCAAAAGAGATAGTACTGAAAGACATAGCTGGCCTGAAACCTCCTCAGGGGAGACACAAACAGAAACTAGAAACTTTGGTGTAACTGCTTTCGTTTGCCTGGGAAACTCAAATGTACCTGCATGGTGCACCAAAAGTGTTTTTCTCGGCCGGAGCAGCTTTTTCTACCAAACGTCCAGCAATAGCTTCCAAACCAAAAGAGATAGTACTGAAAGACATAGCTGGCCTGAAACCTCCTCAGGGGAGACACAAACAGAAACTAGAAACTTTGGTGTAACTGCTTTCGTTTGCCTGGGAAACTCAAATGTACCTGCATGGTGAACCAAAAGTGTTTTTCTCGGCCGGAGAAGCTTTTTCTACCAAACGTCCAGCAATAGCTTCCAAACCAAAAGAGATAGTACTGAAAGACATAGCTGGCCTGAAACCTCCTCAGGGGAGACACAAACAGAAACTAGAAACTTTGGTGTAACTGCTTTTGTTTGCCTGGGAAACTCAAATGTACCTGCATGGTGCACCAAAAGTGTTTTTCTCGGCCAGAGCAGCTTTTTCTACCAAACGTCCAGCAATAGCTTCCAAACCAAAAGAGATAGTACTGAAAGACATAGCTGGCCTGAAACCTCCTCAGGGGAGACACAAACAGAAACTAGAAACTTTGGTGTAACTGCTTTCGTTTGCCTGGGAAACTCAAATGTACCTGCATGGTGCACCAAAAGTGTTTTTCTCGGTCGGAGATGCTTTTTCTACCAAACATGCCAAACGTCCAGCAATAGCTTCCAAACCAAAAGAGATAGTACTGAAAGACATTGCTAGCCTGAAACCTCCTCAGGGGAGACACAAACAGAAACTAGAAACTTTGGTGTAACTGCTTTCGTTTGCCTGGGAAACTCAAATGTACCTGCATGGTGCACCAAAAGTGTTTTTCTCGGCCAGAGCAGCTTGTTCTACCAAACGTCCAGCAATAGCTTCCAAACCAAAAGAGATAGTACTGAAAGACATAGCTGGCCTGAAACCTCCTCAGGGGAGACACAAACAGAAACTAGAAACTTTGGTGTAACTGCTTTCGTTTGCCTGGGAAACTCAAATGTACCTGCATGGTGCACCAAAAGTGTTTTTCTCGCCCGGAGAAGCTTTTTCTACCAAACATGCCAAACTTCCAGCAATAGCTTCCAAACCAAAAGAGATAGTACTGAAAGACATTGCTAGCCTGAAACCTCCTCAGGGGAGACACAAACAGAAACTAGAAACTTTGGTGTAACTGCTTTCGTTTGCCTGGGAAACTCAAATGTACCTGCATGGTGCACCAAAAGTGTTTTTCTCGGCCGGAGCAGCTTTTTCTACCAAACGTCCAGCAATAGCTTCCAAACCAAAAGAGATAGTTCTGAAAGATATTGCTGGCCTGAAACCTCCTCAGGGGAGACACAAACAGAAACTAGAAACTTTGGTGTCACTGCTTTCGTTTGCCTGGGAAACTCAAATGTACCTGCATGGTGCACCAAAAGTGTTTTTCTCGGCCAGAGCAGCTTTTTCTACCAAACGTCCAGCAATAGCTTCCAAACCAAAAGAGATAGTACTGAAAGACATAGCTGGCCTGAAACCTCCTCAGGGGAGACACAAACAGAAACTAGAAACTTTGGTGTAACTGCTTTCGTTTGCCTGGGAAACTCAAATGTACCTGCATGGTGCACCAAAAGTGTTTTTCTCGGCCGGAGCAGCTTTTTCTACCAAACGTCCAGCAATAGCTTCCAAACCAAAAGAGATAGTACTGAAAGACATAGCTGGCCTGAAACCTCCTCAGGGGAGACACAAACAGAAACTAGAAACTTTGGTGTAACTGCTTTCGTTTGCCTGGGAAACTCAAATGTACCTGCATGGTGCACCAAAAGTGTTTTTCTCCTCCGGAGAAGCTTTTTCTACCAAACGTCCAGCAATAGCTTCCAAACCAAAAGAGATAGTACTGAAAGACATAGCTGGCCTGAAACCTCCTCAGGGGAGACACAAACAGAAACTAGAAACTTTGGTGTAACTGCTTTTGTTTGCCTGGGAAACTCAAATGTACCTGCATGGTGCACCAAAAGTGTTTTTCTCGGCCAGAGCAGCTTTTTCTACCAAACGTCCAGCAATAGCTTCCAAACCAAAAGAGATAGTACTGAAAGACATAGCTGGCCTGAAACCTCCTCAGGGGAGACACAAACAGAAACTAGAAACTTTGGTGTAACTGCTTTCGTTTGCCTGGGAAACTCAAATGTACCTGCATGGTGCACCAAAAGTGTTTTTCTCGGTCGGTGATGCTTTTTCTACCAAACATGCCAAACGTCCAGCAATAGCTTCCAAACCAAAAGAGATAGTACTGAAAGACATTGCTAGCCTGAAACCTCCTCAGGGGAGACACAAACAGAAACTAGAAACTTTGGTGTAACTGCTTTCGTTTGCCTGGGAAACTCAAATGTACCTGCATGGTGCACCAAAAGTGTTTTTCTCGGCCGGAGAAGCTTGTTCTACCAAACGTCCAGCAATAGCTTCCAAACCAAAAGAGATAGTACTGAAAGACATAGCTGGCCTGAAACCTCCTCAGGGGAGACACAAACAGAAACTAGAAACTTTGGTGTAACTGCTTTCGTTTGCCTGGGAAACTCAAATGTACCTGCATGGTGCACCAAAAGTGTTTTTCTCGGCCAGAGCAGCTTTTTCTACCAAACGTCCAGCAATAGCTTCCAAACCAAAAGAGATAGTACTGAAAGACATAGCTGGCCTGAAACCTCCTCAGGGGAGACACAAACAGAAACTAGAAACTTTGGTGTCACTGCTTTCGTTTGCCTGGGAAACTCAAATGTACCTGCATGGTGCACCAAAAGTGTTTTTCTCGGTCGGAGATGCTTTTTCTACCAAACATGCCAAACTTCAAGCAATAGCTTCCAAACCAAAAGAGATAGTACTGAAAGACATTGCTAGCCTGAAACCTCCTCAGGGGAGACACAAACAGAAACTAGAAACTTTGGTGTAACTGCTTTCGTTTGCCTGGGAAACTCAAATGTACCTGCATGGTGCACCAAAAGTGTTTTTCTCGGCCGGAGAAGCTTGTTCTACCAAACGTCCAGCAATAGCTTCCAAACCAAAAGAGATAGTACTGAAAGACATAGCTGGCCTGAAACCTCCTCAGGGGAGACACAAACAGAAACTAGAAACTTTGGTGTAACTGCTTTCGTTTGCCTGGGAAACTCAAATGTACCTGCATGGTGCACCAAAAGTGTTTTTCTCGGCCAGAGCAGCTTTTTCTACCAAACGTCCAGCAATAGCTTCCAAACCAAAAGAGATAGTACTGAAAGACATAGCTGGCCTGAAACCTCCTCAGGGGAGACACAAACAGAAACTAGAAACTTTGGTGTAACTGCTTTCGTTTGCCTGGGAAACTCAAATGTACCTGCGTGGTGCACCAAAAGTGTTTTTCTTGGCCAGAGCAGCTTTTTCTACCAAACGTCCAGCAATAGCTTCCAAACCAAAAGAGATAGTACTGAAAGACATAGCTGGCCTGAAACCTCCTCAGGGGAGACACAAACAGAAACTAGAAACTTTGGTGTAACTGCTTTCGTTTGCCTGGGAAACTCAAATGTACCTGCATGGTGCACCAAAAGTGTTTTTCTCGGTCGGAGATGCTTTTTCTACCAAACATGCCAAACGTCCAGCAATAGCTTCCAAACCAAAAGAGATAGTACTGAAAGACATTGCTAGCCTGAAACCTCCTCAGGGGAGACACAAACAGAAACTAGAAACTTTGGTGTAACTGCTTTCGTTTGCCTGGGAAACTCAAATGTACCTGCATGGTGCACCAAAAGTGTTTTTCTCGGCTGGAGAAGCTTTTTCTACCAAACATGCCAAACGTCCAGCAATAGCTTCCAAACCAAAAGAGATAGTACTGAAAGACATTGCTAGCCTGAAACCTCCTCAGGGGAGACACAAACAGAAACTAGAAACTTTGGTGTAACTGCTTTCGTTTGCCTGGGAAACTCAAATGTACCTGCATGGTGCACCAAAAGTGTTTTTCTCGGCCAGAGCAGCTTTTTCTACCAAACATGCCAAACGTCCAGCAATAGCTTCCAAACCAAAAGAGATAGTACTGAAAGACATAGCTGGCCTGAAACCTCCTCAGGGGAGACACAAACAGAAACTAGAAACTTTGGTGTAACTGCTTTCGTTTGCCTGGGAAACTCAAATGTACTTGCATGGTGCACCAAAAGTGTTTTTCTCGGCCGGAGCAGCTTTTTCTACCAAACATGCCAAACGTCCAGCAATAGCTTCCAAACCAAAAGAGATAGTACTGAAAGACATAGCTGGCCTGAAACCTCCTCAGGGGAGACACAAACAGAAACTAGAAACTTTGGTGTAACTGCTTTCGTTTGCCTGGGAAACTCAAATGTACCTGCATGGTGCACCAAAAGTGTTTTTCTCGGCCAGAGCAGTTTTTTCTACCAAACGTCCAGCAATAGCTTCCAAACCAAAAGAGATAGTACTGAAAGACATAGCTGGCCTGAAACCTCCTCAGGGGAGACACAAACAGAAACTAGAAACTTTGGTGTAACTGCTTTCGTTTGCCTGGGAAACTCAAATGTACCTGCATGGTGCACCAAAAGTGTTTTTCTCGGCCGGAGCAGCTTTTTCTACCAAACGTCCAGCAATAGCTTCCAAACCAAAAGAGATAGTACTGAAAGACATAGCTGGCCTGAAACCTCCTCAGGGGAGACACAAACAGAAACTAGAAACTTTGGTGTAACTGCTTTCGTTTGCCTGGGAAACTCAAATGTACCTGCATGGTGCACCAAAAGTGTTTTTCTCGGCCGGAGCAGCTTTTTCTACCAAACGTCCAGCAATAGCTTCCAAACCAAAAGAGATAGTTCTGAAAGATATTGCTGGCCTGAAACCTCCTCAGGGGAGACACAAACAGAAACTAGAAACTTTGGTGTAACTGCTTTCGTTTGCCTGGGAAACTCAAATGTACCTGCATGGTGCACCAAAAGTGTTTTTCTCGGCCGGAGCAGCTTTTTCTACCAAACGTCCAGCAATAGCTTCCAAACCAAAAGAGATAGTACTGAAAGACATAGCTGGCCTGAAACCTCCTCAGGGGAGACACAAACAGAAACTAGAAACTTTGGTGTAACTGCTTTCGTTTGACTGGGAAACTCAAATGTACCTGCATGGTGCACCAAAAGTGTTTTTCTCGGCCGGAGCAGCTTTTTCTACCAAACGTCCAGCAATAGCTTCCAAACCAAAAGAGATAGTACTGAAAGACATAGCTGGCCTGAAACCTCCTCAGGGGAGACACAAACAGAAACTAGAAACTTTGGTGTAACTGCTTTCGTTTGCCTGGGAAACTCAAATGTACCTGCATGGTGCACCAAAAGTGTTTTTCTCCTCCGGAGAAGCTTTTTCTACCAAACGTCCAGCAATAGCTTCCAAACCAAAAGAGATAGTACTGAAAGACATAGCTGGCCTGAAACCTCCACAGGGGAGACACAAACAGAAACTAGAAACTTTGGTGTAACTGCTTTCGTTTGCCTGGGAAACTCAAATGTACCTGCATGGTGCACCAAAAGTGTTTTTCTCGGCCAGAGCAGTTTTTTCTACCAAACGTCCAGCAATAGCTTCCAAACCAAAAGAGATAGTACTGAAAGACATAGCTGGCCTGAAACCTCCTCAGGGGAGACACAAACAGAAACTAGAAACTTTGGTGTAACTGCTTTCGTTTGCCTTGGAAAGTCAAATGTACCTGCATGGTGCACCAAAAGTGTTTTTCTCGGCCGGAGCAGCTTTTTCTACCAAACGTCCAGCAATAGCTTCCAAACCAAAAGAGATAGTACTGAAAGACATAGCTGGCCTGAAACCTCCTCAGGGGAGACACAAACAGAAACTAGAAACTTTGGTGTAACTGCTTTCGTTTGCCTGGGAAACTCAAATGTACCTGCATGGTGCACCAAAAGTGTTTTTCTCGGCCGGAGCAGCTTTTTCTACCAAACGTCCAGCAATAGCTTCCAAACCAAAAGAGATAGTTCTGAAAGATATTGCTGGCCTGAAACCTCCTCAGGGGAGACACAAACAGAAACTAGAAACTTTGGTGTAACTGCTTTCGTTTGCCTGGGAAACTCAAATGTACCTGCATGGTGCACCAAAAGTGTTTTTCTCGGCCGGAGCAGCTTTTTCTACCAAACGTCCAGCAATAGCTTCCAAACCAAAAGAGATAGTACTGAAAGACATAGCTGGCCTGAAACCTCCTCAGGGGAGACACAAACAGAAACTAGAAACTTTGGTGTAACTGCTTTCGTTTGACTGGGAAACTCAAATGTACCTGCATGGTGCACCAAAAGTGTTTTTCTCGGCCGGAGCAGCTTTTTCTACCAAACGTCCAGCAATAGCTTCCAAACCAAAAGAGATAGTACTGAAAGACATAGCTGGCCTGAAACCTCCTCAGGGGAGACACAAACAGAAACTAGAAACTTTGGTGTAACTGCTTTCGTTTGCCTGGGAAACTCAAATGTACCTGCATGGTGCACCAAAAGTGTTTTTCTCCTCCGGAGAAGCTTTTTCTACCAAACGTCCAGCAATAGCTTCCAAACCAAAAGAGATAGTACTGAAAGACATAGCTGGCCTGAAACCTCCACAGGGGAGACACAAACAGAAACTAGAAACTTTGGTGTAACTGCTTTTGTATGCCTGGGAAACTCAAATGTACCTGCATGGTGCACCAAAAGTGTTTTTCTCGGCCAGAGCAGCTTTTTCTACCAAACGTCCAGCAATAGCTTCCAAACCAAAAGAGATAGTACTGAAAGACATAGCTGGCCTGAAACCTCCTCAGGGGAGACACAAACAGAAACTAGAAACTTTGGTGTAACTGCTTTCGTTTGCCTGGGAAACTCAAATGTACCTGCATGGTGCACCAAAAGTGTTTTTCTCGGTCGGAGAAGCTTTTTCTACCAAACATGCCAAACGTCCAGCAATAGCTTCCAAACCAAAAGAGATAGTACTGAAAGACATTGCTAGCCTGAAACCTCCTCAGGGGAGACACAAACAGAAACTAGAAACTTTGGGGTAACTGCTTTCGTTTGCCTGGGAAACTCAAATGTACCTGCATGGTGCACCAAAAGTGTTTTTCTCGGCCGGAGAAGCTTTTTCTACCAAACGTCCAGCAATAGCTTCCAAACCAAAAGAGATAGTACTGAAAGACATAGCTGGCCTGAAACCTCCTCAGGGGAGACACAAACAGAAACTAGAAACTTTGGTGTAACTGCTTTCGTTTGCCTGGGAAACTCAAATGTACCTGCATGGTGCACCAAAAGTGTTTTTCTCGGCCGGAGCAGCTTTTTCTACCAAACGTCCAGCAATAGCTTCCAAACCAAAAGAGATAGTACTGAAAGACATAGCTGGCCTGAAACCTCCTCAGGGGAGACACAAACAGAAACTAGAAACTTTGGTGTAACTGCTTTCGTTTGCCTGGGAAACTCAAATGTACCTGCATGGTGCACCAAAAGTGTTTTTCTCGGCCGGAGCAGCTTTTTCTACCAAACGTCCAGCAATAGCTTCCAAACCAAAAGAGATAGTACTGAAAGACATAGCTGGCCTGAAACCTCCTCAGGGGAGACACAAACAGAAACTAGAAACTTTGGTGTAACTGCTTTCGTTTGCCTGGGAAACTCAAATGTACCTGCATGGTGCACCAAAAGTGTTTTTCTCGGCCGGAGCAGCTTTTTCTACCAAACATCCAGCAATAGCTTCCAAACCAAAAGAGATAGTTCTGAAAGATATTGCTGGCCTGAAACCTCCTCAGGGGAGACACAAACAGAAACTAGAAACTTTGGTGTAACTGCTTTCGTTTGCCTGGGAAACTCAAATGTACCTGCATGGTGCACCAAAAGTGTTTTTCTCGGCCGGAGCAGCTTTTTCTACCAAACGTCCAGCAATAGCTTCCAAACCAAAAGAGATAGTACTGAAAGACATTGCTAGCCTGAAACCTCCTCAGGGGAGACACAAACAGAAATTAGAAACTTTGGTGTAACTGCTTTCGTTTGCCTGGGAAACTCAAATGTACCTGCATGGTGCACCAAAAGTGTTTTTCTCGGCCGGAGAAGCTTTTTCTACCAAACGTCCAGCAATAGCTTCCAAACCAAAAGAGATAGTACTGAAAGACATAGCTGGCCTGAAACCTCCTCAGGGGAGACACAAACAGAAACTAGAAACTTTGGTGTAACTGCTTTCGTTTGCCTGGGAAACTCAAATGTACTTGCATGGTGCACCAAAAGTGTTTTTCTCGGCCGGAGAAGCTTTTTCTACCAAATATGCCAAACGTCCAGCAATAGCTTCCAAACCAAAAGAGATAGTACTGAAAGACATAGCTGGCCTGAAACCTCCTCAGGGGAGACACAAACAGAAACTAGAAACTTTGGTGTAACTGCTTTCGTTTGCCTGGGAAACTCAAATGTACCTGCATGGTGCACCAAAAGTGTTTTTCTCGGCCGGAGCAGCTTTTTCTACCAAACGTCCAGCAATAGCTTCCAAACCAAAAGAGATAGTACTGAAAGACATAGCTGGCCTGAAACCTCCTCAGGGGAGACACAAACAGAAACTAGAAACTTTGGTGTAACTGCTTTCGTTTGCCTGGGAAACTCAAATGTACCTGCATGGTGCACCAAAAGTGTTTTTCTCGGCCGGAGCAGCTTTTTCTACCAAACGTCCAGCAATAGCTTCCAAACCAAAAGAGATAGTACTGAAAGACATAGCTGGCCTGAAACCTCCTCAGGGGAGACACAAACAGAAACTAGAAACTTTGGTGTAACTGCTTTCGTTTGCCTGGGAAACTCAAATGTACCTGCATGGTGCACCAAAAGTGTTTTTCTCGGCCGGAGCAGCTTTTTCTACCAAACGTCCAGCAATAGCTTCCAAACCAAAAGAGATAGTACTGAAAGACATAGCTGGCCTGAAACCTCCTCAGGGGAGACACAAACAGAAACTAGAAACTTTGGTGTAACTGCTTTCGTTTGCCTGGGAAACTCAAATGTACCTGCATGGTGCACCAAAAGTGTTTTTCTCGGCCGGAGCAGCTTTTTCTACCAAACGTCCAGCAATAGCTTCCAAACCAAAAGAGATAGTACTGAAAGACATAGCTGGCCTGAAACCTCCTCAGGGGAGACACAAACAGAAACTAGAAACTTTGGTGTAACTGCTTTCGTTTGCCTGGGAAACTCAAATGTACCTGCATGGTGCACCAAAAGTGTTTTTCCTCGGCCGGAGAAGCTTTTTCTACCAAACGTCCAGCAATAGCTTCCAAACCAAAAGAGATAGTACTGAAAGACATAGCTGGCCTGAAACCTCCTCAGGGGAGACACAAACAGAAACTAGAAACTTTGGTGTAACTGCTTTCGTTTGCCTGGGAAACTCAAATGTACCTGCATGGTGCACCAAAAGTGTTTTTCTCGGCCGGAGCAGCTTTTTCTACCAAACGTCCAGCAATAGCTTCCAAACCAAAAGAGATAGTACTGAAAGACATAGCTGGCCTGAAACCTCCTCAGGGGAGACACAAACAGAAACTAGAAACTTTGGTGTAACTGCTTTCGTTTGCCTGGGAAACTCAAATGTACCTGCATGGTGCACCAAAAGTGTTTTTCTCGGCCGGAGAAGCTTTTTCTACCAAACGTCCAGCAATAGCTTCCAAACCAAAAGAGATAGTACTGAAAGACATAGCTGGCCTGAAACCTCCTCAGGGGAGACACAAACAGAAACTAGAAACTTTGGTGTAACTGCTTTCGTTTGCCTGGGAAACTCAAATGTACCTGCATGGTGCACCAAAAGTGTTTTTCTCGGCCGGAGCAGCTTTTTCTACCAAACGTCCAGCAATAGCTTCCAAACCAAAAGAGATAGTACTGAAAGACATAGCTGGCCTGAAACCTCCTCAGGGGAGACACAAACAGAAACTAGAAACTTTGGTGTAACTGCTTTCGTTTGCCTGGGAAACTCAAATGTACCTGCATGGTGCACCAAAAGTGTTTTTCTCGGCCGGAGAAGCTTTTTCTACCAAACGTCCAGCAATAGCTTCCAAACCAAAAGAGATAGTACTGAAAGACATAGCTGGCCTGAAACCTCCTCAGGGGAGACACAAACAGAAACTAGAAACTTTGGTGTAACTGCTTTCGTTTGCCTGGGAAACTCAAATGTACCTGCATGGTGCACCAAAAGTGTTTTTCTCGGCCGGAGCAGCTTTTTCTACCAAACGTCCAGCAATAGCTTCCAAACCAAAAGAGATAGTACTGAAAGACATAGCTGGCCTGAAACCTCCTCAGGGGAGACACAAACAGAAACTAGAAACTTTGGTGTAACTGCTTTCGTTTGCCTGGGAAACTCAAATGTACCTGCATGGTGCACCAAAAGTGTTTTTCTCGGCCGGAGAAGCTTTTTCTACCAAACGTCCAGCAATAGCTTCCAAACCAAAAGAGATAGTACTGAAAGAGATAGCTGGCCTGAAACCTCCTCAGGGGAGACACAAACAGAAACTAGAAACTTTGGTGTAACTGCTTTCGTTTGCCTGGGAAACTCAAATGTACCTGCATGGTGCACCAAAAGTGTTTTTCTCGGCCGGAGCAGCTTTTTCTACCAAACGTCCAGCAATAGCTTCCAAACCAAAAGAGATAGTACTGAAAGACATAGCTGGCCTGAAACCTCCTCAGGGGAGACACAAACAGAAACTAGAAACTTTGGTGTAACTGCTTTCGTTTGCCTGGGAAACTCAAATGTACCTGCATGGTGCACCAAAAGTGTTTTTCTCGGCCGGAGAAGCTTTTTCTACCAAACGTCCAGCAATAGCTTCCAAACCAAAAGAGATAGTACTGAAAGACATAGCTGGCCTGAAACCTCCTCAGGGGAGACACAAACAGAAACTAGAAACTTTGGTGTAACTGCTTTCGTTTGCCTGGGAAACTCAAATGTACCTGCATGGTGCACCAAAAGTGTTTTTCTCGGCCGGAGAAGCTTTTTCTACCAAACGTCCAGCAATAGCTTCCAAACCAAAAGAGATAGTACTGAAAGACATAGCTGGCCTGAAACCTCCTCAGGGGAGACACAAACAGAAACTAGAAACTTTGGTGTAACTGCTTTCGTTTGCCTGGGAAACTCAAATGTACCTGCATGGTGCACCAAAAGTGTTTTTCTCGGCCGGAGCAGCTTTTTCTACCAAACGTCCAGCAATAGCTTCCAAACCAAAAGAGATAGTACTGAAAGACATAGCTGGCCTGAAACCTCCTCAGGGGAGACACAAACAGAAACTAGAAACTTTGGTGTAACTGCTTTCGTTTGCCTGGGAAACTCAAATGTACCTGCATGGTGCACCAAAAGTGTTTTTCTCGGCCGGAGAAGCTTTTTCTACCAAACGTCCAGCAATAGCTTCCAAACCAAAAGAGATAGTACTGAAAGACATAGCTGGCCTGAAACCTCCTCAGGGGAGACACAAACAGAAACTAGAAACTTTGGTGTAACTGCTTTCGTTTGCCTGGGAAACTCAAATGTACCTGCATGGTGCACCAAAAGTGTTTTTCTCGGCCGGAGCAGCTTTTTCTACCAAACGTCCAGCAATAGCTTCCAAACCAAAAGAGATAGTACTGAAAGACATAGCTGGCCTGAAACCTCCTCAGGGGAGACACAAACAGAAACTAGAAACTTTGGTGTAACTGCTTTCGTTTGCCTGGGAAACTCAAATGTACCTGCATGGTGCACCAAAAGTGTTTTTCTCGGCCGGAGAAGCTTTTTCTACCAAACGTCCAGCAATAGCTTCCAAACCAAAAGAGATAGTACTGAAAGACATAGCTGGCCTGAAACCTCCTCAGGGGAGACACAAACAGAAACTAGAAACTTTGGTGTAACTGCTTTCGTTTGCCTGGGAAACTCAAATGTACCTGCATGGTGCACCAAAAGTGTTTTTCTCGGCCGGAGCAGCTTTTTCTACCAAACGTCCAGCAATAGCTTCCAAACCAAAAGAGATAGTACTGAAAGACATAGCTGGCCTGAAACCTCCTCAGGGGAGACACAAACAGAAACTAGAAACTTTGGTGTAACTGCTTTCGTTTGCCTGGGAAACTCAAATGTACCTGCATGGTGCACCAAAAGTGTTTTTCTCGGCCGGAGAAGCTTTTTCTACCAAACGTCCAGCAATAGCTTCCAAACCAAAAGAGATAGTACTGAAAGACATAGCTGGCCTGAAACCTCCTCAGGGGAGACACAAACAGAAACTAGAAACTTTGGTGTAACTGCTTTCGTTTGCCTGGGAAACTCAAATGTACCTGCATGGTGCACCAAAAGTGTTTTTCTCGGCCGGAGCAGCTTTTTCTACCAAACGTCCAGCAATAGCTTCCAAACCAAAAGAGATAGTACTGAAAGACATAGCTGGCCTGAAACCTCCTCAGGGGAGACACAAACAGAAACTAGAAACTTTGGTGTAACTGCTTTCGTTTGCCTGGGAAACTCAAATGTACCTGCATGGTGCACCAAAAGTGTTTTTTCTCGGCCGGAGAAGCTTTTTCTACCAAACGTCCAGCAATAGCTTCCAAACCAAAAGAGATAGTACTGAAAGACATAGCTGGCCTGAAACCTCCTCAGGGGAGACACAAACAGAAACTAGAAACTTTGGTGTAACTGCTTTCGTTTGCCTGGGAAACTCAAATGTACCTGCATGGTGCACCAAAAGTGTTTTTCTCGGCCGGAGCAGCTTTTTCTACCAAACGTCCAGCAATAGCTTCCAAACCAAAAGAGATAGTACTGAAAGACATAGCTGGCCTGAAACCTCCTCAGGGGAGACACAAACAGAAACTAGAAACTTTGGTGTAACTGCTTTCGTTTGCCTGGGAAACTCAAATGTACCTGCATGGTGCACCAAAAGTGTTTTTCTCGGCCGGAGAAGCTTTTTCTACCAAACGTCCAGCAATAGCTTCCAAACCAAAAGAGATAGTACTGAAAGACATAGCTGGCCTGAAACCTCCTCAGGGGAGACACAAACAGAAACTAGAAACTTTGGTGTAACTGCTTTCGTTTGCCTGGGAAACTCAAATGTACCTGCATGGTGCACCAAAAGTGTTTTTCTCGGCCGGAGCAGCTTTTTCTACCAAACGTCCAGCAATAGCTTCCAAACCAAAAGAGATAGTACTGAAAGACATAGCTGGCCTGAAACCTCCTCAGGGGAGACACAAACAGAAACTAGAAACTTTGGTGTAACTGCTTTCGTTTGCCTGGGAAACTCAAATGTACCTGCATGGTGCACCAAAAGTGTTTTTCTCGGCCGGAGAAGCTTTTTCTACCAAACGTCCAGCAATAGCTTCCAAACCAAAAGAGATAGTACTGAAAGACATAGCTGGCCTGAAACCTCCTCAGGGGAGACACAAACAGAAACTAGAAACTTTGGTGTAACTGCTTTCGTTTGCCTGGGAAACTCAAATGTACCTGCATGGTGCACCAAAAGTGTTTTTCTCGGCCGGAGAAGCTTTTTCTACCAAACGTCCAGCAATAGCTTCCAAACCAAAAGAGATAGTACTGAAAGACATAGCTGGCCTGAAACCTCCTCAGGGGAGACACAAACAGAAACTAGAAACTTTGGTGTAACTGCTTTCGTTTGCCTGGGAAACTCAAATGTACCTGCATGGTGCACCAAAAGTGTTTTTCTCGGCCGGAGCAGCTTTTTCTACCAAACGTCCAGCAATAGCTTCCAAACCAAAAGAGATAGTACTGAAAGACATAGCTGGCCTGAAACCTCCTCAGGGGAGACACAAACAGAAACTAGAAACTTTGGTGTAACTGCTTTCGTTTGCCTGGGAAACTCAAATGTACCTGCATGGTGCACCAAAAGTGTTTTTCTCGGCCGGAGAAGCTTTTTCTACCAAACGTCCAGCAATAGCTTCCAAACCAAAAGAGATAGTACTGAAAGACATAGCTGGCCTGAAACCTCCTCAGGGGAGACACAAACAGAAACTAGAAACTTTGGTGTAACTGCTTTTGTTTGCCTGGGAAACTCAAATGTACCTGCATGGTGCACCAAAAGTGTTTTTCTCGGCCGGAGCAGCTTTTTCTACCAAACGTCCAGCAATAGCTTCCAAACCAAAAGAGATAGTACTGAAAGCATAGGTGGCCTGAAACCTCCTCAGGGGAGACACAAACAGAAACTAGAAACTTTGGTGTAACTGCTTTCGTTTGCCTGGGAAACTCAAATGTACCTGCATGGTGCACCAAAAGTGTTTTTCTCGGCCGGAGCAGCTTTTTCTACCAAACGTCCAGCAATAGCTTCCAAACCAAAAGAGATAGTACTGAAAGACATAGCTGGCCTGAAACCTCCTCAGGGGAGACACAAACAGAAACTAGAAACTTTGGTGTAACTGTTTTCGTTTGCCTGGGAAACTCAAATGTACCTGCATGGTGCACCAAAAGTGTTTTTCTCGGCCGGAGAAGCTTTTTCTACCAAACGTCCAGCAATAGCTTCCAAACCAAAAGAGATAGTACTGAAAGACATAGCTGGCCTGAAACCACCTCAGGGGAGACACAAACAGAAACTAGAAACTTTGGTGTAACTGCTTTTGTTTGCCTGGGAAACTCAAATGTACCTGCATGGTGCACCAAAAGTGTTTTTCTCGGCCGGAGCAGCTTTTTCTACCAAACGTCCAGCAATAGCTTCCAAACCAAAAGAGATAGTACTGAAAGACATAGCTGGCCTGAAACCTCCTCAGGGGAGACACAAACAGAAACTAGAAACTTTGGTGTCACTGCTTTCGTTTGCCTGGGAAACTCAAATGTACCTGCATGGTGCACCAAAAGTGTTTTTCTCGGCCAGAGCAGCTTTTTCTACCAAACGTCCAGCAATAGCTTCCAAACCAAAAGAGATAGTACTGAAAGACATAGCTGGCCTGAAACCTCCTCAGGGGAGACACAAACAGAAACTAGAAACTTTGGTGTAACTGCTTTCGTTTGCCTGGGAAACTCAAATGTACCTGCATGGTGCACCAGAAGTGTTTTTCTCGGCCGGAGCAGCTTTTTCTACCAAACGTCCAGCAATAGCTTCCAAACCAAAAGAGATAGTACTGAAAGACATAGCTGGCCTGAAACCTCCTCAGGGGAGACACAAACAGAAACTAGAAACTTTGGTGTAACTGCTTTCGTTTGCCTGGGAAACTCAAATGTACCTGCATGGTGCACCAAAAGTGTTTTTCTCGGCCAGAGCAGCTTTTTCTACCAAACGTCCAGCAATAGCTTCCAAACCAAAAGAGATAGTACTGAAAGACATAGCTGGCCTGAAACCTCCTCAGGGGAGACACAAACAGAAACTAGAAACTTTGGTGTAACTGCTTTCGTTTGACTGGGAAACTCAAATGTACCTGCATGGTGCACCAAAAGTGTTTTTCTCGGCCGGAGCAGCTTTTTCTACCAAACGTCCAGCAATAGCTTCCAAACCAAAAGAGATAGTACTGAAAGACATAGCTGGCCTGAAACCTCCTCAGGGGAGACACAAACAGAAACTAGAAACTTTGGTGTAACTGCTTTCGTTTGCCTGGGAAACTCAAATGTACCTGCATGGTGCACCAAAAGTGTTTTTCTCGGCCGGAGAAGCTTTTTCTACCAAACGTCCAGCAATAGCTTCCAAACCAAAAGAGATAGTACTGAAAGACATAGCTGGCCTGAAACCTCCTCAGGGGAGACACAAACAGAAACTAGAAACTTTGGTGTAACTGCTTTCGTTTGCCTGGGAAACTCAAATGTACCTG